>VDFB02281492.1:497239389-497385421 GCA_007258455.2 Sequoia sempervirens | reverse complement strand
GGCGTACCCAAGCAGCGCACCGATCGATAAAAGCAGGGAGGAAGGTCCGGAAGGAAGGAAGTAAGGTCAACAAGAGTTCAAGAAAGGAAGGGTCGGTGATACGAAGTTGAGTCCCGCGGAAAGAACTATAGTTATCTGCTTTCGGTAGTTATCTGCTTTCGGATGGATGGGAGAGGGGGGCGGAGCAAATACAGAGGACGGCCTGAGCCCCCGGTTCAGAGAATTCAAATAGTTCTATAATTCCCTCCCAATGAACCGCAGGTCGTGCAGGGTGGGATGGGAACGGATTTGTCTACATCTCGACCACGAAGGTCATAATCTCACTCATCAGAACCAGGATCTCCACCTCCTATAGAAAGCTATCCACCTAGGTATGATGCTCCTAGGTATGATGCTCGGTAGGATGCTCCAAAGAGAAGGATTGAATCTCGATCTCTAAAGCGGTGACTGATCGCATAGTCACACCAGTGGCTTACCTTGACAAATGGAAGGGGTGCTACGGGCTATCGATCTGGAAGGTCTGGATCTGGGAAGAAAACTACGCCCAGAATGTGCAAATTATCGGAACAAGGCAGGTCGGTCAACATCTGCATAACCAACGACTTAATCTACTGAGCCAACGGCTGCTTCTTCTACTTATGGTGGATCTGTAACCAGGTAAAATCGACCCTGTAGTTTCTTTAGGCAACTGCTGCCCCATCGACTGTTGAACCAACCTAACCAACCGAACCCATACACCCCCTTTTCTATCTTAACATGATAGAGCACTACCCGGGATCTATGCTCCTACCATACCAACGCTTGCATAATATTGATGTCCAATAGCTGCTCTTAGAGTAATGCCATAATAAACCTCCTTTACAACAGAATCTTTTCTAGAGTCAACAGGATCAGCTGGATATACTACTGCCAGACCTGGAACTGCTGGTGCAAAGTGTACTGCTTAATCCGCGGGCACAGGGTCAACTGCGAGAAGGTGCTGGTACTGGTGTTGGTGGTGCTTCAACTGGCCCAACAGAATCAGCCTATATCCTCCCACCTGGGGAACTAGAATCCCCACCCAACCCGCAATAGGATCTGGTCAATCGACAGAATAAACTGTGCTACCGCCCTAGTGCGTAGCCTTTGCTTATCCGGTTGGAGAAAGTTATGGAAAGCTTAGATACCTTGGTTCTGTCTATGATGCTGGTGGTGTTGCTGGATCGACTGCTTCTAGCTCGAGAAATGGAACTGCTACTGATCAGATGACCTTAAAATAGTAGGGGTGCTACTGAAGCTGGTGCTGGAGGATATGGAACTGGACCAACTGGTTATGGATCCTACCTGTAGTAACGGCCTATGCTTGCTTTGTTGCTTGTGCAATAGGTTATGGCTATGGTCCCTATACCATGAAATGGGCTCTACACTGGGTTCAATTTTTTCGGGGATGGATAGCGAGCTGGACCTGGGAACTGTGAGTAGAGTGATGCCGAAGCGTACTCACCTGCATGTCCGTGAAGATCGTGTTTCAAATTCCCCGTTTCTTCCCACTGACCGTTACTATTGACCGAGCTCTCAAAGGATATGCTTAGCCAGAACTAGGACGGCCCTGGAGATGAAGATGAGATAGGCTTGGTTCTTCATCGGAGCGGGCACTCTGATCCAATAAATAATTGGCAATTCAAAAGAAGGTACTTGCTGCATCTTGTTCTGTTCCCCGGGGCAGCCGGCTGCCCCGGGGCCCCATCTATAGTTAGTGAGTGATGCCACCGGTTACTGTGACTATAGCAGCGAAGTGAGTGATGCCGCCACCCGCCCTATCTATACGTGATACAACGGGCAGAGGGGACTTTACCTCCGGATCGCGAGGATGGGGAGGATAGGGCCTTCTTGACCTCGGTCGAGCCATCCCTCCTTTACTCTATAGTTTACAGGACCGGGCAGGAACTATCCATCCATAGTTGAAAGGCTCACCTTACGGCCGGCCTATGAGAAACGGAAACCGGAGCTCTCGGATCCTTGACCTCGGGGACCGGCGGGCCGAGATATAGTTCCCCCTATTGATTCTATTCTATAGGCCGGATAGATAGGGACGGCGATGGGATAGATAGGGCCGGCGTCATACCCTACTCTTCCCACCCACCCGAGGCCCGGCACTATTCCAGCTCCGGATACCGGCACCCGGGGGCCCTAGGGCTGAAGGACTTCTGAACCGGGGGCTCTGAACAAAAGGAGATCCTGACCTTCGGAGCAGGACTATAGTACTTCCACCTTCTTTACCTCCTTACTCAGAGCCCCTAGGGGACCCGGGGGATTGATTCAGGACTTACGGCCTGGAGATAGGAGATTTCCCGGATAGGGCTTGGCCTAAAGAAAGAATTGTATCGCTAGGTGCCGGATGGAGAGAAACGGGCTCGGCCTTCCTCCGCCAGGGCGATCGAGATAGGATAGATAGGGCCTCGGGCAAGAGATGGATAGATAGGGCCCAACAGGGATAGGAGCAACATCTCCCTCCCACCCTTTCCAGTTATAGTTCCTAAAGTTCTCAGCTAAGCTATATATAGTATAGTAGGCCGTTGGGGGAGGCCCATAATCCAATCTGTAGTTGGGCTAGTCATTTATGCCCTCTCCCTCAGGCCTATAGCTAGAGGGGTGGGGCTTTAGTCTCCCCCTCAGGCCTACGGAACTAGAGCTGGGGGAGGACCACGCCCTATCCATATATGGGGCCCTATCTCCATATGGGGGAATATATAGGCGCCCGCCCAGATCTCATCTCCATAGTCGAGACCCCTACTCTCTACTCTATATAGCCTGATCTGGAGTGGATAGTGGGGGAACCACAGGGGGTGTGCGTCAACAACCCCATCCCCATATAGGGGGCCTCAGGAAACTCAGTGGGAGGGATGGGAATAGTAATCGGGAGGGATGGGAATAGTAACGGTTAGGGAGCGTCGAGCATCTCACCCGCATTCGTTAGTCCCCATCCATATCACATATAGGGCAAGGAGCTGCTCATCTCATCTCAGTCGAGTCCCGTTGGTTCCCGTCTCATCCTGGACTAGCCCCGTTCAGCGCCGTTCTATATTAATGCGGCAGGGCCAGCGGGAAGAGAAGGATCATATCATCCGTTCGGATTAGCCATTGGGACTTCAGCTCCGGTTGGGGGCACACCACAGAGTTATTAGTCAGTCTCCGATACTTCATCAGTCGTATCACGTATACAACGGATCGGATCGGATCGGATAGATGAATGATGCTCGACCCCCTCTATCTCTGATGACTGGGCACTCGACTGCCTATATATCTATCTGGGATGGATGATGGGTGGATGCCATATATATAGGGGACCTCTCCCGCCCATACATAGATATAGATAGATAGATAGGGGGGACGGGGAGTTTCTCCAATAGTTGGTTGGCCTAAAGAAGCTACAGGCGGGGTGAGGACAAGCTGCAACTGCGACTGTAGCATCGATCGCATGAATCGAATGTACTCTGATGAGTGATCACGAATACGGTCACCCATGGATATGAGTTGAGGAATTCCCACGGGTTCGCGGGGGAGGAGGCCTATCTATAGCCGATATAAGGGTTGAGCGATTTGTTGATCTCGACCCCGGCCCCGGGTGGGGGGGAATGAATGGCGGCTATATGGCAAAATTCATTCATTTGTTGCCTATAGCCCTAACCACCCACCCTATAGTTCCCCCCCACCCAGCCTATCGAGGGTCCTCACCCCGGCCCCACCAGCGGTCCATCTCTCATATCCTCCCCACACTCCTGGGGCTCGCCTCACCCGCATTTCTGGCCCTCCCACCCACCAACCATACCAGTGGGGGCCATGGTAACTCCCACGCCCTTCGTAGGACCGGACCCCCTACAGGTAAGGGCATCAAGAGTTGGAGCTCGTCCTCACTTACCGGATGGAAACCCAGCAGAAGGAGGCCAGAAAGCAAGCAAGGCTCTCTTCCCATGCGAGGATTAGATCTATTACCTTCCGAGGAGGGAACTAATCAACTAATTTGGATCCTATAATTCCCCCCCCACCCAGACAATCAATCAAAAAGGATGGTCGGGTGCTCGCTCGCTCGGACCAGAGGCAGGTGGGAGGACAGGAGATCCCCCAGGGAAACAATCCAATGAAGCCATCAACTACTTGGTAATGCTTCCTTCCTCCATCAACTACGTAACTGTTCACTCATCGCCCCTACCCTCCCATCCATTTTCTGCGGGCACCTGCCTTTAGAAATAATAGCTAGTCGTTGCCGGGAACAATCTCACCGGGAGCAGGCTTAGCCCATGGGAGGGGAGGAGGATGGTAACAGTAGAATGGTCCTTGCCCTCACCCCCGCCACCGAGGGTGTCCTACCTCCCACAGGGGGTGAAAAAGGATGGCCGGTGGCACCCCCAGGCAATAGAGGATAGTCGTCCCATCCTCACCCCCGGGTAGGAAGGGTAATGGGAGGACCACCCATGTGGAAGGTGGAATCTGGCCCCTACTATGACGACTAATTGGGGTGGGTGGCCCTACTATTCTAAGGGCACCGGAACGGCTAGAACTATAATCCCCCCCACCCGGGAATAGTTGGGTAATTCCCTCCCACCCTAAAATTCCCAGCCTATAATCCCCCCCCCTATATAGTTGTTGTTCCATATGGTCGGTGCCGAAGGCATAGCCTGCTAGAATAAGGAATTATAGTTCCGGGAATTAACGTTGGGAGGGAATCATAGTTAGGTGGGTGGGAGGAGAATAGGAGATTTGAGTCGGTAGATGCCATTGTTTGCGCTCATATACGTAATATAGTTACACCCTCGGATGGGACAATCGGATGGGAGGACAACTATAGATAGCAGGAAGGAAGGTTCCCGGTTGTAGAGAAGTTAACATGGGAAGGAAGGTTAGTTAGTTTGGCCACCGAGGGTGTGGTAGGAGAAAGAGTGAGAACTCCAGGGAGGGAGTGAAGGATGGAGATCAAGAAAAGATAGGACAATCTTCGATCCGAAAGAAGGATTGTTCGGACACTTCTCGAAGGAAAGGAAGGTCCGGAAGGAAGGTTACTTAATTAATCAGCCCGCTACAATAAGCCAGAAGGAGTGTTCGGCTCCGATGGATAACTAGAAAGTTAGGATTTTATCGCATGGAAGTTGGATGGCTAATGTAATATAGCGGGGGTGAGGACAGGAGTAGAGGCTAACAGCTTCACCCGTTGGCCGGTGCTCAGTTAAGATTGGTCGGTGCTCAAATATGGAAATACAATATTCAACTTTCTCACCACCCATCAGAGATGGAAATACAGACTGAGCAGAGCACCTTCCTACACCCCCGGTGTGGGGTGGACTTTCTAGTTATTCAACTTTCTCTTGAAATCTGGCTAGTTCAGTGAAGTGCTCACAATTAAGTGAAGTTGACCCGGACCAGAGAAAATGAAAGCTCAGGTAGGCAATGCCATTGAATAGTAGGGGCCATCCGGAAGGAATTCAAACAAATCTCTATCCGGCCCAACCCCACCCAAACCCCACCGACCCGCCACCCCCACCCACCCTCTATAGTTGTTGCCTGCCTTACGGCGCCGACCATATTGGCCTTAGGTCCCGAAGGGCTGGGTGGGAGGCCCCCCTCTATTTCCCCCCACCCACCCTAAGGCCAATATGGTCGGCTGCCGAAGGCTGCCAACTAACTAGAATCAGGGGCCAGAGAACCACGGCCCCTGGCGAACCTAAAATTCGCCCGGAACGGCTGATTCCCCACCCACCCGCCTCCCACGAATAGAATCGGGCCAGGTCGGTCCCGAAGGGCAGGGCTTCCGGGTGGGTGGTCAACTCCCCCTACTATTCTAATGGGCCGGAACGGCTGATTCCCCCCCACCCGCCCTACTATTCTAAGGGCCCACCCGCCCGGATGAACCCGAAGGGCATGGTCGGTGGGGTCCGCCTTGGGAATTATAGTTGAGATAGTTGGGAGGAGATTTGTTCGGTTGAGTTTCGGACCTCGACCATAAGGATCTTACTTCGGGGAACCGGGAACGGCGGAAACGATATCGACGTATGCCACTTCATCCCACTTTGGCTACAGGATATCGGGAACGGAAGCCTTTACTCTTTAGGTCTGGGTGAAAGGACACTCGACCCCCCCCTATGTATATATGGGGTCCCCGAACTATGATGCACACGACGAGAGCGACAACATGATCGGTGATGCCGACTCCGACCATCTATTTGAGTTTCAGTCTTGCGATCCACTTCTATCGGTCTTCGGTCCAAGTATGGCTCGGTCTTCGGTCTAAGTATGGCATATCCGGTATGGCAGTCCAGTAAGCGGCGATGAACTGACGATGAGGCCGAGGCCCTCTCTATATATGGGAGCCGAACTGAGGGGCTAAGCCGACCGAGCTAATCCGTTTATCCATCCATTAATTGCAAGCCGTAGGCCGCGGCGCCTATATAGATATAGGGCCCGGCGATGAGACATCCCTCCAACCGCCCCTTCCTATATAGTTGCGCTTTGTCGACCGTTTCTCGCTCTCCTCGATCCTTTCTCCTATTGCTTCCCACCCACCCGATTCGAGTCCCACATCTGACCGGAATCAAATCAACCCCTATATCTCTATTCGGGGGTTCCCGAATTACCGAAAAAGGTGGGGTGGGCAGTCATGCGAGCATGAAACTACCTATAACCTATAACCCATAGTCCTAATTTCCAGCAGAAACGGACGCCCCTTCCTATATATGTTGGAGGACCGACCGAATTGTGTCGAGCCCTGAATCGATCAACTGGCCGAGCGCATAAATGACGAGAAAGAGTTGAGTTAGTTGATCGATTGATTCAGGGCTCGACCCGTGATTGATTCAGGGCTCGACCCCTGTGCCCTATATCTCTATTCTCCGGTAGCTTGATCGAGTGGTTGGTCCCGGCCAATTCCCAACCATGGGGAGCCCTCCAGATAGAGATATAGGGCAAGTGATCCCACTTATACAAATATATGATTGGTTGGAGGGGATTGGCCGAGATAACTACAATTGTTCTGTTCTCGCTCTCTTAAGGCAAGGGTCATCGACCACCGGCAGAGTTCAGTTAATAGAGAGGGTCGGTAGGCCTATTGATAGGGCATTCATGCATCTGGCCGTAACGAGAGGGGAACGAATGGGAGCACCCCGATCCGATATAAGGGTTTAGCCCGGGAAGCCTATATATCTATATCGGTTGACCCCGGCATCCGCATCCGCATCATTGGGAGATGGGGCGGATCTTTCACTCTATTCCATCACCCTATCACCGAAACTCTAGTGAATATCGCCCGGAATGCCTATATATCTATATGGTTGCAGAGATCTCGTGTGCTCAACCGGATTGACTTTGGCAATCTCACGTGGAGCTGCCCTATAACTACAGCTGGTTTTTGAATAGGGACGCCCATACAGAGAATAGAAAGGGGGGTGGGCATGATTTCCCATACGAAACGAGACTGACTCCCATACTCTATAGATATAGAGGGGAATACTCCAACCCAATCTATGTGGCTACTCTATAGATATAGAGAGGTCCCCACATCAGTGGTGACTCTATGGATATGTCCCCACTGACGATATTTCTAGTGAGGTAGGGGGCGCCCTCTGTCTATCTATATAGTGGTCACTATCTAGTGACCACCCCCGCCTATCTAACCAACCCTTCGTATTACCTGCTCTTGGGGGGAACAGGACATATCGACCATTCGTCGATAGATGGCACTCGACCGACTACCTACTTGATTATAAACGTAATACGACCTGACCAACTATAGCTATAGAAAGGTAGTGGTTGGGCCAATGAATATAGATCTTAGATCTCTAGCCACCCACCCACCGGTATTGGGATTGGGATTGGTGCCACCACCCCCACCCCCGGAACTATTGTCCGGGTGGGAATCAGCCGGGTTCCCGGGTGGATATAGTTGATTGGGATTGGGATTGGTCGAGGTCATTTAATTACCCCCCCCGGGTCGCTTGACCGCCAGGGCTTCGCCCGCCGACCTGCCCCCCCTTAGAATAGTAGGGCGAATGGGTAACTATAATGGGGGGGGGTGGGGTTGGTTCATCCGGGCCCCCCATATAGTTGTTACGGCCATATGGTCGGTGCCGAAGGCACAGCCCGTATATTATAAGGGCCCATAGAATAGTAGGGGTTGGAGGTAGATTCCCTACTATTCTATGGGGGTGGGAGGGCCTCAGGTCGGTCCCTTCGGGCAGGTCGGTGGGGTTTGCCGGACCTAACTCCTAACTCAACTACTTCCGTAAGGTCGTTTGGTTGAGCTATGGCTCCATATTCTTTTCCAACCGGGGAGCTCTACTCTGTTAGCAGGGCCAATCCAAAGAGGGGGTGAGGGCAAGGACCATCTCCCTAACCATCGAACTGAAGGGGGGTAACCCATCCTCGGAGTTGGAACCCCAGGGATAGTTGCATTATGGAGGAACTCAATCTCGATCTCCTCCAGCCACCTAATCTTGCTCGTCGAAGAGTTGGATGGAAGCCCATAGAATTGTAGGGGCGTTAGGAGCCGGTTGTTCGAGAACACTCTTGCCTCCCACCCACTGGATGGAATATGCCCCTCCCTGATTGATTGCATGCTTTATTTTCTCTGGTCCGAGCATCCTGGTAGGCAAGACAGTTTGTTTCTGTGCTGTCGATCCAAGGAGTTCAACCGGTGGTGCCAAGACCCCACCGGGGGGGGTGGGAAGATATAGGGATTTGCCTTGGGTGCTTTAGCCGGGCAACCCGGCAAAGCTTTCTAGATAGGGCAGCAACCCTTTCTCACGCCCTTAGAATAGTAGGGGCCCATAGAATTGTAGGGAGCAGTACTCCGTTGAAGTTACCGAGGGAGTAGACTATCAATGAAACAGGGAGGAGTTAACTACTTTTATCTTCCTGGGCCGGCTTGCCCCCCTGCAGGGGTTAAGGACAGTTAGGCTATCACGCCCCTACTCTTTTTGTTGGAACCAGTTAGGTTGAGTCAACTAGACTAATTCTCTCTGGATAGTTGAATATTGCAATACTGGATAGGATGTTCTATCCATATTACATACGTTATAGAAGATAGTAGTTGAGGTTGGGTGGGGCCATAGCTTCCTAATCTAGCTCCGGGGGTTAGGCTAGGATGGGACCTGGAGTTCTCACAACTATTAATAGAACTGGATGGCCCTCGACTACCGGAAGTAGCTAGCTGTTGGAAGGCCCATAGAATTTTAGGGCTGAACTCCCGGGTTCAGCCCTACCATAAAATTTTAGGGGCTATGGGAGGCCCCTACTATTCTATGGGCCAAATGAAAGCATGCTCAACTATCTGGCCATCCAAAGTTTCTATCCGGTTACTTCTCGAAATAATCCTTCACCCTCGGAACTCCATCCCACATGGGACTAAGAAAATCGACGATGGTGAGCCCTACAATTCTATGGGCTTCCATCCAACTCTTCGACGAGGAGAAGAATGAGCTTGTTCAACTAATAAACAACTATTGTAGGGTAGCCCCTACAATTCTATGGCCCTAAAATTCTATGGGGGCCGGCAAGAAAGAAAATGAAAGCAATTTCTAATCGGCCTTCAACAATCTCACTACCGGGAGCAGGCTTAGCCTTTCTCATAACTTCCAGCTGGACCGGAAGCAGGCGAGAATGTTAGGCCGAGGGGGTGAGCCATCCTTTCACCCCCAGGTGGCCCCGCTAGGACAAAGAAAAATGGGGACGGGGTCAAGGATTGGGAAATGAGAGCTTATTGGCGGGGAGGGGACGCATTATAGATAGGGGTGGATTGGGATATGAACTATTTTCGGGGACAGAGATAACCCGAGATAGAAAAAGAAGCCTTTTGTTTGCCGCTTCCCTACTCCCTCTGATGATCATATCGGACGAAGTTTATCTCACTTTGCTACCGGATATCTATTCATTCCGGCATATTCATGCGGGGATCGAAGAGATTATGGCAGATCACGTTCACCAGGGAATGACCCGGAATTGGATTTCCATCCTTCTGGGATCGTTCTTTTTCATCGTAATGAAAGATGTTTTCCCGTTTCCATCCCGCTTATTCCACCACGAATGGAATAACCCAATGGTCGACCGTTAGGTTCTGCTCTCGACCTCCCCCCACCCCCTACCCCTCCAGGGGTGGGTGGGGGGGAATTATAGGGCCCTTCCCCATGTAGGTTGTTGGTAAAACCAACGTAGTTTCTACTCAATTCAGACAGAGGCGAACAAGTCGTCCTACAAGCGAGGACTTGGTAGAGAGAGAGAGTTTTGTATGGAACTAGAGCAATGATGCCCCAACTGGATCAATTCACTTATTTAGTAAAATTCTTTCCTATTCTGGTGTTGTTATATGTCCTGTTACGAAAAACCTATGGGCAGCATTGGCCACGTCTGGTTCGAGTTACGGATCTACTCATGAGGGTCTTCTTCACCATGACGATTCTTAAAGCGTGGATTGCTCCCCTCTTTCACTCCTGGCTGTCTGTGGGGTTTTCGTGGGCGCTGCTGTCTGTACCACTCGTTTCCGCCGGGTCTATCCTTATCTCAAGTGGGTTCGCTCGGACTATGCTGTGTCTGAATAACATAATGTATTTCTCAGGAGGTCTTGGTCCTCTGATGGCTGGTCATAGTTTAGTAAAGATCTCAAGTGGGTTCGCTCGGACTATGTTGTGTCGTAATCTTCCCTTCTCCACCCTGTCATTCGATAGTAGTTCCCCCCCGGCGCCGAGTCGTATCCCCAGATCCGATATGGCCAGTTCTTCTTCCTCCGGCTGGGATAGCAAGGAAAATGTTGAAGCTATCGAGAGACTTGGGGCTCCAGGGTGGCCCACGGAAAATGAATGCGCTAGTCTTGCTTCCCCTGCTGCTTGGTGGTCGCAGGGGGAAGATGCCGCAGTCCCTACTATGGAGTTTGAGGAGGAGAACTACGATATTTTCACAGCAGATCTGGATACGGTCGAAGTGTGGCATGGTCTTTTCGAAACCCTACTTAGCATTTCGTTTTGGGAGCACCACCTGCAGATTGCAAAAGAACAATTGCAATCTCTCTATGAGACGAATGATCTGAATCCACTTCAAAAAGCCAAAAATATAGAGCTAGCTAAACAGGCACTGTATGATGTGGAACGCAGGTTAGCAGAACAACACAATGAGCGCAACGGTCACATCCTGGAAATTGTGTCTGTTGTGCAGTCTTATCGAGCTGATAAAAGGTAAGACAAACTAAAATCGTACTTTTCTCAGGGGCCTAAGAGGTAGATTAGTTACCCGACAACTTCTTCTAAGGGGGTGGGGGGTTCTATTGCCTATCTGTAGAGTTTCTCTATAATTGAGCAAAAGCGATTGCCCCGCCAGGGGATTCCCGGGGTGGGAGGCCCTTCAAATAGTAGGGGTAGGGCATGGGTAGAGGTAGGTTCCATTTGAATGGGTAGGGGTAGGCTATTAGAAGGGTGGGCGGGGCAGGTCCCATAGAATTGATAGGGGCATGGGTAGGGGTAGGGGGTGGGAAACTAACTCTAGTTGTTCCGATAGCCCGCGGTTAGAAGGCAAGATTCTATACGTCCTATAAAATGGTAGGGGCCATTCCCCCCCCACTATCTATCCTCCACCTGGCGAATAGTAGGGGCCATAGGGCGTCGACTGCAGTGCCCTACTGTTCTAAGGATGCGTTCACTAATCAACGTCGCGAGAAAGCGAATACCCCCTCCACTCGATAGTTGCTAGAGTAAGGGTGGGAGGACGTCATCCAACTAATCTACAATTATAATGGGGGGGCCACCCACCCAACCCAGGCGTACATTAATTAACCGCCCCCTGCATGCATGCATGCATGCATGGTTGCTAGTATAGTTTTCGCGAGGTAGCTATCTCTAGAATCGGCACTCTATCTTCGCCAGATTATATACGTAACATGCCAACTATCCCCTCGCGGGCCACCCAACGATTACTATTCAGCACTATAGTTCCCACCCAACCCAACTAAGCAGCGGCCCCTCAATTCTATAGCAAAACTAGGCCCCACCCGGTAGCTTTCCCTGCTATCCATCCCCCACACCCCCGGCCGGGTAGCTTCTTTCCCTGCCTCCCTTCCTCTCCATCGTCCCATCCTTTGTTTTCTACTATGCCCCATCCAACCGTGGGCATGCTCCCTGCTGGAATTAGCTCGAGCTTAACCCTGAATATCATAATAATAATAGGGCTCCGGAGCAAGAAAACTAGATTGATACATAGCTGGACTACCATCCCACCCATCCTATTACCCACGCACCACCGGTTTCACTCCCTTCCCACGTCCCATCCTTGGAGTAACCGTCACTTTCGTCGCCCATAGACTCGGTCGGCCACTGCCAACATCTCTGAACTCAACAGCCTCCTGCCTTAGCTCCGGGTGGGTAGCCGGGTAGCTGTTAATTCAGTATCACTAACCTTTATGGATTCACCCCCGGTCCATCCTTCACCTCCAGGTAGTTAGGCATGTTCCATATAGAATCTTATTTCCGTGTAAAGCTCTCCCTGAACCCCCGGTGGCCAGTATCCGGTATAGAAAGCATAGTTCCATCCGGGGCCAGCCTCACCCCCAAGCTATAGTTACACCCCCGATGAACCGGTGGAAGGAGTAGACCTTGAATGAACAGTTAAACAACCAATGAGAAAGCAGTTACTCGCCGGTGATGAAGGATGGATAATCTGTTAGCAGGATAGGACTACCGAGGGAGTTAGTGAACAATCCAACCCGGGGGTGAAGGCCCTAACTTATTCAGCAGGAAAGAAAGAACGAGATGTTCTAGTTGTAGTTGCTCAGGGCCAATCTTCTTGACCTCACCTTCACTCCGTTCAGATGAGGCCCTACTATCTATAGGCCGTAACCTTCATTTCATGAAGATGAGGGCCTGAACGATAGTGAAGGTGAGGGAATATATATCTATATATATCTATATATATATATAGATAGATATATAGATATATTGAATTGGCGGGAGGTTCTCCAATGCCGTTGTTGGGTGGGAATTTTCTATCAGGTATCCATGGTTCAAAGGTTGGGATGGAATAGGAGGGGTTAGCTAGCTCTCGTCGCTCATGATCAGTCAACAACCTCTGTGGGGATGGGCTGGCAGGGGGGTATGGTTCTACTCCCGGAACCCTGAAGGGAAGGTTTAAACCGCTATCTCCTTCTCTCCCCGGGGTGGAAATAAGCCAATGGATCCAATGATCCCCGGATGGCTAGCCCATAGCACTTTTCTCCCCACCCCTACCCCAGAAAACGACTCCACTCCTTGCCGCTCAAATGGCCTGTATTCTGATAGATGGAGGGGTATAACCTATATCGTTCATTGTCTACGTATTAACGACTCGAGCGGCTGAAGCCCCAACCATCAATGTTTGCCGCTGATCGGATGGCCCTATTGTTTCTTGCCGGCCCTATAGTTAATTAATCCACCCAACTATAGTTCCCCCCCTCTATATAGTTCCTCCAACCCTACACAAATCCACCCAACTCTAGTTCCGGCCCCTACTATTCTAAGGGTCAAGTTCCGGCAATAGGATTAGTTCGCCGGGACATTAATGGTGCCTTAGACGACTAGAATTCCCCCCGGGCCCCTACTTTGTTGTTGGGTTGGGAATAATAGTAGTTGCCCGGGTGATAAACCACGGTAGAGTAGGTATGTGACGTATATAATCTGGCCCAAAGCATGTTGCGTATAGAAGGCAATACCGTTGAGGCGGTGGAAAAAGGTTGTCTGTTATGGGGTGGGGGGGGGTGGGGTTTGCGGATGAACCCGAAGGGCAGGATGGAACCTTCCCTTGAGCCGGGTAACCAATGAAAGCATGCTCGAGCTAGATTAGTTAGGGCTCAACTCTCCTATCCTTCACCCCCACAAACCCCACCGACCATGAGACCCCTTAGAAAACTATAATGGGGGGTGGGGGGGGTCGGTCAACTATAATGGGGGGGTGGGGGGGCAGGGAAGGTAAACAGCCAGAAAGCATTTTCTCGGATGGATGGAACTCGGTAGTCCAATCCAACCGGGGGTGGAGGATGGAGCCTTCCGGGTGAAGGATGGCAACTTCTTTCTCATTGCCGGGTAACCAATGAAAGCATGCTCGAGCTAGATTACAACCAGATTTGGTGGGCGGCTCATGCTCCGGTAACAGTAGAAAACAAAGGATGGATGGTCCCGTGAGGACAGGTAATGGGCAATGCTTCGGCTATCCGGGCCAACAATGCTTCGGCTATCCGGGCCAGGGGGTCTTTCCTTCCCTCACCCCCGGTGGCACCTCCAGGCAATAGAGTGAAACTATCTTCCCTTCAACTATCGTTCTCCGGAAGGGCCGGTGGGAGGCAATAGAGTTCAACTAGCTTCCAACTAATCTAGCTCTCCATCCTGAACCGGGGGTGTAGTCTAGCTCTCCATCCTGAACCAGGGGTGTAGGCATCTAGCTCTCCATCCTGGGGGTCCCCTCCATCCTTCACCCCCGGTCATCGATCGAGAACAACTGCTCGAGAGAGAAGGAGGGGAGAGTATTATAATATAACATCACCAGGAATTGGATTCTTTCCCGATTAGAACTCCCTTCCGAGAAACGTGGCCATCCTTCACCCCCTCTATCACAGCTTCTTCGGGACCTAACTACGGACCTTCCGACTAGTTGGACTAATTGAGCGAGAAACGAGGGACCTAACTACTTCTAACCTTCCGACAGGACCGGCGGGCTTCCATCAATTTGTTAACGAGGGGCTGGGAGGGAGCTTCGAGAAGAGTATGTTAACTTCTTTCTCTCCGGGCATGGGGTGATGGTCAGTTAGGCCTTCCGACAAGATAGAAACTAATTTGGATGGATGGAAGGAAAGCAAGCTGGGAGGGAGTATGTTAACTTCTTTCTCTCCGGGCACCTTCCGGTTGCTTATAGTTAGAAACTACTTCCGGTTGTCATGTTACGTATATAGTCAACACCAGATTATCTACGTCCGTAGGGCGGATATAGAAGTTAGGCTAGCCACCGCTCCCTTCCTTCCAACCGGGGGTGTAGGCTCTTACCGATGAACCCATCCTCACCCGGGAGTGCTCCATCCCCCACCTCCGGTCTCAACTAGGATTCTTGCCTGGGGGTGAAGGAGGGCACCCACGTTTCTCATCCGTGGGGTCCGAAAGAAAGAACTTGCCATCTCACGGACAAAGAGTGGGTGAAGGAGTAGACTAGTTCATTACCTCGACGAGGGCCAACGATTAAACGAGGGAGGCCTGGGTGAACCCCACCCCTTGCCAACAATGCTTCGGCTAGAAGAGGGAGGGCCAACAATGCCAGTAACAATCCAACAATGCCAGTAACACTATGCCCGGATGAAGGTCGTTTGGTTTGAAGGCCGATATAACGTATGTAAGGATAGCATTATGGAGTTGGAACCCGCAACAGCTCCCATCGAGCCCATAGCCCCTAAAATTTTATGGGAGGGCTGAACCCTCCCATCGACCGGCCCTACAATTCTATGGGCAGCTACTTAGTAAGGTTACTCCATCGGGGGTCCCTCCCTTTACACCCCCGGGTAGTCAACGAGTTGAGGATGGTAACAGTAGAAAACGCTAACATTCTTTGGCCCGGTTGAACGAACTGCTGATTGAACCTTGGGTAACCGGATAGAAACTTCCTTTCAACCATCCATCCTGAGCGGGGGTAGATCCATCCTGAGCGGGGGTAGGGGTAACATCATGGCAACATCCCGGGTAGCTAACGAGGGAGGGCATCGGCCATCAATAACAAGGATGCTCGAGAACGACAAATAGATTCTTCGGAGCCTAACAAGGATGCTCAGTGGGGTCCGGTTGCCCTTCCTTATTTTAGTTGATAGCTTTCTAGTTTAAATAATAGACTTCCTTCCGGCCAATCAATTTGTTCTTGATGCTGGTAGAGATGGGTCCTACCTATAGTTGGAGACCCCTGTACTCCCGAGAAAGATGAAGCCTGTCCGGCGGGAACTTCTTTGTTCTCCGGCGGGAACTTGAAGAAATCTATCTACTCGATCGACCCTTAGAATAGTAGGGCAATCACCCTCCCACCCATCCCAACTATATCTTCCCACCCCCCCTCCCACAAATTAATCTACCCGGGGCCGGGAGTTCTGGCAGCGATAACTACTCGACCTAGAACTATAGGTAGGACGGGAGCTGGACCGAGCCGCCCATAGAATTTGAGGGCGTCTTGGGGTGCGCCCCCGGCAAGCAATTCAATAAATACCCGATGGTCCTTGCCCGGTCGGATGAAAGGGCGAGAAACTCCTGTCCATCCGGAGATAGCTGGGATAGATGAGCAACGGCGATAGCTGGGATAGATGAGACTAACTAGTCTACTCCCTCCCTAACTAGTCTACAGGAATGGGGCACCTTCCGACAATACATCCAGCTTCTGAACTGAACACCCGATGGGTGAATTAGGCCATCCTGAACCCCCAGGGAGTTAACTACCTTGATCAGGGACCCATACTTAATGAACGAGGTACCCGCCCATAGAATTTGAGGGCGTCTTGGGGTGCGCCCCCCCACCTGACTTCCGGATAGAAACTGTCTTTGGATGGCCGGATATAACTAATCTAGCTCGAGCATGCTGGAAGAAAGCCTACAATTCTATGGGGGAGTCAACCCGGGAAAGAACATCGGGCTCCTTCACTCAACGAGGACGGGCTCAAGGCAGGAAAGAAAGAATGCTCGACCGGAGGTGGGATGGGCTGTGGATTCCCCGGGCAAGAGTGGAAAGGGCATATTTACATGGGCGACCCCATAGAATAGTAGGGCGAATTCAACTACCGGGTGTGGGATGGAGAACCGGCGTTACTGGACGAGGGAGTGAATGAAGGACTTCCTGTTCTCAACAATAAAGTATTCCGGATGGTCCATATCTCCCCCCACCCACCCCTGGGATTTAAGCTCGTCGAAATGCGAGAACAAGGATGGAAGCTCGTCGCCTCCCCATAGAATTGTAGGGCGGTTACCAATCTTGAGACGGGGTGGGGGATGGAACCCAAGGACCGGGAGGGATGGAAGCCAATCTCGGAGATAACGAGGGAGCAACTATAGTCCCTCCCACCCGGGTGGCAATGAAGCCGGGTAACCGGGGGTGCTTAACTGAACAATCCAACAACTATCCCACCCAACCCGAATCTAATCTAGGGCCTTAACCGGCCGGGGGTAGAACCAGTTGACCATTAGAACAAGTTAAGGATGGAATGACCCGTGCTTGTTTCTCGGGCCCTACTATTCAACTATAATGGGGGGGGGGTGGGAATTCTAGTTCGCCGACAACTATATTCGGAGGCCCAACAAATAGAACTAATTGGAGAAACCGGGCAATATAGATTTTTATTGGGTTCGCCCCCCCCAACTATACTAGCAGCCGGGGTGGGAGGCGTCAATTGCAACTATACGCCGCAGCCGGGGTGGGCAATATAGATTTTTATTGGGTCCCGGGAGGTATATTATTGTGGTTCGGGCCCCCCCCCAACTATAGAAATCGACGAAATCAATCGACGAAATCGACGTGCCGTTGCCCAACAAATATATATTGCCTCCCACCCACCCCAACTATATGCCGCAGCCGGGGGGCCCCCAAGAATATGACGTTTTCCTCGGGCCCCCCCAGATTATTAATTATTGTTGCCTAAACTAGCAACCGGCCCCCCCCGCTTCAGTAGATTAATTGGGGCCCTACTATTCTATGGGCCTTCATGGAGGTAGATTAGCTCCGGAGGTATATTATTGCCGTTGGAGGTAGATGTTGTTGGGGTTGGGCCTTCGGCCGTACCATCTATAGTTGTTGGGGCGGGGGGGGGCATGTTACGTATAGAATCTGGTCGGTCGGAGCATCTATAGTTGAGTATAGAACCAACTATAGAAGAAAGTTCGAGAGTGGACTATAGTGAATTATAAGCCCGCCCGCGGGGAATGGCTAGGGGTGGGGGGGAATTATAGAGCCCTATCCCAGACTTAGTAGGCGGTTCAGTCGGTTCAATGCCTACTGTATCGGAATGCATCGGATGGACCGGGCGGGGGAGAAGGACGCTTCCAAAGGCTACCAGGCCGGAAAGGGGAGATACCGTCCGTGATCCATGGATCTCCGCCGGAAACAAAATTCAGCCAGCTGGGAAACCGTGTACCACTCCCTATCGGGGGGAGGAACAAACAAATGCGGCACGTCAGACAGAGTCGCCCTACTATTTATAGGCATGCTTTTCATCAGGAAGAACAAAAAAAGAAGAATTGTCGTTAAGGCCAATATGGTCGGTGGGTAAGGCATATATGGTCGGAATTGAGGCGAAGCCCATGCAGGTCGTCTTCTGCAGAGTTTCATTAATCTGAAAAAAACGACATCGCCTTTTCGGTGCATCGGACTATAGATGTCGCCATGGCGGGATTGATGCTATGGAGCGGGAACCGCCGAGAAACTTCTCGAGATGCTGGAGGGTGCGAAATCAATAGGTGCCGGAGCAGCTACAATTGCTTCAGCGGGAGCTGCTGCCGGTACTGGAAACGTTCCTAGTCCCTCGATTCATCCCGTCGCGCGGAATCCATCATTGGCTAAACAATCATTCGGTCACGCCATTTCGGGGTTTGCTCCAACCGAAGCTATTGCATCGTCCGCGTCGACGACGGCCTTTCCGATCCCATTCGTCTTCCGAAGTTTCGGATCCTATGCGAAGAAGCCGGGGAATGGCAAGATAAGGCCGTGAAGGCCTGGAGGGACCATGCGACCGCCCTCAGTCCAACACCCCAAAATGATAGACGATAGACCTTAGAAAGTATGCCAGCCCAGTCGCACCGAGCCAACTGGGAACAACCCGCAGAAGCGTGCTTAAAGGCACAGTTCATCGGGTAGACCTCAAGGTCCTGGGGTGCCTTCGTGAGTGCTTCAAGCGGCTTCGGCTCACGAAGATCTCCAGTTCGGCATAGCTGAAAACCTCTAAAAGGAAGTAGAGTGCGCCCCCACTACTCTACTCAATCAGCAACAACCAGGGTCAATCACATTTAGCTCCTTGTCGGATGTTGCCACTTCCGATCTTCTTCTTCTCCGTTGCTCGTTGTCGTCGTTCGCGCGAAAACCCTCCAAAAATCCAGAATGCTGTATGTGACGAGGTATCGAGGAGTTCATCGCTGCTGGATTAGCGTTCGGTTTCGGTTCAGCCGCCGAATGGCCGGCCTCTCCCGGTCGGAAACTACTACTATTAGTTGAACTACTACTATAGCTATAGTAGGGTTACCATCCTCGCAGCCGACGACAATGACGATGATGTTGGTGGGGCGCTCAACACCCTAAAGGGTGTATCGCGCCAGGCTCCGAACCTATCGGTTCTCCGCCTAACGCTCCGAACCTATCGGTTCTCCGCTACTCGCTACGAACCTAACGGTTCTCCGCGAGCCCCCCACCCACCCTACCTCGGAGCCTAAACGGCTCCAATCAAGGCCAATCTTCGATCTGACTAGAAGACAGACCGCTCCGGGCCATATGTACTGCGGCAGGAGGGCGCCGCGGGAGACATGGTCGTGCTCAAGGTAGCCTACTATAGCGAGAAATCGAATCCCACCCATTCACTCCACTTGCCCCCCCACCCCGCCGGCTAGAATGGGGCGGGGTGGGGTCCGCAAAGCTATTAGGTGGGGTCAATAGTATGGATGGTGGGGTCCGCCGCTGCGGGTAGTGGGAAACTATAGTTCCGGAGATAGTTGGGTGGGAACTTAGGAGGAGATAGTTGTTTCTCGGGATAAAATGACTAGTCTTGCAGTGGTTTCAAAATCAGGTTCCAGTTCTAGGGCGGACAATCTGGCGACTGATGGATTCTAACCCAGTAACGTTGTTGATGTGGCCCGCCCGCTACTAGAGATAGGGGAGATAGGGCCAAGTAAATCTTCTTCCTCTGGTGATAAGCTGTCTCTCGCAGGCCCCCACTGGCACTAAATGGACTCTATCTCAACTATATCGGGAAACAGAAGAGAACAAGCCCTTGCCAGATCACTCGCGTAGAGGACCAAGTATGGCATGGCATCACCAGCTACTTCTCTATACCGATTCGACTACCTATCCATACCCCTGTAACCGAGAGAACCATAGCACTAACACCTGCAAAAGGAATATATGGTCGGTGAACTAAACTATAGAGGGTGGGTGGGGGGGCCCTCCCACCCACCCAAGGCAACGGCTAGAAAGAGGGGGGGGGGGCCGTAGGGTGGGAGGAGATAGTTGAGTGAACCCGTGGTGACCCGCCTTGAGTCAAACAAGACCCGCCTTTAGAATAGTAGGGGCCGCCCCCCCCTCTCTTAATAGAAGCCATAGTGCCCGGTGACAAGAGTAAAACAAGATCCCTCCCTGATTCATAGATCCCGAGCTTGATCCCGAGCCAAGACCACCAGAGATTCCCTAATCGATTCCTTCATACCAAGACCACCAAGATTCCCTAATCGATGGATCAATGCGGCACGGTCCTAGGGCGGAGAGAACTCCGGTCAATAAGCCGAGGAGAGCGACGAAGGACATTTATGCTCCCCGGGGGCCCCTACTATAATACAGTCTTTGTGAAAAAGAAAACCCGGCACTATAGTTATTGTAGGAAGGAAGGGCCCCCGGGGATTTGTTTGTTCTTGTCCGGCAGTTGAAGCATCTACTGGCAGCCCCCGTAGGCCTCTACCCTGGCGGCAGCATAGCATATACAAGTCCGATCGCTTCAATCCGAGGAAGGAAAATATAGGCCGAGGGCGAGCCCCCATCGTTAAGTAGGCGTTAGGCTGAAGCAGCTGATGCTTATTTCGAGCCCGCATGGATAGAGATAGGGGCCCCTTCAGCATCGATAGAGGCGTTAGGCTTCAATCCTTTAGATCATGAACGATCCGACCTTCCACCACTTACTGGAGGACATCGATGTTGATCTGGGTCTGGGCCATCTTCTTTCTCGCGAATACCAACCCCACCTGTCGTATGTTCACCGGGGCCTTAGCGAATACCACTAGCGACAGTAGTGCGTACTGAGAGGGGAAGCTGGTAGTGAGAAGGCAGGGCGTACTGTGATTTGTGAGAGTAGTGCGTACTGAGTGAGCTAGTAGTGCGGGGGAGAGCACTCAACCGGTATTTCCGATACGAGGCACCGGAACTCTATTTGAGCAGGGGGCCCCCCAACTATAGCCGGGGGTTCTAGGAAAAAAACCCCCTACGATAGGGAACTATTGCTTCCCACCCAAGGCCGAGGCGGGAGGGGGCACGATGGATCGAATTGACGCCTTCTCCACCCCGCCTGGTGACCCAGATCCCCGGGCCGAATGGAGTTTGATTCGATTGATCCGCGAATAACACATATGAGCTCGTTACTCCCAACTGAACGAGAAATCTATGCTGCTCCCTCCGCGGCCCGGGGGGGTGGGAGGACATAGTTAGGGTTCTAGCCATTTCTCTGGGCGGGGGTCGGCGCCGAACCCCAGCGAATCATAGGGTAAGGCCCCTTAGAATAGTAGGGGGGGTGGTCTTGGGTGGGTGGATAGGGGCCGAGCGCATAAATGACCGGGAGCCCTCTCCCAGCTATCTATAGTAGGATAGGGCGCTCCAACATAGAATCAAGAGGCCCCCGGGTCTTCATGCTTCTCCTCCATAGGTAGGGCTCCTTTCACCAGGGGACCCCGCTCCCCATCTTCCTCCCACCCACCCCTGTAGGGCTCTTTAGCTGGACCAGCACCCAGATAGAGTAGATAGGGCCTCGGAGAACCCCAACCCGGACACCGCCCTATAGATTCTATCTCCAGAGGACAGAGATAGGAGAGCTAGAATTCCCCCCCACCCTGCAGAGGGATACCTTCCGGATAGAAATGGGCTGGACTAGATAGAATAGTGCCGGGGCGGGGCAACAAACCGGAAGCCCGAACAACTATATAGTATAGATCTCCCGGATCCGAGATAGGTGCCATAGATAGGGCTCTCTTCTTGATTGTAGGGGTCACCTACTTAGATGGGACAGTTATAGACGTGATACATTGAAGAGGTTCCTTGAGATTGAATAGATAGGGCGGGAGGATATAAATTGGGCTCCCAGTTCCGAGATGGGGGATACTCTATAGTTCTAGTTCGGAGCAGCCGCTCTATACTATAGTTGCGAGTGAATGCGAGTGGGTTAACTACCTTTATGGCTTCTTTGGCGTAATCAACCGGGCCCACGGCTATATAGGTCGCCCCTACGCGGCGAGACATGTTTGGTTTGGTTCGCCGGGCTGGGCCAACTCTATCTCCTCCCACCCTAAGGCCGACCCCACCATCCAAGGCGGACCCCACCGACCAGGGCTTCGCCCACCACCAAGGGTATATCTCCCACCCCCCCGGTACCAAGGGCCCCGCCTATCTCCCACCCCCCCGAACCCAACCCCACCGACCCCCCTACTATTCTAAGGGCGCCTTGGGTGGGGGGCCCTAAACTTATTGCCTCCCACCCGCCCTTCGGGACCCCCCCCCATTCCCCTACTATTCTATGGCCAATATGGTCGGCTGCCGAAGGCAGGCAACTATAATGGGGGGGTCGGTGGGGGTGGGTAGGGCCTCCCACCCAAGGCAAGCCTTCGGCACCGACCATATTGGCCCTAGGTGGGGTGAGAGGCCTTTGGTGGGTTTGTTGGAGAATATGGTCGGTGGGGTCCGGCGGACCCCACCGACCTAGGGGCACCAACCCCACCGACCGAGGCTCCGCCACCACCCGTAAAGGAATATATGGGCGGTGGCGAATTTATTGCCTCCCACCCGCCCCCCCCCCATTATAGTTCAGCCTTCGGCACCGACCATATGGAACAACTATATGGGGGGGGTGGGGGGGGGGTGGGGTTGGACCGACCTGAGGCAAGGCTATCCTCCCACTTTAAGGCCCTTAAAATAGTAGGGGGGTCGGTCCAGCATTGAAGGGCCCCATAGCCCCTAAAATTCTATGGTAGGCTGAGAACCATTAACATTCCCTCCAGTGATTCCCAGACCCACCCATTCCCACCCCCACCGCGATGGAGTAGGGTGGTGGGAGATAGTTCCCTCCCTCCCCGCATGGAGTAGGTTGGGAGGCCGAGGCCCATCTATAGATAGATATAGAGAGGACCACCTATAACCGCCTCCCCATTTATTGGTAGGGGGAGTTACCACTTAGCATTTTTGCTCTACTGAAAGGAGAAGGGCCAGTGAGGATAAAAAGGGAGAGAGAGGAAGGCAACTAGGCAGATATCTCTCGATGGATACTGGAAGGAGAATACGAATGAGACCCATATATAGATAGGGGGGCTGCGCAGTATCTGAGAAGGTCTTTTATACTCAGCTTACACGCCTGCATGCAGGGGTGGCGAGTTTGATTCAACATCAAAATGAACCTTCTGTTTCCCATGCATGCCCTGGAATGACAGTGGAAAGTGATGAGAAGCGACTCATCCGCTCAAGTATTCATCTTGTTCCAATCAAAGAATGATAAAGGACTGAGAGAGCCCAGGGACATCCTATCGGTAGGTGAGGAGGATTTCTGTGATCCACTTTAGTCCATTGTTTCGGGTTGGTTTCTCCTTCTCCCGAGTGATGCTTTTAGAGAAATGATGAGAGGGTGACCACCATAGAATAGTAGGGCCATAGAATTTTAGGGCTTACTCATTCGCTCCTCTCCCTGTTTCTCGCGGACTAGCACCTCTAACACGCTTTGATCAATTGGTCTAATCAGAGCGATTAGTTGGGGAGGGGCTTATTCTCCGCTCACTCCAGGGGTGCCCCCCCTCTATTTCTATACTCTATACTCTCTCGGAGAGGGCCCTCCATATAGGCCAACGGCCATCTAGATAGCTAGGCACTCGACTGCCCCTACCCCTCCCCCCTCCCCTATATATAGTCTAGATAGCTGGAAGTCGAGGGTAGGGCCTCGACCCCAACCAAGGGGCCTAGCCTATCTAGACTCTCTATATGGCCGTTGGTCGAGAGGGGCACTCCTCCTCCCCCGCCTACCCATCTATCTATCTGGGCTGGGCCCTCCCTATCTATAGAGTCCATATCTGATAGATATAGGTCGGGGTTGGGGTCGGCCGACTCTCTATTCTCCCCCCTCGACCGCCCATCTATACCTACCTAGAGTTTAGTCCTCCCCCGGTGCCCGGCGATAGGTCTATAGGCGACTAGACCAGACTGGACTCTAGATAGTTGTTGGTACCTCGACCCTATCTATCTATCCATCTGATCCGATCTGATCTATCTCTCCCGAGATGGATAATGGATGGCATAAATGAATGAATGCCATATCTAGATAGATATGGATAGGGGCCCGATGTCGCGGCTCCCCTATCCATATCTACCTCCCGAGCCCCTATAGAATAGAATAGATGGGGGCAAGTATAGAATAGAATAGATGGGCTCTACTCTATATCCTAAACTGTCGGTCCTATCTAGACTCCCCTGCAGGGGTGGGGGCACTCGATTGACCCTACCCCACCCCACCCTATAGATCTGATCTGATCTGATCCATCCGCCTATCCATCTCTATATTCCAGATGCCCTGCTTTCTCTCGCCCCTATCCATCTATATATTAGATAAGATATACCCACCCCATCCAGATCCCCGGGAGAGATAACTATATAGTCTAAATAGAACTGTCGGCCCCACCCCCATATCGAGATGGGGGAGTAGAGATAGGGGCCCCTAGATGGATCTCCCGAGAACTCTATACTCTATAGATTATATAGCCCAAGCTCTCTATATATAGGCATAGGCTGTTGGCGCCGGGGCCTCGGCCAAGCAGAAATAGATGTGATGCGATGTGATGCGATGCGATGCGATGCGGTCGGCCCCCCATCTCCCCTATCTACATATAGATGGGGGCACCCACCCCCACCCTATATATTGATTTGATTCGGTCCTCTCTATATCTATCTATAGATGGGCCTCGGCCTCCCCATGGCATATCTGATAGATATAGGTCGGGATCGGCCGCATATTCTATCTATGCCCAGCCCTATGCCCTATGGTTTAGTCCGTCGTCCGTCCCGATAGAGGGGGTTGACCCCACCCATCTATCTCTCCATCCATCCAATCTGATCTATCTCTCCCGACTCTCTACCAGATAGATATATAGGGCTCTCTATTCTATAGCCGGTTGAGTCCGTAGATCTAGATCCAGATCGTGGTGAGCGCTCTTCTATATAGATCGATTCCGATTGGATAGAGATAAAAAGGGTCAGATGCTCGGCGCGTTAGCCCCATATACAGAGAGGGGCCCTACCCCATCCCTATTCATATTCACATTCACATCCATATCTGCTCCGGATGTATCCCCGGCATTGGCATTGGCATTGGTCGGATCCCCCTCTGGGAAGAGAAACTCCATATGGAGGGCCCCGACTAGAGAAGCTATTGCTGCGCCAAGTTGAAGGCTATAATGCCGGCCGGCCCGAGAACTAATATCCCGACCGAGGGTTTGCCAACTAAAGGGGTGGGTGGGTGGCCCTTCAAAGAGTAGGGGGGCTCTCCTGAACGCCAGTTCAGGTGAGGGTTGGGTGGGCAATATAGTCTCCCACCCACCCCGATTAGTTTAGGCGGTTTCTCCGGAAAACTGGGGGGTGGGTGGGAGGGAGGTAGTTGTTTAAAGTTGCCGCTGTTTTGCCGCTGTGTTGCCGCTGGGGGTGGGGCTAAGGCCATATGGTCGGTGCCGAAGGCACAGCCTGCTAGAATAAGGAGGAACTAAAGTTGTTGCCGCTGCCAAATCGGAACTATACTATTCCCCCCCACCCAATTATAGTTCGCATGTTACGTAGATAATCGCGGGTGCCCGAAAGCCAACTATATCCGGAGAAAGGGGACCCTATGATTCCCACCCACCCGGACTTATCCTATATCCACATGCCATAGAATAGTAGGGGCCACCCCCTTTCCTGCTTATTCTAGCTTATTCTAGCTTAGGATTAATGCCACTTGCCCCGTAGGGCCCATTCGCCCTACTATTCGCCAGGGGGGGGAAGCAGGTTTATTAAAGAACTGATTCCCTACAATTCTATGGGCTGATTAATGGCAGTGGGAGGGAATCATAGTTGGGGCCCAGGGGCAAAGGTCGCTGGGGCAGAAGCTAGCACTAGGTGAAGTTGATCTGGTTCCAGCAGGTAGATCCCCAAAGGCACCATCCATGGTAGAGTAAGCGACGAAGGGAGAGACAGTTGTTGACCAGGTGAATCCATCATCAGTAACCCCCTCTTTTCTATTATTCAAAGGCATCGCCCGTTGCTTCGAGATTGAGTTCCAAGTCCAGCTTAAAGGGGGCGATCCATATCAAAAGATCTGGTATGCACATCTGGGTTTCGATCCCGATCTAGATAGATAACTGCATTTGCCTCTGAAGCACCATGGTGGTGCTTTTGCTCGGTCCATTCCCAGGTGTGCATACATAAGTTGTGATGTTCCGTCATTCCGGACCATCAATTCATTGATCAACTATAGTTCTCGCGGACTACTCTTCCCTATAAATAAAGAAATAATCCCCGTTTTGTCGACGTTTTCTTTGGGGTGAGTGGGAGGAGAAGACTCATATGACTGTGAAAGTGACCGGCTAACGCTATAATAGTAGGGCCCGGGGGATCATGTTACGTATTTTCTATGTTACGTATATAATCTACCTTTATCTACCGGTCGAGTGCATTTCAGCTATCTCCCAACCCCTCATTAATTCGAATTGCGAGCAAACCGGCCGGGGGGATTCCATACATTCAGACAAGCAGGATTCCCTATCAGACCACCAGGATTCCATACATGAACGAAAGCAGGAGTCCTCTCACTCAGAATCAGAACGCACGATTCTTCTCAGAATGCCGACAGAGAGAGTACTCCAGTTGTTCTATACGTAATACACCCAACTATCTATACCCAGGTTGATCAGATTATGGCGACACTCACACTTGAACCAACGCAGGCTTCGCCCACCGGGGGGAGTGGGAGGCCATAGAGTTGCTTTTACACTCTCCCCACCCTCGGGCCAGTCTTCCCCATATTTTTGAATGGGATGGTGGGGCTTGGACCCGACCCCCCCACCCACCCTCTATAGTTGTCTCAGGTCGGTCTCGAAGGGCATAGGGTGGTGGCGGAGCCTTGGTCAGTCCCAGCTTCGCCACCGACCAGGGCTTCGCCCACCAGGGCTTCGCCCGGCCCTACAGAGAAATGGCGGGAGGGTAGATTATTGTTGATACGCCTCTGCATGCAGGGCGGTGGGGTTGGCTTCGCTACCACCAAACCAACCCCACCGGCCCATTCGTCTTGGGTGGGAGGCCCCTACAATTCTATGTGGGTTTCGGGTGGGTGGGAGCCCGTAGGGGGCGTGAGGTAGATTATAGAAGTGGGAGGATAGCCGGGATACGCCTTGGGAACTTAGGGGGCGTGGGTACCATACAACTATAAGGAAGGGGTGGGGGAATCATAGTTCTCAGTAGGGAGGGCCCCTTTACCATTCTAAGGGCCATGGTTCTCTGCCCCTACCATATTCCTACTATAGCCCCGCCCCTACCATAGCCCCTCAAATTCTGTGGTAGGGGCGGGGCTATGGGGTAGATTATTGTTGATACGCCTCAGGTCGGCCCCTACTATTCTATGGAGCGAAGCCATGTCGGTGGGGTTGGAATAGAAAATGGATGGGCTCCATCCTAGAACAGAGGGTAGGGCCAGCTGCTGTATTAAACTCTTTGTTCTCTGGTCCTGCCTTCCTTCCTTAGGCAATAGGATAGGCCGGATAGAAATCTTGTTCACTTCTCGATTCCGGCAACGACTAGCTATTCCAGTTCAGCAGTTCAGCAGTTCAGTAATTACTCCCTGGGGGTTCAGGATGGAGCTGCCAACTAGAATCGGAAACGGAGTTCCATCCAGATGGCTCTGATATTGTTATTGTTTTCCGGTAGGGCCGGGCCAACTATCCTACACGGAGCAAGAAAACGAAGAAAGCATGCTCGCTGACCTTCCGGCTGATTGAACCTTCCGACTAGTTGGACTGCTGATTAGCTCGTTCTCAGTTGGAACCTACCTCGTTATTGAGAAAGTTGTCCAGGAACACAAGTCAAGTTGTCCAGGCTCTACGGGCAGGGCTCACTCAACTCGTTAATTCAGCGAAGCTAAGCTAGTTCGCTCTCCAATTCGGATTAATGAACTAGTCAATTAACAGCTACTCCGGTTCAGGATGAAGACAAGAATAATATCACTATCCATCAACCCGGTGTAGCCTAATGGGAGCCTAGCTAGAGTTTAGGCCTGCCGGGGAACTACCTGGGGGTGAAGCTCTCCCTGCTTTTCTCCTTGTTGCCTTCCTCCAGAACTGCTGGAATCAATCTCCTTGTTGCCTGCGAAGGATGAAGACAAGAACTCCCTGGGGCCCATCCTTACACCCCCGCCTAATCCTCCCTCCCTGGGGGTGTAGCCCCATCCACCCGAGAGTATAGAATCTGGCCGAGCTTGCTCCATCTCCCAGTGTATAAAGGGCTATCCGTCCTGGGGGTGGGTGTAAAGGCCCTCGGCTGATGACTAGATGGGCAACCGCCCCCTGGATAACTAACTACAAGTTCTCCTTGCCCTCGATTCATTGGGCCGCCGAAGATGTTACGTTTAGTCGAGAAAGGACATGCCTCAACCAGCTTCCTACTAATCTAGCTCCTCCGGTTCAGACTCATTTTATCTCTTCCTTCATGGTATCGGAAGGTTCAATGCCTGACGTATCGAAACCTACTCCCTGCGGGAGGGAGGGAACTATCTCCCACCCACCTTAGCTGCATTGACTGGTCAAGCTCTCTCGACTGATCTTTGCACCCAAAGTCTGTCTGCTTACTGAAATGGCCTGTACTCGGAGTTTCCTTGGGGTTGGTCAAGCTTTGGGCCACCCTAGCCCATTGAGTGCTCTACCTCGGGCCATAAGCATGCACGCTCTACTGAAATGGATTTCGCGGAAAACCAGCTATATCCGATCTTGGTTGGCCTTTCACCCCTAGCCACAAGTCATCCCCGTATTTTGCCACATACATGGGTTCGGTCCTCCAAGGCCTGTTGGAGCTCTCTTCAACCTGCTCATGGCTAGATCGATCGATTTCGGGTCAAATAGGAACAACTGGGAGATTCTACCGGCCCAGGTTGGGCCCCCCACCCCTCTCCCCAACTATAGTTGGTTCTATAGCCCCTACCCCTACCCCTGAGGTAAAGGCCTACTCGCCCAACCACCCCACCATCCGAGGCGGTGGGAGGCTATAGAGTTGCTCCGCCTACCGCCCTATATGCCTTATGGGTGGTGCGAAGCTCGGGTGGTGGGGTCTGCCCTGGGTGGTGGGGTCCACCCTGGGTGGGAGGGAACTTGTCAAGACCCCACCCCTTAGAACCCCCGGGGGGTGAGCTTTCTTACCTTCTGAGGTCCGAGGTCCGGCCTCCCGGAATAAGCTGAGATGGAGGGGCGAGTGTCTGTTTCCGCTTCCGGCTTCTTGCCTCGATCAAACGACCCGGGGATAAATGGCTATCGTTCCTCGGCCCATGATGGAGAAAATAGTATTGATATCCCTGTCTTCTGCGGAAGCAGATTTTTTGACTTTTCCACCGGGTCGATGTTGGCTTCTTCTCCTTCTTCTCGGTCAAGTCATATTGTATACGGATTAACAACGGCTGATGGTGATGGGGATTGACTCCGGTCCTCGCCGCGTACAAATGAGTAGGGGCATTCGGAGCGAGGGAATGATCACATCGCCATGGGTGGCCCCGCAGGCCTTACTATCGCCTCCAGCCATATACTAATTAGAAGGGTCGGGTCGTATCCGCTTGCCACTGCTTCCCGCTGCATCGACTATCTTCATCCGGGGGCCCCTCATAAATTACCCCCGGCAATATAGATTTTTTGGCCCCCTCTCTAATATAGTTGTAGATAGGGCCGGGGGCCCTATTACTTTCCACATGAACACCCGGAACTAGCCGTTTAGTTCCCACATAACCGGGGTGGCCCCTACTATTCTATGGCATGTGGATATAGAATAGGCCTCCCACCAACGGCACATTCCTCCCACCCTAGCCTCCCAACTACCCTAGAATAATAGGGGCCCTCCCACCCACCCCTGCATGCAGGGGGGTATAGTTCCCCCCCTGCAGGGGGGGTCACTCGACATTCGAACCAGTCTCTTCTTCGCCTGACCACCTAGCCTCTTCTTCCCCAGCTGTAATCCCCGGAGATGGATGAGGGGCGATCAAACCAATCGGTGCTCGGTCCCTCGGCTCCTCAGAATAAGTCGTTTCGTGTACCCCGCTCGGGCTCTCTCTGCCCCGATTCCCTCTGTTTCCATCCCGGCCCTCTCCTCTCCCTCTCTCTATGCTTCTCATTCGAGACCCGCCACTGAAGCTATTGTGCACCCGACCTAACCCAAGGAGACATGAACAAGATTGGGGCCTATGGGAGCCGAGATGCCTGGGATATCTTATTAGATTCACCACTGACTGATCATGGCGATACGAGCTATACTGCCCCACCTATAGATGGGTGGGAGTGGGATCCACTAGCTCCCGATAAAGGGTTATGGCCGAACCTTGTCTTGACTCTTGAGATCCACTCACCGGAACAATGATAGGAAAGGGCTCGAATTCGGATTGAAGTTCAATTATATAGAGGGGGGGGCATGAATGTTACGCCCTTCAACTAATATACCTCAGTTAGAATAGTAGGGCAACGGCATCTACCTCCCTGAAGGGGGGGCCGCCCATCCCGGGTGGGTGGGAACTATAGGGCGGGGAGGGAATCCCTTCTATGGAACTCCCACCCACCCCCCCTACAATTCTATGGGCTCGGAACGGTTAGAAAGAATAGTTACTGCGATTGCCCACCCACCCCCCCCTACAATTCTATGGGCTAATCTACTGAAGCAACAACTAATTGAAGAAACCGGCTATTAAACGGCATCTAGCATCTACCTCAACTATAGTAGCGGGTGGGTGGGAACTATAGTGCTATCTATCTGTAGTTCGAGATCAATGGGGTGGGTGGATGATAGTTGGCATGTTACGTATAGAATCTGGCGATGCCCAAAGCATGAAGACCGGGTTCAAGATTTCAAACCCCTTTATCCGTCCTATTCAGAGATAGTTGCTAAATTCCCACCAACTCAAATTCCCACCCTCCTTAACCCCACCGACCTATATGCCTTAGAGCCCCGCCTATCTCCCACCCCCCCGCCAATATTGTAGATTATAGTTGTTGGGTGGGTGGGAGGAGATAGGAACGTTAATTCCCTCCCTGCAGGGTGGGGGGGACAATAGGGTAGAGAGTAGGGCATTCATGTTACGTATAGAAGAATCTTTCTTCACTCTTCGATTAATTGAGCTGAGCTAAGCTGAGCTATATAGGTAGGGGGTAGGGGTAGGGGTGCCCTACCTCCATATCCTCGAGAGGGGTCGCTGGAATAGAAATATCCGTCCGCAGAGATATGGATAGGGCAAAGCAGCCTTCAGAGAGATGGCCGAGAGCGCTAAATCTCCCTCCCACCCCGGTATAGATAGGGAGGGTCGCAGATATATAGATAGGGGCCTTGGGATTGCTTCTCCTCCGAGTGATGCCACCATCAATTATGAAAGGAGGTGGGGGGCTTTGCCCTATCCATATCTCTGCAGCCCTACCTGTTGGTTGGTTCACGAGCCCCTACTTTTCTATACCCGGCTCTAACAACAACAAACCCAGAAGGGAAGGCCCTATCTCCATACCTGGGCTACCTTCTCTTCTAACGGCCCGACCGATAATAGTTCAATAACTCGGAGTTGCCCTATCCATGGAGGGGCCGGATATAGGTAGGGGGCCCAGCCCTACTATATATAGAGAACTAATGGGCATATATAACTAATGGGCAAGGCGAGCACAAACAGACAAATGGATAGGAGGAGCGGGGGAGAGAAAGAAGAGAAGCCGGAAGAGTTCTTTATATATAGGGCTCGGCCACTATCTCCTCCCTCCCACCCCGGGGGACTCGCTCGGCTATATGGGTAGGGGGACTCGACCGGCAAAGGAATCGTACTACCCGCCTTAGGGGAGAAGCCGGCAAAGATGCGAAAGAAGGGACCGTACTTTTAGACCTCCCACCCACCCCGGGAACATTACATTACCCCCGGAGGAAAATAGTGGGGGGGCCCTACTATCCATAGGGGCCTGCCCCGGCTTTCCCCACGTAGTTAGACGTTCTGCCTTGATCAATGATTCCACCATATGGCACAGGGAGGGCTACACATTCGGGTAGATCCCACTCGAGGATCCCACGGCCCGCTCGTGCCGATATCCTGCTCGCTATAGATTAGGTAGAAAGGAGACCGTTATTTCTATAGTTCTGCAAACTAGACACTAAAGAGAGTTCACCCGGGAGATCCCCCACTGATTCACCCACGAACACTAGTTCACCCGCCCTACCCCAGCTATATAGGTAGGGGGGGCGAGGAGCATGATCCCGCTAAATAGAGAATAAGCGCTCTAAGGTGAATCCAGGCAGTCTTTTCTCTGCACGAGCTAGTTAACGAACAAGGAGATCTATAGCTCATCTAGTTGGAGGATTGGGGTCCGGGGGTATGGGTAGGACCAGGAAGTATTAGGGAAGTGCCTCTAGTGAGCTAGTGATGAGTATGATTCCGATTGAACAAGAGTCCCTATAGCCCCCCCACCCCGGGCGCGTGGGGATATAGGTAGGGCACTTTACTGACATAATAGCTTCCAATGATAGAGGAGCAGGGATGAGCCGGGTAGGCCGATTAATGATTCCACCCCCAGCCCCGGTCCGTCCCCATGGTTTCAGTAGCCCGCCCTATGCTTGCTTCCCAACCCCCCATTATAGAGTAGGGCTCGGGTGGGGGGGCCCCTACTATTCTATGGCGAGAAAGCTCAGGTATGTGGGATAATCTTCTCCTTCCAACATGCGGGGCCCATCACATGATCCCACCCCATCAGAGAGAGAAAGGAATGAATATATCTACCCGCCTCATATTACAGCTTCCCTACCCTGCTTCCCTACCTTAATCAATGCCCCCTGCATGCAGGGGTGGGTGGGAGAATCTTGGTTGGCCCTGCGAACCGAATAGAAAGTGTTTTGCTTTGCTCGCGATCCGGGCTACCAGATTCAGGAGTCGCGAAGTGAGAAGTCCTCCTATGCCTTCTGTTCTCGGGATGATCGATGCATCAACACCAATGGATATGGTGAATCTCGGCGAATGCCCTATATATCTATGGGGGTTGGAACGGGAGGAGCAGCTTTGGGTAGGGGAGTGAGAAGTGGGGTAGCTAGGGACACGGGATTAGCAGGCAGGCCATCCCGGGGCCCGGTTCATTAATGAAATTCGATTGATGGTTCATTCGCCGATGATAGAAAGAAAGGCTCCCAGCTGAGAAGATCGATTCCATGTCCGGTTAATGGATGGATCAATCAATCCCGCATCCCGCGTATCACTATTGAACAGTTGTTAATACGACGTATATAACGATGACAATAATTATTGAAGAAGGCCAATCAATCCCGTGAATTCATCCCATCTCCCTCTCCTCCCTCCCACCCACCCAACTCAACTAAACCACCCACCCAGCCCCACACACGGGGTTGGGTGGGGGGCCCCCGGGGATGGGCAGATTATTCCTCCCACCCTTCAATATAGTTGCCCCCAAGCGCCCCCCCCCCTTTCCATAGTTGTTGCGGGCCAGGGCAATAGTGAAACAAGCACAGCCGAGAGCGAAAGGAAGCGGGCCAGGTACTTCAGCAGCGAGTCGGCTAGACGCTGGCTTGCCTAAAAAAACAATAGGCGTCTCATTATCGATTGATCCCTCATCTTTACTTCGTGAAGAAGAGTGTCTCCCCGGAGGAAGATGTTTGTTATGATACGGGGAGCTCCGAATCCTCCAATGATCCACCGGGGCGCTCAGAGACAAGGATATTACCTTACCTAGTTATAAGCACGATAGGAGGGGCCCGCCCTGCAGAGGCGCTTCTTATTCCCACCCAACCTTCCTCTGCTTCCCTCATCGAGCCCGAACCCATGGTCTTTACTCGCCCGCCCCTTCTCGAGATAGTTGGGAGATCGAGTCATCCCTGTTCCAGTCTCGGGATTGAAATGTAGGGGTTGAGTCAACTACTGTATTTCATGTCCAGCCTCGGGAGTGAGGGAGAGCGAACAACACTTGAATCTCTGGGCTAGGGTCAAGGCAGGAGGAGATCTCTCTTAGTGGCCTCCCAACCCTGATAGATTATCTCAAAGCCCCTGCAAAGGGAGGGTAGCCCCGATGGACAGTGGAAACTTACGCGGGCACTTCCCGGTAGGCTCGGAGAAACTCCACTTTTGGGTGATTGTTATTCTCCTTCTTCACTCCCCATAGAATAGTAGGGCTATCCTTCTCTACCGATGGAGCCCTTGACCGGGGGTGAGGATGGAGCAACCGGGGGCGAAGCTGTGGAGTTGGAGGGAGTACCGGGCAATCAATTTGTTAACTTCTCTCCGGATGGAACTTAATGCCCTTATAAATAGTAGGGGGAGGCTATCCGGGCCAACAATGCGATAACGGGCGGGGGGCAACTATAGGCTATCACGTAGGTAGAGAAAGAAGCCAGTTCGGTTGAGTGAAGGATGGAGCGGTGACCCCTCTCTAGATATGGAACCTACGCCTTGTTACGGGGATAGTCTTTCTTAACCGTGGGTGAAAACAAATAGCTGTGCCCATCGGTAGCTCCATTTTCTGGAGAACCGGTTAGAACTTCCCCATATCTAGTTCGCTCTCCAGTCAAGCTGGTCCGGGGGATATCAAGTTCTCTTAGGGCCTTCACCCCCAGGATAGTAGTTAACTAGCCCAACTACCTGCTCTCCATCCGGCTTTATTGTTGAGAACAGGAAGAATTATAGAAAAAAGGGCATTCACCGATGTAGTTTTTTATGGCTGGATAGACGTAGTTATGGCGAGACTAGTATTGTCGAGAAGAGTCCTTCCCTCACCCCCGGCTTCATTGCCACCCTTTACCCCCCCCCCCTGTTCGGAATGCTCCCTCGGTAGTCCAGTAACGTATAGTTGCTCAACCGGCAACGACTAGCAGCTATAACTACCTCCCTTTCAACTAGAATAAGGAGGGCAACCGGAAGGCCATAGAATTGATAGGGGCTCTCCCTCAACTGGGTGGGAGGCAAGAACTCTATTTCCAACTCAACTAGATTGATGCGGGAAGGAAGGCTAGATTGATGCTCGGACCGATCAGTTGTAGGATAGTTACCCAGTTCTATAATGCCATCCGGAAATCCATCCATCCAACTGGAAGGACCCCATAGAGCTCACTCAACCGTGGGTGGAGAGGAAAGGGAGGAAGGACCCCAGGTTAGTTCTACCCTCTTCGGGCTTCTCGCCCATCTCCAAGGAAGGGAGGTACCCTCGTTCAGTGGCCTTCCTACACGGTCATTCCATCCTAACAGATTTTCTTAGTCCCTACCGGGGGTGGAGGATAGATCTTCCCTCCCCTCTGGCCGGCTTCATTGCCACCCTTTACACCCACCCCCTGTTCGGCTCCCTCGCTCTTTCTCGAAGGATGTTGGATTGTTCTATCCGGTTACCCGGCCGGTTCAATCAGCAGGAAGGAAGGCAAGCCCAGAGAACAAAAAGGTAGGAGGACGGACAAGAGAAAAAGAAGTTAGATAATCGGAATTCGCCTACCATAGTTGTTGGATTGTTCGGAAGGGAGATATTAATTAGCCATCCTTCACCGGGGATGGAGGACGGGATAGGAACCCTTCACCCCAACCCCACCGACCATGCCCGAAGGGACCATCCATGCCCTTCATTTAGAAGACCTATACCGCCTTCTGTGGGGGTTTTCCTCGAGGTAGGTTATAAGAAGTTGGCCTCGCCTTCATCTGGGCAGCTCCCACCATATTGGAAATAGAATGGGGTCGCCGGGGCGTTAAGGTGGGTGGGTGGCAACCCCTTTGTCCCCCCACTCCACCCCTTGGCCTCCCACTTCGGCCGGCTATGTGCCTTAGGGTCGGTCCAACCCCACCCCCAATTTTAACCCAAGATAATTTTAACCTAGTTGTGCCGGGCCGCTAAATTTCAAGATGTAAAATGATAAATTCCAAAACCTTAACACAAAATGACACAAAAGAGGATAAAGATAAATAAAGAAAACTTGCATTCAAGACTCAAACCACTATTCATGATACAATATACTCGTGATTCTCGATCATCCGTGATCACACTGTTGCTAGGAGAGAGCATAAGTCTAAAAGGACACTCTAAGACTCTTTACACAAACTCAATCTAAGATGCTATATCTTTGAAGGCTTTGGGGTCCTCTTATAGGAAGAGACTGGTTCCACCAAAGCTGATCTTCTAACCTCCAATTTACAAAATTTGAGTTCTGCCACTAGAAGAGCGACACGAAGACGAAATCTTATCCGTAGCAATAACCAAAAGGTAAATGCGTGAACTTGGATAAGAACCAACTGACAAACTTTTCTGTAGCCATTATAAAAGGCTGGAATAGGAAAAAAGTAGACAACCTTGATTAAAACACATGTCAATGCATATTTAATTTTACACCCAAAAATTCACTATGGGATCTTGCTTTTAAGATAGGGTTGCATCCTATTGTCACATCATAACGCAGGACTTCACGACGCATAAAGCCCATGTGCTAACATTAGAATGGTATGGGATCGAGAAGTTCGTCTGGTAGCTCTTCGAAAACTCTCTGCCAGTCCTCGCTTCTTTCATTGAAAACATAATCGACTTGAACCATATAATCTTGAGAATATGCAATATCTAATTCAAATCTTGGAGTCATAAGAGCGGGCTGCAAATGTATCTCCATGTTATGAATCTTGACTTGTGCTTTCCATTGTGGAGCAAGGGGATAGAATTCCAATCTTGGAAACCTGTATCCTGATCTTGGATAACACATTAAATAATGCGTTAGACAATTACAAATCTTATGATTAAGATGAGGATATAAAAAATTAAAGAATTCTTCCATATCTGGATTAAATCTTGCACCAATTAAATCTGCTTAATCTTCAAAGGTGTCTTGATCAAAGCTAATTTGAGTTATTAACCCAAATTTTATTCCTTTTAAAAGATTCATCTTACTAGCTTTAGACCAATTCATCCCAAAAAGACCTTTGATACGAATATGGACAGCACTGCGACCACACCAAAACCTTATTGGGGCTTGAGATAACCCAATGGCTTCTTTGAATTCATCTTCTTCATCTGGATCCGCTAAGGATTGGTGATGATAACTTATCAAATTTTGGAGATTTCTAAACCATTTATTTAAGAAATATGATTCTAACAAGGTAATCACTATTTCTTTTGGGAGAGTGGGAAGAGAGATTATATCTCCTCCTTGATTTACCATATACATCCCTGTGCCATCTGATCTGTACCAATCTAGAGAGAGGATTTCAAGATCAGTGTAAATAGAACCTGCGAGTTCTCTGGTTAGAGTATCTGCAAGAGGATTATTTTCTCCTTTGATCCATTCTATATCAAAATCAAAACTGAGAAATTCAAAATACCATCTTGCAACTCTTCCTTGAGCAATATCTTTATTGGGCTTCTTCTTTAGCAGGCTCCTCATGGCTTGGCTATCAGTTCTGACAGTAAAATGGACTGGTTTTAAGAAGATTTTAAACTTTTCAAGTCCATTTTTAACTGCAAGAATCTCTTTTCATAAATATGATATCTCATGGTATCTCATGAAAAGTTCCCCGATTCCTCAGATTCAGATATTATATTCTTTTACCACTTTCTTCCTCCTCGTATGTAAACAAATAAACCATAAAAGTTGTCAAGCATCAGCATATGAAAGAGTGGTAAATCTATAACCGGATTTTGTGTAAAGCCGCAAATATTGACATTTGGCTTTAATTTTGAACCTTCTATAGCATCGTGACCATCCTTCTTCTTGTCCATCTTTAATATGGAGTTGTATTAACTCACGTCTTCAAACCAATCCTTTATAAAAGGGAAATATAATTCAAGCATCCTAGAAATCTTTGGATTTGTTTATTCAAGATATCCGGTTTTGAATTCTTTGCAATATGTGAGGCTGAAGTAAGACTTTTCCATCACTCAGATGTAAGCCAAGAAAGTCAATTTGGTTTTCACAAATAACCATCTTTTTCGCAGTTAAGCATATCCCATGCTTTTGTATGGCTGCATATAGTTCTTCTAAATGCTGCAAATGAAGAGTAGTTGAATCAGAAAATATTAGTATATCATCAATGTAAACAGCACAAAAAGCTTTTAGACTTCTCAGTGCCTGATCCATTCTCCTTTGGAAATAAGCTGGTGCAGTACACAAGCCAAAGGGCATTACATTCCATTCAAATAATCCTTGAGGAACTGAGAATGTTGTTTTGTACCTATCTGATTCTTTTACTTTTATTTGCCAGAAACCTGACTTGCAGTCAAACTTAGAAAAAATCTTTTTATTGGCAGCTCTTTTGATTAAATCAGTGCTAAATGGGATAGGGTAATTAAATGGTAGGATGATCTCATTGAGAGGTCTATAATTGATGCATAACCTCTTCTTACCTCTAATCTATTCTGCTCTTTTATTCACAAGGAAAGCCGGACAAGCAAAGGGGCTTTTACTCAGGCGGATGAAGAGTCCATCTAATAATTCTTTTAACTGCTCATCCATTTCTGAAACTTTTGTAGGACTCATGAGATAAGCAGGTTCATGGGGAATGACTGACATACATTTTGGTCGTAATTGAATTTCACATTCTTCATGTTCTTGAGACCAGAATTGTAATGGATTCATGCTGCAGCAATTCTTCTCAAACTTCTGTCTGATGTTGTGGAAGAAATCTGATGTCTTCTCTGCTGCTTCTTTCACTGATTCTTTTTTCTGTTTATGTTTCTTGCTATTTTCAAACTTATGATTAACAATTTTAAGAGCAGGAATTTCTAACTGACCTTCTTCATGTCTAAGAGCAATCTTATGTTTCCAGAACTGAAGAGGTTCATATTTGGTTAGAAATAAGAAACCTAGAAGAACATCATCTTCTAAATCATTATATTCAATGAAATCAGTAATAAATGTTTTACCCATGATTTCTATATGGACATCTTGAGCATATCTTCCCATATTGATCTTTTCTCCATTGATGGCATAAATTTAGGGATGTCCTGGATCTTTCTTCCTGTGAATAGAGGGAATGGCATTGGTCTTTGCTTAAAGATTTTGAAGATCCTCGATTCCAAGCAATGTATCAGAATTTGAATTGTCGTGCAAATTTACCTTATGTAATTTCCATGGTTAAATGAAGAGAACAAATTCTTCTTCTATGAGGCTATTGCCGCCCCACGTACTTGTTCCAATAACAATTTTGGATCTACTCTTTGAATAATAGGTCTTTAAATTCTACCTCCACAAAAGATTCCCCATTTCCTTTATGCATCTTGAGTAACTTTACAACATCATCTAACAAGATATCAAACCTTTTGAAGACTTAAATAATATCGTGATTCAACCAAGTGGAATGAAGCCTTTTGGTGTCTTATTTTATTTTTCTTGTATAGTGGAGACATCTAACGGTGGATTGCATGGTTAGTTGTAAGTATTTTTGTGTAACCAATATATCTTCCTAATTTTTAGTAAGCATGCTTACTTTGTAAGGGGTGTTTGTTGTGAATCGAACAAGGGAAGTTGAAGGATAGTATTTGTATTTAAAAATGCTTTTATTTCATTTTCTTAGTGGATTGTGATAATTATTTTGACTTTTCTTAAATGTAAACACTCGCAAATGATTATTTTGATTGGCAATTTTCTATTATAGATACTACAAAACCATAACAATTGGGCCTATGCATAACTCGTCTTTTCTTTTATTTAATGTTACCATGTGGGTGGTATAGTCACTGCATCTGAATTCCTTTGATGGTAGTTGTAATCCAAATGTATTTGCTCTGTAGAGGGTTTAAGACTAAAAATTCTTCTCAAGGATGTAATTATATAATTACGTTCTATTATTGTCTTGTTATATAAGTATCCAATCCATTATTTGATTGGCTTGTATTTTAGAAGGTGGTGTAATATCCATTTAGAAGTGCAAATATTGTTGTGTAGGATGTTGTTGTAGTATTGTTCTAAGGGTGTGAGGTTGGAGAGGGATGTTTATGGCAGAAGCATTTTTGTGTTAAATTTTGTTTCATTATACTTTTGACTATGACATTATATTGAATATGGTTTAATACTAAAAATGCTTTGGCTGAAATAAAGGATTTCCAATGCAATTATCCATATCATGAATATGATCATGCACATTTGAAGAATGCAAACCAAAATCCATAAATTATTCAAAAGATAGTATTGGAGTCATTTGTCGTTATGACATAGAAAAATTAGAATATTTGTTATTTGCAGTATCAAATATTGATGGTATTTGAATGTAGATTTAAAACATAAAGCAATAGAAGTGAAAAAAGTAAGTTGGCATCAATTTGACAATATCATTAAAAGTATTACTTTTGCTAGGGTTTGGGAAAATGTTGTCACTCTTGCTAGGGTTGATAACTTGATATTGAAAATTGTACGTTGCACTATACATGATGATGTCATGGATCTAGTTATGAATTGAAATAAGATTTGTGATAGATTTCATATCGTTTGAGTGGGGTTCTTGTTATCTTGAGGTACGATCTGCATGTATCCAGGTGTCATTCAAAATAAACATTGTAAGTCGACATGGATCTCACAGGAATAAAGTTGGTTACTTGGTTAGTGCAAAATAGGGATAGTAAAAGGCTTTACTATTGACTGTAATGTTTTGAATTTTGATAAGCGTTTTCATTTTGCAAGGTGAATAAGGAATGAGATGGTGTTGTAATGTTATTAGGGATACTCTAAATTCGGTGCCTCTAGTTATGTAGTTATAGAGTAACAGATAGATTTTCTTCAAGTTCAAAATGGGTGGAATTGGAAAGAAGTTGATATGGTTTACTTGGCTTTTGAGACAAGTTTTGAACGAGGATGAGGAAACTTGATCAAGATAAGTGATTTTACATAAAGTGTGGCCACATAAGTATTTTAATCTTCTTTGCATTGAAAGCTGTCGAGTTTTGATACTCCATTTTGACAGAGGCCGAGAAAGAGGAACTGTGGATTTGAAATTTATTTTGTGCTATTCTAGTGTGTTGAAGCTTCCTGTAAAGAGTGGTAGCAACTTCAATATACCTTATATTTTGCATAATAGTAGTTGGTAATGATGATAGGTACAATTTCTATATTTATAACTCTCGTTTCCCCAACATTGTAGGTAAGCTCTATGGATTTTCAAAGTCATTTTAGACTATTCTGGTGTATAAGATTGAGCGTATTATGCAATATATTTGGTATTAAATGTTTTAACTATTGTCTTGTACTTTACCATAGTACAAAAATCATTTGAAAGTTTTTACTCTTTTTTGTAAAAAAAAAGTAATGAATTGTTATTACATGTATTCATGAATTTAGTGTTTGGTGAATGTAATTTTGTAATCTTTGAAATAGCAGGCTACAAAGGTACAAAGAAAAGTGCTTAGAAATGAGAAAAGAGGAACTTTGGGCATTTTTACTTCCCAGGCATTTTTTCTTCCTAGAGTTTTAGTCCATAGATACTAAGAAAATGAAAATGAAGAAGATGATTTTTTTTATACAAGTATGAATTTTTTGACTTTATTGATTTGGATTGACCTGTATGTTTTAGTAGAGTGTTGAGTAATTAAAAATGAGGGTTCCTTCAATTGATGATTTTTTTAATTTATTGGAAAGATGTAGATAAAAAGGACATACCTGTAGATAAAGATAACAAACACTTTACTTGTAGTAGAATTTCAGTTGAGATAAATGTCAAAGAATATATTAAAAATTTAGTCAAATATGGCTTTGATGAATATTATAAATTGTTTCATGGCATGTAAGTTGTATTAAGAAGAGCTAAATCAGAAAATAAGGGATTGAATTAAGGAAACAAAAAACTACAAGAGATACTCCACCAGACTAAATAATAAGAAAAATTCAACAATCAAAATCTCAACCAAACAAAAAACAAGTTGCAAGAGTTGTGTACAACATTTGCTACAATGGAAGAAGAATGTGATAAAGTATGTAAGTAACAAGAGTATGTAGAAGCTACTCCATAACTTTTTGAGAAGAGAAAATATGAACTTAAAGTATACAAGGTTAATGATTGCATGAATTGCCCAATTTGCTTGGAACCATGGATCAAATCCAAAGAGCATAATGTCTAGTATGTTGTAAATGTAAATGGATTTGAATTACCGTTAATTTTATTTTATTTTTTGTCTTTTCAAATGCCAAGGCATACAATTTCTCATTATTAATACAATAATACTTTCAATATTTCTTTGAATATTGATAAAATATATTGAGAGTATTACTGATTCATTTTATTAATAATAAACAATTATATGTCTTGATGTTTGAAAATAAAATAAAGGTAATGTTAATTCAAACCCATTTGCATCTACAACATGCCAAACATTAATGTCTCTGTAAATTCAATTCAAGGTTCCAAAAAAATTAGGCGCTTCCACGTAATCATTAACCTTGTAAACCTTAAAACCATATTTTGTCTTCTTAGAAGAATTGTGGAGTAGCTACTACATACTCTTGTTGCTTACATACTTTATCACATTCTTCTTTCATTGCAACGAATGTTGTACATAGCTCCTACAACTTATTTCTTATCTGGTTAAAATTTTGTTTGCTAAATATTTCTCATTCTTTAATTTTATGGACCTTCTCCTTTGGCTTCTTGTTTCTTCCAACCAACTCCTTATTTTATGATTTAGCTCTACTTAATATGCCTTCCATGTGATGAAACAATTTAAAATAGTCTATCACAATCATATTTGATTAGATTTTTAATATATTTTTTGTGGTTTATTCTACCTAAAATTTTACAGGTAAAACTTTTATCATCTTCATCTACCTACAAGTATGTCCTCTTTAACTACATATTGCCAATAGATGAAAAAATCATCAATAGAAGGAACCCTCATTTCTAATTACTTAGCATTACACTAAATAGATCGATTTAAATCAATAAAATTAAAACTTCATACTTATATTAAAAAAATATATCTTCTTTCATTTCTATTTTCTTGGGATCTAGAATCTAAAAATCTAAGAGGTGAGTAAAAATGTCTAAAGTTCCTCTTCGCTCATTTGTAATCACTCCTCTCTACCTCTAAAGCCTACTAGATTACTATTCACCAACTTTAACAATGTTGAATAATTTATGTATTCTCCAAAAGCATCTTTCTCTATTTTAACAAGCTTCCATAATTTGTGTAGAAATGCCTAAAGTTCCTCTTCGCTCATTTTTAAGTACTTTTCTCTATTCTTCTATAGCTTGTTATTTCAAACATTACAAAATTACATTCATCAAACACTAAATTCATGGATGCATGTAATAACAACTCATTAATTTTTTTACACAAAAGAGTAAAAACTCTCAAATGATTGTTGTACTATGGTAAAGTACAAGCTAATAGTTAAAAAATTTAATACCAATTATGTTGCATAATATGCTCAATCTAATCCACCAGAATAGTGCAAAATAACTTTGAAAATCCATAGAGTTTTCCTGCAATGTTGGGGAAATGGGAGCTGTAAATATAGAAATTGTACCTATCCTAGTTGCCAACTACAACTATAAATGTAGGTCCATAGTGGTGGCTTGAAGCTATCATAACATCACTATGAGCTTGGAATAAATTATGTTTGTTGTAAACTGACATGTGTCATTTATACAAATCAAGAGCTTGTATGCTCTACTGATGTTTAAAATGCTATGTAATAATGTAACATTGTAATTCATTTGCAGTAAAGAATTATTTTGTGTGTTAAATGCCTATTCAAATTATACAGGTAATTAACAGTAGTATTAATGTTTGGAGTAGTAGCAGTTGCACATAGAATTTAAAGGAGTTTGAATGGCTGTACTGATAGAAAACTATATGTATGTTGATATGTTACTGAGTATGTGTTTGTGCATGCATGGGGTGCAAATTGAAAATAACAATAATTGCTAAATAATGGAATGAAATAAACTTAGACAAATCAATTTTTTTTGGTTCAATTTGACAAAACATAAATAAATATAGATTAAAGAAGAGAGTTGGCATCAATTTGACAAAAAGTATTAAAAATGAAAATAGAATATTGTCAAATCAATATTTATACCTGATATTTTGGAAGCTTTTATCATTAAATGGTAGTAGGTTTACCATTAAACAAGTAAAATTTCACTAGATTGTCAAGGTTTCAGAAAATGTTGTGACTATTTCTATGGCTTGCTGAAATGTTATTTCTAATTTGGTATTTGCAACCTTAAGTTTTTAATTAGGGGTAAAAAATAGGTTTTGATGGGGCCTCAAATACAATACAAAGGAAAGCAAGTTACAATTAGGATAAACCAAAAACCAACAATAGCTCCACAACAACCTCTAACAGATTACCAAAACTACACACGTTGCATCTTACAAACACTCAAGGGCCTGAGACCCTATTCCAACTGGTTTTTAACTAGGACCAGAAACCTTTTTAGTTACACAAAGAACCCGCTTACATCTGCCAGGCATCAACAAACCAGTTGCTCATGGAAGACAACACTGAGCCAAGAAAGATAATCAACACTAAAAGAGCAGATAACACAGTGGTATAAACCACCAATAAGACCAAACACCCCACCTCAATAGGGGCATTGTGATCCACCACTAAAAATTGCAATAAACTAACTTCCCTACAACACAGACTCACTTGGTAGCAGGAAACCAACTCCAACTCCACCTCTAAAGGAGTAAGCTCCCCTCTATTGGAGAGGAGGATATGATCAACAAAACTGTCACAGCCAGACATCACAAACACCCTCAACCTCCACCTCAATAGGAGAACTACCCACCTCAATAAGAATAATTGTTGAGGGGGGGCCACCTCCATAGGACCAAAGGAGAAATCCAACACAGTAGCCAAGCATGCAACCGTAGCCTCCTTTGGAAAGCCCTACACAAGGAACAAAACTATCTGGGGTCTAGGATTAAAACTTGAGAACCACCTAGCTAAGAGAACAAGGTCACAATTGATTTGAATAGAGTCCAAAACAATAGGACCCTTTAGCCAACAAGTCATTAGCAAAGCAAGCACTACAGCCAGGTAGAACTTCAGCAACACCCTCAAGCCCGAAAAAACCAGCTCCATCACCACCTCTAACACAATGTGAGCAGAGATCCCATATGAAAAAGGAAAGACAAAATCACCCTTAACCAAATACAACATCTGGGAAAACAAAAAAATCCTAGCCAAAAGTACCCCTCCAAAAATAGGGGAGATGGACATAACCATCAAATCTATAAGAAACTTAATGGCATCCACAAAATGACGGTGCTGAGATAGCCCAACCCAAACCAATAGCATATCCACACCAGCAACCAACAACCCCAGAAAAACACAAGCATCAAGGAACACTCAGGGTTCAAAAACACACAAGCAACCCACAAGCCAGCAGAGAGAGCGAGAAAGAAACAAAAGACAACTAAAAGGAAGCAAGTAGCAGAGTAGGCCAACAAGAGGAGCCCCTAAGCCTCCCTATTACGCTGAATAGGGACAAAAATAAGCCCAATCAACAAACAAACTTCCTTTAAGCAACCAACGCATTCCCACATCCCCTGCAAAGAGAGCTACCAAAAAACAACAAGGAAGGGTAGCCACAACCAATCTAAAAGAAGAAGAGAACATCCTCCAGTCACACCAGGAGGCTGTAGAAAGGAGGCCGAGACCCTCCAAAATAGAGCATTAAAGCAAGCAGCCTCAGCAGGAATCCACACAAAAGAAGCCAATCATAGGCTGTACTAACACCTGACACACAGAGGCCATAACAGAGGCCATAAATAAATAGAACCCTTCAACCCCAAATGTTTCAATAACCACCAAGGGGTCAGCAACAGGCGCCAAATCTAGCTTAAAGAAGAAAAAACTTCAAGTAACAATGAAAATCTTTGGATCTTCATGAAACGCTTGATATACAGCCTCAAAAGCAGCCAAGAAAGATGAAATAGAGTAAATTTGTTCCCACCCAAACCAACAACAATGTCCTCATGAGAATAGAGGTGAGGCTTCCCCAGGCCGCAAGCATCAAAATCTTCTTCAAAGGAAGCCGCAAAAGACATTGTTGAGAGGAACTTCTATAACCCACAGGCGAAAGAGGCAAAGACCCCTCCAGCATACCAAGGAAACTTCCCAGCATAGACCAACGACCCCACAACCAACTGTCACTTGGATACCATGGAATGGACAACAAAGAAAGTTCCAAGTCGAGGACCCTTCAAGAAAGGGATAAAAGATAAAAAAAAAGGAGCATTACCTCCCATTGTAGGGAAGATCCAAAGGGAGAGCCACAACATAGAGCATTGACCATGAAAAGCTCCCTCAATCACCCGCAAGAAGCAAAAAGGACAGAGATAACCCTCCTGCAGCATCCCAAACGTCAGAAACAAGTAGCCACCAAGAACATGGACCACAGAAGGAAGAAGATCCTCCCTCAAATCCATGAAGCCAGCTTCATCATCATCTTCATCCACACTAGATTCTCCCTCATCCACACCCTCGCCCAAATTCAAACCTGAACTCCCACTCCTCCCGCTCATCATCTTCATACGTTCTGAAATTTTGTCCATGTTACTACATTGTGATAATTATTTTGACTTTACTTAAATGTAAACAATTATAGATGATTACTTTAATGCTTGATAAGATATTTTCCTTTTTGAAAGGGTTCTACATTTTCTTTTAAAGTTACACATATAAAACTATGATAATTAGCCTTATCCATAATTGACCTTTTCTTTTATTTAATGTTGTCATCCAAACGTATTTTCCTTAAATTGAAAAATATTCTTAAAACTACTCATTATTTTCTTGTCTTTGTAGTATTCTTCTCAGGGTGTAGGGTTGGAGATGCTTGTTTCTCACATAAGCATTTTTGTGTTAGATTTGTTTCATTATATTTTTCAAATTGATAGTATCTGTAACATGGTTTAACACTAAAAATGCTTTCGCTGAAATAAAGGCTTTCCAATGTGTTGTTGGTTTTTAATTTTGAACCAGATGTCATAACTAATATATATGATTTTCATTCCTAATCATCAATAATTTGGAGGGATTGGGAAATGAAGAGGTGAAATTTTGAGACAACTTTTCCTCTATACTTTGGACATTGCAAAATCTGGGAGAATAATTCCTTACAATCCTGTTGAAATTTTCTTGTGCTAAAATATCTTAAACACTGCAATATCATTTAAGGTTTTAAATAATTAATAGAAAGAGAACAAGAAAAGACATGAAACTTCAACAAATAACTTCAAATGAACTGAAAGATTATGAGTGTTCTTAATGTAGGGCTTGGAGTTAGAACATATGTAATTGAAGTTTCTTGACAGTGTTCTATCCAACTATCAAAGAGGTTTAGAACAATGCCTTATACTATTGTAATTAGAGATTGCTAATCAACTCTACTACAAAATCTTTGCATTACTTCATACAAATCTATATTCTTATTTAAGCATTTAACTCATTATTTGAATTAGAGGTAAAATAAGAACATACATCAAAGGAAAACAGTGATGATGAGATGAAAGATCTTTGATTATTTTAATTCGATTTTTGTATAAAATGTATATCAGAAGACAATTGCCCAAAAAATTATGCCATTGTATTCAATAGATGCTAGTATAGTTAAGAAAACCTATAAACTACATACAATTCAGGCTCAATAACCTAGTAAAAGACAAATTATATTCTTTGTGTTATGCATTACAAAATTTCTCGAAAAGAATGTTCCACAATATCTAAATAGGGACTTATGTGGATGATGATTATGAATATAGGACAAAAATAATGTTTGACATCATCTAAAACCTCTACAATTCTAGAAGTTGATTGCACTTGTTGTCCCAAGCATTATATTCCTCTTCTAAAGGCCACTTAAATGTCATAAATTCATCTAATCTACTTCTATAAGGTCCTTATTTTGTCAACAAAGAATTTGTCTGCTTGTCAAAATCTTCCAAGAATCTATTTGTGTCTCCTAGCTTATAGATACAACTCTTGATGGAGTTAATATCTATCCAAATGCAATTGAAGTTGTTTAACGATATATCACCCAAACATTAAAGAGCTTTACAAAAATGCATTATATTAATGTACTCAAAGATTTCTAACCATTTCTACTTCAATATCCTTGCATTGCTTGGTAGAAATATATATTCTTATTCAAACATTTGACCAATTCTTTGAACTAGAGCTAAAACAAGAACATACATCAATGGAAAGACAAATACAATGAGATGAAAGATCTTTTATCACTTTCATTCATGATTTGTATAAAATATACAATGGGAGAAAAATATGTAGTTATATTTATTTGTTACAATCTTTGTCCTTTCCAAAAGTGTCTAATGTTGGTGGTTAATATCTTTGTTGCTCCTCTCTTTATTCTTTCTTTAGCTCTTCATCTTCATAGTTCATTGAGTAATCAACAAGTCTAGTTTTTTTAGTCTTCCTCCTCGTTGGAGAGGACTCCCTTGGAGGTGAATCAATATCAATTATATTTTGGGGTTGAGATTGAGGTGCTTTGTTGAACATTCAGAATACTAAGAGGGGGGGTGAATCAGTATTCCACAAACCGATAATAAAATCCACTTAACCATTATTACAATTTTGATTGAATCAACAAGAGAGAACATAGAAATAAGTCAATGCAATCACACACATTAACACTAGGATTTTTACATGGAAAACCTAGAATGGGAAAAACCACGGTGAGGGTTAACTCATAATATATTATATCCAAATACAAAATATTACAAGGCTCACTGCCAAGACTCATTGTCCTTAAAAGGTTCACAACCTAAGTATAAAAGATGGATCACTACCAAGATACAATGATAGTGCCTCACTACCAAAAGAATGAACTGATGGAATACACCTTCAATGTGCAAGGTTTAGTTCCACTAAAGCAAAAAATATAAAGTACTGCATTGCTCAACAAATTTGTACTATTGATAAAGAATTTAGGCTCTGATCTTCTCCTTTTTTCACTTGCTTGCACACACACACACACACACTTTCTCCTTCTCGCTCTCTTATTCATCTCTCTTCTATCTTTCATCTTATATATATACAAGTATATCTTATTCATCAATTAGGTTAGCCTAATTGGATGAACACAAAATAATCAAAAACCTTTCTTTGTCGGCACCATATAAGATTTGAACATTTTATCCATGTAGTGCATTATGCCAAGTCAAATATTAGTCTTTATAATATATTGCATTCGCTAAGTTGACCAAGACTAAAACACAATTCTCCAAACCAACAAATAATCCTCAAAGCAAACACCTTCTAGATTTGAGAACACATTAATTTCCTATCATACTACCAGTAAAGAGACTATCAACAAAACCATAGTATAAGAATGTTCACCTTAGTAGAATGCGGAGTCTCCCACACAATATACCTCACACATAATAATAATAGGATACAAAGTTAAACTCTGTCAAAGATAACTTTTTGTTCATAGCAAAATACATCTCAAGATCCAGGAAATAGTAGTCTGAATGAGTCAATAAAACATGGTTAAGAGATTAGATTCATATCAGATCTTGCGGTGAGTTTCGGACTCAAATACCAACACACTGATCCATCACAAAGTATTACTCGTAGAGAACAACTTCCAGTAAACTAAGAAAACTTCTCATATAGTTATCACCATGTAGTTATTACCATGTTGACATCAATGACAACATAGGAACAACCAACACAACCATCCATACTTCATGCTCATGTTGCAAAGCTTCCAACAATCTCCCCCTTTGGCATTGATGGCAACATGCATGGCAAAAACTTTTCAAGTATACCGCAACTGAATGTTTTGACTGCTCCACCTATCAAAAAAGTTTTTCTTTTGACTCTTTATCTCTCCATCTCTAAATATCTCTCCCCCTTTGACATCAATGACAAAGGAAGGGGTCTGGTATAAATGTGTATATCAAAAATGTAGCCAAAAAGATATGAACACATAATTACCCTAAAAAAGAACCTCTGAGACTCTCCAAGATAGCCTTCCATGATGCTTCACCTTCTTCCCATTAACCTTTTGCGCTGACGAGAGTCTTGTAAAATAGCTCAAGTTTTGTTAGAGACTCTATACCATCTGTTAAAGTATTGGGACTAAGATTGACCTATGATAATTAACCAATATAGCCAAGAGCACTAGAAATAGAAGTATGTCTAAGTTTAATCATGTCTCTAAGTGCCACAAACTTCTTGGTAACATATGTTCTTTGATCCTGTAGAGAGAAAAATTTGTCTTGAAGCTACACAATGTAGGACCACCTCTAATTATCTTTATCTTCTTCTAACCTTTATGTATCTTCCTGAGTGCTCAGTCGAGACTCACTCATCCTTGTCTCATTTCTCATATCCAATGTATTGGCAGACCAATCTAGACAAAAGGAAAGTAGTTTTTGTGCCTCTTTTTCACAACCTTGTACACTCTTCAATTCCTTCATTACTCGATCGTGTCCATTCACACATTTTCCTTTGATATCATTCAAATCTTCTTCATCAGACCTAATTCCATTAGACATTTAAAGTCTGGAGATGTAGACTTTTAAAGAATTAATCATGCCACAAAAATTCTCCACAACAAAAATAGATGAATCAAAATTAGCATCGGGAATAACCTTCTGCAAATCTTCCAAAGCTCTTTGAATGTTTATTCTTTCATGCTCATGTTCAAGCTTACTTCCTTCTTCAACTTTTAGCTTCACTACACTCTTCCTTTTCTTTCCTATTCTGGTCACACTACTGGAGGTACTTTCTTCATCAAGATTCTTAGGGCTTTCCAAGAGAATTTTAGCATATTTATCAATTTCAGCCTCTGACACTTAATAATCCAAATCAGATATCCAAACTAACCTTGATCCAACTACTTCCATGTGACAAAAATCTGTAGACACAAGAAAATTTATGCTTCCAGAGTATCTTTCCACAACACTTACTAGAATCCTAGACCTTTGTTCATCTTCATCTGAAATGTTCCAAAGAATGCAACAAGGGAAAATTCTTGTGCATCCAAACTACCAATATTTATCATGAAGTTCCTAATTTGATAGGCAATAGGCTCTGAATTTGACCATTCTAACCTTCCTATTACCGGTAACTCTTTCAAAAAGTAAAAGAGTAGACTATCAACCAAATTACCATATCGAAAAGTATTATTTTTTCTCTTCTTGATCTCCTTTAAGCTCTTCAAAATATGTATGTGAAGTAGTTCACACAAGTCATATTCCATACCTCTTAATACCATATCAATAACAATATTCACCACAACAGTAGAAACTGTAGAGTCATTGTTAGGGATACAAACTTTATGACCAATGACCATAGCAGCATACCTTATTACCAGATCAACAATCGATCTCAAACCAATTTCTTTTTCTTTAGAACTCACACCTGTAACCTTAATTATTTCTTTCTCATTCATGGTCTTCAGTTTAGGAATTGGTCCAGAGGAACATAGACCAGTTACATCTCTAATTGCTTCTCTGGTAACCAGATGTGACTCATCAATACACAAAGATTAATTATGAATTTTTCTCAATACCATCAGGATTTATGCTTCTAATTCAAGTTTTGCACATTCATCCATCTTCTTTTGAATTTCAATTTCTTGGCATTCTTCAGTTATTTTCTTCTCATCCAATTGTTCCAGCAGGCTAGTGATGATTTCTTCTCCTTCAGTCAATAGATCACATGCATCCATACTTGTAATTTGTAGCTTTCAATGTGCTCATTTTCTTTTATCAACTTGTCCTTCAAGGCTTCCATTTCTTTTGAAAATTCAACAAAGACTATTTCTAAAAGAAAAAAATTCTCATGTTCAAGTTTTGGGACCTTCCTCGAGTTGTTAGGCTTCTTCCGAGGAACCAAGCTCCACATACCAATTTTTGAACATCTAGAATACTAAGAGGGGGTGTGAATCAATATTCCACAAACAGATAATAAAATCCACTTAACCATTATTACAATTTTGATTGAATCAGCAAGAGAGAACATAGAAATAAGTCAATGCAATCACACAAATGAACACCAAAATTTTTACATGGAAAACCCAAAATGGGAAAAACCACAACGAGGGTTAACTCACAATATATTATATCCGGATACAAAATATTACGGGGCTCACTATCCTTAAAAGGCTCATAAAGTGAGTAGAGAAGATGGATCACTACCAAGATACAATGATAGTGGTTCACTACCAAAAGAATGAACTGATGGAATACACCTTCAATGTGCAGGGTTTAGTTCCACTGAGAATATAAAGTACTACATTGCTCAAAAAAATCTGTACTACTAATAAAGAATTTAGGCTCTGATCTTCTCCTTTATTCACTTGCTTGCACACACACACTTTCTCCTTCTCACTCTCTTATTCATATCTCTTATATCTTTCATCTTATATATATACAAGTAATCTTATTCATCAATTAGGTCAGCCTAATTGGATGAACACAAAATAATCAAAAACCTTTCTTCGTCGGCACCATATAAGATTTGAACATTTTATCAATGTAGCGCATTATACCAAGTCAACGATTAGTCTTCATAATATATTGCATTCGCTGAGTCGACCAAGACTAAAACATAATTCTCCAAACCAAAAAATAATCCTCAAAGCAAACACCTTTTGGATCTGAGCACACATTAATTTCCTATCATACTACCAATAAAGAGACTATCAACAAAACTGTAGTATAAGAATGTTCACCTTAGTAGAATGCAGAGTCTCCCACATAGTATACCTCACATAGAACAATAGTAGGATATAGATTTAAAATTTGTCAGAGATAGCTTTCTATTCATAGAAAAAGATGTCTCAAGATCTAGGAAATAGCAGTCTGAATGAGTCAATAAAACATGGTTAAGAGATTAGAGTCATATAAGATCTTGCAGTGAGTTTCATAATCAAATACCAACACATCGATCCATCACAAAGGAATATTATCGGCAAAGAACAACTTTCGGTAAACCAAGCAAACTTCCCATATAGTTATCACCATGTAGTTATTACCATGTTGACATCAATGACAACATAGGAACAACCAACACAACCATCCATACATCATGCTCATGTTGCAAAGCTTCCAACATGCTTGAGGCACAAGGATTAATGCTCTCAACTCCTCAGATTGTGTCTCCTTCATCACAATCCCCTTGGTTCTTTTGGTGAATACATATGAGTTTTTGGTGGGTTGGTAAGCGGGCCTTTCTTCTATCATGGGGGATTTCCCCTTATCGTGTTATTTCTCTTTAAGTTGTCCAACCACTTTATCAAAGTTTTGCAATATTGTCTCGATTCTGAGAAGTGGATCATCAATGTTAGCATAAAGTCTCTTGAAAATGAGACCCCTTTTCTATTTAACCTTCTCAAGTTTCTCAAATGCAATCCAATTCATTCTCCTATCCTAAATTTCTTTCAATTCAAATATGTTACTTATCACATCCTCTGCATAATCAACTCCATGCAAATATTTTGACATGCTAATCCTTATTCTTAAAGAACCAGTGAATCCTTTAGGGTCAAAAATTATAGCCTTGCAAGGTTTCATGTTGAGAGGATTGAGTATCAGGGATTTGTCTTCATCCCTCTTTTCCCATAGCAAAATCTAAAAAAATTATGACTAAAGGGAGGATAGAACCTTTCTTTTGATTTGTTAAATGGAGCTACTCAGTCCATTCGAGTTGCCACATCACCTCAAGAAAACCCACTCTCAATGGTACAAATCTTGGCAAAACATGTGGGGCAACATTGTTCCCATATACCCTTAGAATGGTGCAGTTTGTATGCACAATAACATCACCCCAATTATGTTTGATTTCTAAGTATTCCTTCTTTCCATTGGCCTTAGAAAATCATGTAACTCCTTAGGAATCCTTGAAACTTGTCCTGTCATATAATATTTTACCTTTGTAGAAAAAAAATTAGTGAAGGTCACAAAAATGGATTGGGAGCAGTACCTATCTAACAAATATGTCCACATTTGGATAGGAGGTCAAGACATTTTTTTATTTTTTATTGTTATTTGAAATGTTGGACCCAAATATTTCCATCCCCAAGTCAAAAAAATGTGGCATAGAAGTGAGTACCACCAAAACATGACTCCCTTTTCTTCATTATTAATTGCCACTAATGCCTTGTGAATGGCATTTGACAGGTGTGTGGCAAATTCATATTCTTCATTAATCATCAGATTTTGAATGTTGATTGCCATGAACATAAAAGCCACTGGCATCTTCTGCAAAGGAACAAACCTTAAAACTCAGTAGAGTAAATAATAAGTTTTGGAAAAGTACCCTTCAAAACCATCAACTTGAAAAGGTTCTTGGCCTGCAAGAGAGATACATTTGGCACGACTAATTTTCCTAAATCTAAATTCCAACAATTGTAGCTTGGGACTAGGGCATTTCCTCTTGCCGTATCAGTACTTGAAAAGCTCCCAACTAGAAAATTTCAGCTCAACATCTTTAACCCCATAATAACGATCAACTAAGCCCTTGTCAGATCCTGGGCCCTATAATTTTAGTTTATTGATGACCCTATCATTTGTTGAACCAAGCAATTGGGCAAGAAGGTCATCGTGGATGGACTGGCAATTCAAGGGTTTAGATGCAACTACAAATGAAACTAGGGAAAATTATGAATACTGTGAACACAAATAATACAATTAAAACTTATGATAATCCATAATTCTATTTCAGATTTAATACTAGCAATTACGTATAACTTTATATAAAATGGGGCAAGGCAAAAGAAAATTGCAACTTACACATGCATGAATGGAAAAAATCATATATTTTTGATGTAGATAGGTCAAACCTTGTTGAATTTGATCTCCTTTTGCTTATGAATGCTTTGGTAATTTTACAGTAATATGTTAAAGCAAGCTTTTATGGAAAAAGGATTAAATTCGGGCCCTAAGACATCTTGTCTGCCATTACTCTTTGCTCGTGCAAAGAAAAAAAACTTCATCTATTTCTTTCTTTAATTTTGAATTTTGGTTGTTCATCGTTGGTTGATTTGTTTGATCTCATGGCCTTGATGAAGTCAAACAAGTTTGAAAAAAAATGACTAACTATGAAAATGGCATCGATCAATAGTCACCTTGGGCCCATCGCCTTTGCAAGTGTGAAAAAGTTGTGTCATCTCCGTGCATCCTCGTCCTTATGAATTGGGTGACAGATCATGACATACAAAATGATAGGAAAGCCTCCAAATCTTGCCATGTGTCCAAAATGTGCACTTGTTAATTTCCATGTGCATTGCCTATACTTAGGCAATTTTTCATCATGTGCATATTTTTTTTGCAACTGGGAGTTCAGATTAATTTTTTTTTATTAAGCTTTACCAGAATGTTGCCATATGTCTCAAGTTATACACCTTTTATTTTCCCATTGTATGCCTTCATACTTAGTGAATTTATTCGACATACTTTAATCCTTGATCAAACTGCTAAGATCTTGCCACTTGGCATTTTCCTTCACCACCACAGTCAACCAAGGTCTTTATGGATGAACCCCCGCGTAATGATGGGGAACGGTCAAGATGGTGCCACATGGTACTCTTAGAGCCTTTAGATTATTGGCCGCCCACTAGCATTGTATAAGCTTTTGCAAAGATCACTGTACTAGCCAAATTCATGGTGCCCTCCCACAACACCACACAACTTTTTTAGTGAATATTTTAATTAGTGCAGGCTGGCGGGGAGCAATGAGGACTAAACACATGGCAATGTGGGACCCAAGAAGCAGTAACTTAAGGCACTTTTAAAGAACGTGCTTCAGGTTAATACTTAAGATGGGGCCATTTACTAGGTTGACAAATGATTTAAGACATAAATTTTAAACATAGACCTAGGGGTCAAAACATTAGAGTCATGGTGAAATATTTTATATCTTGCGAGAAACATTTAACAAACATTTTAAAAAGGGGTGTAAGTGGAAAGACTAGGGTTTTGGGACTGATATATATATGATTTTCACGGCTTAAGTTATAACTTAAAGAATCGATAATTGCCTAGTGCACGTCAATGAGCAAATAGAAAAATATGCTAAGGAATTGAAGTATTAGGGTTTAAATAGATTTTTAGCCCTTTGGTGAGCCCTAATTGTGAGATAAGATAATCCCTAGCTTGCAGATAATCATCAGAATGTTCAAAATTTTGAAATGAATGAACAGGACCACAACTTTTTTTGCAAGTCCTATCAGGCTCTACCATTCTCATCAGAAAATATCAAGAAGAATTGCTAGGACACTCTCATTAAAATTCTAAAGTAATTTTTTAAATTTTATACTCCATAGGGTGTACTATGCATTTGTATTCTATTGAATTCTTCATAATCTGATATGTAGGAACTATATGTCATTCAATATTCAAGTCCATGATTGCAGTAGAAGAGTTGTCTATGTTCTATCCTTTGTAAATATGTCAAAAGATGAAAGCATTGAAGAATAATTCTTCTGAGCACCAAAATTTTTCTTCAATATTTTACCCATTGAGTGTTCCTACATGTTAGAGATAATGTGCATGTTGCCATCCTATTTTGTATTTTGTATAATGGTGAAACCATTCATTATATACTTTCATCTGCTCTAACAATTCTTTCTTATTGTCCCGGTCTACAAGGTGGGGGAGAAAATGTGCTTGGTTGCAACATCTCCACCTGTAATTGCAATTGTGTAATGTGTTGTTGGTCTTTTTTTTGCACAATTAACAAAGAATTTCATTTGTTAAGAGTTTGATTAAACTCCTGATGTAGGGACTCAACAATTGCTTCGCTAGATTTGGCAACACTAAGAACCAATGTAGCTGCTTCCACTGCAAAGGTATTTGATGCTCTTTTTATTATCAATCTAGTCCTTAAGTCACCAACAAGCCCAATAATTGTTGGAATATTTGTATTTAGGGCAAGAGCCCAAATACCTAATGTGTCATATCTAGGACTGAATGCATACCTAGAGAATCTAGATAGTGCTTAATCTTGAACAATGGCAATACCTGAATGTCATGTTTCCTCACAGTGTCTAGGGCTATAGTTGTTGCTATATCCCACTTAGGCAATAGGATAATACCATTTTGTCTGACTAGTCTCTTTCCCTCATTAGGTGTCAGTTTCTTTTGTTTAGCTTTCATTTGGATGACCAACCTTTGACATATTTCATACCTTGATTGATTAGGGAATTTGTTCATTTCTCCACTAGTCATTTCACTTTGGAAAAAGGTGTCATCATCGGTGAACTTTTTACATCTTTCATTTGTGATGTCATTAGCATTGTCAATCCTTGGAAAAGCTGCTTTGGTCCTTACATCCCTGATATTCTCATCATAATTAATTATAATTTCCTTAACCATGTCCACATCAAGGTAAAAATTTGGGATAAGTAATTTCCTTGAATCTAAATTTTGTATGTTGTAGGTTGGCACTCAGGAATTCCTTTTTCAATATCAGTATTTAAAGGGCTTTCAACCAAAATTTGTCAGCTTTGCATCTTTAAACCCATAGTATTTATCTACGAGACCCTTATCATCTCCAAAGCTAGTTAATTGGGCAAGGTCTTGGTGTACGACTCGATTTGAGGTTGAACCAAAGAATTGTGATTTTGGGCATGACATTTTGCTAGCGATTCAACGAAACTAGGGTTTAGGAAATTTAAGGTCTTGACACAAGGAATAAATAAGCTAAGGAAATTTCCTGAATTTGATCACTTTATGGTTTTGAATGCTTTGGTAATTCATAAGAATGTGTTAAAGTAAGTTTTTATGGAAAAACCATTGAATTTAGGCTCAATGGCATCTTTCCCACCATTAATTCTCAGCTAGCATGAGCGAACATGCTTGTAACTACCCATTTTAGCATATTTGAATTCTAATCGTTGATCTGGTGACAATTTGTATCATTAGACGGCTCAAATGGAGTCAATCAAGTTTGAAAAACTAGAAGTGCTCATTACATGTCACCATGGGCCTCACTGCCTTTGGAAGCATTGGAAAAGCTGATGTGTCATCTCCCCACACCATCGAGATCATGTATTGGAGTGGAAGATCGAGGCCTGTGAAATGGCGGGGAAGCCTAAGATCATGCCACGCATCACAATATGTGAATCAATTAACTTTCTTATGCATCTCCTATACTCAGTCGAGATTAAACCATCTCAATTATATTCAACTTACTTTATCGAAAACTTGACACGTGTTACAAAATAGACACCATTTATCATCTTCTTTATACCTTCATACTTAGTGAAATTATTGACACTTTTCATATTCTTCACCGAGTAGCTTAGAAACTGCCACTTGACACTATCTTGCATTTTCATGGTAAACCAAGGTCTTCACAAATGCTCTCCAGTAGAATGGTAAGGAATGGTGAGGGTTGTGTGACATAGCACTATTGAAGTCAACATTTTAAGCAACATGAGTTGGCGGATCTTATGAGGATTGAACAGTTAGCACTGTGGGACCCAAGTAGTGGTAACTTAAGACAATTTAGAGCATGTGGTTCAAGTTACATCTTAAAATGGGGTCATTCACTAGATTGACAAATATTAAAACGTATATTTAAACCTAGACCTAGGAGCTAAGACATTAGACCAATGATGAAAATTTTTCATGATGTGTGGGAAATATTTAGCAAATATTAAGTTTATATCTTAAATTCAACCATTGGACGAACATTTGATGGATAGTTGTAGTTATATTTCAAAATGAAATTCATAGAGGGCTAGGCTTGCGATCTTGAAGCTCTGGAATCACTCTATAACCGTTAGATTTACAAAGATCAATGGTTGAAATTTTGTTTCAAATGGAACATTTGAATGATGGCACCAGTTGCTGAAAGTGATCAATTAATAGGATGTGTAGAGATACATGAAAGCTGTTGAATTTATTTCTAAGTGTTTGTTTAGGAATGTAATGTGGTAATTGTGTAGTTTAGAGGTAACACGTTTTAGTGAGTTTAATGTTCCAAAGAAAGAGAAAAAATAAGTGAAATTTCTAGTGCGAAGTGATTTTATTTTTAAGTGATAGGGTCAATAGATAGTGAGATTTTAGATTGTTGATTGCAGTGTAGTAGGGAGATTTTAGGTTCAAGCACAACTAGTGTACGATGTTAGTCTTTGTGTGTTAATATTTTGAAGAATCAAAATTTGGGTAAGTGAAAGACATGAATCGTTGGTTTTATGGTTTTAAAATTTTTTATTTTTCAAACTTTAGGTTGAGAGTTGAGAAATTGAGAGGCTTAACAAAAATTAAGTACTTAAGAAGGACTTCTCACTATTCAAGGATGTATACGACCACCACTAGACCAATTGTTGGGAAAGGCAAAGAAAATTCAAATAGAAAAATAGATTATGCTCGAGTGCTTAAAACCTCAGGTTTCACGGATGAATACCATGATATTGTAGGCTTACTTCATAAATTATATTTTCATGTGAGAATAAGGTTGCAAAGCAAATGAAATTGTAAAATTATAAAACAATGCAATTAATAGTATGACTACATCGTGGGTAGTTGAATTGGGGCGCATGATGTTACATGATGTTTTCCTTTGCCAAAAATTTATTATGATATGTGTTCACAATTATGATGATCTAACAAAAAAGCTATTGTTAATAAAGATAATAAATAATAAATGTTATCAATTAGTGCACAAGAATTTGGAAAAGTGTTGGGGTTTGCAATCAAAGAATTTGGAAATACCCACATTGACCTGGAAAAGCTTGCTAGTGATTATGAAGTAGTTGATGAAAGGGAGAAAAATACTTTTCTAATTAAAATAGTTCATAGGAGAGAAACTTATTGAAAAATAATCATAAGCCTCCTTAAGATTTGGGAATTTTTAAATCATGGGTTCACGATACTATTTCGATGCTAACATTTTGCCTTGGACTGGATAGCAGTGGGGAAGTGGGTGCAAGCCTACTTGAAATGGTATTTAATATCTATTGTGATGAGTGACCTGTCAAATATAACTTTGTTGAGCACATTGTAGAATCCATGCATAAACAATTTTTAATGATTAAAGGAGGTTCGAATAAGAAATTAAGGTTCACAATCTACTTGAGATATTTTTTCTATTCAAATTTAGTGCTATGTTTGAGACCAACAAGCTTCAGATTCAACCTTATACAAATTTGAAGGAAAAAAAAAGGCTCTAGTATATGATTGGACAACAAAGATAAGGATACATGATTCTCGAAGGAATTACAATGATTTTGTAGACTATTTTTTGGTTCCATTGTATGAAGCAATTAAAAATACTCCAATGCCTAGATTTCCTATGTGTTGTAGAAATTACATTCAACTGGGAAAAGAAATACAATTGGCTGATTGGTACTTAATGGAAGATGATACTGTGCTAAGATTTTATGGATCAGGAGTAGAGCCATACAAACTTCCAGTACATGTGATAGAAAGGGTTTTTGCATTAGAATATGTAAGGAAAATGTAGAGTACTAATCAACTATACTTTGTGAGTCAACAAAAGAAGAGCATATTTCCTTCTTTACCTTTTTCATGTGGAGGGTTTACTTTTGAGAGAAAAGCATTTAGTGTCATACATGATCTTTTGAAAAAAATAGATTTCATGGTGTCTATCACTGGAAATACGATCCATGTGACATCATTAAATTAAATATTGTGGCTAATAAGAATGTTGCAAGTAAAATTCAACATCAAAGTAAAACTTTGCTTAAAAACTTGAGAAACAAGGATTTTGGGATGAGGTCAAAATAGCAATGGAAAAAATTGCTACTGAGAAAGGATTTTCTTTTGAGCAATTGTCAGCAGAAATTATGGAATTGGATCGGTAGAAAGAAGCAAGAAAGGAAACGAGGAGGTATGACATTTTTTGTGAAAAATGTGGTCTACCATCTAGCAGAGTAAAATTACCAAATTTTTTAGATATGGCTTATAGAGGGAAAAATTGGCCATGATAAAAAATTATTGCCTTTTGGTCTATGAGGAAGAATCTAGGTGAACCAAAAACTAGTGCAGAGTTTGAAGAGATCAAAGAATATTATGAGTTTAGAAATTTGTGGAATATAGAGCATCCTTATGAATGTTAAGAAACTGATGATGATAGGGAAGAAGAAAGTGTTCAATATGTAAGCAAACTCAAATATGGTTTAAGTGAGATTACAAAACAAACATATACTTTAGGAGCAGTCATAGCCAAAAAATGGGTTATGAACATGGTAGTTTGGGGTCCAAAGGAAAAGGCATGTTGATGCCAATAGATGTAGATCCTAGAAAACCTATTGATAAAAAAGGGCTTGGATCTAATAAAATGGACCTAGGGCATCAAAGAATAGTTGAAAGAGTTCATTTTGTTGCAGCTTCAACTTGAATTCCTAATCCTTATGATCATATATAATCACAACCAAGACATGTGGATGGTGGGAATCTAGTGCAATTAACACAACTACTGGCAGTGATGGTATAGGTAGTAGTACTAGTAGTGGTCAAAATGTGCTACAACAACAAATTATGCAGAAGGAGACAATAGTACAAGATAGTGCATAGGCACCCAGTAATGAATGCATTCCAAGGAACCAAAGAACCATGATAGGTTCGAGTTCAACTATGAGTAGCAGTATAACTACTTTAACTTTCAGTTCCACCTCAAAGGAGTTATTTCCAGGCCTTCCTCCAATTAGTGTGGGTGCAACAACAATGGCTACTCCTTCACCATTTAAGCATTGCGTTATTTTTGCACCCCCAACTTTTGATTACAAAGATGATTTTAAAAAAAAAAATGTATAAAAAAGAAAGGAAGCAATTAATAGAGAGTTTGTCTACTATGATTTTAGAGCCCGTGACAATCATGGGATTACCCATATTTGACTCAAATAAAAAAATCATGGAGTATATGTTTGTTGTTACCACAGTTGAAAGTAAACCAAAGAATCAGATGGATCATTCTGAATTTCAGGTCAGCAATTTCCAATAAGATTTTTTTGAATTCAATTTTTTTGACAAAATTAATGTATTGAAAAAGAACAATGAAATGGTATACACATCATTGCTAAAGGAAGAGAGATAAAAAGGATGCAAATTCAAATAGAAAATTTGCAAGAAGATATAGCAAATGAGAAAGCAAAGATAAAAGCAACGGATAACAATAGCAATAAATTAGAAAAAAGAATTAAAAAGCCTGTGTCTATGTCTACAACCAAAGAGGATAAAGAAACATGGGTGGAATTAAATGAACTCAAGCAAAGGTTAGATGAGAGAAAAAAGAAATATGATGATTAAAAATCCACTTCATAAAGGTTAAAATAAGACATGGTGAAAGCAAAACATTGGGAACAAAAATTGGAGGAAGATAGAAAAACAGTGAAAGATTGGCGGTTGAGCTGAGGGAAGCAAAAAATGAGATAAGCTCTTGTCGAAATAAGTTAACTACATTTTATAGAGAGACAATGAGACATATGAAATAAAAGATGTGTGAGTAAATAATGCAAATGATTAATCACTTGTGTGATTTTGTTCAGTTCATTGATAGTCTGATAGTACATAATAGGAAGCTCAATAAATATGTAATAGAGAATAAAGATGTGATTGCAAGAGAAAAAATTGTAAATCAAAATTTGCAAGCAGTCTACGAAGACAGTGAAAATGAGTTAAAAGCAAAAGGAATTAATGAAAAGATCAATGCCTTGATGAAGTTGTTATCTATTGTTGAAATGTGTTTGAGAATACATGAAAATAGAGGAATTTCTACATCGAGCTTCAAAAAAGATGAAGAAGATGGATAAAAATGTAAGGAACTTGACAGACCTTGGTTTTCCAAAGGATTTTGACACAAGCAAGCAATTCATTGGAAAGGATGATTTTAGAAAGAAGATAGAGGATAGAAGGAAGATTGATTTGGAATTGTTTCCTGAAAACCTAGATAAGGCCAACTAGTTGGATTCCATTAAACCATTGATCTGCTTAAATGCAAGTTTAAGTGAAACATTCAAATCAAGATCTAATTTCAATCATGAATTGTTAACAAATTTTCAAGTCAGACCTTATCAGTTATAACAACTAGCACTTCCATTAGATGAATAGTGGAGCAAACAAGAAAAGTTGATAGAATGATTTGATAGTATGAGTTTCTAACTTAGCTTTGTGCAAGGCTATCTTTGCGCAAGATTTTAGAATGTTTCTATGTATTCCTTGATTTCAAAATCGATACAAAACAGTTGTGTTTGAACAAGATTTTACATTGATTCTATGATACAAAACAGTTGTGTTTGAACAAGATTTTACATTGATTCTATGTATTTCTTCATTTAAAAATCAATACAAAATTTTAATTCATTATAAAATTAAGTAGATAGATACTAAATTATACTTATAAAATTGAGGTGGAATGAACCTTGTAGAAGTAGTTGAATTTTCTATTTGTGTCTTATATCACAATGATATAAAGTAATTTAAGTTAAAAATGTTGAACTAGTAAATATTGTTTTGTAGCTCAGATTGTGATACATGGTATCCAATTTGGGATAAGGTTAGAGTGGACAACATGCAAGATCCACCTATTTGCAACCTTATAAATATATTGTATGTGAAAATAACCATTTTTGAATAGAGATGTTAAAATCTAATGTGTTAAGGTATTCCTATTGAAGGGTATGTGTCACCCCATATGAAGTTTTGTTCTTGTGTTGTAATTGTATTTACCCTAGTGTCTTCCCTCCCACTATATGAGAGCTCACCAGTGTAATTAGGGGTTGAGAGAGAATTAAATTCCATTAGAATTTATGATTCCATTGATGTTTATCTTTGATCTACTTTGCCACACATCATGACCACATTTGTTGGTTTATAGTGCAAGCCTAGTGATAGGACTCTTGAAATTTTTTGTGGTTTTGGTGTGAATTTTAAAATTTTGAGCATTTCATTGTGTGAGCATGATCATAAGCTAAGTTAAACATGATTAAATGTACAAGAAATAACCAAGATCTAACTAGTTAAGTCAAGCTCCCAATGAAATTTTTGAAAACAATAAACTAAGAAGCCTAAACATGAAATAAACTAAAATGCATAATGGAAACCTATTCTAATGCCTCAAACCTCATCCCATTGGGGATTGGTGCTGCATTTATGTGGAATACCAGCCCTTTCCTAATCCCTTGGTTGAAACAAGCTTTCAAATGGATGCCATTGATGAAGATGGATGAAAGATAAGCTAAAATGGATGCAAAGCTTAACTAAAATGGATGCTAAATGATAAAATTTTCATGGACAATGCTCTAAAAATCACTATAGTGTGGTTACTCTAAATGAAAGTGGATCCTTTTCTGATAGAAATGAGGACTATTTATAGGAAAAATAGTTGAATCAATGGTCGAGATTGAATTGATCAATCAATGGATGAAAATCAATAAGAGTTGGTATGGATTAAGAATCCAATCAATGGATGAGATTGCAATATGACAAGTATTGAGGATTTTAATCAATGGATCACATTGATTTGAAGAAGCACAAATCCTAACTAATTAAAGAGGAATGTGCGAAGCATATCTATTTAGTAGGGAATTGGAGTGGAGGAATATTCCCTTGCAAATGGGAGGATGAAAGTAATTAGATAATTAAATAATTTAAGCATTATTTAATTTTGCATGATGGAGGAAATTAAGAATTTCATTAAACAATTAACTCATTTAATAAAAAGGGAATAATGACATTTAATTAAATAATTATGATTATTTAATCAAATGAGAAGACTTAAGGAGTTTAATTAAATAATTCACATTATTAATTAATTAGGATGAAAATTAGTATGAAAGGGGATGAATTAACCTAATAAAATTGATTATTCGATTAATAGACGAAAGAGATGAATTTAATTAAACAATTAAGATTATTTAATTAAATAGTTGAAAGGAGGTGATCCAAGATGAAAACGATGTTAGTAATCAAATTCAGATGTGCAATATCGATTAGTCTTGATTTTAAGTGTCTACATTTTTCCCCTCTTTGAAGTGAGGTACTTGTTACATTGGTTTAAAGACTAGCATTGCCGCTTAGATCAAAAATTTAAAAATTCATGACTTTTCGGATGCCCCACTATTGCACCAGCAGAGCATGATCATAACCTAAGTTAAACATGATTGAACATACAAGAAATAACCAAGATCTATCTAGTTAAGTCAAGATCCCAATGAAATTCTTCAAAACAATAAACTAAGAAGCCATCAAACATGAAATAAACTAAAATGCATAATGGAAACCTATTCTAATGCCTCAAACCTCATCCCATTAGGGGATTGGTGTTGCATTGATGTGGAATGTCAACCCTTTCCCAATCCCTTGTTTGATACAAGCTTTCAAATGGATTCCTTTGATGAAGATGGATGAAAATGGATGAAATATAAGCTAAAATGGATACTAAATGATAAAATGCTCATGGAGAATGCTCTAAAAATCACTATAGTGCAGTTAATCTTAATGAAAGTGGATCATTTTATCATAGAAATGAGGACTATTTATAGGAAAAATAGTTGAATCAATGGTCAAGATTGAATTGATCGATCAATGGATGAAAATCAATAAAAGGAGTTGGCATGGATTAAGAATCCAATCAATGGATGAGATTGCAAGATGACAAGGATTGAGGATTTTAATCAATGGCTCACATTGATTTAAAGAAGCACAAATCCTAACTAATTAAAGAAGAAATTAATTAGCTAATTAAAAAATGTAAGCATTATTTAATTGTGCATGATGGAGGAAATTAGGAATTTCATTAAACAATTAACTTATTTAATAAAAGGGGAAAATGACATTTAATTAAATAATTAAGATTATTTAATCAAATGAGAAGACTTGGGGAGTTTAATTAAATAATTTGCATTATCTAATTAAATAGGATGAAAATTAGCATGAAAGGGGATGAATTAACTTGATAAAATTGATCATCTGATTAATAGACGAAATGGATGAATTTAATTAAACAATTAAGATTATTTAATTAAACGGTCGAAAGGAGGTGATTCAGGACGAAAATTGTGTTAGAAATCAAATTCAAATTAACATTGTCACTTAGATCAAAAATTTTAAAATTTGTGATATTTTCAAATGCCCCACTATTGCCGTACCAGAAGGAATTTATGCTAGTATACTTCCCCCTCGAGAGATCGAATGAAAATTTTGATTTTGAGGTTGAGATCACAACAAAACTTCAAGTAGGTTCAGCTCAATGAGGACGAAAGATACTTCTTGGAAAGCTCAGATATTTGATGTAGACAGATTTTATGATGTATAAACAATCATTAGCCATGGGTAGCCTCATGTATATTTTGATATATATCACAGATTTAGTACTTGGATAAAACTGTTAGTAAAGATAGAAGAATAAGAAGAATGAGAATGTAGTAGAATGAGATGAACATTTATTAACAATTGTTTTTTATATTGATTCAGAAGTCCAAAAATACTATGATTATTCAAAACTTTATTAGATATGGTGATGAGAAAGATGAATTTCTTGCTTTTGGGATTGGGATAAATTCATCATATCATTCCTTTTTTTTAATATAGCAAATAGACACGATGCATCAAGTTACTAATAACCAGGATGCCATTGTATCTAATGTGATGAACTTTGATTCTGCAAACAGATAGGATTATCCTTGTTCATACCTAACATACAAAAACCTTGTTTGACCATATGAGAGAATAAGCCATTGAAGTAATGAGATTAACACACAAAAGGTATAAAGAACCTATATGTCCTAGGCATTGTGTTACTTGAGACTATCCTAGCACACACAAGATAAGTATTCACCGAGGTTGTACTACAAGAACATCCAATAAGAACAACAAACGAAAGATAAAAATCAATGCCCCATTCCTTTCTCTTTAAATCATTTTGATAGACATCATCAAGAGGTCGTTGGAATGGATCAATCAAATAAATCATAAGAAACGATCAAAATGAACAAACAATTAGTGTCATTCATATCTCTTGCCAAAAGGTATTGTTTTGAGGATAAATATCCAAAATGATTGCTAAAGATGATTCCCATTGTAGGAAAGATGTATCCTAGGACATGTTAGTAGATGCTATATTTTAATTGATAGGTTGTTTGAAAGGCCATTGATATAAGGTTCGTCTGACTTATTTACTCATGATCAAGACTTTAGATTTTTGTATTTAGGCTTACACTTCAAAAATTGCTACACTTGTTTCCACTTGTTTAGCAAAGGTTGATGATGATGATCAATTTATTATGGATGGAAGTTTATTGCAGGTGGAAACGAAATGGGATGGGTGGTTTTGAACTTTTTGGAATATTTCAATGTTTTTGACATTTTGCAATGTTTTGAGGTTGTTTTTGATATTTTTGGGTGTATGTGGATGTTTAGGTTTTTAAGTTATTTTGAGGCTATTTTTTATTTTATTGAGGGTTCCAAGTTTTTCAAATGTTTTTGTGTTTTCTGAGTTTAGACCAAGACCTAAAGGGAAACTAACCTAGCATCTCGGGGGCTCATCAATGATGGCCTTTCCTACATTATACATGCAAAGATGACGTAGTTATAATGACTTTGACTAGTAACCGTTTATTGATGACATATGAACATTGATGGATTGTCAGATTATTATGACAGACTCCTAAAGGACTGACCTAATGTCTTAGGGACACATCGATGATGGCCTTGCTTATGTTTAAGCTCAGAGACAACGTAGTTTGACAAGGTGTCTTTGAATTTTTGACTTTTTTCACCTATTTAGGGATTTTGATGTGATTTGGATATTTTTGGATTTTTTGAGATGATTTGGATGTTTTTGATTTTGAACTATATAGATGTTTTGATGTTTTTGGATTTTGAAGATATATGGATGTTTTCAGATTTTGGGAATGATACCTAGATCACGATATCAATGTCACATTATGAGATATAAGATATGGATTAAGAGTTATTTGAAAACAAGATCAAGTACATGCCTCCAGTGTCTAGCAATTTAGGGAATTATATGGGTAGATGTATGGATAGATAGTGGATAATGGATGAGGGGTATGCAAAGGATGCCAAATATTATCTTGTGATAAGATAGCTTGTTTGAATAAAGAATGCTCATTTGGATAATGCCTCGTGGATTGTATGATGTTGAATTACCCAAGGATAGGATAGGATTAGTGATAATGATCCATGTAAAGATTTTGCCACAAATCCAATTTGAAGTGTACACCAAATCTCAGTCAAGATCAAGATAATTTGGAAGATGGATGAAAATGAATTGCATAATGGATCATAGATGAATGGAATTTTGATTTATTATGGATGGGATGAGATACTTCCACTTGTAATGTCATGTGTAGATGCTCGATTCTACACATGACACCTGTTTTCCAGGTTTTCATCATGGTACTTGTCCAAAGCGCCACCAAAGTGGTTTTCATTAGAGGATGATTCTTCTCTTGACTATTTTCTTGATTTTTTATTTATTTTTGTACATGTATGCTCATGTTGAACCACCTGATGATGTTGATTTAGATGCTATCATAACGTGCGACTTGTATCATGCTTGAAGAAGTTGCTTTGCTAAGATACAGGCGCTTGAACGTAACCCCTGATAATTCTTATCTTATTTTTTAATACTAGAGTTAACCTTATCTAGATGTACATATCACGATAGAGGGCCCTTAGAGTCGTTATGATAAAGATTTTTTTCCAACACATGGTCAATGTGAGAATCAAATGTCCTGGATTTCAAAGTGGATAGTGAAATGCGTTGAGGGATATGAGATGCAAATGGATTGGTCGATAGTTTGGAATCTTTGACTCTCCAAACTTGAGAGGATGACCAATGATGGGTGGATATGGAGATTTGATTGGGATCAACTTCTTCATATACTTTGTAGGTCACTCTTGAAGCTTTCCTTTGCATTGCTAGATAGTTTTGATGGATGAACTTCCCTTTTTGAATTCTTCCCATAGTTTCTTTGACTAATGGAGTTTGATTGAGATGATATTCTTTCTTTTTCTTTGGTATCCATTTGAATTTCTCTTGTCTATTTTGTTTCACTGATTCTTTTGCTTCAATGACTTGCTATTTGCTTTATATGTCTTTTTCCCTTGCGGTTGGTCCTAATTAGTGAGTGGAAAGATACATGGATGACGATTCATGATATGAATATTTGTAGTGTTGGTAGTGGATTCATGACAAGGACTCTTCATGCTCCCCATGTTGGTGTTTGTATTAGATAAATTTGCCCCCAGTATTGTGGCAGTATCATTGACATGCTTTGATTCTACTGCTACTGACAAACCATTTCCTTGTTGTCCAAGATTGTTTAGCTTTGTTGATTTTTGATAATGCTTGATATCCTCATACTCAATGTCTTCCATCTACATGGAGGATGCATCTAATTTTGATGCTTCAAAATCCATATAGGAGTCTTCCTCATGATCTATTTCTACTTGCTCTTCAAAGGATGTTTCTAATTCACAATCCATGTAGAGTTCTTCTTCATGATCAATTTTTGATATGTCTATGGATTCTACTATGCCTTGATCATGTGTAAAGATGTTAAGAGTAGGAGTGATCTGGAGGATCTTCACCAAAAATTGAAGTTTCTTATTTTTCTCCAGAAATGGCATCATCAGAAAGAGGCCAAAATTTTGACTCCAATGCAACTCGAATGGAGTCAAACGGAGCTACGAAGCCCAAGATTTGCTTGGTCAAACCTTGGTCAACTTAGGGCCGAGGTCAGAGAAAAAAAGGGTCAAAATTTGACATTGTCAAAAGTGGTTGAATTTGGCATCATCGCGAAGAGCTTGTTGAGAGATTTATGATGACTTTCGTTTTGCATGAATAAGACTCCGTTTGCTCGAGTTACGAGTAGTCAAAGGTCGTAGTTGACTAGAATTGATCACGTGCAGTGATGATGTAAGCATGAAATCATCATGCTGACATGGACCAGCCACGAGTTGACACGTGGCACCTAACAAAGATGGTGATTCAGCAGGTATGGACCAATTACATTATGACATGTGGCAACATAGTCAGCGGACACGTCATCACCTAATTAGCGAACACGTTATCAGGGAAGACTTTGACCAGTGAATGAAATTGTGCCATGTGGCACATCATCTGGGTGCCACGTGGCACCTGATCCATCTTCTCCCTCCACTAGCTTTACATTTGGGATGTTTGATTAAAAATGGTATGTGGGGGGATTCAATCCCCCCACCTTTCATCTTTGAATTATCCGCTCTGCCATTACACCAAACTACCCACGCTTTACTATATACTATGGTGGGTTCGTTTTGACAAGTAAACCATTTCATTTCAATTGAAAAAGGCCAACGGGGGGCTCAAACCCATGACCCTCGGCTAGTTAAAAAGAGTAGTGGTTGTTGAACCACCAAATGACTTCAAGTCTATAATATGCATCGGTTGGTTTTGGTGAAGTATTGAAACCAAATGCCCCTTAATTTAAATAATTTCCTCCAAAAATAAAACAATCAAACTACCTAAATCCTTTTAAGGATTAAAAAAATAAGAAAACCTCCTACAACAATAAGCCCAAAATATGAAATTTGAAGGGCTAAAATATTTTAAAAAAAGGTTATATGGGATACATTATTGATTTTATGTAAATAAGGGGATTTTTATGTAAAAATGGGAGATAGGGGAATATTTGAAAATCATTTGGTTGAAGGCCAAAATCAGAAAAATATTTGTATAAAAAGGGGTAGTGTAGGATGGGAGAGGCTAAGTGGTGATGGAGAGGAAAAATACTCGGTGAAATTTTGCTTGAATTCCGTGCTATCTAGGTATTAAACCTGCACACTTTGAAGGAGAGCTTTTCAAATTTCTTTGTACCAGGGAGAATCTATGCCGAAACTTTGTAACTGTTATTCAGGAGGATTAATTCGATCGGTCCACTCATTTGAGAGGGGCCCGAAGATGTAGTCGTTCTTATGACGAACTCCGTTATCAATTTTGTTTGCGTTCTCTCTCTCTCTTCTCTCATTCCAAATTTCATCACTTTGTTATTTCAGCTTATTTAATCATATTCACGTGTTAATTTTGATTATGTAATTTGGATTTCTTTCATTGTAATCATTTCACATTCAATGCAATTGTCATAGATCCGTAAAACAGATCAAGGAGACTCTTTTTCCTTAGTAATGATATCAAGAGTCATTCCTTGGTAATGATGTCAAGAGTATGAGACTCTTGTTTTGGATGAAGATCATCTACTTGTCCATTAGGAGTAAGCATCTCATGGGTATATGTATGTGTGCTTGGTATATGGATATGCTCATTGTTTTCAAATATTGTATAGATTGGAAGATACCATTAAATCATTGTAGAATCTCGAAGATGTGGATTCTTGATCTCGACTGATTTAAGAGTTACCTTAGATATACTTTTGATCAAATTCTTGACATGAATCAATTTCAAAGGAAGGATTGTTTGCAAAGGGTTCTTGAATTGCTTCCAAATGTGGGTCAATAGATGGTAGGTTTTGGATTATATTCCCTTCATTGGATATGAGTATTGGTTTAAGAATCTCTTGATCTTCAAGTGAGTTTGGATCAAATGGTGCATTAAGAATCTCTTCAATATTTGTAACCATGAGGTTGACTGATCTTAATATATCTTGGAAGGAACCATATCTAGACCTTGGGGGAGGATGTTGATCATGTTTTAGGAAGGTGTCTTGATGTATGTCCTCTTGCTCATTAGGTGAGGTAAAGACATCTTCAATGTGATCATTGGTAGATGGATCTTGATCTTTGTCTTCAACATTTGAGGTTAAGATATTTTCAATGTTATCATTGGTGGTTGAACCTTGAATTTTGTCATCAATAGTTATTTATCCTTGATCAATAAGGTCTTGGATGAGATTTTTGAGTTTAATATAGTATGATGTTTCATGCCCTTTTTCTCTACGATATTCACAATAAGCCTTGTCATCGTACCATGAGAATTTGAAGATAGGTTTGTAATCACCTAATAATTTTAGAAGTGTGATAATTTTAGCATGGACTAATGTGTTTAACACTACCTCAATTGGCTCCCCTAAAGGAGTATATTCACGTTTATTGGTGTTGGGGGATGGCAACAATTATTATTGTTGTGATGATTGTTGATGTTGTTGATGATATGCCACGTTTTGATGTTGTAAGGATGGATTTTGTTGCTAATGTTGTGGTTGTTGATGTAATGTCTTGATGTTGAAAATATTGTTGATGATATGAATCCATGTTTTGATGATTGTCAAGATGTTGATTTTGCGACTCACTATTTTGATGATGTTTAAGGTGTTGTTGATAAGGACCTTGAGGTGTTTGTTGGAGAAGTTTGTCAGCCATTTTCTCAACTAAATTTAGGGAAATTTGGTGTGGTAGATTTTGATTTTTATACCCTTGATGTTGTTGTAACACTACTTGATATTGTTGTGACCCTTGATATGGTTTATTTTGATATGGTGTTTGAATTTGTTGAGGTGTGAATAAATCCATTCCATAGTTCACCAATTGTGGATTTGACATGCTCACCTTTGATATATTTGTACTTCGTATGTTAATGTTTGACATGCATTGACTTGGTGAGATAACATTGGTTTGATGAAGACTCGTGCTTTGATCATTTGGTTGATATATTTGTAAGTTTTGACATTGATTTAAATCTACCATGTGAAAAGATGTTCCAAGGTTTTGATAAGGCATACCCCATTTGTTGTGTCATTGAACTTTGTAGGATATGATGAATGTATGGATTATATGGTGGAGTTGTGAAACCTCTAGGATTAAACTCTTGAATTCCAAGGTTTTGTTGGTTTGTATCACTCATGATAGGTAGATTAGGGTTTTTCTTCATGTCTCTCATATGTTTTGATCTTTTTGTTATCATAAAACTTGGATCAACTTTGGGAGTAGTGTGATGGGATTTATATTGTTGAAACTCTTGAGTTGATTCAATTTTTTGTAAAAGTTACCCTCTAAGGTGTTTAAAACCAATGAAGTGAATGGTAAAAGGATGATGATGTGAATGATGAAATCCTAATTTTGGACAACACTAGAGTTAAGTTTTGATGTTTGTGTTTTGATAAGGATGCTAATGAACTTGTGAATCCTACAAGTAGACTTGTGATTTTAGGATAAAATCATTCAAAAGGATGTTGGATAATCTAACTAAATGTATGAAAAAGGATTTATTTCCAAACATACAACTAAACTAGGTGATTTGTTGATGAAAACCCAAGTCTAGGAGGTTGTTGTGTCCAAAATTTAAAGTTGTTTGTGAGATGAGATGTCCAATGTTTTTATGTGAATGTGATACTTGATCCTAATGTTTGAACCTAAGAAGGAATTTTGTACAAGATCAAGGTGTTGAAAGACATGCTTTTTCCTTTGAGTGTTTAACCTAAGATACCAATGTTTGTTTGATGGTAGAACTTTGGTATAATGTTTGGTAATGCATTTCCTTGTTTACTCTTTATGTTGTTTGGAATTCAAGATGTTTTGTAAAATAGGACCAAGGTGCACCTACTTTGTGGGTTCAGTTGATTAAACTTTTATGTAATGAGATTGCTTAAATTACCACATCAAATGTCTTGATTAAGTTTAAACTAAGAATGTATGTGACAAGGCATAATGTTTTCCACAAAATCTTGACATTGTGGAAATCAAAGAGCTAAGCCATAGTTCCCTAGGTTAACTTTGATATAAGTGAGTAGATATATGGTCAAATATATTAGGAAACCACTAATATATTATTTTGAAAAAACAAGATATATTTAGAGGTATACAGTAATATATTGTCCTCCAAGTGCACTCACATCTAAACAAAGGGTTTGAAATCTTTGACCATGTTGATGTTTGTTTTTGTTTAAATGCCAAGCAATGTTTTTGATCGACTCAATGGGTATGGGAGATATTTTGCAAGTATTCTTCCGCAAGACTTACTAGTTTGGCTCAACAAAATCAGTCAATAACAATCTAGAGGAATAAAGGTACGTCACTTCTTAGTAGGCTTATGTCACATCTCAATTTCGCTACTTGCATTTAATAATGTTAAGTTAATTGAAATATTTGAAAAATGGAATTTATCGTTTAATGTTTATGAGATTTGATAAATGCAATAATATTTGAAAAATGATTACCTTGCAACTTGATTTAAGAGAAGTGTTTTATAATGACTATCGGTTAAAGGTTACTGATGAACAATTTCATGTGCAAGAATGTGTATGTAGGAACAAGTTGAAGAATGAGAACATGGTCAAGGTAGGAATGCTTAGTCGGATGACGAATAGTAAGCAAGATTGGAATCTAGAAATTCACACACCACAGTAGACCATGACATCTACATTTGTCTTGTAAATGATAAATATCATTCTTTCTTGTATGAATCGTACATGAATAAATAGGTAACTAAATGAAAGAAATGAATTCATGGAATTATTTGCCTTACCTTGTCTATTCAAAGTTAATTTCATATTTAGAGAAAAAGAAAAACAAATAGTGGTTTGCAAAATATTATTGTCTTTACATATTGTTTCCCTGCAAGAAGAACAATTTGAATATTTGATCCTTTAAAAGAATTTGAAAATAATTAGTTCTTGGTAAGAGAAATAATTTATATATATAAATATTTGTGAATTTATCTATATATACATAGATATATGTAAGCAATCATATTATACATGATTTTAATAATAAGTGCCCTCTTATTTGAAACTCCTTATGAAATTATATGGAAGGAGTGATGACAATGATTATTCATATAACCCCTTCATAATGCCAACCCCCTTCCATATTGGAATGATGGATATAATATTTTTAGTACTCAGTTGATTTTGTAGGTTTGCCAAGTCTTCATGGATTTGGATTATGTTTTCTTGTGGAATACTAGTAACCATTGTTTCAACACATGTCACACTACTTGAAGGCAAAGAGTTGTTAAGGGTATGATCCATACCCAGTGAATAGTGTCAATACTAGGATTGAAAGAACTAGATAACCCAAGCTCCACGATGATTGTGCTATCGCAGGATGACATGAGTCTCAAACTTCATCTCACTATAGTATTAGCAATAGGAAACCAAGTTGTAAAGCTCATGCAAGGGATAATCAATGAGTCCAATGAGCAAAATATAAGTTATATTCTCTAATTCTGATTCAAATGAAATTAAGCTAGATGCACGGAAATGAGTAAAATAGAAATTCAGTAAATTGAAACAAAGATCTAGAACAATAGCAAACAAAAGAACAGAAGTAAGGTTTCTAATGTTGTAAAATGCAATTTAAGATATGACATGGGACTAAATCGCCCAGAGGGGTGTATGAGTCCCAATTAGGGGTTTTCAAGGGTTCAAATGTTGAAAAAAAGTCTACATAGAATACCCAAAAATCAGGCAAAACAACCTTTACTGGGACTAAATCACCCAAAGGGGCGTATGAGTCCCAGATAGGGTTTTGCCACTAATTTCAGTAAATTCTAAGTGAAATTTAGGTTTTATGGTTTGAATGATGTCTAGATTAAGTGCAATTACAAGTTTCAAATGGAATTCAATGATGCAAGATGCAAAAATGCAATCTATATGCACTTTCACTAATGCAAGACTTTGAAATCCTAGATAAAAATTAACTAATGCAAGACCTAATGTAAGCTAGATCTAGGACTATGATGCACTCCAAATTAGAAATAAGATGTTTTAAAGGTTAGGTTCACCAAAATGAAACCTAGAAAATAGGTGTTCTATCTTTTTGGAAGATGGAACTAGAGTTTAGTACCTTTTCCCATTTCCTTCAAGTTTCACTCAAGGAAACCCTAGAGATCTCAATCAAGGATGGAATTAAGGAAAATAGATCTGCAATAGGGTGTCCTAGGGTGTGATTAAAGACAATAAGGTATTTCATCACCAAGCAAGGCTTGGAAAGACAAGTAACATGCAAAACCTAATAATGTAACCTAGAAAATTAACTCAAATTAGAATAGCAAACTAGAGAAGGACAAAGGTGCACCTGGGAAGTTGAAGAGGCTCGGAACAAGGTTTGAAATCCTAAAAATCTGAATTTTCAAGCACATTGGGACTCATACGCTAGTAGGGACAATTTATTCCCAGTTTAGGGTTTCAGGCCGAAACCAGAACCTAGAACTACTAAACGAGGATCTACAGAAAATGCTTGAAATCTAGTATACTCAGATTCATATGCCACAAGTGGCGATTTAGTCCCATTATCAAGGTTGATCTGAAACTCTGATATCCTCTAGTGGTCTTCTGTAGCTTCTCTCCCATCAGATCTCCAAGTCTTAAACATTGAATTGCAACCTGTAGATGACTTTATGTGATTTTGCAATGTAGATGAAAACTTTAACAACTTGACAAATTTTCTCCAATCTTGCTCTTTAACAAATCTTCAACCTAAATCTACAAATCACACATCAAAGAGCAGGAAAAATATTATTTTCTTAGTGGATAGGGGTTTTCCTTAGTCAAACCCCATTTTGGTAATCAAACCTTGAAATGAAATCAAATAGAACGAAGGAATTATGAATGAACAAATAAGCAATGTTGCAACTCACCAAACCTTGGAATAAAGGTTGCAATCTTATATGTAATGGATAACATGAATGTAGATATTAACCCTTGATTGTGTCGAATGGGGATATTAGTATGGGCTAATTACACTTGATCCATGAAGAATCGAAGCCTAACGTAGCCATTAATACTCAATCTTAAACAAGATCATTCAAATGAAAGTTAAACTAGACATTTATTGAAACCAAATATTATGAACAATGAAAGCATTTAAATTTCTACTCTAACCCATTTAAAACTTATACCATTTTGGAATTGGTGTCATGTTGATGTGGAAAAATGATCCTTTCCCAATCCCATGATCAGTGAGCTTGTTTCAATCGATTTTATTGAAGAGAATCGATGAAATTGTTGTGATATGGGATAAACATGATTTATCCCATTACATATAGCAGGAAAACATGATATATGCAATGGATAGCATGAATGTAGATCTTGAAACTTGATTGTGTCGACCGAGGATATTAGTATGGGCTAATTACACTTGATCCATGAAGAATCGAAGCCTAACGTAGCCACTAATACTCAATCTTAAACAAGATCATTCAAATGAAAGTTAAACTAGATATTTATTGAAACCAAATATTATGAATAGTGAAAGAATTTAAATTTATACTCTAACCCATTTATAACTTATCCCATTTTGGAATTGGTGTCATGTTGTTGTGGAACAATGACCCTTTCCCAATCCCATGATCAGTTAGCTTGTTTCAATCGATTCTATTGAAGAGAATCGATGAAATTGTTGTGATATGTGAATGAAAACATGATTTATGCTAAATTGAGCATGATGCAAGAGTTAATCTACCATGATTTTATGCTAAAAGATGTAGATATGCAATTTCTAAGCTAATATAAATGAAATTAAACTAAAAGATTCAAACCCTAATTATTTATTTAGCTAAATGGATGCATGGAAGCCATTAATGGAAGCTAAGCCATTATGCAACTAAAAATGAACTAAAATATGCTAAATGTGAGTAAAGATGAGTGTGAGTGTGATTGGTTTCAACAACATAAGTTTTCTCTGAAAATGATGGATCCACTTGTCTCCAAATAGTGCTTTATTTATAGGAGAGCAAATGAAAAATGAAGGGTTGAGATCAAAAAGGTTAATCAATGGTCAAGGATGGAGGAAATGGGAGGCATGGATTATGGATTCTCATCAATATCAAGATGAGATTTAATCAAGGTTCTCATTCCTTCTAAACAAGCACACTTTTGACCTGTACAAGAGGTTTCAAGCTATCTTGCACATGAAGCTTTTTGAGAATATTCCTTTTCTTAAATGATTGGAGGAGAAATAATATTCTTTGGAATATTCATGGGTGAGGAAAAAGGATATTTTGATAATTAAAACAAAGTTTAATTGTGCAAAAGGGGAGCAAGTGGGAGGAAAGAGAATAATTAGATAATTGTTAATTTAAACAAGGTTTTAATTATGTAATTGAGGCATTAGAAGAATAAAGTGATATTCATTAAATTAAATGATTTAATGAATGGGGGAAAGGTGAAATGACATTTAATTAAATAACTTAGGGTTATTTAATTAAATAAAAAGACTTAGGGAATTAAATTAAATATTTTGATTTATTCAATTTAATAGGATGAAATGTTAGTGTGAAAGGAGGGAATTAACCTGATTAAATGAACTAGGTTAATAGATGAAAATGATGCAATTAATTAAATAGCTAGGCTACTTTAGTTAATTAAGCGAAAATAGGATGGATTTCAAGAGGAAATAATTTTATTTATCCAATGTGATCCATCGAGACATTTTTAAGTGTCTACATTTTGCCCCTCTTTGAAGCAATGTACTTGTTGCATTGGTTCAAAGACTAATGCCAATTTCGATGTTGATTTTGATGCTGATGACAATGTAAAAATGACTATCGATTATCTCTTTGAGATGTTGATAGCCAAGCTAAAGTTGATTGATTTGATTGATTGATTGATAACATTGTTGATGATTCACAACAATGCAAGGATTGTGTTGAATAACACGAGGATTTGTAGGGAAAGATATATCCCAATGATGATTGATTTGATAATTTGATCAAGATTTGTTAGCAAGGATAGGAACAAAGTCTATTAGATGATTTGATATCGATATGATCAAAAGATGGTTGGTTTCCCCCTCGAGAGATTGATCGAGGAATAAAGTGATCTGATCGGGCTCACGATAGGTGAAAATCAGACTTATGCTTGAGATTCTTGAGATTTCAGGTTGCTTTTGAATCAAAGAGCTGCAAATTTTCATATTGTTGAGATGAAGATGACATAGATACCCCACTGTGCCCCAATGAAAGAGGTATTGTTGGTAAAGAGGATGAAAAATAGTTCCTAGAAAGCTCATATGTTGATGTAGACAGATTTTATGATGTATAGATAGTCATCGGCTATGGGTAGCCTCATGTATTTTTCAATGTAGATCACATAGATTTGATGCTTGGATATAAATTTTAGTAAAAATATAAGAATAAGAATATAAGATGGATAGGAGTAGAAGAATGAAAATGAATGAATTTTGACCATTGATTCAGAAGATTGATTCAAAAAGTCCAACAAGTCCTTGATCCATCGAGACTTTATTAGAGATGGTGATGAGAAATACATGATGATGATGATGATGATTCAATCATATCTTGGGATTGGGATCTTCCATCATTCCTTTTTGTTTGATATAACATATAGACATGACGCATCAAGGTATTGATAACCAGGATGGCGTTGTATCTAGTGTCATGGACTTTGACTTTGCAAATAGATAGGATAGTTCTTGTTCACACCTTGACATACTAAAAACTCATTGGAATTTAAGTTAGAAGCCTAGAATATATTGGAACAAAGCATACGCAATAGTCAACAACATACCCTAAACAACTTTCCTACACATATCTAAGCAAGTATGCGCCAAGATTATTTTACAAGGGTATCCACAAGCACAAAAAACAAAAGATAATGATTGACGCCCCATTCCTTTCTCTCTAAATCATTTTGATAGACATCATCGAGAGGTCCTTGGAATGGGTCATTAAGATAATTCATAAGAAAAGATTAAAGACAAACAGTCAGTGTTAACTATGTCTCTTGCCAGTTTAAATATAGCCAAGGTGATTTCTAATATTGATGCCCATCGCAGGAAGGATTCATCCTAGGACATGTTGATAAGATGTTTTGATTAGGGTGAGGTGTGTGATAAGCCATTGAACAAACTCCACTGGCTCATTTACCTATGATCTAGACTTTAGATTTTGACACTTAAGTTCTCACTTTACAACTTGCTATACTTTCTTTCTATTTGTTTTACCAAAGGTTCAAGGTGATGCTTGATTTATTATGGGTGAAAGTTTATTGCAAGTGAAAGTGAGATGAGATGGGTGGTTTTGGATTATTTCAATGTTTTTGGTATTTTTAAAATGTTTTGAGGTTGTTTTTGGTCTTTTTGAAAGTTTATGTGGATGTTTTGGTTTTTTATTATTTGAGGTTATTTAGAGTTTTCCAAGGATATTTGGCGTTGTTTAGGTCTTTTGAATGTTTTCTAATGTTTTTGGATTTTCAAATTTTAAATGTTTGTGTTTTTTGTTATCTGAATGTTTAAGGATTTTTTGATATTTGGATGTTTAAATATTTTTTAGGTTTTGACCAAGAACCTAACCTAAAAGACCTATCCTAGGGGTCTCGAGGGCTGATCAAAGATTATCCTGCCTACATTATACATGCAAAGACCACATAGTTCGACTGACTTGACTTATTGACAATGAGAAATGAATAGTTGAGGGATGTCAGTTTATTATGATGGACTCCTAAAGGACTGACCTAGGGTGTCTCCGGGGCACATCAATGATGGCCTTGCCTATGTTCAAGCTTAAAGACTTGTAGTTCAAAAAGGTACTATTTTTGGATTTTTGCTATTCGACCTTTTTAGGGATTTTGATGTGTTTTGGATGTTTTGGATTTTGAATTTACGATTTTGCGAATGTTTTTGGATTTTAGTTGTATAGGATTTTGAATGTTTTTGGATTTTTGGCTATACAAGATTTTGCAAATGTTTTTGGATTTTTTGATCAATGTTTTAAGAATGTTTTTGGATTTTAGAGAAATTTTGAGGTAAACAATACCTAGATCACAATGTCGATGTCACGTTGTGGGGTATAAGACATGGATCAAGAGTTATTTGGAAACAAGAGTGCAATAACCTACCCCTAGTATCTAGCAAATTTTTATAATGCAATGTATAACCAAGATAGGTAATGTATATGCAAAGAGCTCAACAGAGTTTTAACATGCTAGATATGGTCTATGTGACTTCATGAGATAAAATTTTAAAGATCTTGTCAAGAGTTTTCCATGAGTAGAGTTGAAGTATTTGCCGAATCTTTGTCAAGATCAAGATAAAGTGGGATATCTGGATGAAAGTTGGATTGGATGGATGTAGGGAACATTGGATTTATCATGACAAGGATGGGATGATTCTGTCTGAGAAGGATCATATAAACACTCAATTCTACTCATGATGCTTGTTTGCCAGGTTTTCATCATAGTACTTTCCGAAAGCGCCACCGTAGTGGTTTTCACTGGAGGACGATTTTTATTTTTACTATTTTCTTGATTTATTATTTTTTTTTGGAAATTTTACCCTCATGTTCAACCACTCGGTGGAACTGATGTAGAGGCCACTGTCATAACTTTCCAACGATATCCTTCTTGAAGAAGCTGCTTTACTAAGATACGAGCACTTGAATGCAACCTTGAAGAACTCTGATTTTCCTTGTGGATACCAGAATTAACCTTGTTTATGTGCACACATTGCAATATGGTACCTTTAGAATTCTTATTATGAAGGGTAGCTTCCAACACATGGTCAATGCAAGAATTGGATATTGTGAATGGAGTGTATGGTGACATGTATGAAGGAATATGAAACGGATTGGTCGATAGTTTGGAACCTTTGACTCTCCAAACTTGGGAAGATGAGAGATGATGGGTGGGAATGGAGTTTTTCATGGAACTAGGACCAACCACTAGATATACTTTGTTCCTTGCTTGAGAAGCTTGCTTTTGTATTTGAGGACTCTTTTGATGGATACATTTCCCTTTTTTACTATGCCCCATAGTTTCTTTAACTAATGGAGTTTTTGAGGGATGATTTTCTTTATTTTTCTTTGGTATTCATTTGTACTTGATGTGTCCTTTTTGCTTTACTACTTCATTTTCTTTGATGATCTTCGCCTTGCTTTGATAGGAATTCTTCTTTTTACATTGGTCCCAATTTGTATATGAGATGATAGGCGAATGCCAACTCGTGATACAAATAGTTGTAGCGTTGATTGCATTTTCATCATAAGGATCCTTCATGCCCCATATGTTGATGTTTATTGTAGACAAGATTGCGCTCGACATTGTGAAGGTATTATCAATACCTAATCCTTTTCCCTAATAATGTATCCTTTGATCCATAGCCAATGAATATGACTTGTCATGAACGCATGATATTGCTATGGGTTCCTACTGTTCAAAAATACGAACTGTTTGTTCTAGTTCTATGACATCGTTATCAGTTGATACTACTTCAAAATATGTTGATGCTGACTCAAAAGATGTTGATGATGCATAATCATTATAAGAATCAATAATCTCGACCATTGCTTGCTCTCATGTAGGAATATCAAGAGTGGTAGACTCATGTTTTGGATGAAGAACGTTTGTATGCCCATCTGAAAGAAGCATCTCAGGGGTGATATTGAGGACATCTCTGGAGTATAAAATTGTTTGGAAGATGTCACTTAGCTCTTGATGAAACTCTGGGGATAGGGGTTCTTGATCTTGACTTGATTCAGAGTAACTTTCATTATCCTTAAGAGCCTCCTCTTGACATTATCCTTGGGTGGATGATGTATCATCGGTAAAAGACTCTTCGCAATAGCTTGTGGGTAGGGGTGAAATAAGGTTTATTTCTTGCTTGTTTGGAACTTCTTCAACATGCCCAATCATTGAGTCATATGTGGGAGAGATATCACAATCTAATATCCACCTGATGCCATTATGGTATAAAATAGTGTTAAACATTGTTGATGGGTTTGGACTTTGTTTTAAAACAGTATCTCGATGTGTGTCTGATTCCTCATGTTGTGATAAATAAATATGTCCCACCATGGTATCACGTGTATTGTTTACATTTTTTGAGGTTGATGCCTTTCCTGAATCTTTTACTTTTGTATGATCGGGCATAGGGTTTGTGTAAATTTTCAAATTTTGATTCCTAGATTTTTTATCAACATAAATGTCTCCTTGTTCAATAAGATATTCTATTAGATGTTTGAGTCTAAAAAAATTTTGTGTGTTATGACCTTTGTATAGGTGAAATTCACAAAAATGATCATCTCTATAGCTACGAGGTTTTACTTGTGGCTCTTGATAGTTTGAAAAATTTGGGAGTGTGATAAGGTTAGACTGTATCAACTGCTTCAACACATCCTCCATAGGTTCCCCTAATGTAGTAAATTATCGTTTAGGAGCACCATTTGTTCTTTTTTGTCCACATTGAGTATTTGTTGCATTGATCTTTGTTTGATTGTTTAACAGTGAAGTGTATGGTTGTTGTGTATTCATGGTTTGGGTGCTTTCTTGCCTAGGATCAGTTAAGACTACCTTTGCATCAATAACACCATCACTAGTAACATTCTTGTTCTTGGCCCAATAATGAGGCTTGTCGTTAAATCTAGTGGATGGGTGGTTGTATTTATACACTTGTGTGTTTCCCTTGAGATTAGGGCTCTCTTGATGTTAAGGGATCTAGGGAAAAGCTCATCATAAGAGGTAATGCATTGCATTTTCAAGTCGAAGGATAGATTTGGATCAACATTTGCTATGATAATCCCCACTTTTTGTTCATTAGGAAACGTCCACTTGCTCTTAATAGCTTTTTGCCTCCATTGTTGCAAGAAATTGGCGAAGGATTCTCCTTTGTTATGCTTGAGTGTGTATCTCTTCTAAGCTCACATCCATGTCAATATTGAAGGAGAAGTGATCTATGAATCTATCGATGATTTCTTGGAAGGTTTTGATTCTAGGAGGTAATTGTGAAAACCAGTCCATGGCAAGACCTGTTAAACTTCATGGGAAGAGGTGCATTAGGTTAGAACCAGTATAGGCCACCTCCATGCACATGACATTGAATTCCTTGACATGGTCCACATGATTTCCTCTCCCTTTTTATTTATCAAATTTGGGAACCTCAAATCCTGGAGGAAAAGGTACCATTGTGATGTTTCAATCGAATGGATAAGGACATAGGTTTTGTTGTGTATGGGGATTCTTCATCTTTCCCATTTAGAAATCCTACATTTCTTGTGATAATGCCTTAAGTTGCGAGGCTACATTGTCTTGTGGGTTTGGTGGAGGAACATATGTTGCCTATTGTGGGATGGTGGATGAAGTGTATGTGGGATTATGATATGATAAGGTGTTGTATGGTTTGTATGGTGGTGTAGGATATTGTGAAGGTGGTGTAGGCGTATGTGTTCCTAACGTGTTTGGGTTGATGATGTTTTATTGAGGATTGTAGTATAAACCCTGTTGTTGCTATTGTGTGAGCATTTGTTGTTGTTGTGTTGCTAAGGTGGCTTGTTGAGCTCATTGTTGTTGTTGCAATGCTAAGGCTGCTTCTTGTTGTTGTTGTGCTATTAAGGTTGCTTGATGTTGTTGGTGTGCTACTAAGGATGCTTCATGTTGTTGCTATGCTACTAAAGCTGCTTGCTATTATTGTTGCTATTGTTGTGTTGCTAAGGCTGCTTGCTGATAAGCCTGTTGCACTTGATGTAAAGCTAGGGAATGCACTTGCAACATGTAGGATGAGTTGGTTGTTGGGACATATGCAATGGGTTTTGGGTGTTTATGTTCTTATTGGGTTGCGGGTTGTTGATGAGAGGTTGGGGGTTGCCTTGGTTTAACATTCCTTGTAGGATAGTGGATTGAGGTGGAGGAAAGTAAGGTTGAGGTCCCATTTGATTTTTCATGACGTGGGGGACCAAGGGGAAATATGATGTTGGTGACATTGGGTATGGTGATGTTAAGGCACATTAGGACCTTGAGTCCATTAATTGAAAGGATTCCCTTGACCGATGCTTTGGGGATTTCCTTATGCTTGGGATGCGGTCAAGGTATTTCCTTGGTTGATGTGATTCATGACCAAGGGATTATTTTGACTTGGATTTATGATAGATGGGGTTGATGTGGATGGTGGATTGACTTGAGGAGTTTGGGTAACTACTTGTTTTTGTGCGAACCCTTTTCCTAGTACCTACAAATCAACATGAATAAACAAGTTAAACAAGGAATTGAAAGCTAAAACAAGGATTCCCCATTAAATCCATTTACAATACTCAAATTAGGAAGAAAATAATGAAGAACTCAATGGAAATGCCAAAACAAAGATTGAATCCTAATTATAATAGCAAACACATGATCCCATGGGGGAATTGGTGCCAATTTGATGTGAAAATTGGCCCTTTTCCAATTCCTATGATGCAAACTTGATGTGTTGATGAAGATTTGATCCACTTTCTTGATGTTGAAGAGTGCTCCAAGATAAAATCTGCAAAACTTAACTACGATTCAAGAATGATTGATAAAATTTGATGGATATTTGGGCATGGTAATTTTGCAAAATTTGTGGATGATGAAATGAGGATATGAGCTCCTTATTTATAGAATGCCAAGATGGATGAATGTACAAATTTGAACAATGTGGGACTAACATTCATCCAATGGCATGATGCCACTTGTCAAGATATGAATGGGTGAAGGATGTGCAAGATTTGGGGAATGTGCCAATAAATGCATAATTTTGAATTTCAAATTTGTTGAAATGACATGTAAGAGGGAAGGGAAAAATGCAATAAATGCCACTTGGCTCAAGGAAAAGGACATGTAAGATGAATTTATTGCCTTGTTGGATGTACATGTTGACTTGGAATTTTTGAATTCAAAATGAGAGAATATTCCAAAAGATGCCTTGTGAGGAAAATAGAGATTTAATAAATGAATTAAATCTATTTTCATGTGCAACTTGCATTATCTAGAGGATGGGACATGAGATGAGATTAAATTAATCAAGGGTTAATTAATTTAATGAGAGAGGTTAGATGATGTGACCTATCTGACTCAAATTTATGGATTTATTAAAATCAAATGAGAGGAATATGACAAGAGATTAATTAAATAAGGATTTTGATTTATTTAATTAAAAGAGATGGTGTTAGATTAAATCAAATAAGGTTTTAATTTATTTAATTTAATGAATAGACTTTAGAGATTTAATCAAATAAAATTGATTATTTAATTAAATAGGGGTAATTAGATCAAGATGGATTGATTTAATTAAAAAGAGATGACTTGATTAGATAAAATGATTTATTTAATTAAGTGAGGAATATTGATGAATTTAATCAGATAGGGGAATTTGATTAAATGGTTAGACTAAGGGATGGTTCAGGAAGAAATGATGTTAGTAGGTCGGGATTAGATGCACAATGTCAATTAGTATATTTTACGTGTCTACATTTTGCCCCTCTTTGAAGCAATGTACTCATTTCGTTGGTTCAAAGAATAAACGATCTCAATCAAAGCCAATTTTTTTTATATTTTAAAAAACCTGCCCCACTGTTGCATGGCGAGAGAAAACATGCCATTATAATGCCCCCTCGAGAGATCAGACGAAAATTTTAATTTTTTGGGTGATCTCGCGAAAAAAGATAATAAAGTACCCAATAGGTCTGAAAGGGCTCTGAGAGGCTAAAAACATGTCTAAATGCAATAAAATAATGAAAAACAAGCCTCAATCAAACAAAAATAGGTTCGGGGGTCCAAAACCCTAGCAGAACAACCATTCAGGGCTAAAAAATCCTAATTTTCATGCTTAAATGGGGCCTGAGGGGTCACTTTCAAGTCATTTTCACACACCTTCGCTAGCAACCTTGAGATTTGAGCTTTGACTCTCTGGCGATATGGCGCAACAACAGCTTCCCCTACACATCATTAATGGAGTTCAGACGTACCAGCGACCGCCTGGCATCGGGGCACCGGTATGTGACCCCTACCCGAGCTTCATTTTTTCATTTAATGCCTTATTTAATGCTTTAAAGGGGCAGTTCGCCTGCAACAGCACTATATGGCATTGCTCGACAATCAAACTGTGCCACAGAGGTGCAGTTCAAAGTTTACAAACTGTGACACTAAGCTCAGGGCTGGCGAGTCGGTTTGACAAAGTGCGATGCGGCAGCACTAAATTCGCCCAAACTGCGTCGCTAGAAGGGAAAGTGCACCGCGGTAGTTCCATATAGCTCTTTTCAGCCCTAGTGTTGGAGTTTGATTAAAATAAAACTGCGACGCCATCACGGGTTGCACCGCTGGGGAACTTTTTTGAATGCTTGGTAGAGAATTTGGAAGAAAATTTATCATGATGATCTTCCTAATGCAGGACGCGGCGAGGGAGCTCTACTCTTAGGAGCACAGGTCGCGAGATTTGGCTGGTGTCTTGCGAGACTTGAGCGACAAGGACCAAGACCGACTTGGGGTTGCCGGGTTGTGGCACATTGCGTACTCGGTGCCTGTGCGCACTCACCTAGGGATGCTGTCAGCGCTGGCCGAGAGGTGGCACAACGAGACGTCCTCATTTCATCTCCCCACTAGCGAGGCTACCGTCACTTTGGAGGACGTTTGGCATATTCTACGATTGCCGATCCATGCTTGATGGGCAATTTTTGATATGGACGAGGGGCGCGAGGCCTACTTTAGAGTCCTTGCCACACATGACATCATCTTCTGTGAGGGACAAATAGAGCTAGAGCGATACAGGGTCATAGCACCTCCCTACCGCTGGGTGATTGCAACTATCATTTTGGGTCTTGTTGCCCCAGACAGACGAGGGCGATACTTCAGTCCCGATTGGGGGTAGTGCTAGGAGCAGATGGTCTGAGATAGTCTGGTTCGTTTCGCATGGGGGCCTATTCTTTTAGCTTTGCTTTACAAGGACCTCCATGAATGCGTCTACATGGGCGGCCATGACTTGGGGGTTAGAATTTGACTTTACTTCATGTTTAGCGGGGCACATTTTACGTGCTATGTCACATGTCGTGTGTAGTTCCGATGGGGTCATCCCCTCATAGCGCGATACGGTGATTAGTGTCATTTACACCTGCCGGTGAGCAGGATGTCCCCTTTGGAAGCGGGTCTTAGGCGAGGATGTTGGTTTCACTTGGCGACCATACCTTGAGATTACGGCTGAGATGAACGATGTCGATTAACTATTCTATTTACCACTAAGATAGCCAGTATATGGAGGGGTGGGGCATACTATGATTGAGGTACACGCGTTGTGCGTCGGTTTGGAGAGCAGCGGATCGGCGATAGCGACTATGTAGGCTGTCTTCACTTTCGTGGCATGACCACGAGGGTGTCATGGGGACAGTACATTCCTACCTCAGAGGCTATGGAGAGCTTTAGGCACTTGGTAGCCTGACCATGGGCCTATGATCAGGGTTTAGTAGATCCAAGCACCACTCAGGCCTACAGGGATTGGTTTCAACCTCCACTTTGGTTGACTATTCTAGGTGTTGACCCAGATCTACGCAGAGTTAGAGGCAGAGGGGGAGGATGAGGGACGGGGATGGGGTTGAGATTACGACAAGATCCTCGGTTGTGCCCCTAGTTCGTGAGGGCATGGGGAGACATACACATGCAAGGACAACGTGAGGAGCCACCCGCGAAGCTGATGATTGTACCAGTGCGACCGGAGACGGTGAGATACTTGAGATCTTGGCCCGATTGTGTGATTCTGAGCTCGAGATCAGGTCATGACCAGAAAAGATCATGTGAGAGTGAGAGAGCAGCTCAGAGCTGAGAGAGATTAGGCTATACATCAAAGACAAGATGCAGAGTTACAGGCAACCACTGAGCTAGACCAGAGACAGCAGATAGAGAGCATGACAGCCTCCTCCTCCCAGGGTACAGTGTCAGCTTGATCGTATAGGGATGCCATCTGGGAGGCAGAGTATTATCGGCGGTCCTATCATGAGGTCATGCCCAGAGCAGAGTGGGTCCCAGAGTATTTAGAGCGAGCCAACCATAGACCAGCAGAGGGTCACAATGATAGAGGGGAGGGCAGCATTCACAGGGACCAAGCTTGATTGAGATGATATGATACATTTTGTGCCTTATGGGCTCATTTTTGATAGTCCGATGGGCCTTTTGTACCAATTGACATATATGTACAGTGATTCGATTTATTTTTTACTATGACAGTTGTGTTATTAATGACATATATCCGATGATGATTTTGATGCGATGTACCGTGTTCTCTTTTATGCATGGATGGTTTATTTCTATATGCTTTGCAATGATGTCTTTATGGATGCATCTATTTCTGATGATGCATGCGTTATGATTATGACTAATAGATCTATATTATGTTAACCTATGATATGAAAATGTGATGGTATTTTTATGATAATGCAAATGCGATGGTCTGATATGTGAAATGATATGATCTATGGTGCACATGCGAAATGATATGTAAATTGTGCTTATGAAATGTTTATGAATGGATGTATGCTTTGTATGTGATGGACTATTCCATTTATGCTTATGTGGGATGATTTATGCAATGAATGTTTTATGATGTTATTTATGAGATGATTATGGATAATGAAATATGAATATGATGGTCATGATATGATGTAAATGAAAATGATACTAATGCATAATGAGGTGGTTTTATGAGATGCTAAGAATAACAAATAATATTATCCTTAACTTTTTAAATGATGATGTAATGTATGTGATGCAAAGTGATATGAGGATGCGTAATGAATGTAATGTGATGAGATGATGTCATGATGTTATGCAAGTATGTATGTCAATGAATTAAATGCCTATATATTTATTATTTATGATTATGAAATGCTTTTGTTTACGCGATGATTTATGTGATAGGTGGTAATGTGAAATGGTTATAAAATGCAAATGAATGTTATGCAATGATTGGTATAATTCCATGCGATGCAATGTAATGGGTGAAATGCAATGACATGGATGCACCTATCTATGAACAATGTTTATGATAACCTATTTATATGATGATTAAAATGCAATGCGTATGTTTCCTATATGATATGTTTATGCAATATGCTACTGATTTTTGGATGCAGGATCGACGACGATGATGGTGATGATGATCAACTGTCATAGTACCTTGTTAGTGCGGTTAGTAAGAAAAGAAGAAGTCATTTCAACAAGACACAAGATGATGCAAATGATGATGATGATTACTTGCCGAGGAATTGGGATTTTCAAAGGGCCAAATTTTCTTATGTTTGATAACACACATGCAAGGTATAGAAAACCAGGATGGCGTTGTACCTAGTGAGATGGACTTTGTCTTGACAAGCAGATAGGAGTATTCTTGTTCACACCTAACATACAGAAACCTTGCTAGGATGCACTTCAGAAGTTTCAAACATCTCAGCCCAAAACACGGAAAGGTACACCTATCCATGCAATAGTCAACAAGTTGCCCTAGAATTTTTCCATACATACCTAACAAAGCAAGCATTCGCTGAGGTTATATTACAAGAACGTCCTACAAGAAAAGCAAAAAAAAGATAATGATCGTTGCCCCATTCCTATTTCTCTAAATCCTCTGTTTTGGGATATCATCGAGAAGTCCTTGGAATGTGCGCAAATAAGATAAGTCAAAAGATAAAGACAAAGTGAACAAACAAGATGATGTTCTTCAATACTGCTAACCAAAGGAGAATGTGTTTTCTAAGGGTAAGAACCGAAACTTATTGCCAAAAGATAATGCCCATTGTAGGAAGGATTCATCCTAGGACATGTTAGTGGATGGCGACACGTCATTTCATTTATCCAAAGTGTTCTTTCTGATAAATAATGCCCATTGTAGGAAGAATTCATCCTAGGAAATGATGTTATCAGATGATTGATATGGGACTGATTGGATGATGGACTATCAACACAAAGAATTGACTAACTTGTTTACGTACTGACTTAACCTTGAGACTTGACATTTTTGAGTTTTCACTTTTAACCTGCTAGACTTGTTTCTAATTGTTTCACCAAAGGTTGAGGATGACGACCACTTTATTATGGATGGTGTTATTGCGGGTGCGAGCAAGATGAGGTGGAATTTTTCAAATATTTGGATGTTTTTAGAGTTTTATAATGTTTTGAGGCTATTTTTGGTATTTTTCAAGATTTTCAAATGTTTTGATTTTTGATTTTCTAATGTTTTTGGGATTTTCTGAGATTTTGACCAAGAGACTAACCTAAAGACCTATCCTAGGGGTCTCTAGGGCTGATCAACAGATTAGCCTTGCCTACGTTATACACACAAAGACCACGTAGTTTGAGTGACAGCTTGACTGATTTATAGATGGAGATATACATGATGAGATGTCAGTTTATTATGATAGACTCCTAAAGGATTGACCTAAATGTCTCGGGGGATGATCAAATATCAACCTTGCCTATGTTCAAGCTCAGAGATGACGTAGTTCGACAAGACGACTCTGTTTTTGACTTTTGATAATTTTTTGACCTATTTTTGGATTTTGATGATGTTTTGATGTTTTTGGATTTTCTGATGTTTTGATGATTTTGGATTTTCTAATTTTCTGATGTTTTTGGATTTTCTGATTTGAGGACTTTAAAATCATACACGAATTTGATTTAATAAGAACATGCCCCCATCATGATGCAATAGACTACTCTGATAAAGGTAGGACAAACTGACCTTGGGGATGGGCCGAGTAGTACTAGGAGGGATCATGATGCGAAAATAGGACCAAGCTATGGTGTGGATGCGAGTGGATGAGTGATGGATGGAGACCTGAATGTGATGGATGATGGAAGCGAAATGGATGGATGATGCAGATCAAGTAATAAGGATCCTGGTGGATGGAAAGTGCTTATTTACGCAAGGCGCCAATTTGCCAGGTTTTCACCAAGGTACTTGCCCATAGTGCCACCAAAGTGGTTTTCACTAGAGGATGATTTTTTTATCCTTTTTTCTATTTTTTTTGGATTTTTTGCTTTTTTGCTTTTTTTGTTGTTACCAAGACGCCTGTTTGCCAGGTTTTTGCTAAGGTAACCATTTTTTCAAAAAAATTCTAATTTTTTGGATTTTTTGGTTCTATACCTTGAAAGATTTAGGCATACATTTTTTTGAGATGAGAGCTATTCATGGGCTCTTGTAGAGGTTCCCCTTCGGGTGTTGATAATTGATGTGCCCCTGACTTGTAACTTGTTGTTATGATGAACGGTCCCAGCCAATTGGGTTCGAACTTGCCTTTGCTACTTGGGTTTGGGACATTCTTCTGATTTTCTTTTAAGACCATTTCTCTGACTTGGAAAGTCCTGCTTCTGATTTTCTTATTGTAGCTCCTTTTGAGTCTATTCTGATAAACTTGCAAATGATTCAAAACATCTATACGTCGCTCATCTAGTAGCTCCAGCTCGTTCAATCTTGACACTCAATAGTCTTCATCTGTGATGAGATTTTGTAGTGATATCCTGAGGGATGGGAGCTCAATCTCAATGGGGAGTACCGCTTCTAATCGTAGACCAAGGAGAAGGGGGTGGTGCCGTGGGTGTGCGGATGCTAGTTCGATAGGCCCAGAGGGCGGGATTAAGCTACAGATGCCAGTCACGACCTGCGTCATTGACTATTTTCTTGAGGATTTTTAGAATGGTTTTGTTTGTAGCTTCTGCTTGGCCATTGCCTTGGGGATAGTACGGGGTGGAGAAGTGATGTTGGATTTTGAATTTTTTGCATAAGTCGTAGACGTCCTAATTTTTGAATGGTGTCCCATTATCTGAGATAATGGCTTGTGGAACACCATAGCGACATATGAGATAGTTTAGAATGAACTTTGAAATCTGCTTCCCAGTTATGTATGTCATGGGTATGGCCTCCACCCACTTAGTAAAGTACTATGTTGCGGTTATAATGAATTTGTGGCCATTAGATGAGGTGGGTGTGATTTTCCCAATGAGATCGAGTCCCCACTGCGAAAAGGGCCATGGTGTGACGATAGGATGAAGCTCCTGAGATGGAGCATGGATGAGGTCCCCATGATGCTAACATTGTAGACACCTTCTAGCATGATCATGTGCTTCTCTTTCCATTGTGGGCCAATAATACCCCATCCTCGGCAGTTTCTTGGCTATGGTCATTCCACTCGAGTGCGAACCACAAATACCGTTGTGTACTTCAGTTAGAGCGGTTAATGCCTCCTCAGCATTTAGGCAGCGTAGTAGGGTTCCTTCTATGCTCCTACGATACAGGGTATCTCCTAGGATGAAAAATTTGGATGCCTTTTTAACAAAGGTTCATTTTAGGTTTGATGGTAGGTCGGTGGGTATGACTCCTATTCGAAGATATGTGTAAATGTCGTGATACCAAGGATCACAGGGACCAATGATTTCACACACGAATTCTGATTCTAGTACCCCGAATGTGGGCACGAGAAGCTACTCTATTAGGAATTCATATTTTGGAACATTGTTGGGGATGTCCAGTAGGGACCCAATTGTTGCCATGGCGTCTGCTGCTCTGTTGTTGGCTCTAGGAATCTGCTCAAATGTGATTTCGATGAACGATTCTTTGAGAGTCTCCACCAATTTCTTATATGGAGTGAGTTTGTCGTCCTTGGTCTAGTATTCATTATTCACTTGATTTATGATCAATTGGGAGTCTCCATATACTTTGAGAGCTATGATGTTCCACTGCACTGCTATTATGAGACCTATGGTCAAAGCCTCGTATTTCGCAATGTTATTAGTGGAAGGAAATGCCAATTTGTATGACCTTGGTATGCAATCCCCTTGTGGGGTGATGAAGAAGACACCAACTCCTGATCCATGCTGTGTGTATGAGCCATCGAAGTATAGTTTCTGGTGGTTAGCTATGTTAAGATTAAAAATGGATTCATCTAGAAACTCTGAGATAAGAGGATTCTCAGAATAAATAGGTGCCTCTGCTAGTTGATCTGCAATAACTTGACCCTTGATTGCTTTCCTCTCCACATACTCAATGTCATATTTTGATAATATCATTACCCATTTTTCCATTCTTCCTGTGAGAATTGCCTTTGATAGTAGATACTTGAGGGGATCAATTTTTGCGATGAGCTTTATCTTGTGTGCCAACATGTAATGTTTGAATTTTTGAGATGCAAACACTACTCCAAGGTAGGCTTTCTTGATGAATGAATAGTTTAGCTCATGCCCAACCATTGTTCTGCTGATATAGTAGATAGCCCTCTCGGTTCCGTTTTCATCATGCTGGGCTAGGAGAGCTCCAAGGGCTGCTGCTGTTGCTGATACGTATAGAATCAATGGCTTTCTTGGGATGGGTGGCATTATGACTGGCGGTGTTAGGAGATATTCTTTGATTTTGTTAAATGCCTCTTCACACTTGGTATCCCATTTATACGCTACTCCCTTGTGAAGTAGGTGAGAGTATGGGTTATGTTTGTCCGCCAGTTGTGCTATGAATCATCAGATGGATTGGAGTCTACCTTGGAGACCTCTTAGTTGCTTTAATGTTTTCGGTGCTTCCATCTTGAGGATTGCTTTCACCTTTGCTAGATCCACCTCGATACCCCTCATGGACACTATATATCCTAGGAGTTTACCTGATTGTACGCCGAAGACACACTTCTTGGGATTTAGTCTGACTTTGTATTCCTCCAATCTGTCAAAGATAACACTTAGGGTTGCTATGTGTTCTTTTCTTTTTCTTGACTTAGCTAGAATGTCGTCAACATAGTCTTCAATTGTTTTATGGATCATGTCATGGAATATCAATGTCATAGCCCGTTGATATGTTGCTCCTGTGTTCTTTAGGCTGAATGGCATCATGTTCCAGCAGTAAGTCCCCCATGGACAAGTGAAGGTTGTCTTATGTTGATCCTCTTTAGCTATCATGATCTGATTGTATCCTAAAAATCCATCCATTAGTGATAACATCTCATGTCCAACTGTCGTGTCTACTATCATGTCGATGTTGGGAAGCGGGAAGTCATCTTTTGGACATGCCTTGTTCAAATCTCTAAAGTCTGTGTAGATTCTAATGGCTCTGTCAGGCTTTGAAACAGGTACCAATTTTGATACCCATTCTGGATAATCTATTGGTCATATGAATCCTACATCCAATAGCTTTTTTAGCTCCATTTTGACTAACGAAGTGATCTGAGGATGCATTTTCTAAAGTTTTTGTTTGACAGGCTTTGCTTCTGGATACACTGCTAAGTGATGAACCACAGTCTCTAGATCAAGCCCCGGCATGTCAGCATAACTCCATGCAAATTTTATCTATCTTTCCCTTAAGAAGGGTGCTAGGAGCTCTTTCTCTTCTGATAGTAGTGATTCTGCATAGAATGTGATATGTGGGGTCTCCTCTTTTCCTAGGTTGACAGGATTGCATTTTTCTGCCAAGATTGCTGACTTTTCCCAATGAATAGCTCTTAAAGGAAGATTGAATCCCCCATCCTCGGGTGCCTCAGAGAGGTTTTCACCATTGGATGCATCTTTTCTTTTTACTTTTTTCTTGTCAGAGAGTGCCACAGTATGGTTTTCACTCAAAGACTTGGATATTATTCTTAATTTATCGCTTTTGCGACTGAAGGATTCAATCATTTCCCCATAATAGGCATGTGTGTCCAACTCCATTATAAACCCTACTTTGTGATCCCCATCTGGAATGTTGTCCCACGATCCCATGAATTATGAGAGTGCCTCATCGTTTTTGAATGTATTAAGAATTGGTGGTCCTTGTTGGTCATAGTCGATGAGTTGGGGATATACTAAACGGATCTCATGATTTTGATGGTCTGTTTCAAAGGATAGGGTACTAATCATGCAAAGAGTGGTATCCTCGAATAGCCTAGGGAGATTGGATATGGGGTCCTCATCATCGCTACTACTACAGGCATAGGTTATATCAAAGGTATAGTTATCTAGAACATGACCTGTGGATACTGGTAATCATAGTTCTGTTGCAGTTGGCTGATGAGGTTTATTAACCGCTCTAACCAGAGGACTTCAACCATGTATGGTTATACTCGGAGGGGTACATGCAAGGCCAATATTTTTTCTTGGTCGCATCTCTGGCATGATAGGTATTATGAGCCCATTGTCATTTTGTCCCAGTCTTTGATTTATGTCGTAGCCCATTGCGAGCATCATTTGTAGGCCCTTTCTTCTCTCATCCATTGGTAATTCAGGTGTCGGTCTTTCATCTTGATATAGCATATGTGATAGATCTGCCTCAATAACCTCCTAGCCAAGGTCTCCGTAGCTTGTGAATTCGGGATAGTCTTTAGGAGACATTTGTGATGTGGAAGCTTGGTTTTCTTGTGGATGTCCCCGTGATCTAGAAGATTGTGGTAACTCTCCTACCAAAAAAGCATTGTTAGGAGCTTGTAGCTTCCACAACCGTCATCCTAGATGATGAGCTTCATGTCAGAGATGGTAGGAATGGTGGGAGTGGCGGGTGTCTCTATCGCAAAAGTGGACGCGAGAGTGGCGGGGTCGATGTATGGTGTGGATGGGCCCTCACCATTTTTTGGTACTTGGGGGATTTTGTAATACTTTGCTTCAATATTTTTGCAATACGAGAAAGGTTCGGGATCTCCATGGACGGTAACTTCTTGTTCGTTATGTGTAAATTTCACACATTGGTGGAAGGTTGATGCTACCGCTTTCATCGCATGAATCCATGGATGTCCTAAGAGGATATTATATGAAAATTTGAGGTCCAATACCTAACAAGTGGTTTCCATGATGGCAGGACCTACCTGAATAGGGAGTTTGATTGTGCCCTGAGACACTCTTTCTTGGTCATCATATGCTCTTATCGTGATTCCCTTTCCTTTGTCGATGGAATCTTCTAATATTTTCAACTGTTTGATGAGGCTGAGAGAATAGATATTCAAACCCGCACCTCCATCCACCAAGACCCTTTTGATTTTGCTCTTATGTACTATGGCTTCCAAGTGAAGTGCACGGTTGTGAGATGGTTGAGCGGGGAAATCTTGGTCAGAGAATGTAAGGAGATTAGGCGTAATGATATTTCCGACCATAGCTTGGAATTGCTCTATATCAAGATCTGCGGGGACAGTGGATGAGGCTAATGCTTCCTCAAGGATCTTCTTATGAGCTGATGATATTTTTAACAACTCCATGATGGAGATGTGTGCTGGTGTTCTCTTAAGTTGATCTAGGACATTGTAGCCATTAGGAATGGATCTAGATGCAGGGACTCTATTTGGTTGGGATGATCCTGTGATGGTCACTTTGCCACCTCTTCTTGTCACTCCAAAATCTTCGGCATAGGCACCTTTGATAGTAATGACCATGTAGTCTTCATTTAGGGAGGCGACGACTGTTTCATACACATGATTTATGTTTGAGTGGGTGCCCTTCCCTTTATCATTTTTATTCCCTTTGTTTCTAGCCAAGTTGCAAGACTAGATATTAAGGATTGACTTAGTACAAGGGATGGAGTTGGTTGAATCGTAGATTGGGTTAACCCTAGTGTCAAATTTTGCATGAGAAAAGTTGAATGATTTTGTTCATACTCAAGGAGTTTGTCTTTATTAAGTTGAAGTGGGTTGCTTGTGACATTTTCTACCTCATATGGTCCTACCGGATCTTGGATTTGTTGTGCAGGGGTAGAATGACCTCTTGGATCAAATTCTTGAGGGTTGGTATCACTGATGGTAGATGAGACTTTGGTTTTCTCCATGATTCTTTTGTGTTGCAATCTTGTTGTTACCATAAATTGTGGGTCACCTATGGGAGAGTTATGTTGAGATTTGTAATATTTAAACTCTCTAGTTGACTCAAATTTAGGTAAAAGGGACGCTCTAAGTATTTTTGAGGCAATGATGAAAATGGGAGATGAAAAGGAGGATGATATGGAAAGTGATATTTGAAAACATTTTGGGACAACACTTTTGACTTAAGAGTTTGATGTTTGATTATGGATGTTTATGAACTTGGAAATCTTTAGGGTAGACTCGTGACCTTCAAGATAAACTAGTTCAAAGATGATAACTAACTTAACCAAATGCATGGAAAAGGATTCATTTCAAATACAAAGTAACTAAGTTAGGGGTTGGTTTGATAGATTTCTAAGTCCAAAAGTGTTGTTGTATTCAAAATTTTTGCAAAGTTTGGTGAAGTGAAGGATGAAATTTGATGGAGGGGTGAGTGAAATGTTTGACCCAATATTGAACTAGAATGAACCTTTGTTTTCCAAGACCAAGGTAGTGAGAAACATGCGATACCTAAAAAGTGATAATACTCCAAGAACTCAATGATTTTGGTAAAATAGACTCAACCGATTTTGGAAATAGGACCCAATGATTTTGACAATAGAATTCAGTGACTTTGGATAATGGAACTCAATGATTTTGACAATAGAACTTAATGATTTTCAACTCAATGTTTGCAATGTTTTCCTTGTATGATAGCGGGCGTAAGGTCAAGTTGTTCAATGGGAGTGATCGGTCTCCAAATGGTCATGTGCGGTTCAAATTGTCAATTTATATTGCTTAAGTGAATTTATTTTACCACAAACACTTGTCTTGATTATGTTTCCAAACTAAAATTTCTATGTCAAAAACATCATAAATTTCACAATGTCTATTTTGTGAAAAGGATGAAGTTCAAGCCATAGTTGCTTATGTTAACTTTGAAAAATATGGATTGAGATATAAGTCAAGATATTTAGAAATATCTAAGATAGAAATCCTTAGGACAAGCATCAATATCAAGGCTATTTCGAAAGGTATCCATACTTAGAGCAAAGGGTTTGAAATTTTGAGAAAAATTGTGAATGTTTGTTTGTAATGTTTTGGATCGAAGCAAAGTATTAAATGACTCACAATCATTTACAACCTAGGTTTGAATAGCCATACTTGTTGAGTCCCCACTCGGATTTCTCCAAACACTAAGACAATGCAAACAGTTAGAGATTTGGTGACACTGGATCCCCTTCACGACACACACTTTTTGGGACCACCAAATCTCAAATTCCTGAAGATCCTAAGATCCTAAGGATTTTTCTATTTCAACAATGAATAGTAAAAATGTGGGGCTACTTTAGATCGACTGTTCTTGCACCAACAAGCATTAAGGAATTTTGGTAACTAAAAAATTTGGTTCTTAGTAACAAATCGAGAACACCCAACTGTGTACACACCAACTTTTCCACTTAAGGATCTTACTACCGTTCATGTTCCACTTAAGGAATGGTACTAGGTGGTGTATGTTATACAGTCTAGGGTAGAAGGTAATTTTTCACGATTTCCCAACCTTTAATATAGCCTGTCAGTAAACGTGCTTGCAAGAACTTGCCTATGATTTTCCCGTTGCGGGGTGTGTCTCATAGTAAGTCCTATCTTAAGGGTGACATAAGGCATAAAAGTGTACTTTAAGTATTTCTCTTCACCCAAGATCGCATGAAGCGCAAGGGGATTGGATACACACTACAAATGTGTCATAGTAAAGAAAACACTCATTCATTTTAACGACTAAATGAATTCATTTTATGCACCAATTGAAATGTTAAGTTGCCTTGTTCAATTTTAGAGCCCAAAAGACAATGATGAGATGAGGGTTCAATTTTATTCCCATTTGAGTGTTCGTTTTAAACCCAAATGAAATTTATTGAGGTCCTAGAACGCAAAGTAAAAAGCATAAGAAATTGGGTTATAATTGCCCCAAAGCATCAAACGCTTGTTACAATCATAAAATCTTAAGATGATAATGCTTCTTCACTTTAGCTTCGTGTCATCCAATCCTACAAAATCGCATTAATCTAAAAACCAAAACAACGTTAGAGGCATGTTAGTACTTTGATGAATCAAGAAAATTAAAACACATGCTAAAAAATGATTGTTAAACTTCTTACCAAAGTTGGGGCATCGCTATTTACAATAGCATCACTCTGGTGAATTTGGGCTTCACTCTGCAAACAAACCAGAGAGCACGATAGTGTCACTATTTTGTCAAGCGTAGCTGTTTGCAAATCTTCGACACCTCTATAAAGTATTAGCGTCACCATTTGTTTAATTGGCATTGGTGCATTTAATAGGCATTTTTGTTTGAAATGATGATAGCAAAGCTATATGGCGATGCCCTGCAAAGGCATCACTGAAATTGAGTTGGGGCGTTGCTCTTTCCTGCAAAAGTTAAAATGAACAGAATTCAAGCTAGAAATTGATTAAATTTGATCGATTTTCCCTCCTAACTCCAGAATATCGACCGATGATATTAGCATAGGCCGATTACGCTTGATCCATGAAGAATTGAAGCCTAATGTAGCCACTAATACTCAATCTTAAACAAGATCATTCAAATGAAAGTTAAACTAAACATTTATTGAAACCAAATATTATGAATAGTGAAAGCATTTAAATGTCTACTCTAACCCATTTAAAACTTATCCCGTTTTTGAATTTGTGTCATGTTGATGTGGAACAACGACCCTTTCCCAATCCCGTGATCAGTGAGCTTGTTTCAATCGATTCTATTGAAGAGAATTGATGAAACTGTTGTGATATGTGAATGAAAACATTATTTTATGCTAAATTGAGCATGATGCAAGAGTTAATCTACCATGATTTTATGCTAAAAGATGTAGATATGCAATTGCTAAGCTAATCTAAATGAAATTAAACTAAGGGATTAAAACCCTAATTATTTATTTAGCTAAATGGATGCATGAAAGCCATTAATGGAAGTTAAGCTATTATGCAACTAAAAATGAACTAAAATATGCTAAATGTGAGTAAAGATGAGTGTGAGTGTGACTAATTTCAACAGCATAGGTTTTCTCTGAAAAAGATGGATCCATTTGTCTCCAAATAGTGCTTTATTTATAGGAGAGCAAATGAAAAATGAAGGGTTGAGATCAAAAAGGTTAATCAACGGTCAAGGATGGAGGAAATGGAGGCATGGATAATGGATTGTCATCAATAGATGATAATGCAAGATGAGATTTAATCAAGGGTTCTCATTCCTTCCAAACAAGCATACTTTTGACCTGTATAAGAGGTAAAAAGTTAACTTGTACAAGAGGTTTCAAGCTATCTTGCACATGAAGCTTTGTGAGAATATTCCTTTTCTTAAATGATTGGAGGAGAAAGAATATTCTTTGGAATAGTCATGGGTGAGGAAAAAGGATATTTTGCTAATTAAAACAAAGTTTAATTGTGCAAAAGGGGAGCAAGTGGGAGAAAAGAGATTAATTAGATAATTGTTAATTTAAACAAGGTTTTAATTATGCAATTGAGGGATTAGAAGAATAAAGTGATATTCATTAAATTAAATGATTTAATGAATGGGGGAAAGGTGAAATGACATTTAATTAAATAACTTAGGGTTATTTAATTAAATAAGAAGACTTAGGGAATTAGATTAAATAGTTTGATTTATTCAATTTAATAGGATGAAATGTTAGTGTGAAAGGAGGGAATTAACCTGATTAAATGAACTAGGTTAATAGATGAAAATGATGTAATTAATTAAATAGTTAGGATACTTTAATCAATTAAGTGAAAAGATGATGTGTTTCAAGAGGAAATGATGTTAGTTAGCCAATGTGATCCATCGAGACAATTTTAAGTGTCTACATATTGTATGCTATGGATCTTGATTTGAATGCTTGCTTGAATCATAAGAACCTACATCACAAATGTTAGCTCAAAAACAAACATGATGCATGACGACTTTGACATTATACTTGATTATTGAAAGTAGCTCTAAAATGCTTGATAATCACTCTTGAATGCTTTTGTAAACTCTCTTGATCTCAAATTTTCTATAATTATTGAATACTTGAATTGCTAGATGACTTGTAAAATTGCTAGGAGAAAATATGTGAAATAACCTTGTATTTACACTTGTTTATGCCAAATTTCTTGAAATTACAACACTACAAGCTGACATTAGATCTAGGAGAATAAAATCCCACCAAGAATTAAGTTCAAAATTAGGTCCAAGCTAAGCGGTAATCATACGCCAATTGGGGCGTATGAGTCCCTGTAGGCTAAGCTCGGGACACAAATTTCAAGAAATGTTAAGTTTAATGCCAAATTCAAGTTTAGGCCCCAAAACTTAGGTGGAACCTATACACCAAAGGTGACGTATGAGTCCTAGATCACTAAATCTAGGCCATACAAACCAAAATCATTTAATTATGAGTGGTCATTTGATATGTGTCGGGATTATCCTTGGAAAGATGCATTAATTAAGGCTTGTGGATGTAAAATAGGACCAAATAAGGCATAAAGAAGCCCAATTTTAGTAGGGCAGACCCAAACAAGTGTGAAAATGTAAAGGGATACATTTTTCTAGACTAGATTTATCCACACTTTAGTGAGAGGATGAACTTGCTTCAAACTCAAACTAAAGTAGACGAATTCGCATCAAGAGGGGTCCAAGTGTATCGATGCTAGTGAGATAGGATGACAACGATCAAGAGGGATGATCAAGCCCCCAGGATCGAGATCATATGGCACACCAACATAGACACAAAATAACATGCATTAAAATGATGTAAGGAGCAACAAGGCACAAGCATACACTGCCAAATAGAAAGAGAAAGAGAAAGAAAACAAAAACAAAAACAAAAACAAAAGGGCTAGATCAAGCTTCAACCATTTGTCCTGCACATTGTGGATTAGATCTATGCTATTTTTCCAAGAACATTTGCAAGTGAACACAATGTCCACTATGCAAACCAATGCACACTCACAAGGTCTAGTGGAACCTTAGCCCATCCACTAGGTGAGCCCCCATCGAGACACATACACATGCGGTCAGTGTCTGCTCACACATACAAGCAAGTGGCTATGGGAAAGTCACGCCTAAGTTTGGCTCCCATATGTACAACCATACTAAATCTATACCTCCTGATAATTTTGACAAGGAACCACACAACACGAACAATAGGATTCATGAGGCAAGCAAAGCTTTGTATGCTTCACACCCATGAATGAAAAAGATGACACCACAGGCAAGCAAAGTGTGTTTTGCAAAGTGGCCATATAACGGAAGTTGTAAATGTAAAAGAGTGTAAAGTACATTTAAAGGATTTTTTCTTATTTCATGTAATGTCTCAACTTAGGGAACATTGTGCCTAATGTCTCCAAGAGAGGACCAATCAAAGAATAGAAGATTCACAACTTAGGGGATGCAGTGTGTCGCATGAATCCACTAGAGGAATATAATATGCTAAGAGAGATCACACTCTTGAGGGACATCATACCCAATGTCACCACGAAGAGAAAGACACATCGCATGAAGTAAGAAGACTACACAATGAAACGTGAGTTACAAAAGAATAATGCCAATGTATGCCCCCACTTTAAAGAAATTGCTAAACACCATGTTGTGAGCAATTACTTTAAAGTAAAAAATGATGGATGCTAAAAATAAAGAGTACATGAGAGCTTACTTGGAAATCCCTATGCCAAGTCATATGTTTCCAAATGAAGCTACATCATGAAAAAGGGGTTGCACCCAAAATGAAATCCCAAAATCACATAAGGGATCCACGGATTCAGGGTTGGTATGTCTTTGCTACAATGTTTATAGAGAGCTTGGAATTGTCATCATTCCCCAAATACTCATGGAACATGAAGAATTACACAAAGAGAGCAAAAAAAAGAAAAACTTTTGGGTCAACATGGAAGAGACCTAAATGTCTCAACGCTTTGCATCATCCCCAAAACGAAAACACAAGACAAATGAAAAGATAAAGGAAAAATCTTTTGGGTCAACATGAAAGAGACATGAATGTCTCGACGCCTTGCGTCATCACCAAAAGGAAAACACAATACAAATGAAAAGATAAAGGAAAAAGCTTTTGGGTCAACATGGAAGAGACGTGAATGTCTCAACGCCTTGCACCATCCCCAAAAGGAAAACACAAGACAAAGAAAAAGATTAAAGGTTGATGACATATAGAAGAATATAGGTACATATAGAGGAATGCACAAAAGAGAGAGATACATCAAATGAAACGGTATGAGGGATCACATTATGCACATGCAATCACATAAAATAAATTCAAAAAAGAAGACAATGACAAGACTAGTAAGGCACATGTGAGTCAACCTCTAGCAGGTCATCCACATCCCAATTGTGTTCATCATATACAGAAGGTGGAAAACTAGCCAAAAGGACAATAGCAAGTGCCGAACTAGGGTCATTACCAAGTTCAAGACTCTTCCTAGGAGAATTATCATTTAAGCTCATAAAAGAGGAAAACAATGTATTCAATTCATTATGCACTTCTTTATCAATTTTAGCAACCTCATCATTGTCATCCAAGTTAATCACAATGGGACGTTGAATTATAATGTCTAAAGAAGGATTTAGCTCCTATTACGATTGTGATATAGGATCTTTTTGTTGTGGGAAAGAGGGATACTCATCATGTATTTCTTTAGTCAAGTTTGGATGTTGATTTTCTTTGTTGTTTTCTTTGTTTAACCTTTGAGCAAGAGCAAGACATCTACACCTATGCTCTTTAGAATTTCTATTTATTTTAGTACCATTTTCAAGTTGTGTTTGTGTAGGAGCAGGTTTATCAAACATACGTTTCTTTTATTCCCTTGGGGGAGGAATGGAAGGAACCATGGGAGGTTGTTCAACCAATTTCTCTTTAGATTTGTAAACTTGTTTTATCTTAAGAGGCAGGACGAGATTGCTTTGGTTGTCTCTTGGTATTTTATAGGAGATAGGAAAAAATTCTATCTTAGGTTGGTCTTGGTTGCTTGGAATTTCTTTAGGTTCAATCATGGTTTTGTCAAGGATAGGTGGCTCATTCACAGGTTGAGGCATGTTTCTAAGGGATAGTTTTGCTATGTATTTCACCTTAAAATTTTGATAAGATTTGAAAAAGAAGTCCTCATGAGGTTTAATAGGTTCCATAGGCTTGGGCCAAAAGAAATCCAATGAAAATATCCCTCGGGAAGACAAAGGATTAAAGCCACTATGGTGCACGGTAAATATTTCATTGTCAAAGGGAAACTTTAAGCATTTATGCATGACTGACGGGGCAGCTTCCATGGAGTGTAGCCATGGATAACCAAGCTTCACACGGAATTGATTTGACGTCGAGATGATGGAGAATGAGACATCTAATTGTTTCGGTCCGATTTTTAAAGGAAGGGTGATCGATCCCATCGTAGGAAAGTGAAACCATTATGCATTTTTATCCATGCTTTTGGTTTTTCATATGTTTCTTGATAGAGTTCATGCACAAGTAAGAATTCTTTAGTGATCACATTCTCTCCACAAATGAGATCAATTAATATCCCATTAGTGGGCTTGTCATTGATTTGGTCGGTTATGTAAAGAGGACCATCAGGTGCATTTCTAATTATATCTTTTTGCTTACATCACATCAAATCAGCTAAGGTCATCTTAGGAGTCATGTGCACTTGTAAATGGTTTATAAAGGCCTCAACAAGTTCATTGAATGAACGAATTGAGATGTTGGGTAGTGAGGAAAACCATTCTAAAGCGGTATCTTTCAAGGACCTAGTGAAAAGCTTAGCCAAGAGCTTATCCTCGAGGACAAAATCACTACATAAGGTAGTATAAGAGGAAACATAGTTAGAAGGATCTCCATTCCCCCCATATTTCTCAAACCTAGAAATCTCTATACCTTGTGGTATCGACATTATCAATATCTCCAAGGATAAGGGATTGCTTTTGACATAGTATGTAGGTTGGCCATTTTAATTTTGATTTATGGTGGAAATTTGTTGTTGAAGGGATGAATTTTTTTGTAAGAGTTGGTTAAGGATGGCGTCATTGGTTGTATTTTGATATGAAGGTGAATATGGTTGAGGTGTATATGTGTTTGAGGGGGAAGTGAATGGAATTATTATGGGTGGTAAAGTGGTAGGAGATATGACGTGTGATGCCACAAAGGTACTAGGAATGCTAGCAGAAACACCCAATGTAGGAATTATATTACTAGTAGGTTGTATCATTGTTGTAACTTGAGGGTTGGTATAGGTAGGAATAGAGGCAATGGTCGTGGGAGGAGGAATTTGAGTTCCTCCTTGAATTTGGACATTGTTCGAAGGTTGAGCACAAGTAGTCATTGAGGTAAGATGTTTTCCAAAAATCTAAGCTAGGTTACACACAAGTTCTACTCCTTCATTTCAATCATACGATGTATGTTATCTATGGTAGGAATAGCAGCAGTGGAAATGTTTTCAGTACTTAGTTGATTTTATAGGTTTGCTAAGTCTTCATGGATTTGGATTATGTTTTCTTGTGGAACACTAGTAACCATTGTTTCAACACTTGTCACACTACTTGAAGGCAAAGAGTTGTTAAAAGGGTATGGTCCATACCCAGTGAACTAGTGTCAATACTAGGAGTGAAAGAGCTAGATAACCCAAGATCAATGACGATTGTGCTATCATGGGATGACATGAGTCTCGAACTTCGTCTCACTATAGTATTAGCAATAGGACACCAAGTTGTAAAGCTCATGCAAGGGACAATCAATGAATGCAATGAACAAAAGATTAATGATATTCTCTATTTCTGATTCAAATGAAATTAAGCTAGATGCACTAAAATGAATGAAACAGAAATTCAGTAAACTAAAACAAAGATCTAACAAGAACAAACAAAAGCACAAAAATAGTGTTTCTAATGCTGTAAAATATAATTTAAGATCTGACAAAGGACTAAATTTCCCAAAGGGGCGTATGAGTCCCAATCAAGGTTTTTTAAGGGTTCAAATGCTGATAAATAGTCCACATAGAATACCTAGAAATCAGGAAAAATAACTTGTACTAGGACTAAATCGTCCAGAGGGGCGTTTGAGTCCCAGATTAGGATTTTGACACTAATTTCAGTAAATTTTGAGTGAATGTTAGGTTTTTTGGTTTGAATGATGTCTATACTAAGTGCGATTACAAATTTCAAATGGAATTCAATGATGCAAGATGCAAAAATGCAATCTATATGCACTTTCACTAATACAAGATTTTGAAATCCTAGATACAAACTAACTAATGCAAGGCCTAATGTAAGCTAGATCTAGGAATATGATGCACTCCAAATCAGAAATAAGATTTTCTAAAGGTCAGGTTCACCAAAATGAAACCTATAAAATAGGTGTTTTATCTTTTTGGAAGATGGAACTAGAGTTTAGGACCTTTTCCTATTTCCTTCAAGTTTCACTCAAGGAAACCCTAGAGATCTCAATCAAGGATGGAATTAAGGAAAATAGATCTGCAATAGGGTGTCCTAGGGTGTGATTAAAGACAATAAGGGGTTTCAAGGCTTGGAAAGACAAGTAACATGTAAAACCTAATAATGTAACCTAGAAAATGAACGCAAATCAGAATAGCAAACTTGAGAAGGACAAAGGTGCATTGGAAAGTTGAAGAGGCTCAAAAAAAGGTCTGAAATCCTAAAAATATGACTTTTAAAGCACACTGGGACTCATATGCCAGTAGGGGCAATTCAGTCCCAGTTTAGGGTTTCAAGCTGAAACAAAAATCTGGAACTACTAAATGAGGATCTACAAAAAATGCTTGAAATCTGGTATACTAGGACTCATATGCCATAAGCGGCAATTTAGTCCCAATATCAGGGTTGATCTGAAACTTTGATATCCTCTAGTGGTCTTTTGATTATTGAAAGTAGCTCCAAATTGCTTGATAATCACTCTTGAATGCTCTTGTAAACTCTCTTGATCTCAAATTTTCTATAATGCTTGAATACTTGAATTGCTAGATGACTTGTAAAATTCGTAGGAGAAAATATTGAAATAACCTTGTATTTATAGTTTTTTTATGCCAAATTTCCCAAAATTACAACACTACAAGCCAAAATTAGATCCAAGAGAATAAAATCTTGTCAAGAATTGAATTCAAAATTAGGTCCAAGCTAAGCGGGACTCATATGCCTGTTGGGGCATATGAGTCCCAGTAGGCTAAGCTCGGGACACAACTTTCAAGAAATGTTAAGTTTAATGCCAAATTCAAGTTTAGGTCCCGAAACTTGGGTGGGACACATACGCCCAAGGTGGTCTATGATTATCAGATCACTAAACTTGGGCCATACAAACCAAAATCATTAAATTATGAGTGGTCATTTGATATGTGTCAGGATTATCCTAAAAAAGATGCATTAATTAAGGCTTGTGGATGCAAAATAGGACCAAATAAGGCATAAAGAAGCCCAAATTTAGCAGGGAGGGCCCAAACAAGTGTGAAAATGTAAAGGGATACATTTTTCTACACTACAGTTTCATAAACGATAATTCATGTGTTATATTGACATGTCGTTGATAGAATATTGGCCATTATAGGCCGAGGGTATATGGAATCCTCACGGCTTATGAGTAAATCTTCCTTATTCCTTCAACGACCATATATATATATATGCAAAGATATATATATATATATGTATGTATATATATATATGTATGAATGTATATATATATATATATCTATGTATATATATATATGTATGTATATATAGATACATATATATATGTACATGTATATATAGATACATATACATATGTACATGTATATATAGATACATATATTTATGTACATGTATATATAGATACATATATATATATATGTACATGTATATATTTGTGTGTGTGTGTGTAAGAGTGAATATATATATATATATATATATATTCTCTTTTTTTCCTTTATACACTTTAGAAAACCAAAGTCGGAGAATTAAATTTACTTAAGCCCGTTGTTGGTGTTCCACGTGGAGCCTATTTTGTGGTGGAGTCATTTTTGTTAGGGACGCCTACGCAACGTGCTTACATCCCTAGCAGATTCCTGCGACTGAGCCAACAGAGGCGTTACTCTTCCCATTGGCAGTGAAGTTGTAACGCCTCCTTTGGCCAATCGACCCAAATATGGCCATTTTCTTCCTCATTCCTTCATATTCACTCCTTGAACTTGCATTTGGAGGTTGGAAGAACTCTGGAATATACCAAGCTCTCATACTCTCACTCTCACCAACTCACTTTCACTCACGTCCAAGCATTCCATTGCAACAATATCACACTTCGTCACTTCGATAGAGCACGTTTGGGACCACACCATTGCAACAGAGGATTGAGTTTCTCTCATTTCTTCCCCAAGTAGCCTTGAGTGCTCTTGGTGGAGGTGGTAAGCTTCCCTCTCCTCTCCTCTATCACTTGGTTGAGTAGCATAGTACAACATTGTAGTGTTTTAGTTTTCATTACATTGTTTCTTCATCTCATTTCTTTGGCTGTTTGTGGAGGTGGAAACACCTAAAGTAGGGGTCTGACCGAGGCAAGCCCCTATATAGCCACCCAACATTCTCTCTTGTTGTGTGTATGTGGACACAATTTGTGGAGCTATTTGGTGAATAGGCTCTTCTACGAGATCATCTGCATCACCTTAACTTTGGTATATCTACTTTATCACCTCTGTTTATACTTCTCATATTTTATAGTGTTGCTTTGTTCTCTTAGAAGTTTTTAAGCTAGGTTGTTAGTCATTTTAGCGAGTCCAACCTTGTCTTTATTGTAATCTGACTGTACGGACTACAACGCATTTTTGAGATGCCAGTGCGCCATGCTGTCGTCCAAAGTCCACGCTGATGTCCTCTGGCAGAGAGCTTCTTGAGGCACAGAGTTGGACCTAAAAACTGACTCAGCTAGGCCCACCTTAAAACTCAAGATTGCAGAGTGCTTGTAGGATTCCACAATCCTTATCATTCTCATCTTTATAACCTTAAACAATACACTTAGTTGAGGTAAGTTAGGGCAGCCTCTCACATCTTGACCCTCCTTGGCCTGGGGTCTTGCACGCGGTAGTCCCCCTCTCTTACATTTTTGGTGAACCTGACGTCAACCAACTTTTGTTCATCCATTGGTGGTGAAACTTCCCTTGGATACTTCGTGGTTGTTGTGACCTCAAGCGCTGTGAAGGTTTATGAGCATCTCAACCTAGTCCAAAACTTCTGGGAAAATTGTAAGGAGAAGTGTATGACACCTCTCAATGGATAGGACGAAGGTCTCGCTTGGTCTTTCTACAGGTCTTTTCTTTGGTCCCGTTGTTAGTTTGGTTGCATAGTAGCAGTTATCGAGGAATGAGATGGGATTCGCTGATGAAACCGATCATGTTCGCACTCCTCCTGCATCTCCCACGCCATCATCGGTGGATAAGCATGAGGCTGTTCAAATCCCTACTGAATATGTGTCTACCCTCAGTAAAGGGTTGGGCGACCTTGAAAACCATTTGGAAAGAAATTTGAAGATGGATAGAGCCACTCGGGTTGATAGCGAGTTAAGACATATGATGGGTGAAGATCAAATGGGCATCAAACTTCTAAGTAGTCTATTCGGTATCGCTGAAGCATTCCCTCCTTCAAGCAACTCTAGCTCTGTTCCAGGAGTCACCTTTGAAGAGAACGAGGGACAATTAGGAGTATCAATGCCTCCCACTTTTGTCTACATGGCCGATGCGGTCCCTTCCATTAGTATCCCTTCCATCCCTAATCAACCAAAAAATGTCAAGGTGAATAAGGTCCCATTGGGCTTTAGCTTTACCCCTTTTGTCTCCTCTGGTGGTGGAGGTTTTGGTGGAATAGTTGGTAGAGGCTTTGGTAGTGGTGGTGGATTCGGTAGTGGAGGAGGTACTGGTGGAGGCAGTCTCGACGAAGGTCATGGCGGTAGTTCCGGCGGACACCCTACTAGCAGTGGTGGCTCTAGTAGTGGCTCTGGTGGAAGTCATACCGGTGGTGGTTCTAGAAGTGGAATTGGCAGCAATTTTGGAGGAGGTTCCTCTCACCCTTTATCTTCTAATGAACTTATTATGAATACTCTACTTCAGAATATGGGTAAGATGTATATTTAGTTAGCGAGCCTTTCCCAGGCCTCAGCCCAACCCATTTTCTAGCCTTTCTTCTGACATATTCCATTGTCGGTTGCCATCTTAAACACTTCCTTCCCTCAGGGAATGGAGATTTTGAAATTTGAGAAGTTTGGTGGTAAGGGGGATCCATAGACGCACGTGTCTGCCTTTAACACTCTCTGCACTAACTTCTTCCATCATGATGCCTTTATGGCTAAGTTGTTTCCCCAATCTCTCAAAGACACAACCCTTGAGTGGTATTGTTCTTTTCCTAATAATTCTATTTTCTCATTCGACCAACTTGTTAATCAATTCCTTAGATAGTTCCAAGCAAACATCAGGCCGAAGATGACCTTCTTGGATCTCGTCCGATGTAAGCAAGGAGACAATGAGAAGATTACTAATTTTATAGGGCGTTACCAAGCAATTCTTTCACAAATCTCATATCATTTGCCTAATTTTTACGTACAGAAGGTGTTCATAGGGAACTTACAAATGCCTTGGCAAGAGAAGTTCACCCTTATGAAATACCCTTCTTTCGTGCACTTGTGTGCAGCCTTACGAGAATACCAACAAATAATTGCTCAGTTCGGGAGATCTTCCTCGTGCTCTCATTTTGAAGGGAAATCCATCATATCAATCTCTGGAAAAGGTAAAGCCATTGCGAATGTAGTAGCCACTGCTAATGACAACAACCTCAAATGCAACCAGAAGTTCACAAAGTTATCAAAATCTTATACCTCCATGTTACAGAAGCTGTTGAAGGATAAAATCATAACCTTACTAACTCCTAATCCTATTAAAGAACCTTACCCTAACTGGTATGATGGGAGCACTTATTTTTAGTACCATCGTGTTAATGGACTTGATACCAAATGATGTATGCGACTACATCATGAAATACAAGACCGCATCAAGGACAGTACTATTCGTCTCGATGGGAACAAGCAAAACACTAACAAATCAGTGGCAAAGGCTAATAGTGAATTAGAGATATACACTGACCCATTTTTTGTTGCATTCTGCCAACATGATTATCAATCCCATTGATTTTGTTTCTCAACCTGAGGCCTATGTAAACAAGGTCACAGTAACTTCTACTATTCGACCCGCACCCAGTTCGTCGGATATTACATTCACAACACAATATCTACCCTTAAACAACAAGCCTTCACCTCTTTACATTCCCACTCGCGTCAATGGTAACATTGTGACTAGAGTCTTAATAGACCCCGTGAGCCATGTGAATGTTATTACCAAAGAAACATTAGTATTGAAATCATTGAAAAAAGAAAGTATGAAGAAACAAGATCTACCATCCGTACTCATGATGGTATGAATCTAAGACCTTATGGATTGATCACTCTATCCCTCCTAGTTGGACCTAGGACTGTTCACACGGTCTTCAACGTTATTCCAGAATTGGATTTGTTCAGAGTGAAGGTAGGCATTCCTTGGTTGGCTTCCATGAACGGGGTCAGCTCTGTCATTCATAAGTGTCTAAAATTCTCTCACGAGGGTGTCGTGCATGACACTGGATATCAACCTTTGGTATCTCATGGTGGATACTCATTGGATCACTTTTGGCCCCCTCCAATTGGTCCGCTTCCGCCAAGGACAGACCTACTTTACAAAAACTATGTGAAGTATAAAACTAGGAGTAAAGGAGAACCAATGTTGACCCTTCCTAGAACAAAAAAATCGGTCGCCTCCTCTTCCCAAGACAAGAAGGAGCCCGTGCTTACGACTACCCCTTCTCTAAGAGAGAAAGAGAATTCCACATCGACCCCTTCTCCTCCCCATAAAGGTAAAGAGAAGGTTGTATTGCCCACTCCCTCATCCCTGAAGAAAGAGGAGAAGCTCATAACGACTCCCTCTCCTTCTCGTAAAGGTAAAGAGAAAATGACCTTTTCTCGGACTACCCTGTCCTCTCCCCTTTCCTAGGAAGAGTAATGGATGACCAAGCCTGGTGGCTATCCTCTAAGTCTGATGATTCCTCCTTTGTGTAGGCCTAAGATTAGAATTGCAGACCTTCCTAATGAATATCCAACACCATGGTACTACTTATACAGCAAAAAGAAAGGTTCTTGCAAAGAGTTCAATCTACGGCCTCCTACTGCTCCTGCTCCTAAGGTAGTGAGTGGAAAGAGGCCCACTGCCGAGGCTCTCTAGTTGACTCCTCCTGTCACTCCTTAGCCTACACCCCTGCTCCCTTACAGGAATCCGTTCCTCCACTCGTAATAGCCATAGTGGATGTTCCTATGGTCGAGCAGGAACCTCTTGTCCCTTTGCGAGCTCCAACTTCTAACTCCAAGAGCCGTAGAAACCGTCTTGCACGTGAGCACAAGCGCCAACCAAAGGCTCTCCTGGTTGAGCAAGCCAGCTTGCAATAGAATGAAGAAGGAACAATCGCCCTTGTTTCAGGGTTTCCTGTAGTGTCTCCTTCCTCCCTTCCTACTATTTCTCTTTAGGTTGATCCGCTCCTAGCAGAGGAATTCATCTCCTCCCATGAAGGAGGTGGAGGTTGGTCCTTCTAGTGACAAAGGACGTAGGAGCATCCCACCTTCTTCACAAGGTGGCCTTGTGATGACCTATTTTGTCCTTGTGATAGAACTAGTCCCAGCTTCCCCTGAGTTCGTTGCCGCTCCCGAGTCATTCAACAAGCTTAGTGGTGAACCTCAGGCACAGCCTACATTGCTCGCCGAAAATAAGCATGATGCTCCCATAGGATGCATGTTTAATTCCATGGACGAAGTCTCGGCCCTGTTAATGATCTTCGCAAAATCACTAACCTTGACTCCACAAGAGCTCGGCAGAGAGGACCTCAAGGGGCCCTCTTCCTTAGCCCTTGTTGTGGGAGGGCTGGATGCTCCACCTCTTAACATCTTACCATTGTAGGCTCATCCTCCTTCCCCTTATGAGGATTTAGATTGGGAAGTGGATGACCTCTTGGTTGATCAATGTTAGGAGGAGGCCCCTTTTTCTTGATCTTGTGTGTCTGTTTTGTGATGTGTTCCCCCGTACTCGTACTACATGTGCCTAGATGACCCTTATCACCCCTGTTGGTGCTTGGATACAGGTGTGGTTTTTCTGTCATAAACCTTCTTCTATTTTTATCATCATTCTTCCATGTTTTTGCTTGACTTTCGATAAATTGGGGACAATGCAAAGCGTTGGGGGCATTTAGGATTCCCTTCCATGTTGACCCAATTTTTTTATTTTTACTTTTTTCTTCTATGCATTCATCTTGATCTGGTTGGGGATTGATTATGTTTCACCTTGTATCACAGTTACCTATTATTATATGATCTCAAACAGCTCTAACCCTGCTAAACTAGATCCCCATGTGTCCTTTATTTGAATTTTTTGCTTACTCTTTATCTCTCTCTCTTCTTTGCTTGAGTTGTCCCTCCTATGTGTGACAATGCTCTTCTTTAACACTTTGATTTTTAGAAAACAAATTCATTGCCAACGAATATTTTCTTGAAAGTCTTCACAAAATCTTCCTTAGAGTTGCATTCTCAACTTGGAACCCTAACATAATGTGTTTCCTTCATCACGGGTTCATAAAGAAAGGACTTGAAGACCTTCCTCCAAAGTGGGAACTGCTTTCACTTCCCCTCGTGTGGGGGCATGACCTTCCTTTTGAATTCCTTGATGATGAATCATTATAAGATGAACAAATTCTTTTGAATTGTATATCCCTTGAGTGGATCCCCCTTCTTCATGGCGGGTTCCTTAGGGACCTTTTCTTCAAAAGCCTTTGTAACGAATGGACTTTTTCACATCTAGCCTGGGGGCAACCCGACTAGGCTCATTCCATTCACCCTTTCGTGTCTAGCTTAAGGGAATCCTGACTAGACCTTACCTTTCAAACAACACGTCCCTTGAGTGGACCCCTCTCCTTTTGAAGGGTTCCTGATGGATCCCTTTGAAATTTTTACGGTTTGCATGACCAACCGCTTTTAGACACACTCTATCTGCGGGTAGACGTGTCACCACTTTAGACACGCTCTATTTGTGGGTAGATGTGTCACCCCTTTAGACATGCTCTATCTGTGGGTAGACATGTCGCCACTTTAGACAAGCTCTATATGCGAGTAGACGTGTCACCGCTTTAGACATGCTCTATCTGTGGGTAGACGTGTCACTGCTTTTGACACGTTCTATCTAGGGGTAGACATGTCGCCGCTTCCTGACTCTACAGAGTCTGCTTCCTTGGGGATTCCTCCATGCAAGAGATCTTGGGGGTTGCTTCCTTGCAGGTTTGCGGGCCTTTAAGGCGCTTTGTTCCAACTTCATAGTTCTGAGCAATTATGAAGTCCTTCGCTTCTCCTACACCTTCGAGTATGCCAAACCAAGTACTGCTTCCTTCACAGTTCAGGTATACTTTTCTAACCCTACTCTCTTCTTGATCTACTTTACCGAGCACTCATCAGTACTCATGCTCGCTAAAGTGGGGGAAAAATGTATAAGAGTGAATTTGTACCCTAGCCGCAATTCCCCTTTTCGCCTTTATACACTTTAGAAAACCAAAGTCAGAGGCTTAAATTTACTTAAGCCCGTTGTTGGTGGTCCACGTGGAGCTTATTTGTGTGTCTGTGGAGGCATTTCTTTCAGGGACACCCATGCAACACACAGACGTCCGCACGGCGCGCTTACGTCCCTGGAAAATTCCTGCAGCTAAGCCAATAGAGGCGTTACTCTTCCCATTGGCAGTAAAGTTGTAATGCCTCTTTCAGCCAACCGACCCGAATATGGTCATTTTTTCCTGATTCCTTCATATTCACTCCTTGAACTTGCATTTGGAGGTTGGAAGAACTCTGGAACAGACCAAGCTCTCATACTCTCACTCTCACCAACTCACTTTCACTCACTTCCAAGCATTCCAAGCATTCCATTACAGTAATATCACACTTTTTCACTTCGGTAGAGCACGTTTGGTACCACACCATTGTAGCAGAGGCGTGAGTTCCTCTCATTTCTCCCCTAATCAACCTTGAGTGCTCTTGGTGGAGGTGGTAAGCTTCACTCTCCTCTCCTCTATCACTTGGTTTAGTAGCATAGTACTGCATTGTAGTGTTTTTGTTTTCATTACATTGCTTCTTCATCTCATTTCTTTGGTTGTCCGTGGAGGTGGAAACACCTAAAGTGGGGGTCTGACTAAGGCAGGCCCCTATACAGCCACCCAACATTTTCTCTCTTGCTGTGTGTAGGTGGATGCACTTTGTGGAGCTAGCTAGCGAATAGGCTCTTCTACGAGATCGTCTTCGTCACCTTAACTTTGGTATATCTACTTTATCACCTCCATTTATACTTCTCATATTTTATAGTGTTGCTTTGTTCTCTTAGATGTTGTTAAGCTAGGTTGTTAGTCATTTTAGTGAGTCCAACCATGTCTTTGTTGTAATTTGACCGTACGAACTACAATGCATTTCTAAGACGCCAGTGTGTCGTGTTGTCGTCCGAAGTCTGCACTGACATCCTCGGGCAGAGAGCTTCCTAAGGCACAGAGTTGGACCTACAAACTGACTCACCTAGCCCCAACTTCAAACTCGGGATTGCAGAGTGCTTGTAGGGTTCCACAATCCTTATCATTCTCATCCTTATAACCCTAAACAATACACTTAGCTGAGGTTAGGGCAGCCTCTCGCATCTTGACCCTCCGTGACCTGGGGTCATGCACGCAGTGGTCCCCCTCTCTTACAATATGTATATATATACATATATATATATATGTGTGTGTGTGTGTGTGTGTATATACATATATATATGTATATATATATACATATATATATATATATATGTATAAATATACATATATATATATATATACATATATGTATATATATATATGTGCATGCTCGATCGACCATGTGTATGAATCATACCGATTCAAATAGTAATATACACTCTGTTTCTTTTCAAATGATAAATGAGTGCCTCGGGTATGATGTCGACAATACCTTTGGAACATTATGTGAAGGGTATAAGTCAATAGCACGATTAATGCTAATCGATCCCAACATTCTCATTATATAAACATATATGTGTGATTAAAGATGTACAGACCGTAGAACATTATAATGTTTTGAATTAAATTTAGAGAATATGAATTGTTAGTTAATCATAGAACCTATTGTCTGTCTAGAACAAATTGAATATAGGAAAATAGTATGCCTTTACTAAGCAATTCAAACTAATGATTGACAAGAATTAATACTAGTTTTCATAACATTTCTAAAATTGATTTTGTCTATTAAAAGTAAACGACCCAATATTGTTTTAGTTGGAACTATTTTACTTGATAAAATCTCAAACCATTGTATAGATATTCATTGTGTTATTATTGGAATATAGTGGATAAGACTAGAACTTGCGTATCTAAAGAAATCAATGTATCTTTGATCTATAAATCTGCATGTTGAATGGATTCTGTTTAATTTTTATTCTTAAATAGCGTATTCACATATACAAACTGTGAATAATATGCATATATGTGCACATGCATAAACTCACCATTTATGCATGTACACATACATGCGATGTACCTTCTTATTTCATATTATTTACTCATTTGAGTATGTTGCTTAATTTCATTTGCAAAGGAAAGAATTGTAGAAAGGAATAGTGTTGAAGTGAAAATATGAATCTTAAGAAATTATTGTTATATGATGAATAATTGGATGGATATACCAAATTTAAATGGAATACTTGCTTGATGATTGATGAAATGGAATGATATAAAAGTACTATATAGACTGTAGCACACTGATGTATGATGCTAGTAGATGGTCTAGAAGGGAGGGATACCCCTTTGTTATGGAAAGCTACCTTCCGGGAATGGGTGGCAGAGAGTCTAGATTTGCTTTTCCAAATCTAAATTAAGTTGCATTTATGCAAAATGAGCTTGGACAAGCTTTGCAATCATTATTCATAATAGACTGTTCATTTATTTATCCTCTTTCTATCTTATTTATCTTTATACCTAACATGGAACTTGCATGTTCTAACAATAGATAGAAATGCATGTAGTTAGGTACTCACGAATTCCACCTTGCAAATTGTATCTCTTGCTAAGTGTTATGTGTAGGGTTGGGTTTCTTCAATGGATAGAAGAATTTTGAGGAAGCATTGCTTTGTGGTTGGGTGGAAAAGCACCTGAACCATGTTCTTGTCAACCAATGGAGGCGAGTAGTCGAAGAGGAATTACAGTGGAATTCTATCTTATTTGAAGTACTTATATCATTGATGTAATTATTATATTGACTATGTGGCAATTGAATGCCAAGTGAAACTATGTATATTGGTTATTAACATTTGGAAATGAATAATTTAGATTTTTTTTTTATTTATGGACATGAAATTGCTATTTTGGAAAATAGCTATGGGATTTATGTCTTAAATTTATATTCATAATGTCAATTATTAATTCTTTTTGGAAAGATTAGTTTGGCATGTTACAACTTACCTCACCCTCGAAGGAATGATTTTAAATCCAAAATTATAGAGGGCTAAAATAGGCCATATCAAGGAAATGTATCATCTTGATATGCCTAGATTTGCACAAGAGAATGAACTTTGAATCTTTATGCCTCAACTACAAATTGGATGTGGTAAGTAACTTCTGGGAGTGGTGCGCCTCCCATGCACTACTTGAAATGATGTTTCAGAAAACTTGGTTGGCTTCTAGATATAAAAGTTTTTAGTGATATTGTGAACACCACAGGTATACTTCAGATGAGATACACTAAATTCTCTAGCTTCCCCTAAGTGACCCATTCGTTTGCATGAGAGTAGGCTTGCAAGGTATAACGTCTGCATATTTATGTTACTTTGGTTTTCACACACTTTATAGAGCCCATTGATAAACGTGCTTGAAGGTCACCATGAGTTCTCCATTGTAGGATGTATCTCAATGGTAGGCCCTCTCTAATAAAAGAAAAGGAATGCTATTTCTCTTCACCCTAGATCACATGAAGTGCAAGGGGAGATGATACATAGCAAGCCTTTGAGTGACTCAAAAAATTTGTGAACTTAAAGTGTTTCTCTTCACCCAAGATTGCATGAAGCACAAGGGGAGAGGATATGCACTAAAAATTTACACAATCAAGGCAAGCAAAGAAGACATTGATTCATTTTAGTGCACCAAATGTAGATGTTATGTTCATTTTAATAGCACCAAAATTGAATGTGAGTTTGTGTTGTTCAATTTTAAGCCAACTTTGAAAAAACTCATAGCATTGTAAGTTCTTAAGCCCAAATTTAAAGTTATTTACTCTAAAGCATGAAATCAAAAAGCTCTTAAGTCATCCTTTTCATAAGTATATAGAAATTCTTTGAAAACTTAGACAAGATAAGTGTTAATGAACACTTTTTCTTCAATCCATGATCCAAATGTTATATGCAATCAAGAAAACAAGAAGATGTTAGGGTTAGACAAATGATTAAGCATTGAAACCCTACAACCTACACCAAATTGTAATGTGATTTGAATTTAGGTTCACAAATAGAAATTTTAACTCTTCAAAAATTGAAAAAAGCCCACACCATTGTGTAGAGCACAAAATTCTACCCCATTTTAAAAAAAAAATCTGAAAAAGACCACCATATGACCAAGATATGGTCATTTGAAGATGGAGTTCAAAAGAAAAAAACAATTGTGCCACTGTTTGAAAATTGTGCCACTATTTTATAATTGCACTCCAATGCACACAATTGTGTCACTATATCAAACAATTACGATCTAATGCACACAATTGCATCGCTCTACCTTAGACAATTGCATCGATCAACCTTGAAACCTGAAAAAACATGGAAATATCAAGGAAAATTCATCAAATTTGATTAGTAATCCCTCCTTCTAGTGCCAAAATGTGTGCATGATCATAACCTAAGTTAAACATCATTAAACATACAAGAAATAACCAAGATCTAACTAGTTAAGTCAAGCTCCCAATGAAATTAGTGAAAACAATAAACTAAGAAGCCATTAAACATGAAATAAACTAAAATGCATAATGGAAACCTATTATAATGCCTCAAACCTCATCCCATTGGGGATTGGTGCTGCATTGATGTGGAATGTCATCCCTTTTCCAATCCCTTGGTTTAAACAAGCTTTCAAATGGATTTCATTGATGAATATGGATGAAAATGGATGAAAGATAAGCTAAAATGGATGTTAAATGATAAAATGCTTATGGAGTATGCTCTAAAAATCACTATAGTGTAGCTAGTCTAAATAAAAGTGGATCCTTTCCTCATAGAAATGAGGACTATTTATAGGAAAAATAGCTAAATCAATGGCCAAGATTTAATTGATCAATCGATGGATGAAAATCAATAAGAGTTGGCATGGATTAAGAATCCAATCAATGGATGAGATTGCAAGATGACAAGGATTGAGGATTTTAATCAATGGATCACATTGATTTGAAGAAGCAAAAATTCTAACTAATTAAAGAGGAATGTGTAAAGCATGTCTATTTAGGAGGGAATTGGAGTGGAGGAATATTCCAGGGGAATATTCCTTTGATGAAAGCAGTTAGCTAATTAAATAATTTAAGAATTAATTAATTGTGCATGATGGAGGAAATTAGGAATTTAATTAAACAATTAACTTATTTAATAAAAGGGGATTAATGACATTTAATTAAATAATTAGGATTATTTAATCAAATGAGAAGACTTAAGGAGTTTAATTAAATAATTCACATTATCTAATTAAATAAGATGAAAATTAGCATGAAAGGGGATGCATTAACTTGATAAAATTGATTATTCAATTCATAGACAAAAGCGATGAATTTAATTAAACAATTAAGATTATTTAATTAAATTGTTGAAAGGAGGTGATTCAAGGCGAAAACGGTGTTAGTAATCAAATTCAGATGTGCAATATCAATCAAGACGATTTTAAGTGTCTACACATTGGTTCTCTGTTGGGTAAGTTTTTTGTTTCATGTGCTTAGGGTTCACCATAGGGCTAAAACCCTCTTTAAACCCTAACAGTGTAAAAGCCTTAGTCATTTTACGTTTGCTCATTGACCTGTCATTACCTGTTTCCGGTATTCCAAGTTATAACCTATTACATTAGTGTCATGTTGCAACCAACCCCAACATTCTAGTATTTCCAGTAATTGCCTTATGATATATTTGTTTAAGTCTTAAGTCTCACGGGCTATGAAATAATTATGCATTATGTCTAATGTTTTGTGCCCTAGGTCTGAATTAAATCTAAGTCTTAAGTCTTGCATCGCTATAGTGAGTGGCACTGACTTAAGTTATATCTTTGAGCACATGCTAAATAAATCCTTATGTAAGGTGTAGCTTGGTCCCATATTTGATACGTGTTCAATATTCATTGGTCCTCGCAAGCCCATATAGACTAAAATATTCACTAAAATGTCAGTGTGGGGAAGCAGGAAGGCACCACGTGTCCTATGGGCTCTATGGTTATTTGTAAAGCTAAATGGTGGGCTCGCAGTTTGAAGGTCCTTATTGTGCCATCTGGCATCATCTTGACCTTTCCTCATAATCCTACAAGGACCGTCTTTGAAGACCTTGGTTGATCATGGGGGTGCGAGATGATGCCAAGTGGCAAAGTCTTGATCGTCAGATGATCAGTTAAATTAAATGAAATATTTTACATAGTATTGTGGTGACATATTGAAGAGTAAAAGGTGTGTATCTGAATACACATGGCAGTCTTCTTAAAGATTTTTGATTAGATGTTTTAATCTCAACCATTCAAGTTGCAGAAGGATAAAACATATGATAAAATTTTCCTAAGTGCGCGCACATACATATGAAGTTACAAGGTGCACAAGTTATACACGTGGCAACATTTGGTTAACTTCCCCACAATATTGTAGCCTTTGATTTGTTTCTCAGTGCATGAGTGCAGGGATGTGGGGAATCGCCACGTCAGATCTTTTGACGACCCCAAGAGCAGTGGGATCTATGATGACTTGAGATGGGATTTTCCATGTGGTGAAATTCTATTGGATCAATGTTGAGGTGAATAAAGTTCAGATGTTTCAAACTTGATTGACTCAATCTAAGCCATCCAAAGGTACAAATTTTCCTCATATCAACGACTCCATTTTAAAATTGAAAAAATGGGTAGATGCTACTATTTTGGTTCACGTGAGCAAATAGTAATGGCAGACGAGATGCAAGATGCCTGAATTTATTACAAATCACCATAAAAGTAGACACCGACACATAATTCCAATTCACCAAAGTATTCAGAAGTGACTAGAGATCGATGTTGAAAATTGAGGTGTTTTCTTAGATTAATACTTTGTAAAACTTTAATATTGTTGATCTAAATAAGCTTTTCCTTTGCTACATATTCTTTGTGGGTGATTATATGATTAATCCATTTTACTGTTTGTAGAATGTAGACAGAAGTTGATAGAAGAAGTAGACAAGATATTAGAAAGATTACACAAGCATGTACTGTGCAGAAACCCTTTCGAGAAAAAACTCCACCAAGAATTATTCTATTATTCAATCTCTGAAGTAGATTACAATAGCTCCAATTCTCGCTTGAGAATGCCTCTTTTGCCTTCACCAAAACTTCTTCACACCTGCAATAAAAACTGATACCAACTCTCTTCAACTTGATTGATATATATAGGCTTTAATCAGCTTTGTAAACTCCACAAGAGTTACAATTACAATGCTCAAGCCCTATCCCTAAAAGCTACGCATATCTCATGCAAATAGAGTTATGTTGTGAAGAACAATGTCAAATCCTCATCTTCATGCATTCGGGCATCCCAAATTGAAGTAGAAATCAACCTCTTTTCTGTAAATATCTTCAAGGCTTCATCCTCAAAGTAGGCGCCCAAAATTGGTCCCACTTAACTGAGCCTTCTGAAATATCTCAACATGCAAAGGAGTTAATTCCAAGAAGCCAACTTGGGCACCCAAGTTGGGTCCAAGTCATTTCTTGTTAACTGAAACATTTCTCAACACCATTCATGTAAGAATAGTCATCCCCTGTTAACTAGAGGTAGTCCCCATTATCTATCATGCAACTCAAGTCATTAGCCATGCATTCCAAGTTAATTGAAGTCAACTAGCATTCAACTAAAACTAACTGAAGATAACTGAACTAAACTGAATTGAATTGAACTAAACTAAACTAAACTGAATTGAACTTAATTGAACTTAACTTAACTTAACTTAACTGAACTGAACTGAACTGAATTGAACTAAACTGAATTGAACTTCATGCATGCAAACATCAAACCCTAACTCCTAGGATCTTTACATGCATTAAAAAGTGTTATCTCTTACTCTAAATAGTTAACTGAACTCAAGGTGAGTGTCACCTACCATGTGGGTGCCCCATGTGCCCCTATTATTTAGGAACTCATAATGGACGCCCTCAAATGCTCCTAACATTTAGAATTAATTTCAAATGTCAATTAACATGATTATTTCATCAAATATTAATCTCTTCCTAATCCTAGTGTTAATGAACACATTCCAAGGACTTAGGAGATACATGAAATAAATAATGTTTAGGATTGCAATTAAATGGAATCCTATTTTCAACATTTGGTATCAGGGCTGAGGTTGGGTAGAGTATTGGGATGCCTTTCTCTTAAAATATTGGAGGTTTTTTTGGCTTAGTGGGAGCTTTTATTATTTTTGTTATTTGCTGATTTTGGAAATAAGTTTTGTTACAATGAATTCTCCGTTAGATATTGAAAGGTTCAATGGTTCTAACTATGAAATGTGGAAACTAAAAATGGAAGATCTTTTTGAAGAAAGAGATCAGTGGTTAGCGGTTAATAATGAGACAAAGAAACCTACAACTATTTTAGATGAGGATTGGGCTAAGTTAGATAAGAAGGCAAGAGGAACAATTAGATTATGTCTTGCTGATGATGTTCTCTTGAATGTTTCAGATGAAAATACTGCATATAAATTGTGGAAGAGAATAGGGGATATTTATCAAACTAAGAGTCTCACCAATAAGTTGTATCTAAAAAGGAAGTTGTATTCATTAAAAATGAAAGATGGTGAATCTGTTGCACAACATTTAAATGCTTTCAATTTAATTCTCAGTCAGTTAGCATCTATAGATGTAAAGCTAGAAGATGAGGATAAATGCATTTTGCTACTTTGTTCTTTACCAGATTCTTGGGAAAATCTAATTGTTGCAATTAGTGGTAATGGTGCAGATCCTAAGATGGACAATATAATTCCTACTCTCCTATCAGAGGAGATGAGGAGGAAGTCTAAAGAGGAAATCCAAGATGCCTTGTTTGTAAAAGGTAGGCTTGAGAAAAAGGAACCTAAGGGAGAGAAGGAAGGAAAGGGTAAGTCTAAAGGACCGTCTAAAACCCCTGGTAAGAGTAAGGTAATTTGTTGGAACTGTGGGAAACCGGGACATGTGAAGAAGGATTGTAAGAACAAGAAAGAAAGTTTTGATTCTTCTATAGAGGATTCCTTGGATGATAGTAATGATACATTGGTTATTTCAGCTAATATTGTTTGTGATAACCCTTTGCTTCATGTTACAAAGTAATATTCATGGAGAGGATGGTAGTCACGATGCCATGTGTAACTCGGTACCACAGTTCAGTGGGAGTTGTTGGCAGTGACATCGATGCATCATTGGTAAGGTTATCTTCATGTGATTGGGGATATGGTTTTTTATTGGTTTAGAGTGGTTACTATTATGTCATGGTTTACTCTTGATATGCATTTAGAGTTTGGCATATTACATGTTCTCTTGAGACCAGGATGTATGTTATGGTGCATGTGATCTTCTAAGAGGAGAAGGTTAGATCATGGATGTCACGTTTATGTCCCTGATTCATGATTGGAGCTTTGACATTGATCTTGTGTAGTTCTCTTAAGTATTGGGTACATTAATCATTTGCTTGATTACTTCATGAAAGTGTTGTGTTGCATTTGGAGTTTGGCATGGATTGGTTGGTTATAGGTCCTCATGGATACTTGGAGAAATAGGCGAGGCTAGAGTTCTCTTATGGTAAGAGATATTTGTTGAAATGGTTACTTGTAAGAAATATTTTTTCAACAGAAAAGACAAAGGAGCCTACACCTTGGTTGAATGTGAGTTCAACACACTCGGTGGTTTAAAATGCCTCCAAAGAGGCAATTTGGATATAGAGGCTTGGGAAAGGTATTGGTTAGGTTGATAATGGGAAGGTATTAATTAAGAAAGTTGACACTTTAATTAATGTTACAGATTATCTTATGAAACCAAATAAGTTCTCTTGGTTTTAATCATTTGCTTGGAAGCTTCATGATTATGCAGGTTGCATTTGAAGTTGGCATGGATTATTTAGTTAGGTGCAGGAAGGCCATTGGCCTTGATTCTTGTACTTGTATTATATTATTCCTTGTTTAGAATAACTGCAATGTATAATGTCAAGTAGGAGAATGTTGGAAATAGGATGCCATTTAATTGCAATCCTAAACATTATTTATTTCATGTATCTCCTAAGTCCTTGGAATGTGTTCATTAACACTAGGATTAGGAAGAGATTAATATTTGATGAAATAATCATGTTAATTGACATTTGAAATTAATTCTAAATGTTAGGAGCATTTGAGGGCATCCATTATGAGTTCCTAAATAATAGGGGAACATGGGGCACCCACATGGTAGGTGACACTCACTTTGAGTTCAATTAACTATTCAGAGTAAGAGATAACACTTTTGAATGCATGTAAAGATGCTAGGAGTTAGGGTTTGATGTTTGCATGAATGAAGTTCAATTCAGTTCAGTTTAGTTTAGTTTAGTTTAGTTAAGTTCAAAATTAGTTTAGTTCAGCTCAATTTAGTTTAGTTTAGTTTAGTTTAGTTCAATTTAGTTCAGTTATGGTTCAATTATCTTTAGTTAGTTTTAGTTGAATTCTAGTTGACTTCAGTTAACTTGGAATGCATGGCTAATGACTTGAGTTGCATGACAGATAACAGGGACTACCTCTAGTTAACAAGGGATGACCATTCTTGCATGAATGGTGTTAAGAAATGTTTCAGTTAACAAGAAATGACTTGGACCCAACTTGGGTGCCCAATTTGGCTTCTTGGAATTAACTCCTTTGCATGTTGAGATATTTCAGAAGACTGAGTTAAGTGAGACCACTTTTGGGCGCCTACTTTGAGGATGAAGCCGTGAAGATATTTACAGAAAAGAGGTTGAGTTGCTACTTCAGTTTGGGACGCCCAAATGCATGAAGATGAGGATTTGACATTTTTCTTCACGACATAACTCTATTTGCATGAGATAGGCGTAGCTTTTAGGGACAAGGCTTGAGCATTGTAATTGTAACTCTTGTGGATTTTACAAAGTTGATTAAAGCCTATATATCTCAAGCAAGTTGAAGAGAGTTGGTATCAGTTTTTATTGTAGGTGTGAAGAAGTTTTGGTGAAGGAAAAAGAGGCATTCTCAAGCGAGAATTGGAGCTATTGTAATCTACTTCAGTGATTGAATAATAGAATAATTCTTGGTGGAGTTTTTTCACGAAAGGGTTTCTGCACAGTACATGCTTGTGTAATCTTTCTAATATCTACATTCTACAAACAGTAAAATGGATTAATCAGATAATCACCCACAAATAATATGTAACAAAGGAAAAGCTTATTTAGATCAGCAATATTAAATTTTTACAAAGCATTAAGCTAAGAAAACACCTCAATTTTCAACAATCAAACCTTGCGTAGAATGATCTTTTTGTGAAGGAAATTAGGGTTTCAGCTTTTTGAACATCTATAAGTTGAAAATTACCTTTGCTCACTCAATTACGTATAGAATCTTGTGCTCTTGCTAGTTATAGTGTTGAATTGTTGGTCTATGGTAGCTATGTGTTTTAAATTTTCCTAGTGTATGTTGATTGCATCCTATTTAATTGTAAATTTCCCTAGCATAGTCTACACTTAATTTGAAACCCTAGTCACATCATAAGAAACCCTAGTTTTCATGATTGCTACCAAAATTTCACCCAAAATCTCAAGCTTCTGGTTCAACCCCCAAAAGATCCCTCCATGAAAACCTATTAGCCCAACTGCCTGGTTTGACAATGGACAAAAACATAGGCAAACTAATGTTGCAAGGCTTGGGGGTAGAAAAGGGTATTATGGATAAACATTTTGCAATAAAAGATGTTGATATGAAGGTTATTGGTTGGGATTGATTCAAATACCGGTATGGGAAATAGAATGCTAAAGTTCTAAGTTGCAATGGTTGAAACTTAGACCTAGGAAAGTTGGAAGTTCCAAACATATACCTAGATGTAGACCTAGTCAAAGCTGTTGCTGTAAATTATGACCCAAATGTTCAAGTTGTAAGAACACATGCTGGGGTAGATATTGTGAAGTTGACTTGAGAAGGAATTATAGGGGCTTTCAGACTTAACCCTAATGCAACCAAATAGATTAACCTAGAAGCACTAAGGAATGAGTATGAAAAGAAAAAAAGAACATATAGAGTGACAATGTTGCCAAGGTTCATGATGAAGGGAAAGGGTAGAAGTACAATTAGGCTCACACCTAAATAAAAGGAACCGTTAAAAATGGATTGTTTTGAGTTTTACTTTGTCAAGGATTATCTCACTCTATGCCAGATCCTAGGACTTGATCCTCCTTAGAGGATACCCATAGCCTTAATGTTCATGGCTGCAAACATACAAAATATGTTATTCAATGAGGAGCATTATTTTGCTACTTATCTGTCAGGTTCTATTCACAAGGCACTAGTGACTATCAAGGATGGAGAGGGTGGTGTAAGGTTCTGTTGGTATTCTTTTTTGTGCCACATTTGCTTGCAATGTGGATCTAAAGAGTTGGTCCTTGAGAATGGATAAAGTCTCTCAGTCCAAATGTGGACCCACTTACTAGAAAAACATTGTGCAACTTCAAGTTTTGTGTCATCCACAAACTTATTTTTAGCAACATTGAAAAGTTACTTGGAAAAGATGTACATTTAATCCCCAAATAATTACATGATTTTCTAAGGCCAAAAGAAAGGAGGCCTGATTTAGGTATTGATCACAATTTGGGAGATGTCATTATGCATGATAATTTTACCATCCTTAGGGTGTATGGGACAAACCAAAACCTACATGTGCTTCCAAGGTTTGTGCCACTTAGAGTGGGTTTTCTTGAGGTTATGTGGCAGTTGGGAAGAGTGGAGGACATAAACCTAGCAAACCATAAGAAGGGATCTTTTTTCCCTTAGTATATAGTGTTTTTAGACTTTGTTATGGCCAGAGAGGGGTGGAAAAATATTCTTGAAATGATTACCCTCCTAAAAATGAAGACTTGCAGACCTAGGAATCATGATCTTGAAGGTCTAATAGTTGCATCAAGGATAAGTATTAATGAAAGTAAATTTTAGCATGTTTTTTATTATCCAAAGGATATTATAAAAAATGAGTTTGATTTGAACAAAGCTGAGGATAGAAAAATAAAGTGGGTAGCCTTGGAGAAATTGGAAAAGGCAAAACAACAGAAGGACGCCACCTTCAAAGGCACATATGCATATATTGAGGACCCTACTCTCATAATTGAGGCCATTTTGCAAAATTTTGATAAGGTTTTTTGGTAGCTTAAGGAGCAAAGAAAGGAGCGAGATAAGGGGAAATCCCCTACGGTTGAGGAGAGGCCCACTTATTAGCCGCCAAAGAAACAATATGCCTTCACAAGAAGACCAAAGGGGATTGTCATGAAAGAAAAAACTAAGGCTACTCCTACCCAATTTGAGGAGTTAAGAGCCTAATCCCTTGTCCCTCATATGCCACCATCACCCCCACAATATGTCATTGATCTAGATTCACCTCCAAGGGAGTCTTCTCCAAAAAGGAGGAAAATTGAAGCAACAAGACTTGTTGACTACCCTTTGAATTATGATGATGAGGTTGTAGTCACCACTGATGAAATAAAATAGAATATGACATCACCTTAGAGGGATATGGAATTAGTAGCCCCTCAGAATAGGTCGACAAAAGTATTTTTGATAGGTTTGGACAATGCAGATAACATAAGGGATAAGACATGCACAAAATTCATGACAAATGATGCATTTGTCAAAATTGATGTGTTCAAGGAATTTGTTTGGAGAACTAAAAGAGATGAGTTTGAGAGCAGAGTGCGGGAAGAATGGGTCAAATCTCTAGAACTACCTAAGGAAGTTGTATTTGCAAGGGTAGTTGCAGAAATAAAGGCCAAGTAGAAAGAATTAACCCTTGAAGGAGGAAGAAGACTGGTGAAAGAAAGTGGCTTACTCTTACTACCGAAATGGGATATGACATCTTCCATTGCCTTTGATACTGTGAGAAAACATGACTCAAAAGTTTTTTCCATAGATGAGGAAGCTCTATGTGCATTACAAGGATATGCTTTTAGTCCACATTGGGACACACTTAAAATTTGGGCTTTGGCCCCCAATACTAATATTCCTACAATAGCAGAGCCTACACGAGACTTAAGAGGAGGTCTCATCATTAAGAAAGTCTCTGACACTTCAACAATGGAGGTAACCACATTGGTTGTTAATGTTGCAAAATTTACCAAGCCCACTGTTGAGTCACTATAGGAGAAATATGATTCAAAGAAAAAGAAATACAATGACTTGTTAATTGAATTAATACAACAAGGATAAACAAAGGCTTGTAGAATTGGAGTTAATAGTAGAGATGTTGCAAAATTAGCAACCAGTGCAACTAGTGCAGCCTGTTTCAATCCCTTTTCCTTCTTCTCCATCACCTCCTCCAGCTCAATCACCTCCCCCACCATCTATGGAGATTGTTATTTATGAGGAAAGTCTATTAGTAGAGCTTGTTCATACCATTCCTCCCCCAAATAAAATATTTAGTAGGAAAGAGATGATTCAATAGTTGAAAGCATATGAGGAAATGTTTGAGTTGTATGAAGAAAATAATGTGCTCATTGTCTCTAATGTACTTGAACATTGCATGGGGAAAGTAATAAAAATTGTGAAAAATGTCCACTCCAACTATTCTTTATTTTTTGATGTAGTTAGCATGTTTGAAAGAGATAGATCAGTGGTAGTCCCATTAATGCAGTTATGGGTGCCTAGAGTTGGTGCATTGGATGGCATGATTAAAGGGTCTACTCATGAGTTACTCAATAAGATGGGATAGATAGTCACTGCATATAAAATGGTAAATGGAATTATTGATTACAATGGGATGGTATATCCCATGGAGAAGAAAGTTAGAGAGCTGCTAAAACAATTTGAAGAAGCCAGACATTTTGGATAGTAATGGATCTGTGAAGACATATGAGCAGTGGAGATCACAAATGGATAATGTCATTGCTACAAAGGCCCACTTAGTTTGTGATGGTGGGGATGTTGATATTGATACGTTGAAGAATTATAGTATGGATAAATTGTCTCTCACCAGTAGGTTTTTGGAGGATTTTGATAAGGAAGCCAACCAAGTTGTAAAAAGGTATGGCCCATATAGAAAAAAATTGGATGAGTTCATGGATTTTAATTGGCCTTTAGAGGAATATTTTGACACACTGGATAAGAAGTATAATGAGATCCATAACTTGTAGAGCTTTCTCCTAGTGATGTGGACACATTTTGTCTTTTATGCACATTCAACATTCCCAAACAGTTTCAACAACGACAACAGAGGAATTTTTGTCTTTTTGTACAACAAGGTTTTTGTCTTCACTTGCCAACTAAAAATTCCTGGATTCACATCAAGAAGAATGAAGAAAAGGAGTGGAAAAGAATCAAATATCAATATCATACGCTTTTTGGAGGGACAAATTGTTACAATCAAATAAAATTGTATTTGTCCTTAGAATATTCCATCCACGAGTAGTTGAGCTCACTTTTTGAAATGTAACATTGTTTGTCAAATTAAAATATGACATGTGTAAATGTCTCGAAGCTTGTTGCTCCCTTGTCTTATAAAAGGGAATTCAAGGCCATTTTCATAGGATGATTGATTTCTTGGAGAATTTTGTAATGTAACACAAAGAATAGAGTTGTTTTTTCTTAGGTTGTTTAGTTTGCATCTTTTTCTTTTTCATATGATTGTATAACAATACTAGCATTTGAATGAACACAATGTCAATTCTAAAGCCAAGTTTCTTCTATATTGTACTCTTTATGCAAATTATAAATGAAATTGATCAAAAATAATTTGATTTATCTTCATTGTTGTCCCAATGTATGTATGCTTCTATTGATGCTCTTATTCAAATAATAGGTCAAATGCTTTAATGGAAGTGTAGGCTTGTGTAACATTGTGTGAGGATTTGATAAGTAGAATTGGTTAAGGATTGTGAGTATGATATTGTAATGCAATGTTGTATATCTCTATAATGCTTAGATGAAATTCTATTATACCATATAGTTTTCATTTCATTTGACTCCATGCCCTGCGTTAAGGTACCGATCTAGAATCTGTGTCTGAAGTTGTAACCCTAGGATTTCTCACATTTAAAAGAATAATCACAAAGTTTCATTTCAATTGGGCTTATTTCTAGAATTTTCAAGTGATTTCATATTCTCTCACTTTAGATTGTCGAATGCTTTAAAGTATTTGCTAGATCTTCTAAATTCTTCATTTATCAAGAAAATTATATGAGAATATATCTATTCTCTACAATGTATGAGATAAATTGGCATAGGAGATCATAATTACATTGTAAGGGATCACCCTCCCGGGTTTTGCAGAGCCCAAGTGTAGAGGGAGACTTCTTTCAACTTTCACCTGTTCGCTGGTCAATCCCTCTAGATAATTGGCAATTGGAAGCGGAAAAACCATAGGTTATCTGTAAGATCTGGTTGGGAATTCAAAACCACCAATACCTATTCAAGATTTATATTCCACGGGTTGAGGATGAACCCTAATGTGTTGAGACATTAGAATTCATTCCCACTTGCCATTGTAAACACTTAACTTATTATATTTATATGACCATAAGAGAAAGCCATAAGAATTCAAGATATTTGATTGCATCATCAACTACTAGTATACGTGAGTAATGTTTTATTAACTAAATATCATGGACGATCTAAAAGATAAAGTTAAAATTGTTGATCATGGGATAAGGGAATTGGAATTGAAGAGAATAAATTGAAAAGAACAACTTCCAACACTAACACATGAAATTATATTAATAAATATAGAGAAATACTCTTCTTGACTAAAGATAAAGTGATGTGGTGATGGTAATAGCACCTTGATAGTGTGGATTATCTATATTATTTTCTTACTGAATTGAAATCAAACTTTGATTTGTACTACTAGAAACATATCAAATGCTTGCTAATTTTGATTGTTGTATATGCTACGTCATGGTAATTTTAAAATTTGGTGGCTATCTGACTTTCTTCAGTCTTTTGGGATTTTGAAGTTCATCAATTGTGTGAACTATAGTGTGAAAATTGATCATAGAAATCTTCTAATATGTATGCCTTTGCTTTAAACGTAAATAAGCCTTCTTAAATCCTTGTGTTCTTGTTATGTTTTGCTATTGGTTGGTTGTCCAGATTGCATTTTAATTGAGTTGTGTCATTAAATTAAGGCATCGTGTATTTTCAGCTCAACATACCATATTACTTGATAGTTCTTGTGGTTGTGTAATTTTGTTTTATACTGCCTTCTACATCCTTTTCCCCTAGGTGTTGACATTGAAAAGCGAAATCTACACGTGGAATTATGGTCTTCTAACTTAGTCGTATAAAAATGGTGTGTACCTCTTTTCGCACTTTCGTGTTAGGACTTCAAATGAAGAGAAAAAGGCTTGTGGAGTTGTGCAATATGTACGAGTCTCTCAAGCGTAGAGTAATTTCAAGGCATCAAAGAACTTCCGAAGAGTGTTGTGTATAGGCTGCACGGAATGCTGGCACGTGTTGAAAGTTAATTAATATGACTATTTATAATATTATGATTAATAAAATTAATTTGTAATATTTTTATAATGTAGATTTATTATCAATAATAAATAACATCCAAAGCTTTCTTGTTTGGGAAAAATCAAGTCAGCCCCTTTTGCTACATGTCTGCATGCCGCAAGATTTTGAGAATAATAGTTTTCATAGGTTGTTTATACTGTTATTTCTATTTGACTATAACATGGATTGCAATAATATCTTATATTTAATATTATAATATAGTATATTTATCAATATATGATATGAATAAATAATATTATGTTATTTATGTTAATATATTACTCTATATTACTTGATATATTATAATATGTATTATATATATATATATAAGATCTTAAATAAATTTATTTTATATTATTAAATATACTATATTTAGCTATAATATACTATAATATATTTATGTTTACATTATATTTGTTGTATATATTAAAATATTAAATGCTAGTACCAATATTTATTTATGATATCAAAAATAATAATGATATTATAAGTAGTTATCAACAATTTATATATTATAATATTCATACATATCTACTATAGTATATGTAATACAATATACTATAATATATAAATTATATAATGTAATATACTACATCATATTCATATCATATGTTATAAATAAATTATTACAATGTGGTCCCCATTGCTTTCTTGTGCTTTCACATCAACAATTTTGTGGAGAGCATAACCGTGTACAAAACCATAGAAGGTGTACAATATTAAATGCCAATGTCAATATTTATTTATAATATTAATAACTAGCAATTGCATCTTGGTGTGCAATGGTACACCGAAGAATTGTGGAAGGCCAATTAGGAAAATTTTGGTCTTTTTTTACAATGTAAGGAAAGGTAAGGAGATAGAGATAGAGAGATAAATAGAGAGGAAGATAGAGATGGAGATGGAAATGGAGAGAAAGAGTGGAAGAGAGATAAATAGAGATAGAAAGAAGGAGAGGATGAGAGGGGGAGAGATGAAGGGATAGAAAGATAGAGATAGGAAGTTATATGGAGAAGTAGAGAGAGGGAGATATATAGAGAGAGGTAGGAAGAGGTATATATATATGGAAAGAGAAAGAGGGAGATCTATTTATAGCTTTGTCTCCCTCTCTATCTTTATATTTTTATTATCTTTTTCTCATTTCTTCTCTCTGTCTATTTTCCTCTCCCTATATTTCTCCCTCTCTCTCTATGTGAATATATCTATATATGTCTCTCCTCCTCTCTCTCTCTCTATCTCTCTTTCCATCTCTATCTCTTTGTCTCTCTATACTTATTCCTTTATATGTATACTTCTATTTTTTATCTATTTTTCTCTTTTTATGTCTTGTATCTTCTTGTTTTCCTCTCTATTTCTTTCTTGTTATTTCTTTTCTTTCTCTCTCTATCTATTTTACTCTTAAGTGTGTAATGGGTACACTAAAGAGGTTTTAAAGGTGAATTATCATATCCTTAATCAAATGACATGTGAACCTGAGTATAACTCCCTAGGGACGTGTTATCCTTGGATTGTTGGCTAAAATGACTAATCAAGTTACTTTCTCTCTCTCACTCTATAAATTTAAATTTAAATTTTAGTTTTGAAATTAATTTTACTATATAAATTATAAAAATAATAAAAAATAGAATTATTCTTTAATAATTGAAGTTTTAACAAGTGCCACGTAGTGGCTAGTACTTGCCTTTATAGTATTGTAATTATTGTTTTCTAGATTTGGAAAAATAAATTTAAGTTTTATTAATTATAGTGTTTTAGTATTGTTAATTAGTTCTTTGCATAACCTAACTCTAATCCTAATTCACAAGCTAACTCTAACTCTAATCCTAACCCTAACCCTAACCCTAACACTAACCCTAACAATAAATTCTAGACTATTATCCTAATCCTAGACCTATCTCTAACCCTAACTATGGTTGTAACGCTATCCATAATTATGGTTCTAAGCCTAACCCTAACAATAAAGAATTGTAGAGTGACATAACAAAAAAATATATGAATTAATATTGGGAATAAGATTTGAAATAAAGATATTAAATGAATAAAATTGTGAATCATTATAACTATTAATCATATTTTAGTGATTTTTATTAGTAATGTATTATTTTTAATTTATTTTAATTTTTAAATAGTTCTAACCATAATTTTTACCTTATTCTTAATTCTAATCCCAATCCTAGTTATAATTCTTTTGGGATTACAAGAATTAATAATAATAGGATTAGAATTATAATTTAATTAATAATTATAATAATTTTAGTTATTTTAATTTAATTTTAATTTGTATTTATGTATGTTTTGAAGTTAATAAAATTTGGAAAATAAAAATGTGGCAATATCAAATAGTTTAAGATTTAATTTAAATTTTTATTTTAATTATATGAAATCAAATCACTTGGAAAATTATATGTCATTTTATGGATGTGCTTTAATTTAAATTTTATTTTATTATTTTAATAGTGAATCCAAATGTCTATAAAATAGCTAATTGATTTTTGCAAGATTTTTTTTAATAAAAAAAAAACAATTACATACATTTAAAAAATCATTTAAAAAGAAATAACATTTATTTATTTTAGAAAGATTTAATGAAATAACTTTATAAAGCAACAAAAATGTTAAATGATGTTAAAAAAATAGTTTTTCTTGCTTTCTCTACAATTTTACCCATAACAACCCAAACTTCTTAACCAATTCAAAAAAATTGATTTTTACAAATTTTAAAATTAAATATTTAACACATTCACTTTTTTTAAAAATGAATTATATTTGAAGAGCATAAAATTATAATTTTTAATTGATTCAAAACCAACTTATTAATAACTAATTAACAAAATGAATTGAAAAATTGAATACTACTATTACTCAAAACAAGTACAAATAAATAACTTAATATTTTATTAGTCGTGAAAGCTTACTCTTGCTATGTTTAATATTAAATTTGAAATGAATTGTAAGACCATTTACTTCAACAAGTAGGTTTTAGTGGTCACACAGATTCTTTATTTTAAGGAAAGTATGCTCTGCAACAATCTAAAAATGTATCTTTCAATGCAATTTACTCTTCATTTGATACTAATTTAATGGTAAAATAAGGATTATAATGAATTGTAATTTACTCTTCATTTGATACTAATTTAATGGTAGAATAAGGATTGCAATGAATTGTACGTAAACTATTTTTTTTAATAGAAGCAATCTTATGGATTAAAAGAAAATAGTTATGTGCAACTATCTTGCTGCTAATTCAAAGTATGATAAATAATTGCACTAGGATTCTAGAATTATTGGCAACAGTTGATCAAAGCTTACAAGAGTCTTTTCTGAAGGTGTTGCTCTTAAAGTTTATGAATAATGTTTGCAAATACTTTTTTTCAGGTCGTGATTCAATCCATCGACTACAATAACTATGCTAAGCACATGCAAGTTGTGGGTAGAGAAATAAACATCTACAGATCTAGAATGGGGCAATGCAAGTTGTAGCAAGAATTTGCCATTTACAAGAATAATAAAGTAAATTTATTGCAATGCAAGTAAAGGAAAAAATAATACCAAGCATGGAAATAAGAGATGGGCACATGTAGATCGAAGAACAAGAAAATAAGCATATTAAGATCACAACACAAAGATAATCTCTTTCATATGGCACACGTTTATAATTTGATTGCATGATTTTAAAATCTAAATTTAAACCCTTTAAAGACTTTAATTCGCAATAAGATTAGATACATATAATGAAAATGCAAGAATTCTCTAAACAAGGGTTTCAAATTAGAATTTCTTTGTAGGTAATTGAGAATATAAGTGTTTCCTATTGCATAGATACACCATAAGTAAATTATGCACGAATTGTTTATATCTCTAGCATTTCAAATAAATAATTTGTTTATATCTCTAGCATTTCACACAAATTGTTTATCCTGATACTAGATTTTCACGCAATAGAAGATCGAAACATTTCACACAATGCCTCAAAGAAACAAAGTCTCAAAAGTGTGATGAAAGTAGGATATGCCCAAATGGTTCAAGTACATCCCATGCAACAAACCTGGTAAACATGCAAACAAAATATGCAACGTTCTACCAGAAATATTTAGAAATGGTATTAACACTCCGTCAAGTTGCTTAATCAAAGTGAATTGCATACATGATTCGAAATGCCTCTGCAGAAATTGAAATGTTTGGCATTGTTAATGGTGTAGTCTCCAATATTGTTTAAAAAAAATAGGCGATTCTTCCACTACAAACTAGTTCATTTTCATGTGATACCTACCATTTCAAATACCATGATGAACATTTCATTCTCCATGCCATACTTCCATGCATTCATTCATTTGTCATGTACACGTCAATTTTTCAATTTTTGGAAAGTTTGTGTTTACACCAGGTCCGTGTTATCAATATAGGAACACCTCTTGACATAATTATGAACCCCTTATGCATTGGATTAAACCATATGAAGATTTAAAATTGTAATCCTCCACAAAGGGATATAATGTGGGATAAAATTTGGCATGCAAATAATTTTAAAACTCCTAAAAGATAAAAGGATAGATATAAATGACCAAATCCAAATAGTGTGGTTTGTACAAGCTTAATGTCCTTTGACTATGTTTTTTTTCTCATTTTCTTTTAAGTTCATAGTATTAATTGAGTAAAAAAAATGTGTTGATCTTGTAAAAAAAATATCTTTCTCATTGTATTTTGATATTATGTTTCTTTTTTTAGGTTTAATGTTGGTCATGTGTTCTTACATTTTGGCAACACATGTCTTGTTGAAAAAATATAGTATTCCTCCTTGTGTAGACATAAGTAATTGTTATCTTTTAAGAGTAACCCTAAATCTATAACACTTTCAAGGACATTTGGCTATCAAGCTCCGATGCATGTTTGTATAGCATTTTAGCTAATTATGTAATTTAGTTTGGTGTTGTATTTTGAACAAAGAAAACCAATCATGAATGTAAGAGAGGGGGACCAAACACGTCAAGGCTCTAGGTCATGGAGAGCTGAGAGCGGAGGGCTGCCCTAACTTACCTCACTCTAAAGGGGTGTTTCAGATAGAGATCGAGAATGATGAGGACTATAAAGTACTTCAATCACCCTTTAGACCTGAAATCCAAGTTTAGGCTAGGCGAGCTGGTTTTTGGAGTCAATATTGTACCTCATACAACTCTCTGTCCAAGGATGAAAACATAGCTCTAGGATGACAGTGCGACACACTGGTGTCTCTTTGGTGCACTAGCGTCCGTACAACCAGAGGACAAAAAGTACAATATAAACTACCAAAAAAAAACTAACAACCTAACTAACTATTTTGGAATGAGCAAAATAGAATAATAAAGTACGAAAAGTACAAACGAAGATGATAAAGTAGATAGATGAAGGCTAGAGTAATGAAGATGATCTTACCAAGACACCAGTTTGCCAGCTAGCTCCAAATGTACATCCACCTACACACAAGAAAGAGGGAAAAAATGTTGGGGTTGTATAGGGGTCTGCCTTAGTCAGACCCCCGTTTTGGTGTTTCCACCTCCATGGACAACCAAATAGCAACAAAAGAGAAATATGTGATAAAGAAGTAAAGAAACTAGTAGATGCAATAAATACTACAAAATAGTAAAGTGCTACTCAACCAAATCACAAAGGAGAGGAGCAAAACATTACCACCTCCACCCAAAAGCTCACTAGCCAATGGAGGAGAAAGCGAACTTGGCAAGGTCACCACAACCTCGACTGTGATGAAGGGAGGTCTCACAAGACTCCAAGCCCACACTGTTATGGCTTGCTTCACACTTGCTTTACGGAGTTGATGAAGTATTGTTGCTGCAATGAAGTGTTGAAGTGTTGCTAAAGAGTGAAGAGAATGCTGAAAATGCTTGATAATGTCAAAGAAGGATGCAAGAGCTTGTGAAGAGATTGCAAGAGAATTGCTAGAGGATGAAATGAGATGAATATGGATGAATTTGGAGGAGTGGGAAGAATCTACCATTTTCAGGATCGGTTGGTCGAAGAGGGACATTACAAATCGACCTCAATCGAATGTGTAATGCCTTTGCCAACTTCAGATGCAGGAATTCGTAAGGGACATAAGCGCGCCGCGCGTGCTTCTCTGAAAAATATTCTCTCACCGACACAAGAGACAAATGCCAAGTGGAAGGAAGGTAGTTGGGTGATGTGGAAATTTTCCTTCAAATTTGATTTTCTAAGGTGAAGGTATGTGAAAGAGGAATTTGTATAAGGGGTGCAAATTCGCTCCTATACATTTTGTCCCCATTTTAGTGAGCACGAGTATTGATGAGTGATTTGGTAAATTAGATCGGAGAGTTAGTAGGTTAGAGATGTATACCTAAACCATCGAGGAAACAAATCACGATCTGGTGAGCTCGAAAGCATAGGCTAGAACCAAAGACTCCATAGCCCGTAGAACTATGAAGATGCACAAGGTACACTGAAGGTCCTCAGACCAATGATGGATAAATCCCACAGGATGAAAGTGTCTCACAGGCTCAAAAACCTACAAGGAGACAACCCGCAAAATCTGTCACATGAAGGAAGCCTTGTGAAGTATGTGCCTTACAGGCCCACATACTTGCAACAAGGTATCCCCTAAGATCTCTCACATGAAGGAAACCCAGATGAAAGTGCCTTACAAGCCCGCAGACCTGCAAGGAGGTGTCCACCAAGACCTATTTCATGGAGGAAATCCAAAGGATGAGACTTCGCAGAGTCTAATTGGAAAGCGGCTTCATAGGCACACCTGCAAAGCGACATGTTTACCTACAGATGAAGCATGTCCAAAATAAAGTGGCCACATAGGCAATAAAGTGGATAGTCACGCAGACCATTAGCAAACTGGAAGGCTTTCAAAGGGGTTCCTTGGGAACTTAGCATAAGAAAAGGGTCCACCCAAGGGACACACTATTCAAAAGTACAAAGAGACATTTTTCTCAAACCGATTCATCATCAAGGAATCCTTCTGAAAGATGTTCACTTCATCAAGGAATTCGAAAGGAATAAAATGCCCACTTGTGAGGGGAAGGTAAAGGTTGTTCCCACCTCGAAGGAATGTTCTCAAGCTCTTTCTTTACGAACCCATGGTGAAGGAAACACATTCTGTTAGGGGTCCTAGTTGTGAATACGCTTTTGAAAAAGAAACGTTCACAAGAATTTTCAAAAAAAGATTTGTTGGAAGCGAATACATTTTCTAAAAATCATAGCATCATAAAAATGGCATTGTCACACATGAGAGGGACAACTCAAGCAAAGAAGAGAAAAAGATAAGAAAAGAGAAAAGAAGAAATAATCATAAACGAAGGGCACAGGGTGATCTGATATTTCAGGATCAGAACTGCTCATAAATATATATATATATATATATATATATAAGTATAATAATAGTATATAAATGAACTGTCATCAACCCCCTACTATATTAGACCATGTGAAGAATTCACAAGAAGACAAAGTAAAAATAAAAAATTGGGTCAACATGGAAGGGAAGCCTAAATTCCCCCAATGCTTTGCATCGTCTCCAATTTTTCAAAAATCAAAGCACATAACAGAGGAAGGATGATAATACAAATAGAAGAAGGTTTGACACAAAAACCACTCCTGTATCCAAGCACCAACAAGGGTGACAAGGGTCATCCAGGAACACATAGCACGAGTACGGGGGAACACATCACAACACACACACTTCTAATCTAAAGATAAAGAAGAGGCCTCCCCCTAACACTCATCGACCAAGAGGTCATCTACTTCCCACTCTAGATCATCGTAAGGGGAAGAGGGATGAGCTTACAGTGGTGGAATATTAAAGGGAGGAGCTTTCGAACCTCTCGCAACAAGGGCTAAGGAAGAGGGCCCCGCAAGGTCTCCACTCAGCTCTTGTGGAGCTATGGTCAACAATTTTGCGAAGATTGTTGACAAGGTTAGAACTTCATCTAGAGAGTTAAATATGCACTTCACTAGAGTGTCATGTTGTACCTCAACGGATGGAGAGGGTTGTGTCCGAGACCCACCACTAGACTCATCGAGTGACTCGAGAGCGGTGAAAAACCTAGGGGAAGTCGAGGCTGGTTCCATCACTAAGACAAAATAGGCCAACGCAGGACCACCCATCAGAGAGGGTGGGCTCCTCTTACACCCTCCATTGGTGGAAGGGCGAACTGTAATGTCCCCATTTTGGCCATACGCTCTTCGTTTGGTTTTAGCCTATTTCCGAAAATCCATAGGCTACTCATATGTGAAAATTTAGGGTTTCCACTTTCATTAAGTCTTGCTTCTAGCTCAGTTCTGCTTTCTGTTGGTTTTGAGGTAAACTTACTATTTTTGGCAGTGGCATCATCAGCGGTTCAACTCAAGTCATCTTGTTATCCATCAGTATCAGTTTGGCTTTGGTTTGGTTTTATTCATGAGTTGAGTTTATACTTAGTCAAATTTCATGTTTCTCAGTTGTACCCCATGCCTAGGAGTAATAACTTCATGTTGTTTTAAAAGAGGGGCCATTAAGGGGGTCAATTGTGCATTTAATGATTTATTAAATGCTTTATTGTTGCAAAGTGAAGTTGGACACCTAAAGGAGGTTGATTAATATTTTATTATTTCAAAAAGTAAAAGGAAAATAGGTGGCGTCCCTTTTGGAAGTTGAAGTGATTCAACTTCTTGGAATTTGAAGAGTTCTTGTTGCTTCGTTTGCCAACTAAAGCTTATATATTGTTGTTGTTTGAAGAGTTGATTATCCAATGTTTATTCTAATGTTATGTTGTCAAAATGACAACTTGTTTAATACTTCAAGGGATGATTACCTCCTAGTTCCAATCCAATTTCATGTTTGAAAGACAACACCTAGTTGGTCTTATTGCTGCTTCTCAATCAGACTAGCAGATTGTGCTTCAAAGTTGGTGAATTTTGGTGAGAATTTCAGTTTTAATGTTGCTGGTGTATACACAACTGAAAGTGTTTTTCATTTACATTTTTTGATGTGAATTTATTTTGGTTATGGGTATTTGATCCTTGCAATTCTATGCTAATGGCGGCCATATTTGGAGAATTTCATAATTTAATTCCAAGTATTTGATTTTTAGCAAGAGAAATCGCCCCTCTTGAGGGTCGTACCATCTTGAGAGTGCATTGGGATTTGTGCAAAATAATATCTTGGGTTTTGATGCAGTTTTGTGGTTTGAGTTTGGGCACCTATCCTCCAAAGAGACTTTGCATTTCTTTTCATTCAATTCAGAGGTATATTGAAAGAGTTATGAGCATTTCATTGTTTTACAGGTGGTTGGTTTACAGTTTCAGTTTCCTGGTTTTTATTATCAGACTTCAATAAGTTTAGAATTTGGCTTCAATTTCAATCTTTGAGAGTTATATAAACTAGCTAAATTCATCCTTCACATATTTGCATTCATTATTCTATTGTAACACTTGTAATTTGCAGTTTTTCTTAATTGTAAGGTTGAGAATTAGTAGTACTAATCCAACCATTTATTTACTGCATTTACTTGTGATCTTTAATGCAAATATCATAACCCCTGGATGGTTTACCGCCAGTGTGGAGGAATCTGATTTGTATTTATTTTCTATCACCCACTATTAAGTGGAGAATTCCTGCTGTTTAGTGGATGCCCGCCGTAGTGAAGGAATTAGTTTGGATTATGTTGTTTTCTTCCCCCCACTGTTTAAGTGGTTGAGCGGATTTCTTCATGGCTGGTTATCCACCTATTTGTTTCAGTTTTCAATTAATAACTTCATCATATGTTAGCACCTCGCCCTCAGTGGGATCTTGAGTGTACATTCTTGACGTTGATTTTGTTTCATTTCAAGTACTCTTCTTTAATTTCTCCGCCATATGAAAACACCTATCCTTCCTTGGGATTGAGTGTGCTTTCTTGGCATTGAGTTCTTTCAAGCTTGGATTTCAGTTTTGATGCTAATGCTAATCCATTGGCGTAGTGTTGGCTTGTGTTATGATAATTCAAGAAAAAAATTGGTTGGCATATTTCACCATCCTCCATCTTATACTTCATCGGGGGATGAGAACTCCCCACATACAAGGCAAGAGGCACAGAGGAAGAGGAGGAGGAGAAAATTGCAACAAACACTACTGAAGTATTTAACATTAACAAGGGAAACTCAACAGAAGAAGTGATGAACACTTGCACCTTTTTTGGGTCAAGTGCACTCACAACAAGAGTCAGAAGTAATACAAAGATTGGTTGAATGGAAGCAGAGAAGAGAGGAGGATGCAGTAGGTCTTGAAGTAGGGGTGGTCATCTCCCCTTCCTTCCTTTGCAAGGTGGCCTGCTTAGCTGTGACAACCTTTCCTTGGCACTTGCATTCATGCACAAGGTGGTTTTTGTAACTCTTCGAGCTAGAGACCGAAGGTTGTGAAGGAGCGAAAGACTCCTAATTAGCCATGGGAGTGTCCACCACAACTGTTTCCAATGGAGGGACATGCTCTTGAATGGGAGCAAGAGGAGCAGGTTGAGAAACAATGGGGGGAGTCAACTCTAGTGCCTCGACAATGGGCCTCTTCTTGTTTATTTATTTTGGAGCAAGAGTGGTAGGAGGCCACGGAGGCCAGGACATAGAGGATTCCCCATGGCGAACTTTCTTTTTGTCATATCGAATAGGCCTACGCTCTATGGGTAGAACAAGAATCTTGAACACAAGATGCTTAGGATTTCACCAAGTGAGCACCATAAGATTCTCTCATAAACATGAAACAAAATCTAATGGTGCCACAACGGGGCGAGAGGAAGCATCAGGGTGAACAACGAAAGAGGAATAAGGATCTCAAGAGCGCTTCTCTTCTTCCCTTCTATGTGCCTTAGTGGCATCACTGTCAGCTTTTAAGCAAGCCCTATGTGAAACAACATAAGGTGATGGAGGGTATCTCACTCTCAGCGTTAAGCTCCATTTCTTGTACTTTTGATAAGTCTGGTACAAGAGGTCCTTCCTAGACAGAAGAGGACCAACGAGTGTAGGCTAAAAGTATTCTAAGGAATAACTACCACGTTCAACCGACAGTCTATAGCCAGTGTTGTGGATCACATGTACAAAACCCTTATACATGAATTTCAAACACTTATGCACAACTGAGGGAACTGCATTCATAGCTACTAACCAGGGGATACCCAACTTCACTCTGAAGAGTTCAAACCATGAGATTATATCAAACAAAAGATTTACGGATTTAAGTCCAACAAGAACTGATAAAACAATACTACCAAGAGGAGGTATGGAAAGTTCGTTGTGCATGCAGATGGTTTTCATAGGTGTATTGTACCCATCTTTATGAAAAAATTTAATTAGCATGATCTCCTCAGTTATGATATTCACTTGAGATGTTGAATCAACAAGAACACCTGCTACTGTGTTGTCGTTGATTCACGCAGGGATGTAGAAAGGAGATGGCTCCCTATTAAAGCCCATCGGCAGATCCTGCGAGGTGAAGGATATACCTGTACCACTGCTCATAGGCTGTGCAAAGGGGATAGGTTGATGCAAAAAAGATGCCATCGCATGTCAATGAACGATACTCTCACAAAGCCCCCCAAAGGTTGTATAATAGGATAGGGACCCAATCAAGGTTTCATCATGCAACACTTACGAAACCTTCCAACTACACCTACTAGGGGTCGTAGGTTGAGTCATGAGGTGAAAATCCCCACAAAAATCATACCTACAATGCTCCTAGAACACGAGGAAAGGAGCTTTTAGTACTGCAAGACGAAACCAAAATGGTTCACGTTGGGTTCACCAAAAATGTAAGAGAGGGGGACCAACCACGTCAAGGCTCCAGGTCACAGAGAGATGAGAGTGGAGTGATGCAGATTAGAGAGGAAATCATTCATCAATCACAATTTAAGCCCTTAGAAACAACTTTGCAACCCTTTAAAATCTATCACACCAACTCTTCATAGTTTCACCTAGTTTTCACTTGTAGGTGTGCAGACCTAGTTATGTGAACTTATCTTACAAGAATCTCTTCTAACACACAAACCACTCACCTTTTTAGACACCTTTTAACCCCTTACAAAACATAACTCAAGAACTCAATCTATCAATTTGGACCAACTCCTCTAAAATCATGCAACTACACTGTCCCAATAGGCCAATTAGGCCACATTTACAAAGCAACAACCAGTAAAACTTTCTCTCAACCCAAAAATTTAATGGAAATTCATTAACCCACCTCTAAAACCTCAAAATCAACAATATTTACTCAGAGAAATGGTCTCCAAGACACCTAACCAGTAAACCCTCACTTTTAGCAAGTTTAGGGAGGGTTTTTTGAAAATCTTACTTCCACAACTTATCTCACCTTGAAAAAGCATCAAACATGCTTAAAATTACTTGCACATGTTTAAACAACCTTCATATTTTTCTGCCCCAAGGGTTCTCCACTTTTATCATCCTTAAACCTCTAAATTTCACCAAAAACTCTTCAAATTGCCAACTAGGGCATCACAGGTCAAATTTCTCAACTTGCCTACCCTACTCAAGCCACCCATACTAAATCAAAATATACTCCTAAAATTTCCATTCCGCCAATTTATAGCTTGATTCATCTAGTGGAATGGCTTAATTCTTCATTTTAATACTCTCAAAACCACAAACCCTAATTTATAAAGCACCTATAGAAAATAGGCTATAAAAAATTTGTTCCTCAATGAAATCAGATCATTCCAAAGCCAAGTTACTCCTAACACATGTCTCTACCCAATAAAAAACAAATTTTAACCCAAAGTTTTCAGTATGGGTCCATACAGACCCTACAATAGTAGACTGTGATGATGAAAATATAGAAATGCAGAGGAAACAAGAAATTTTATTGATTGTTCTTCACCTACAGAATCTCTAACCCTCCATTCATCCTTTATAAGGCCTTTTAAACTTTTTTTTACCAAACTCAATGAATTCCAACTGAATTTTAAACTTCCTTGACCATTTGCATTCCAAAAGTTGCATTTTTTTCACCTTTTCAACATGACATTTACAAAATTGCAAAATATGACCAAATAGACTCTAAACCGACCTCATTGATAAAAATTACATTATAAGTGGTCTACCAGGACATTATTGCATCACAAAAAAAACTCTAACACCTAAACACCAACTTTAGACTCTACTTAACCAAACTTGCACAATAGCCTTGGTGCCCTTGCACCATACAACTGGCTTGGAAAAGATTCCAAGTCCCTTGGAATTTAAATGGCAACTTTTCCACACTTGAACGTTGCACCTCCTTGATCTTCAAAGTTCTATCACTTGGTGGGTGGGTGCATGAAGTTGGTCGCACTTTTGTGGCCAAATGGAAAAAAGTTTTTGAAAATAGATAATGTGAGCGCGTTATAACACGCTTGTGTTATGTGGTTTTAAAAGCAAAAAAAAGAAGTGAAAACTATATCGTTTTCTA
>VDFB02281492.1:497216076-497239289 GCA_007258455.2 Sequoia sempervirens | reverse complement strand
AGCACACTTTTGACCTGTACAAGAGGTTTCAAGCTATCTTGCACATGAAGCTTTTTGAGAATATTCCTTTTCTTAAATGATTGGAGGAGAAATAATATTCTTTGGAATATTCATGGGTGAGGAAAAAGGATATTTTGATAATTAAAACAAAGTTTAATTGTGCAAAAGGGGAGCAAGTGGGAGGAAAGAGAATAATTAGATAATTGTTAATTTAAACAAGGTTTTAATTATGTAATTGAGGGATTAGAAGAATAAAGTGATATTCATTAAATTAAATGATTTAATGAATGGGGGAAAGGTGAAATGACATTTAATTAAATAACTTAGGGTTATTTAATTAAATAAGAAGACTTAGGGAATTAAATTAAATAGTTTGATTTATTCAATTTAATAGGATGAAATGTTAGTGTGAAAGGAGGGAATTAACCTGATTAAATTAACTAGGTTAATAGATGAAAATGATGCAATTAATTAAATAGCTAGGCTACTTTAATTAATTAAGCGAAAATAGGATGGATTTCAAGAGGAAATGATTTTATTTATCCAATGTGATCCATCGAGACATTTTTAAGTGTCTACATTTTGCCCCTCTTTGAAGCAATGTACTCGTTGCATTGGTTCAAAGACTAATGCCGATTTCGATGTTGATTTTGATGCTGATGACAATGTAAAAATGACTCGATGATCTCTTTGAGATGTTGATAGCCTAGCTAAAGTTGATTGATTTGATTGATTGATTGATAACATTGTTGATAATTCACAACAATGCAAGGATTGTGTTGAATAACACGAGGATTTGTAGGGAAAGATATATCCTAATGATGATTGATTTGATAATTTGATCAAGATTTGTTAGCAAGGATAGGAAAAAATTCTATTAGATGATTTGATATCGATATGATCAAAAGATGGTTGGTTTCCCCCTCGAGAGATTGATCGGGGAATAAAGTGATCTGATCGGGCTCACGATAGGTGAAAATCATACTTATGCTTGAGATTCTTGAGATTTCAGGTTGCTTTTGAATCAAAGAGCTGAAACTTTTCATATTGTTGAGATGAAGATGACATAGATACCCCACTGTGCCCCAATGAAAGAAGGATTGTTGGTAAAGAGGATGAAAAATAGTTCCTGGAAAGCTCATATGTTGATGTAGACAGATTTTATGATGTATAGATAGTCATCGGCTATGGGTAGCCTCATGTATTTTTCAATGTAGATCACATAGATTTTATGCTTGGATATAAATTTTAGTAAAAATATAAGAATAAGAATATAAGATGGATAGAAGTAGAAGAATGAAAATGAATGAATTTTGACCATTGATTCAAAAGATTGATTCAAAAAGTCCAACAAGTCCTTGATCCATCGAGACTTTATTAGAGATGGTGATGAGAAATACATGATGATGATGATGATGATTCAATCATATCTTGGGATTGGGATCTTCCATCATTCCTTTTTGTTTGATATAACATATAGACATGACGCATCAAGGTATTGATAACCAGGATGGCATTGTATCTAGTGTAATGGACTTTGACTTTGCAAATAGATTGGATAGTTCTTGTTCACACCTTGACATACTAAAACCTCATTGGAATGTAAGTTAGAAGCCTAGAATATATTGGACCAAAGCATACACAATAGTCAACAACATACCCTAAACAACTTTCCTACACATATCTAAGCAAGTATGCGCCAAGATTATTTTACAAGGGTATCCACAAGCACAAAAAACAAAAGATAATGATCGACGCCCCATTCCTTTCTCTCTAAATCATTTTGATAGACATCATCGAGAGGTCCTCGGAATGGGTCATTAAGATAATTCATAAGAAAAGATTAAAGACAAACAGTCAGTGTTATCTATGTCTCTTGCCAGTTTAAATATAGCCAAGGTGATTTCTAATATTGATGCCCATCGCAGGAAGGATTCATCCTAGGACATGTTGATAAGATGTTTTGATTAGGGTGAGGTGTGTGATAAGCCATTGATACAAACTCCATTGGCTCGTTTACCTATGATCTAGACTTTAGATTTTGACACTTAAGTTCTCACTTTACGACTTGCCATACTTTCTTTCTATTTGTTTTACCAAAGGTTCAAGGTGATGCTTGATTTATTATGGGTGAAAGTTTATTGCAAGTGAAAGTGAGATGAGATGGGTGGTTTTGGATTTTTTGGATTATTTCAATGTTTTTGGTATTTTTAAAATGTTTTGAGGTTGTTTTTGGTCTTTTTGAAAGTTTATGTGGATGTTTTGGTTTTTTATTATTTGAGGTTGTTTAGAGTTTTCCAAGGATATTTGACGTTGTTTAGGTCTTTTGAATGTTTTCTAATGTTTTTGGATTTTCAAATTTTAAATGTTTTTGTGTTTTCTGTTATCTGAATGTTTAAGGATTTTTCGATATTTGGATGTTTAAATATTTTTTAGGTTTTGACCAAGAACCTAACCTAAAAGACCTATCCTAGGGGTCTCGGGGGCTGATCAAAGATTATCCTTGCCTACATTATACATGCAAAGACCACATAGTTTGACTGACTTGACTTATTGACAATGAGAAATGAACAGTTGAGGGATGTCAGTTTATTATGATGGACTCCTAAAGGATTGACCTAGGGTGTCTCGGGGGCACATCAATTATGGCCTTGCCTATGTTCAAGCTCAGAGACTTGTAGTTCAAAAAGGTACTATTTTTGGATTTTCACTATTCGACCTTTTTAGGGATTTTGATGTGTTTTGGATGTTTTGGATTTTGACTTTACAATTTTGCGAATGTTTTTGGATTTTAGCTGTACAGGATTTTGAATGTTTTTGGATTTTTGGCTATACAAGATTTTACAAATGTTTTTGGATTTTTTGATCAATGTTTTAAGAATGTTTTTGGATTTTAGAGAAATTTTGAGGTAAACAATACCTAGATCACAATGTCGATGTCACGTTGTGGGGTATAAGACATGGATCAAGAGTTATTTGGAAACAAGAGTGCAATAACCTACCCCTAGTATCTAGCAATTTTTTATAATGCAATGTATAACCAAGATAGGTAATGTATATGCGAAGAGCTCAACAAAGTTTTAACATGCTAGATATGGTCTATGTGACTTCATGAGATAAAATTTTAAAGATCTTATCAAGAGTTTTCCATGAGTAGAGTTGAAGTATTTGCTGAATCTTTGTCAAGATCAAGATAAAATGGGATATCTGGATGAAAGTTGGATTGGATGGATGTAGGGAACATTGGATTTATCATGACAAGGATGGGATGATTCTGTTTGAGAAGGATCATATAAACACTCAATTCTACTCATGATGCCTGTTTGCCAGGTTTTCATCATAGTACTTTCCCAAAGCACCACCGTAGTGGTTTTCACTGGAGGACGATTTTTATTTTTACTATTTTCTTGATTTTTTTTTTGATTTTTTGGAAATTTTACCCTCATGTTCAACCACTCGGTGGAACTGATGTAGAGGCCACTGTCATAATGTTCCAACGATATCCTTCTTGAAGAAGTTGCTTTGCTAAGATATGAGCACTTGAATGCAACCTTGAAGAACTCTGATCTGCCTTGTGGATACCATAATTAACCTTGTCTATGTGCACACATTGCGATATGGTACCTTTAGAATCCTTATTATGAAGGGTAGCTGCCAACACACGGTCAATGCGAGAATTGGATATTGTGAATGGAGTGTATGGTGACATGTATGAAGGAATATGAAACAGATTGGTCGATAGTTTGGAACCTTTGACTCTCCAAACTTGGGAAGATGAGAGATGATGGGTGGGAATGGAGTTTTTCATGGAACTAGGACCAACCACTAGATATACTTTGTTCCTTGCTTGAGAAGCTTGCTTTTGTATTTGAGGACTCTTTTGATGGATACATTTCCCTTTTTTATTATGCCCCATAGTTTCTTTAACTAATGGAGTTTTTGAGGGATGATTTTCTTTATTTTTCCTTGGTATTCATTTGTACTTGATGTGTCCTTTTTGCTTTACTACTTCATTTTATTTGATGATCTTCGCCTTGCTTTGATAGGAATTCTTCTTTTTACGTTGGTCCCGATTTGTATATGAGATGATAGGTGAATGCCAACTCGTGATACAACTAGTTGTAGCGTTGACTGCATTTTCATCATAAGGATCCTTCGTGCCCCATATGTTGATGTTTATTGTAGACAAGATTGTCCTCGACATTGTGAAGGTATTATCAATACCTAATCCTTTTCCCTGATAATGTATCCTTTGATCCATAGCCAATGAATATGACTTGTCATGAACGCATGATATTGCTATGGGTTCCTGCTGTTCAAAAATATGAACTATTTGTTCTGGTTCTATGACATCGTTATCAGTTGATACTACTTCAAAATATGTTGATGATGACTCAAAAGATGTCGATGATGCATAATCATTATAAGAATCAAGAATCTCGACCATTGCTTGCTCTCGTGTAGGAATACCAAGAGTGGTAGGCTCATGTTTTGGATGAAGAATGTTTGTATGTCCATCTGAAAGAAGCATCTCAGGGGTGATATTGAGGACATCTCTGGAGTATAAAATTGTTTGGAAGATGTCACTTAGCTCTTGATGAAACTCTGGGGATAGGGGTTCTTGATCTTGACTTGATTCAGAGTAACTTTCATTATCCTTAAGAGCCTCCTCTTGACATTATCCTTGGGTGGATGATGTATCATCGGTAAAAGACTCTTCGCAATAGCTTGTGGGTAGGGGTGAAATAAGGTTTATTTCTTGCTTGTTTGGAACTTCTTCAACATGCCCAATCATTGAGTCATATGTGGGAGAGATATCACAATCTAATATCCACCTGATGCCATTATGGTATAAAATAGTGTTAAACATTGTTGATGGGTTTGGACTTTGTTTTAAAACAGTATCTCGATGTGTGTCTGATTCCTCATGTTGTGATAAATAAATATGTCCCACCATGGTATCACGTGTATTGTTTACATTTTTTGAGGTTGATGCCTTTCCTGAATCTTTTACTTTTGTATGATCGGGCATAGGGTTTGTGTAAATTTTCAAATTTTGATTCCTAGATTTTTTATCAACATAAATGTCTCCTTGTTCAATAAGATATTCTATTAGATGTTTGAGTCTAAAAAAATTTTGTGTGTTATGACCTTTGTATAGGTGAAATTCACAAAAATGATCATCTCTATAGCTACGAGGTTTTACTTGTGGCTCTTGATAGTTTGAAAAATTTGGGAGTGTGATAAGGTTAGACTGTATCAACTGCTTCAACACATCCTCCATAGGTTCCCCTAATGTAGTAAATTATCGTTTAGGAGCACCATTTGTTCTTTTTTGTCCACATTGAGTATTTGTTGCATTGATCTTTGTTTGATTGTTTAACAGTGAAGTGTATGGTTGTTGTGTATTCATGGTTTGGGTGCTTTCTTGCCTAGGATCAGTTAAGACTACCTTTGCATCAATAACACCATCACTAGTAACATTCTTGTTCTTGGCCCAATAATGAGGCTTGTCGTTAAATCTAGTGGATGGGTGGTTGTATTTATACACTTGTGTGTTTCCCTTGAGATTAGGGCTCTCTTGATGTTAAGGGATCTAGGGAAAAGCTCATCATAAGAGGTAATGCATTGCATTTTCAAGTCGAAGGATAGATTTGGATCAACATTTGCTATGATAATCCCCACTTTTTGTTCATTAGGAAACGTCCACTTGCTCTTAATAGCTTTTTGCCTCCATTGTTGCAAGAAATTGGCGAAGGATTCTCCTTTGTTATGCTTGAGTGTGTATCTCTTCTAAGCTCACATCCATGTCAATATTGAAGGAGAAGTGATCTATGAATCTATCGATGATTTCTTGGAAGGTTTTGATTCTAGGAGGTAATTGTGAAAACCAGTCCATGGCAAGACCTGTTAAACTTCATGGGAAGAGGTGCATTAGGTTAGAACCAGTATAGGCCACCTCCATGCACATGACATTGAATTCCTTGACATGGTCCACATGATTTCCTCTCCCTTTTTATTTATCAAATTTGGGAACCTCAAATCCTGGAGGAAAAGGTACCATTGTGATGTTTCAATCGAATGGATAAGGACATAGGTTTTGTTGTGTATGGGGATTCTTCATCTTTCCCATTTAGAAATCCTACATTTCTTGTGATAATGCCTTAAGTTGCGAGGCTACATTGTCTTGTGGGTTTGGTGGAGGAACATATGTTGCCTATTGTGGGATGGTGGATGAAGTGTATGTGGGATTATGATATGATAAGGTGTTGTATGGTTTGTATGGTGGTGTAGGATATTGTGAAGGTGGTGTAGGCGTATGTGTTCCTAACGTGTTTGGGTTGATGATGTTTTATTGAGGATTGTAGTATAAACCCTGTTGTTGCTATTGTGTGAGCATTTGTTGTTGTTGTGTTGCTAAGGTGGCTTGTTGAGCTCATTGTTGTTGTTGCAATGCTAAGGCTGCTTCTTGTTGTTGTTGTGCTATTAAGGTTGCTTGATGTTGTTGGTGTGCTACTAAGGATGCTTCATGTTGTTGCTATGCTACTAAAGCTGCTTGCTATTATTGTTGCTATTGTTGTGTTGCTAAGGCTGCTTGCTGATAAGCCTGTTGCACTTGATGTAAAGCTAGGGAATGCACTTGCAACATGTAGGATGAGTTGGTTGTTGGGACATATGCAATGGGTTTTGGGTGTTTATGTTCTTATTGGGTTGCGGGTTGTTGATGAGAGGTTGGGGGTTGCCTTGGTTTAACATTCCTTGTAGGATAGTGGATTGAGGTGGAGGAAAGTAAGGTTGAGGTCCCATTTGATTTTTCATGACGTGGGGGACCAAGGGGAAATATGATGTTGGTGACATTGGGTATGGTGATGTTAAGGCACATTAGGACCTTGAGTCCATTAATTGAAAGGATTCCCTTGACCGATGCTTTGGGGATTTCCTTATGCTTGGGATGCGGTCAAGGTATTTCCTTGGTTGATGTGATTCATGACCAAGGGATTATTTTGACTTGGATTTATGATAGATGGGGTTGATGTGGATGGTGGATTGACTTGAGGAGTTTGGGTAACTACTTGTTTTTGTGCGAACCCTTTTCCTAGTACCTACAAATCAACATGAATAAACAAGTTAAACAAGGAATTGAAAGCTAAAACAAGGATTCCCCATTAAATCCATTTACAATACTCAAATTAGGAAGAAAATAATGAAGAACTCAATGGAAATGCCAAAACAAAGATTGAATCCTAATTATAATAGCAAACACATGATCCCATGGGGGAATTGGTGCCAATTTGATGTGAAAATTGGCCCTTTTCCAATTCCTATGATGCAAACTTGATGTGTTGATGAAGATTTGATCCACTTTCTTGATGTTGAAGAGTGCTCCAAGATAAAATCTGCAAAACTTAACTACGATTCAAGAATGATTGATAAAATTTGATGGATATTTGGGCATGGTAATTTTGCAAAATTTGTGGATGATGAAATGAGGATATGAGCTCCTTATTTATAGAATGCCAAGATGGATGAATGTACAAATTTGAACAATGTGGGACTAACATTCATCCAATGGCATGATGCCACTTGTCAAGATATGAATGGGTGAAGGATGTGCAAGATTTGGGGAATGTGCCAATAAATGCATAATTTTGAATTTCAAATTTGTTGAAATGACATGTAAGAGGGAAGGGAAAAATGCAATAAATGCCACTTGGCTCAAGGAAAAGGACATGTAAGATGAATTTATTGCCTTGTTGGATGTACATGTTGACTTGGAATTTTTGAATTCAAAATGAGAGAATATTCCAAAAGATGCCTTGTGAGGAAAATAGAGATTTAATAAATGAATTAAATCTATTTTCATGTGCAACTTGCATTATCTAGAGGATGGGACATGAGATGAGATTAAATTAATCAAGGGTTAATTAATTTAATGAGAGAGGTTAGATGATGTGACCTATCGACTCAAATTTATGGATTTATTAAAATCAAATAAGAGAGGAATATGACAAGAGATTAATTAAATAAGGATTTTTATTTATTTAATTAAAAGAGATGGTGTTAGATTAAATCAAATAAGGTTTTAATTTATTTAATTTAATGAACAGACTTGAGAGATTTAATCAAATAAAATTGATTATTTAATTAAATAGGGGTAATTAGATCAGATGAATTGATTTAATTAAAAAGAGATGACTTGATTAGATAAAATGATTTATTTAATTGAAGAATATTGATGAATTTAATCAGATAGGGGAATTTGATTAAATGGTTAGACTGAGGGATGATTTAGGAAGAAACGATGTTAGTAGGTCAGGATCAGATGCACAATGTCAATTAGTATATTTTACGTGTCTACATTTTGCCCCTCTTTGAAGCAATGTACTCATTGCGTTGGTTCAAAGAATAAACAATCTCAATCAAAGCCAATTTTTTTTGATATTTTAAAAAACCTGCCCCACTGTTGCATGGCAAGAGAAAACATGCCATTATAATGCCCCCTTGAGAGATCGGAAGAAAATTTTAATTTTTTGGGTGATCTCGCGAAAAAAGATAACAAAGTACCCAATAGGTCTGAAAGGGCTCTGGGAGGCTAAAAACGTGTCTAAATGCAATAAAACAATGAAAAACAAGCCTCAATCAGACAAAAACAGGTTTGAGGGTCCAAAACCCTAGCAGGACAGCCATTCAGGGCTAAAAAATCTTAATTTTCATGCTTAAATGGGGCCCGAGGGGTCACTTTCAAGTCATTTTCACACACCTTCGCTAGCAACCTTGAGATTTGAGTTCTGACTCTTTGGCGATATGGCGCAATGACAACTTTCCCTACACATCATTGATCGAGTTCGGACGTACCAGCGGCCACCTGACATCAGGGCACCGGTATGTGACCCCTACCTGAGCTTCGTTTTTTCATTTAATGCCTTATTTAATGCTTTAAAGGGGCGGTTCGCCTGCAACAACACTATATGGCGCCGCTCGACAATCAAATTGTGCCACAACGGTGCAGTTCAGAGTTTACAAACTGTGACGCTAAGCTCAGGGTTGGCGGGTCAGTTTGACAAAGTGCGATGCGGCAGCACTAAATTCGCCCAAACTGCGTCGCTAGAAGGGAAAGTGCACTGCGGCGGTGCCATATAGCTCTTTTCAGCCCTAGCGTTGGAGTTTGATTAAAATAAAACTGCGATGCCATCACGGGTTGCACCGCTGGGGAACTTTTTTGAATGCTTGGTAGAGAATTTTGCAAGAAAATTTATCATGATGATCTTCCTAATGCAGGACGCGGCGAGGGAGCTCTACTCTCGGGAGCACAGGTCGCGAGATTTGGCTGGCGTCTTGCGAGACTTGAGCGACAAGGACCGACTCGGGGATGCCGGGTTGTGGCACATTGTGTACTCGGCGCCTATGCGCACTCACCTAGGGATGCTGTCAGCGCTGGCCGAGAGGTGGCACAGCGAGACGTCCTCGTTTCATCTCCCCACTAGCGAGGCTACCGTCACTTTGGAGGATGTTTGGTGTATTCTACGATTGCCGATTCATGGTTGATGGGCAATTTTTGATATGGACGAGGGGCGCGAGGCCTGTTGCAGAGTCCTTGCCACACAGGACATCATCTTCTGTGAGGGACAGATAGAGCTAGAGCGATACAAGGTCATAGCACCTCCCTACCGCTGGGTGATTGCAGCTATCATTTTGGGTCTTGTTGCCCCAGAGAGACGAGGGCGATACTTCAGTTCCGACTAGGGGTATTGCTAGGAGCGGATGGTCCGAGATAGTCTGGTTCATTTCGCATGGGGGCCTATTCTTCTAGCTTTGCTTTATAAGGACCTCCATGAGTACGTCTACATGGACGACAGAGTGCTGGGGGCTGGGGTGACTTTACTTCACGTCTGGGCATGGGAGCACATTTTTGTGCTATGTCCAACTGTCATTCTAGTTCTAATGGGGGCAGTCAATCCCCTCATGGCACGATACAGAGGCGATGTGTCATTTACACACACCGGTGAGCACGGGATCCCCTACTGGAGGCGGGTCTTAGACGAGATGCTGGTTTTCACTTGGCGACCATACCTTGGTCAGCCTGGATGAGCCAACGATGCCGATCAGTTATTCTATTGCCACCAAGACCGGTATATGCAGGGGTGGGAGCATACTATGATTGAGAGGTACCTGCCCGGGCATGTGCGGCATCAGTTTAGAGAGCCGCAGGATCGGCCTGATGACGACTATGTAGCCGTCTTCACTCGCAACATGACACATGTTTCATGTGGATAGTACATTCCTACCTCAGAGGCCGTGGAGAGCTTTAGGCACTTGGTAGCCTGGTCGTGGGCCTATGATCAGGGTTTAACAAATCTAGGCACCACTCAGGCCTACAGGGACTAGTTCTGACCTCCACTTTGGTTGACTATTCCAGGTGTTGACCCAGATTTGCGTAGAGTTAGAGGCAGAGGGGGAAGACGAGGATGAGGACAGAGGGTTGAGATTTGACATGATCGGCCAGTTGTGCCCCTAGTTCAGCCAGGGCATGGAGACATACACATGTAGGAACAACAGCAAGAGCCACCATGAGGCAATCATTAGCCTCGAGTGCAGCCACAGGGACAGGAAGATGCTTGAGATGCGTGGATTGTGCAGTTACAGGCTCAGATCCAGGTCATGACCGCCGAGACAGATCATGTGAGGGCCGAGAGAGAGCAACTCAGAGCTGAGAGAGATCAGGCTATACATCAAAGACAAGATGCAGAGTTATAGGCAACCACTGAGCTAGGTCAGAGACAACAGATAGAGAGCATGACAGCCTCCTCCTCCCAGGGTACAGTGTCAGCTTGATCGTATAGGGATGCCATCTGAGAGGCAGAGTATTATCGGCGGTCCTATCATGAGGTCGTGCCCAGAGCAGAGTGGGTCCCAGAGTATTTAGAGCGGGCCAGCCATAGACCAGCAGAGGGTCACGATGACAGAGGCGAGGGCAGCATTCACAGGGACCGAGCTTGATTGAGATGATATGATACCTTTTGTGCCTTATGGGCTCATTTTTGATAGCCCGATGGGCCTTTTGTATCGATTGACATATATGTACAGTGATTCAATTTATTTTTTACTATGACAGTTGTGTTATTAATGACATATATTCGATGATGATTTTGATGCGATGTACCGTGTTCTCTTTTATGCATGGATGGTTTATTTCTATATGCTTTGCAATGATGTCTTTATGGATGCATTTATTTCTGATGATGCATGCGTTATGATTATGACTAATAGATCTATATTATGTTAACCTATGATATGCAAATGTGATGGTATTTTTATGATAATGCAAATGCGATGGTCTGATATGTGAAATGATATGATCTATGGTGCACATGCGAAATGATATGTAAATTGTGCTTATGAAATGTTTATGAATGGATGTATGCTTTGTATGTGATGGACTATTCCATTTATGCTTATGTGGGATGATTTATGCAATGAATGTTTTATGATGTTATTTATGAGATGATTATGGATAATGAAATATGAATATGATGGTCATGATATGATGTAAATGAAAATGATACTAATGCATAATGAGGTGGTTTTATGAGATGCTAAGAATAACAAATAATATTATCCTTAACTTTTTAAATGATGATGTAATGTATGTGATGCAAAGTGATATGAGGATGCGTAATGAATGTAATGTGATGAGATGATGTCATGATGTTATGCAAGTATGTATGTCAATGAATTAAATGCCTATATATTTATTGTTTATGATTATGAAATGCTTTTGTTTACGCGATGATTTATGTGATAGGTGGTAATGTGAAATGGTTATAAAATGCAAATGAATGTTATGCGATGATTGATATAATTCCATGCGATGCAATGTAATGGGTGAAATGCAATTACATGGATGCACCTATCTATGAACAATGTTTATGATAACCTATTTATATGATGATTAAAATGCAATGCATATGTTTCCTATATGATATGTTTATGCAATATGCTACTGATTTTTGGATGTAGGATCGATGACGATGATGGTGATGATGATCAACTATCATAGTACCTTGTTAGTGCAATTAGTAAGAAAAGAAGAAGTCATTTCAACAAGACACAAGATGATGCAAATGATGATGATGATTACTTGCCGAGGAATTGGGATTTTCAAAGGGCCAAATTTTCTTATGTTTGATAACACACATGCAAGGTATAGAAAACCAGGATGGCGTTGTACCTAGTGAGATGGAATTTGTCTTGACAAGCAGATAGGAGTATTCTTGTTCACACCTAACATACAGAAACCTTGCTAGGATGCACTTCAGAAGTTTCAAACATCTCAGACCAAAACACAGAAAGGTACACCTGTCCATGCAATAGTCAACAAGTTGCCCTAGAATTTTTCCATACATACCTAACAAAGCAAGTATTCGCTGAGGTTATATTACAAGAACGTCCTACAAGAAAAGCAAAAAAAAGATAATGATCGTTGCCCCATTCCTATTTCTCTAAATCCTCTGTTTTGGGATATCATCGAGAAGTCCTTGGAATGTGCGCAAATAAGATAAGTCAAAAGATAAAGACAAAGTGAACAAACAAGATGATGTTCTTCAATACTGCTAACCAAAGGAGAATGTGTTTTCTAAGGGTAAGAACCGAAACTTATTGCCAAAAGATAATGCCCATTGTAGGAAGGATTCATCCTAGGACATGTTAGTGGATGGCGACACGTCATTTCATTTATCCAAAGTGTTCTTTCTGATAAATAATGCCCATTGTAGGAAGAATTCATCCTAGGAAATGATGTTATCAGATGATTGATATGGGACTGATTGGATGATGGACTATCAACACAAAGAATTGACTAACTTGTTTACGTACTGACTTAACCTTGAGACTTGACATTTTTGAGTTTTCACTTTTAACCTGCTAAACTTGTTTCTAACTATTTCACCAAAGGTTGAGGATGACGATCAATTTATTATGGATGGTGTTATTGTGGGTGCGAGCAAGATGAGGTGGATTTTTTCAAATATTTGGATGTTTTTAGAGTTTTATAATGTTTTGAGGCTATTTTTGGTATTTTTCGAGATTTTCAAATGTTTTGATTTTTGATTTTCCAATGTTTTTGGGATTTTCTGAGATTTTGACCAAGAGACTAACCTAAAGACCTATCCTAGGGGTCTCGAGGGCTGATCAATAGATTAGCCTTGCCTATGTTATACACACAAAGACCACATAGTTCGACTGACAGCTTGACTGATTTATAGATGGAGATATACATGATGAGATGCCAGTTTATTATGATAGACTCCTAAAGGATTGACCTAAATGTCTCGGGGGATGATCAAATATCAACCTTGCCTACGTTCAAGCTTAGAGACGACGTAGTTTGACAAGACGACTCTATTTTTGACTTTTGATGATTTTTTGACTTATTTTTGGATTTTGATGATGTTTTGATGTTTTTGGATTTTTTCATATTTTGATGTTTTTGGATTTTCTGATTTTATGATGTTTTTGGATTTTCTGATTTGAGGACTTTAAAATCATACACGAATTCGATCTAATAAGAACATGCCCCCATCATGATGCAATAGACTACTCTGATAAAGGCCGGACAAACTGACCTTGGGGATGGGCTGAGTAGTACTAGGAGGGATCATGATGCGAAAACATGACCAAGCTATGGTGTGGATGCGAGTGGATGAGTGATGGATGGAGACCTGAATGTGATGGATGATGGAAGCAAAATGGATGGATGATGCAGATCAAGTAATAAGGATCCTGGTGGATGGAAAGTGCTTATTTACGCAAGGCGCCTATTTGCCAGGTTTTCACCAAGGTACTTGCCCATAGTGCCACCAAAGTGGTTTTCACTAGAGGACGATTTTTTTGATCCTTTTTTCTATTTTTTTTGGATTTTTTTTCTTTTTTTCTTTTTTTGTTGTTACCAAGATGCCAGGTTTTTGCCAAGGTAACCATTTTTTCAAAAAAAATCTGATTTTTTGGATTTTTTGGTTCTATACCTTGAAAGATTTAGGCATACATTTTTTTGAGATGAGAGCTATTCATGGGCTCTTGTAGAGGTTCCCCTTCGGGTGTTGATAATTGATGTGCCCCTGACTTGTAACTTGTTGTTATGATGAACGGTCCAAGCCAATTGGGTTCGAACTTGCCTTTGTTGCTTGGGTTTGGGACATTCTTCTGATTTTCTTTTAAGACCATTTCTCCTACTTGGAAAGTCCTGCTTCTGATTTTCTTATTGTAGCTCCTTTTGAGTCTATTCTGATAAACTTGCAAATGATTCAAAACATCTATACATCGCTCATCTAGTATCTCCAGCTCGTTCAATCTTGACACTCAATAGTCTTCATCTGTGATGAGATTTTGTAGTGATATCTTGAGGGATGGGAGCTCAATCTCAATGGGGAGTACCGCTTCTAATCCGTAGACCAAGGAGAAGGGGGTGGTGCCGATGGGTGTGCAGATGCTAGTTCGATAGGCCCAGAGGGCGGGATTAAGCTACAGATGCCAGTCACGACCTGCGTCATTGACTATTTTCTTGAGGATTTTTAGAATGGTTTTGTTTGTAGCTTCTGCTTGGCCATTGCCTTGGGGATAGTACGGGGTGGAGAAGTGATGTTGGATTTTGAATTTTTTGCATAAGTCGTAGACGTCCTAATTTTTGAATGGTGTCCCATTATCTGAGATAATGGCTTGTGGAACACCATAGCGACATATGAGATAGTTTAGAATGAACTTTGAAATCTGCTTCCCAGTTATGTATGTCATGGGTATGGCCTCCACCCACTTAGTAAAGTACTATGTTGCGGTTATAATGAATTTGTGGCCATTAGATGAGGTGGGTGTGATTTTCCCAATGAGATCGAGTCCCCACTGCGAAAAGGGCCATGGTGTGACGATAGGATGAAGCTCCTGAGATGGAGCATGGATGAGGTCCCCATGATGCTAACATTGTAGACACCTTCTAGCATGATCATGTGCTTCTCTTTCCATTGTGGGCCAATAATACCCCATCCTGGCAGTTTCTTGGCTATGGTCATTCCACTCGAGTGCGAACCACAAATACCGTTGTGTACTTCAGTTAGAGCGGTTAATGCCTCCTCAGCATTTAGGCAGCGTAGTAGGGTTCCTTCTATGCTCCTACGATACAGGGTATCTCCTAGGATGAAAAATTTGGATGCCTTTTTAACAAAGGTTCATTTTAGGTTTGATGGTAGGTCGGTGGGTATGACTCCTATTCGAAGATATGTGTAAATGTCGTGATACCAAGGATCACAGGGACCAATGATTTCACACACGAATTCTGATTCTAGTACCCCGAATGTGGGCACGAGAAGCTACTCTATTAGGAATTCATATTTTGGAACATTGTTGGGGATGTCCAGTAGGGACCCAATTGTTGCCATGGCGTCTGCTGCTCTGTTGTTGGCTCTAGGAATCTGCTCAAATGTGATTTCGATGAACGATTCTTTGAGAGTCTCCACCAATTTCTTATATGGAGTGAGTTTGTCGTCCTTGGTCTAGTATTCATTATTCACTTGATTTATGATCAATTGGGAGTCTCCATATACTTTGAGAGCTATGATGTTCCACTGCACTGCTATTATGAGACCTATGGTCAAAGCCTCGTATTTCGCAATGTTATTAGTGGAAGGAAATGCCAATTTGTATGACCTTGGTATGCAATCCCCTTGTGGGGTGATGAAGAAGACACCAACTCCTGATCCATGCTGTGTGTATGAGCCATCGAAGTATAGTTTCTGGTGGTTAGCTATGTTAAGATTAAAAATGGATTCATCTAGAAACTCTGAGATAAGAGGATTCTCAGAATAAATAGGTGCCTCTGCTAGTTGATCTGCAATAACTTGACCCTTGATTGCTTTCCTCTCCACATACTCAATGTCATATTTTGATAATATCATTACCCATTTTTCCATTCTTCCTGTGAGAATTGCCTTTGATAGTAGATACTTGAGGGGATCAATTTTTGCGATGAGCTTTATCTTGTGTGCCAACATGTAATGTTTGAATTTTTGAGATGCAAACACTACTCCAAGGTAGGCTTTCTTGATGAATGAATAGTTTAGCTCATGCCCAACCATTGTTCTGCTGATATAGTAGATAGCCCTCTCGGTTCCGTTTTCATCATGCTGGGCTAGGAGAGCTCCAAGGGCTGCTGCTGTTGCTGATACGTATAGAATCAATGGCTTTCTTGGGATGGGTGGCATTATGACTGGCGGTGTTAGGAGATATTCTTTGATTTTGTTAAATGCCTCTTCACACTTGGTATCCCATTTATACGCTACTCCCTTGTGAAGTAGGTGAGAGTATGGGTTATGTTTGTCCGCCAGTTGTGCTATGAATCATCAGATGGATTGGAGTCTACCTTGGAGACCTCTTAGTTGCTTTAATGTTTTCGGTGCTTCCATCTTGAGGATTGCTTTCACCTTTGCTAGATCCACCTCGATACCCCTCATGGACACTATATATCCTAGGAGTTTACCTGATTGTACGCCGAAGACACACTTCTTGGGATTTAGTCTGACTTTGTATTCCTCCAATCTGTCAAAGATAACACTTAGGGTTGCTATGTGTTCTTTTCTTTTTCTTGACTTAGCTAGAATGTCGTCAACATAGTCTTCAATTGTTTTATGGATCATGTCATGGAATATCAATGTCATAGCCCGTTGATATGTTGCTCCTGTGTTCTTTAGGCTGAATGGCATCATGTTCCAGCAGTAAGTCCCCCATGGACAAGTGAAGGTTGTCTTATGTTGATCCTCTTTAGCTATCATGATCTGATTGTATCCTAAAAATCCATCCATTAGTGATAACATCTCATGTCCAACTGTCGTGTCTACTATCATGTCGATGTTGGGAAGCGGGAAGTCATCTTTTGGACATGCCTTGTTCAAATCTCTAAAGTCTGTGTAGATTCTAATGGCTCTGTCAGGCTTTGAAACAGGTACCAATTTTGATACCCATTCTGGATAATCTATTGGTCATATGAATCCTACATCCAATAGCTTTTTTAGCTCCATTTTGACTAACGAAGTGATCTGAGGATGCATTTTCTAAAGTTTTTGTTTGACAGGCTTTGCTTCTGGATACACTGCTAAGTGATGAACCACAGTCTCTAGATCAAGCCCCGGCATGTCAGCATAACTCCATGCAAATTTTATCTATCTTTCCCTTAAGAAGGGTGCTAGGAGCTCTTTCTCTTCTGATAGTAGTGATTCTGCATAGAATGTGATATGTGGGGTCTCCTCTTTTCCTAGGTTGACAGGATTGCATTTTTCTGCCAAGATTGCTGACTTTTCCCAATGAATAGCTCTTAAAGGAAGATTGAATCCCCCATCCTCGGGTGCCTCAGAGAGGTTTTCACCATTGGATGCATCTTTTCTTTTTACTTTTTTCTTGTCAGAGAGTGCCACAGTATGGTTTTCACTCAAAGACTTGGATATTATTCTTAATTTATCGCTTTTGCGACTGAAGGATTCAATCATTTCCCCATAATAGGCATGTGTGTCCAACTCCATTATAAACCCTACTTTGTGATCCCCATCTGGAATGTTGTCCCACGATCCCATGAATTATGAGAGTGCCTCATCGTTTTTGAATGTATTAAGAATTGGTGGTCCTTGTTGGTCATAGTCGATGAGTTGGGGATATACTAAACGGATCTCATGATTTTGATGGTCTGTTTCAAAGGATAGGGTACTAATCATGCAAAGAGTGGTATCCTCGAATAGCCTAGGGAGATTGGATATGGGGTCCTCATCATCGCTACTACTACAGGCATAGGTTATATCAAAGGTATAGTTATCTAGAACATGACCTGTGGATACTGGTAATCATAGTTCTGTTGCAGTTGGCTGATGAGGTTTATTAACCGCTCTAACCAGAGGACTTCAACCATGTATGGTTATACTCGGAGGGGTACATGCAAGGCCAATATTTTTTCTTGGTCGCATCTCTGGCATGATAGGTATTATGAGCCCATTGTCATTTTGTCCCAGTCTTTGATTTATGTCGTAGCCCATTGCGAGCATCATTTGTAGGCCCTTTCTTCTCTCATCCATTGGTAATTCAGGTGTCGGTCTTTCATCTTGATATAGCATATGTGATAGATCTGCCTCAATAACCTCCTAGCCAAGGTCTCCGTAGCTTGTGAATTCGGGATAGTCTTTAGGAGACATTTGTGATGTGGAAGCTTGGTTTTCTTGTGGATGTCCCCGTGATCTAGAAGATTGTGGTAACTCTCCTACCAAAAAAGCATTGTTAGGAGCTTGTAGCTTCCACAACCGTCATCCTAGATGATGAGCTTCATGTCAGAGATGGTAGGAATGGTGGGAGTGGCGGGTGTCTCTATCGCAAAAGTGGACGCGAGAGTGGCGGGGTCGATGTATGGTGTGGATGGGCCCTCACCATTTTTTGGTACTTGGGGGATTTTGTAATACTTTGCTTCAATATTTTTGCAATACGAGAAAGGTTCGGGATCTCCATGGACGGTAACTTCTTGTTCGTTATGTGTAAATTTCACACATTGGTGGAAGGTTGATGCTACCGCTTTCATCGCATGAATCCATGGATGTCCTAAGAGGATATTATATGAAAATTTGAGGTCCAATACCTAACAAGTGGTTTCCATGATGGCAGGACCTACCTGAATAGGGAGTTTGATTGTGCCCTGAGACACTCTTTCTTGGTCATCATATGCTCTTATCGTGATTCCCTTTCCTTTGTCGATGGAATCTTCTAATATTTTCAACTGTTTGATGAGGCTGAGAGAATAGATATTCAAACCCGCACCTCCATCCACCAAGACCCTTTTGATTTTGCTCTTATGTACTATGGCTTCCAAGTGAAGTGCACGGTTGTGAGATGGTTGAGCGGGGAAATCTTGGTCAGAGAATGTAAGGAGATTAGGCGTAATGATATTTCCGACCATAGCTTGGAATTGCTCTATATCAAGATCTGCGGGGACAGTGGATGAGGCTAATGCTTCCTCAAGGATCTTCTTATGAGCTGATGATATTTTTAACAACTCCATGATGGAGATGTGTGCTGGTGTTCTCTTAAGTTGATCTAGGACATTGTAGCCATTAGGAATGGATCTAGATGCAGGGACTCTATTTGGTTGGGATGATCCTGTGATGGTCACTTTGCCACCTCTTCTTGTCACTCCAAAATCTTCGGCATAGGCACCTTTGATAGTAATGACCATGTAGTCTTCATTTAGGGAGGCGACGACTGTTTCATACACATGATTTATGTTTGAGTGGGTGCCCTTCCCTTTATCATTTTTATTCCCTTTGTTTCTAGCCAAGTTGCAAGACTAGATATTAAGGATTGACTTAGTACAAGGGATGGAGTTGGTTGAATCGTAGATTGGGTTAACCCTAGTGTCAAATTTTGCATGAGAAAAGTTGAATGATTTTGTTCATACTCAAGGAGTTTGTCTTTATTAAGTTGAAGTGGGTTGCTTGTGACATTTTCTACCTCATATGGTCCTACCGGATCTTGGATTTGTTGTGCAGGGGTAGAATGACCTCTTGGATCAAATTCTTGAGGGTTGGTATCACTGATGGTAGATGAGACTTTGGTTTTCTCCATGATTCTTTTGTGTTGCAATCTTGTTGTTACCATAAATTGTGGGTCACCTATGGGAGAGTTATGTTGAGATTTGTAATATTTAAACTCTCTAGTTGACTCAAATTTAGGTAAAAGGGACGCTCTAAGTATTTTTGAGGCAATGATGAAAATGGGAGATGAAAAGGAGGATGATATGGAAAGTGATATTTGAAAACATTTTGGGACAACACTTTTGACTTAAGAGTTTGATGTTTGATTATGGATGTTTATGAACTTGGAAATCTTTAGGGTAGACTCGTGACCTTCAAGATAAACTAGTTCAAAGATGATAACTAACTTAACCAAATGCATGGAAAAGGATTCATTTCAAATACAAAGTAACTAAGTTAGGGGTTGGTTTGATAGATTTCTAAGTCCAAAAGTGTTGTTGTATTCAAAATTTTTGCAAAGTTTGGTGAAGTGAAGGATGAAATTTGATGGAGGGGTGAGTGAAATGTTTGACCCAATATTGAACTAGAATGAACCTTTGTTTTCCAAGACCAAGGTAGTGAGAAACATGCGATACCTAAAAAGTGATAATACTCCAAGAACTCAATGATTTTGGTAAAATAGACTCAACCGATTTTGGAAATAGGACCCAATGATTTTGACAATAGAATTCAGTGACTTTGGATAATGGAACTCAATGATTTTGACAATAGAACTTAATGATTTTCAACTCAATGTTTGCAATGTTTTCCTTGTATGATAGCGGGCGTAAGGTCAAGTTGTTCAATGGGAGTGATCGGTCTCCAAATGGTCATGTGCGGTTCAAATTGTCAATTTATATTGCTTAAGTGAATTTATTTTACCACAAACACTTGTCTTGATTATGTTTCCAAACTAAAATTTCTATGTCAAAAACATCATAAATTTCACAATGTCTATTTTGTGAAAAGGATGAAGTTCAAGCCATAGTTGCTTATGTTAACTTTGAAAAATATGGATTGAGATATAAGTCAAGATATTTAGAAATATCTAAGATAGAAATCCTTAGGACAAGCATCAATATCAAGGCTATTTCGAAAGGTATCCATACTTAGAGCAAAGGGTTTGAAATTTTGAGAAAAATTGTGAATGTTTGTTTGTAATGTTTTGGATCGAAGCAAAGTATTAAATGACTCACAATCATTTACAACCTAGGTTTGAATAGCCATACTTGTTGAGTCCCCACTCGGATTTCTCCAAACACTAAGACAATGCAAACAGTTAGAGATTTGGTGACACTGGATCCCCTTCACGACACACACTTTTTGGGACCACCAAATCTCAAATTCCTGAAGATCCTAAGATCCTAAGGATTTTTCTATTTCAACAATGAATAGTAAAAATGTGGGGCTACTTTAGATCGACTGTTCTTGCACCAACAAGCATTAAGGAATTTTGGTAACTAAAAAATTTGGTTCTTAGTAACAAATCGAGAACACCCAACTGTGTACACACCAACTTTTCCACTTAAGGATCTTACTACCGTTCATGTTCCACTTAAGGAATGGTACTAGGTGGTGTATGTTATACAGTCTAGGGTAGAAGGTAATTTTTCACGATTTCCCAACCTTTAATATAGCCTGTCAGTAAACGTGCTTGCAAGAACTTGCCTATGATTTTCCCGTTGCGGGGTGTGTCTCATAGTAAGTCCTATCTTAAGGGTGACATAAGGCATAAAAGTGTACTTTAAGTATTTCTCTTCACCCAAGATCGCATGAAGCGCAAGGGGATTGGATACACACTACAAATGTGTCATAGTAAAGAAAACACTCATTCATTTTAACGACTAAATGAATTCATTTTATGCACCAATTGAAATGTTAAGTTGCCTTGTTCAATTTTAGAGCCCAAAAGACAATGATGAGATGAGGGTTCAATTTTATTCCCATTTGAGTGTTCGTTTTAAACCCAAATGAAATTTATTGAGGTCCTAGAACGCAAAGTAAAAAGCATAAGAAATTGGGTTATAATTGCCCCAAAGCATCAAACGCTTGTTACAATCATAAAATCTTAAGATGATAATGCTTCTTCACTTTAGCTTCGTGTCATCCAATCCTACAAAATCGCATTAATCTAAAAACCAAAACAACGTTAGAGGCATGTTAGTACTTTGATGAATCAAGAAAATTAAAACACATGCTAAAAAATGATTGTTAAACTTCTTACCAAAGTTGGGGCATCGCTATTTACAATAGCATCACTCTGGTGAATTTGGGCTTCACTCTGCAAACAAACCAGAGAGCACGATAGTGTCACTATTTTGTCAAGCGTAGCTGTTTGCAAATCTTCGACACCTCTATAAAGTATTAGCGTCACCATTTGTTTAATTGGCATTGGTGCATTTAATAGGCATTTTTGTTTGAAATGATGATAGCAAAGCTATATGGCGATGCCCTGCAAAGGCATCACTGAAATTGAGTTGGGGCGTTGCTCTTTCCTGCAAAAGTTAAAATGAACAGAATTCAAGCTAGAAATTGATTAAATTTGATCGATTTTCCCTCCTAACTCCAGAATATCGACCGATGATATTAGCATAGGCCGATTACGCTTGATCCATGAAGAATTGAAGCCTAATGTAGCCACTAATACTCAATCTTAAACAAGATCATTCAAATGAAAGTTAAACTAAACATTTATTGAAACCAAATATTATGAATAGTGAAAGCATTTAAATGTCTACTCTAACCCATTTAAAACTTATCCCGTTTTTGAATTTGTGTCATGTTGATGTGGAACAACGACCCTTTCCCAATCCCGTGATCAGTGAGCTTGTTTCAATCGATTCTATTGAAGAGAATTGATGAAACTGTTGTGATATGTGAATGAAAACATTATTTTATGCTAAATTGAGCATGATGCAAGAGTTAATCTACCATGATTTTATGCTAAAAGATGTAGATATGCAATTGCTAAGCTAATCTAAATGAAATTAAACTAAGGGATTAAAACCCTAATTATTTATTTAGCTAAATGGATGCATGAAAGCCATTAATGGAAGTTAAGCTATTATGCAACTAAAAATGAACTAAAATATGCTAAATGTGAGTAAAGATGAGTGTGAGTGTGACTAATTTCAACAGCATAGGTTTTCTCTGAAAAAGATGGATCCATTTGTCTCCAAATAGTGCTTTATTTATAGGAGAGCAAATGAAAAATGAAGGGTTGAGATCAAAAAGGTTAATCAACGGTCAAGGATGGAGGAAATGGAGGCATGGATAATGGATTGTCATCAATAGATGATAATGCAAGATGAGATTTAATCAAGGGTTCTCATTCCTTCCAAACAAGCATACTTTTGACCTGTATAAGAGGTAAAAAGTTAACTTGTACAAGAGGTTTCAAGCTATCTTGCACATGAAGCTTTGTGAGAATATTCCTTTTCTTAAATGATTGGAGGAGAAAGAATATTCTTTGGAATAGTCATGGGTGAGGAAAAAGGATATTTTGCTAATTAAAACAAAGTTTAATTGTGCAAAAGGGGAGCAAGTGGGAGAAAAGAGATTAATTAGATAATTGTTAATTTAAACAAGGTTTTAATTATGCAATTGAGGGATTAGAAGAATAAAGTGATA
>VDFB02281492.1:497160980-497215976 GCA_007258455.2 Sequoia sempervirens | reverse complement strand
GAAAACCAGTCCATGGCAAGACCTGTTAAACTTCATGGGAAGAGGTGCATTAGGTTAGAACCAGTATAGGCCACCTCCATGCACATGACATTGAATTCCTTGACATGGTCCACATGATTTCCTCTCCCTTTTTATTTATCAAATTTGGGAACCTCAAATCCTGGAGGAAAAGGTACCATTGTGATGTTTCAATCGAATGGATAAGGACATAGGTTTTGTTGTGTATGGGGATTCTTCATCTTTCCCATTTAGAAATCCTACATTTCTTGTGATAATGCCTTAAGTTGCGAGGCTACATTGTCTTGTGGGTTTGGTGGAGGAACATATGTTGCCTATTGTGGGATGGTGGATGAAGTGTATGTGGGATTATGATATGATAAGGTGTTGTATGGTTTGTATGGTGGTGTAGGATATTGTGAAGGTGGTGTAGGCGTATGTGTTCCTAACGTGTTTGGGTTGATGATGTTTTATTGAGGATTGTAGTATAAACCCTGTTGTTGCTATTGTGTGAGCATTTGTTGTTGTTGTGTTGCTAAGGTGGCTTGTTGAGCTCATTGTTGTTGTTGCAATGCTAAGGCTGCTTCTTGTTGTTGTTGTGCTATTAAGGTTGCTTGATGTTGTTGGTGTGCTACTAAGGATGCTTCATGTTGTTGCTATGCTACTAAAGCTGCTTGCTATTATTGTTGCTATTGTTGTGTTGCTAAGGCTGCTTGCTGATAAGCCTGTTGCACTTGATGTAAAGCTAGGGAATGCACTTGCAACATGTAGGATGAGTTGGTTGTTGGGACATATGCAATGGGTTTTGGGTGTTTATGTTCTTATTGGGTTGCGGGTTGTTGATGAGAGGTTGGGGGTTGCCTTGGTTTAACATTCCTTGTAGGATAGTGGATTGAGGTGGAGGAAAGTAAGGTTGAGGTCCCATTTGATTTTTCATGACGTGGGGGACCAAGGGGAAATATGATGTTGGTGACATTGGGTATGGTGATGTTAAGGCACATTAGGACCTTGAGTCCATTAATTGAAAGGATTCCCTTGACCGATGCTTTGGGGATTTCCTTATGCTTGGGATGCGGTCAAGGTATTTCCTTGGTTGATGTGATTCATGACCAAGGGATTATTTTGACTTGGATTTATGATAGATGGGGTTGATGTGGATGGTGGATTGACTTGAGGAGTTTGGGTAACTACTTGTTTTTGTGCGAACCCTTTTCCTAGTACCTACAAATCAACATGAATAAACAAGTTAAACAAGGAATTGAAAGCTAAAACAAGGATTCCCCATTAAATCCATTTACAATACTCAAATTAGGAAGAAAATAATGAAGAACTCAATGGAAATGCCAAAACAAAGATTGAATCCTAATTATAATAGCAAACACATGATCCCATGGGGGAATTGGTGCCAATTTGATGTGAAAATTGGCCCTTTTCCAATTCCTATGATGCAAACTTGATGTGTTGATGAAGATTTGATCCACTTTCTTGATGTTGAAGAGTGCTCCAAGATAAAATCTGCAAAACTTAACTACGATTCAAGAATGATTGATAAAATTTGATGGATATTTGGGCATGGTAATTTTGCAAAATTTGTGGATGATGAAATGAGGATATGAGCTCCTTATTTATAGAATGCCAAGATGGATGAATGTACAAATTTGAACAATGTGGGACTAACATTCATCCAATGGCATGATGCCACTTGTCAAGATATGAATGGGTGAAGGATGTGCAAGATTTGGGGAATGTGCCAATAAATGCATAATTTTGAATTTCAAATTTGTTGAAATGACATGTAAGAGGGAAGGGAAAAATGCAATAAATGCCACTTGGCTCAAGGAAAAGGACATGTAAGATGAATTTATTGCCTTGTTTGATGTACATGTTGACTTGGAATTTTTGAATTCAAAATGAGAGAATATTCCAAAAGATGCCTTGTGAGGAAAATAGAGATTTAATAAATGAATTAAATCTATTTTCATGTGCAACTTGCATTATCTAGAGGATGGGGCATGAGATGAGATTAAATTAATCAAGGGTTAATTAATTTAATGAGAGAGGTTAGATAATGTGACCTATCTGACTCAAATTTATGGATTTATTAAAATCAAATGAGAGGAATATGACAAGAGATTAATTAAATAAAGATTTTGATTTATTTAATTAAAAGAGATGGTGTTAGATTAAATCAAATAAGGTTTTAATTTATTTAATTTAATGAATAGACTCGAGATATTTAATCAAATAAAATTGATTATTTAATTAAATAGGGGTAATTAGATCAGATGAATTGATTTAATTAAAAAGAGATGACTTGATTAGATAAAATGATTTATTTAATTAAGTGAGGAATATTGATGAATTTAATCAGATAGGGGAATTTGATTAAATGGTTAGACTAAGGGATGGTTCAGGAAGAAATGATGTTAGTAGGTCGGGATTAGATGCATAATGTCAATTAGTATATTTTACGTGTCTACATTTTGCCCCTCTTTGAAGCAATGTACTCATTTCGTTGGTTCAAAGAATAAACGATCTCAATCAAAGCCAATTTTTTTTATATTTTAAAAAACCTGCCCCACTGTTGCATGGCGAGAGAAAACATGCCATTATAATGCCCCCTCGAGAGATCAGACGAAAATTTTAATTTTTTGGGTGATCTCGCGAAAAAAGATAATAAAGTACCCAATAGGTCTGAAAGGGCTCTGAGAGGCTAAAAACATGTCTAAATGCAATAAAATAATGAAAAACAAGCCTCAATCAAACAAAAATAGGTTCGGGGGTCCAAAACCCTAGCAGAACAACCATTCAGGGCTAAAAAATCCTAATTTTCATGCTTAAATGGGGCCTGAGGGGTCACTTTCAAGTCATTTTCACACACCTTCGCTAGCAACCTTGAGATTTGAGCTTTGACTCTCTGGCGATATGGCGCAACAACAGCTTCCCCTACACATCATTAATGGAGTTCAGACGTACCAGCGACCGCCTGGCATCGGGGCACCGGTATGTGACCCCTACCCGAGCTTCATTTTTTCATTTAATGCCTTATTTAATGCTTTAAAGGGGCAGTTCGCCTGCAACAGCACTATATGGCATTGCTCGACAATCAAACTGTGCCACAGAGGTGCAGTTCAAAGTTTACAAACTGTGACACTAAGCTCAGGGCTGGCGAGTCGGTTTGACAAAGTGCGATGCGGCAGCACTAAATTCGCCCAAACTGCGTCGCTAGAAGGGAAAGTGCACCGCGGTAGTTCCATATAGCTCTTTTCAGCCCTAGTGTTGGAGTTTGATTAAAATAAAACTGCGACGCCATCACGGGTTGCACCGCTGGGGAACTTTTTTGAATGCTTGGTAGAGAATTTGGAAGAAAATTTATCATGATGATCTTCCTAATGCAGGACGCGGCGAGGGAGCTCTACTCTTAGGAGCACAGGTCGCGAGATTTGGCTGGTGTCTTGCGAGACTTGAGCGACAAGGACCAAGACCGACTTGGGGTTGCCGGGTTGTGGCACATTGCGTACTCGGTGCCTGTGCGCACTCACCTAGGGATGCTGTCAGCGCTGGCCGAGAGGTGGCACAACGAGACGTCCTCATTTCATCTCCCCACTAGCGAGGCTACCGTCACTTTGGAGGACGTTTGGCATATTCTACGATTGCCGATCCATGCTTGATGGGCAATTTTTGATATGGACGAGGGGCGCGAGGCCTACTTTAGAGTCCTTGCCACACATGACATCATCTTCTGTGAGGGACAAATAGAGCTAGAGCGATACAGGGTCATAGCACCTCCCTACCGCTGGGTGATTGCAACTATCATTTTGGGTCTTGTTGCCCCAGACAGACGAGGGCGATACTTCAGTCCCGATTGGGGGTAGTGCTAGGAGCAGATGGTCTGAGATAGTCTGGTTCGTTTCGCATGGGGGCCTATTCTTTTAGCTTTGCTTTACAAGGACCTCCATGAGTACATCTACATGGACGACAGAGCGCTGGGGGTTGGGGTGACTTTACTTCATGTTTGGGCATGGGAGCATATTTTTGTGCTATGTCCACATGTCGTTCTAGTTCCGATGGGGGCAATCAATCCCCTCATGGTACGATACAGAGGCGGTGTGTCATTTACACACACCGGTGAGCACGGGATCCTCTACTGGAGGCAGGTCTTAGACGAGATGCTGGTTTTCACTTGGCGACCATACCTTGGTTAGCCTGGATGAGCCAATGATGCCGATCAACTATTCTATTACCACTAAGATCGGTATATGGAGGGGTGGGAGCATACTATGATTGAGAGGTACCTGCCCGGGCGTGTGCAGCGTCAGTTTGGAGAGCCACAGGATCGACCTGATGACGACTATGTAGCTGTCTTCACTCGTAGCATGACACAGGTTTCATGGGGATAGTACATTCCTACCTTAGAGGCCGTGGAGAGCTTTAGGCACTTGGTAGCCTGACCGTGGGCCTATGATCAGGGTTTAGAAAATCTAGGCACCACTCAGGCCTACAAGGACTGGTTTCGACCTCCACTTCGGTTGACTATTCCAGGTGTTGAACTAGATTTGCGTAGAGTTAGAGGTAGAGAGGGAAGATGAGGACGAGGACAGAGGGTTGAGATTCGACAGGATCCGCCAGTTGTGCCCCTAGTTCAGCCAGGGCATGGAGACATACACATGTAGGAACAACATCAGGAGCCACCACGAGGTAATGATTAGCCTTGAGTGCAGCCACAAGGACAGGCAGATGCTTGAGATGTGCTGATTGTGCAGTTACAGGCTCGGATCTAGGTCATGACCACCGAGACAGATCATGCGAGGGCCAAGAGAGAGCAGCTCAGAGCTGAGAGAGATTAGGCTATACATCAAAGACAAGATGCAGAGTTACAGGCAACCACTGAGCTAGACCAGAGACAGCAGATAGAGAGCATGACAGCCTCCTCCTCCCAGGGTACAGTGTCAGCTTGATCGTATAGGGATGCCATCTGGGAGGCAGAGTATTATCGGCGGTCCTATCATGAGGTCATGCCCAGAGCAGAGTGGGTCCCAGAGTATTTAGAGCGAGCCAACCATAGACCAGCAGAGGGTCACAATGATAGAGGGGAGGGCAGCATTCACAGGGACCAAGCTTGATTGAGATGATATGATACATTTTGTGCCTTATGGGCTCATTTTTGATAGTCCGATGGGCCTTTTGTACCAATTGACATATATGTACAGTGATTCGATTTATTTTTTACTATGACAGTTGTGTTATTAATGACATATATCCGATGATGATTTTGATGCGATGTACCGTGTTCTCTTTTATGCATGGATGGTTTATTTCTATATGCTTTGCAATGATGTCTTTATGGATGCATCTATTTCTGATGATGCATGCGTTATGATTATGACTAATAGATCTATATTATGTTAACCTATGATATGAAAATGTGATGGTATTTTTATGATAATGCAAATGCGATGGTCTGATATGTGAAATGATATGATCTATGGTGCACATGCGAAATGATATGTAAATTGTGCTTATGAAATGTTTATGAATGGATGTATGCTTTGTATGTGATGGACTATTCCATTTATGCTTATGTGGGATGATTTATGCAATGAATGTTTTATGATGTTATTTATGAGATGATTATGGATAATGAAATATGAATATGATGGTCATGATATGATGTAAATGAAAATGATACTAATGCATAATGAGGTGGTTTTATGAGATGCTAAGAATAACAAATAATATTATCCTTAACTTTTTAAATGATGATGTAATGTATGTGATGCAAAGTGATATGAGGATGCGTAATGAATGTAATGTGATGAGATGATGTCATGATGTTATGCAAGTATGTATGTCAATGAATTAAATGCCTATATATTTATTATTTATGATTATGAAATGCTTTTGTTTACGCGATGATTTATGTGATAGGTGGTAATGTGAAATGGTTATAAAATGCAAATGAATGTTATGCAATGATTGGTATAATTCCATGCGATGCAATGTAATGGGTGAAATGCAATGACATGGATGCACCTATCTATGAACAATGTTTATGATAACCTATTTATATGATGATTAAAATGCAATGCGTATGTTTCCTATATGATATGTTTATGCAATATGCTACTGATTTTTGGATGCAGGATCGACGACGATGATGGTGATGATGATCAACTGTCATAGTACCTTGTTAGTGCGGTTAGTAAGAAAAGAAGAAGTCATTTCAACAAGACACAAGATGATGCAAATGATGATGATGATTACTTGCCGAGGAATTGGGATTTTCAAAGGGCCAAATTTTCTTATGTTTGATAACACACATGCAAGGTATAGAAAACCAGGATGGCGTTGTACCTAGTGAGATGGACTTTGTCTTGACAAGCAGATAGGAGTATTCTTGTTCACACCTAACATACAGAAACCTTGCTAGGATGCACTTCAGAAGTTTCAAACATCTCAGCCCAAAACACGGAAAGGTACACCTATCCATGCAATAGTCAACAAGTTGCCCTAGAATTTTTCCATACATACCTAACAAAGCAAGCATTCGCTGAGGTTATATTACAAGAACGTCCTACAAGAAAAGCAAAAAAAAGATAATGATCGTTGCCCCATTCCTATTTCTCTAAATCCTCTGTTTTGGGATATCATCGAGAAGTCCTTGGAATGTGCGCAAATAAGATAAGTCAAAAGATAAAGACAAAGTGAACAAACAAGATGATGTTCTTCAATACTGCTAACCAAAGGAGAATGTGTTTTCTAAGGGTAAGAACCGAAACTTATTGCCAAAAGATAATGCCCATTGTAGGAAGGATTCATCCTAGGACATGTTAGTGGATGGCGACACGTCATTTCATTTATCCAAAGTGTTCTTTCTGATAAATAATGCCCATTGTAGGAAGAATTCATCCTAGGAAATGATGTTATCAGATGATTGATATGGGACTGATTGGATGATGGACTATCAACACAAAGAATTGACTAACTTGTTTACGTACTGACTTAACCTTGAGACTTGACATTTTTGAGTTTTCACTTTTAACCTGCTAGACTTGTTTCTAATTGTTTCACCAAAGGTTGAGGATGACGACCACTTTATTATGGATGGTGTTATTGCGGGTGCGAGCAAGATGAGGTGGAATTTTTCAAATATTTGGATGTTTTTAGAGTTTTATAATGTTTTGAGGCTATTTTTGGTATTTTTCAAGATTTTCAAATGTTTTGATTTTTGATTTTCTAATGTTTTTGGGATTTTCTGAGATTTTGACCAAGAGACTAACCTAAAGACCTATCCTAGGGGTCTCTAGGGCTGATCAACAGATTAGCCTTGCCTACGTTATACACACAAAGACCACGTAGTTTGAGTGACAGCTTGACTGATTTATAGATGGAGATATACATGATGAGATGTCAGTTTATTATGATAGACTCCTAAAGGATTGACCTAAATGTCTCGGGGGATGATCAAATATCAACCTTGCCTATGTTCAAGCTCAGAGATGACGTAGTTCGACAAGACGACTCTGTTTTTGACTTTTGATAATTTTTTGACCTATTTTTGGATTTTGATGATGTTTTGATGTTTTTGGATTTTCTGATGTTTTGATGATTTTGGATTTTCTAATTTTCTGATGTTTTTGGATTTTCTGATTTGAGGACTTTAAAATCATACACGAATTTGATTTAATAAGAACATGCCCCCATCATGATGCAATAGACTACTCTGATAAAGGTAGGACAAACCGACCTTGGGGATGGGAGTAGTACTAGGAGGGATCATGATGCGAAAATAGGACCAAGCTATGGTGTGGATGCGAGTGGATGAGTGATGGATGGAGACCTGAATGTGATGGATGATGGAAGCGAAATGGATGGATGATGCAGATCAAGTAATAAGGATCCTGGTGGATGGAAAGTGCTTATTTACGCAAGGCAAGGTTTTCACCAAGGTACTTGCCCATAGTGCCACCAAAGTGGTTTTCACTAGAGGATGATTTTTATCCTTTTTCTTTTTGGATTTTTTGCTTTTTTGCTTTTTTTGTTGTTACCAAGACGCCTGTTTGCCAGGTTTTTGCTAAGGTAACCATTTTTTCAAAAAAATTCTAATTTTTTGGATTTTTTGGTTCTATACCTTGAAAGATTTAGGCATACATTTTTTTGAGATGAGAGCTATTCATGGGCTCTTGTAGAGGTTCCCCTTCGGGTGTTGATAACTGATGTGCCCCTGACTTGTAACTTGCTGTTATGATGAACGGTCCCAGCTAATTGGGTTCGAACTTGCCTTTGCTACTTGGGTTTGGGACATTCTTCTGATTTTCTTTTAAGACCATTTCTCTGACTTGGAAAGTCTTGCTTCTGATTTTCTTATTGTAGCTCCTTTTGAGTCTATTCTGATAAACTTGCAAATGATTCAAAACATCTATACGTCGCTCATCTAGTAGCTCCAGCTCGTTCAATCTTGACACTCAATAGTCTTCATCTGTGATGAGATTTTGTAGTGATATCCTGAGGGATGGGAGCTCAATCTTAATGGGGAGTATCGCTTCTAATCTGTAGACCAAGGAGAAGGGGGTGGTGCCGGTGGGTGTGCGGATGCTAGTTCGATAGGCCCAGAGGGCGGGATTAAGCTACAAATGCCAGTCATGACCTGCATCATTGACTATTTTCTTGAGGATTTTCAGAATGGTTTTGTTTGTAGCTTCTGCTTGGCCATTGCCTTGGGGATAGTACGGGGTGGAGAAGTGATGTTGGATTTTGAATTTTTCGCATAAGTCGTAGATGTCCTAATTTTTGAATGGTGTGCCATTATCTAAGATAATGGCTTGTGGAACACCATAGCGACATATGAGATAGTTTAGAATGAACTTTGAAATCTGCTTCCTAGTAATGTATGTCATGGGTATGGCCTCCACCCACTTAGTAAAGTACTATGTTGCGGTTATGATGAATTTGTGGCCATTAGATGAGGTGGGTGTGATTTTCCCAATGAGTTCGAGTCCCCATTGCGAAAAGGGCCATGGTGTGACGATAGGATGAAGCTCCTGAGATGGAGCACGGATGAGGTCCCCATGATGCTGACATTATAGACACCTTCTAGCATGATCATGTGCTTCTCTTTCCATTGTGAGCCAATAATACCCCATCCTCAGCAGTTTCTTGGCTATGGTCAGTCCACTCGAGTGCGAACCACAAATACCGTTGTGTACTTCAGTTAGAGTGGTTAATGCCTCCTCAGCATTTAGGCAGCGTAGTAGGGTTCCTTCTATGCTCCTATGATACAGGGTATCTCCTAGGATGAAAAATTTGGATGCCTTTTTAACAAAGGTTCATTTTAGGTTTGATGGTAGGTCGGTGGGTATGACTCCTATTCGAAGATATGTGTAAATGTCATGATACCAAGGATCACCGAGACCAACGATTTCACACACGAATTCTGATTCTAGTACCTCAAATGTGGGCACGAGAAGATGCTCTATCAAGAATTCATATTTTGGAACATTGTTGGGGATGCCCAGTAGGGACCCAATTGTTGCCATGGCGTCTGCTGCTCTGTTGTTGGCTCTAGGAATCTGCTCAAATGTGATTTTGATGAATGATTCTTTGAGAGTCTCCACCAATTTCTTATATGGAGTGAGTTTGTCGTCCTTGGTCTGGTATTCATCGTTCACTTGATTTATGATCAATTGGGAGTCTCCATATACTTTGAGAGCTATGATGTTCCACTGCACTGCTATTATGAGACCTATGGTCAAAGCCTCGTATTCTGCAATGTTATTAGTGGAAGGAAATGCCAATTTGTATAACCTTGGTATGCAATCCCCTTGTGGGGTGATGAAGAAGACACCAACTCCTGATCCATGCTGTGTGTATGAGCCATCGAAGTATAGTTTCCAGTGGTTAGCTATGTTAAGATTAAAAATGGATTCATTTGGAAACTCTGAGATAAGAGGATTCTCAGAATAAATAGGTGCCTCTGCTAGTTGATCTGCAATAACTTGACCCTTGATTGCTTTCCTCTCCACATACTCAATGTCATATTTTGATAATATCATTACCCATTTTTCCCTTCTTCCTGTGAGAATTGCCTTTGATAGTAGATACTTGAGGGGATCAATTTTTGCTATAAGCTTTATCTTGTGTGCCAACATGTAATGTTTGAATTTTTGAGATGCAAACACTACTCCAAGGTAGGATTTCTCGATGAATGAATAGTTTAGCTCATGCCCAACCATTGTTCTACTGATATAGTAGATAGCCCTCTCGGTTCCGTTTTCATCATGTTGGGCTAGGAGAGCTCCAAGGGCTGCTCCTATTGTTGATACATATAGAATCAATGGCTCTCTTGGGATGGGTGGCATTACGACTAGTGGTGTTAGGAGATATTCTTTGATTTTGTTAAATGCCTCTTCACACTTGGTATCCCATTTATACGCTACTCCCTTGTGGAGTAGGTGAGAGTATGGGTTATGTTTGTCTGCCATTTGTGCTATGAATCGTCAGATGGATTGGAGTCTACCTTGGAGACCTCTTAGTTGCTTTAATGTTTTCGGTGCTTCCATCCCGAGGATTGCTTTCACCTTTGCTAGATCCACCTCGATACCCCTCATGGACACTATATATCCTAGGAGTTTACTTGATTGTATGCCAAAGACACACTTCTTGGGATTTAGTATGACTTTGTATTCCTCCAATCTGTCAAAGATAACACTTAGGGTTGCTATGTGTTCTTTTCTTTTTCTTGACTTAGCTAGAATGTCATCAACGTAGTCTTCAATTATTTTATGGATCATGTCATGGAATATCAATGTCATAGCTCGTTGATATGTTGCTCCTATGTTCTTTAGGCTGAATGGCATCATGTTCCAGTAGTAAGTCCCCCATGGACAAGTGAAGGTTGTCTTATGTTGATCCTCTTTAGCTATCATGATCTGATTGTATCCTGAAAATCCATCCATTAGTGATAACATCTCATGTCCAGCTGTCGTGTCTACTATCATGTCGATGTTGGGAAGCGGGAAGTCATCTTTTGGACATGCCTTGTTCAAATCTCTGAAGTCTGTGTAGATTCTAATGGCTTCGTCAGGCTTTGAAACAGGTACCAAGTTTGATACCCATTCTGGATAATCTATTGGTCATATGAATCCTATATCTAATAGCTTTTTTAGCTCCATTTTGACTAACGAAGTGATCTGAGGATGCATTTTCTAAAGCTTTTGTTTGATAGGCTTTTCTTCTAGATACACTGCTAAGAGATGAACCACAGTCTCTGGATCAAGCCCTGGCATGTCAGCATAACTCCATGCGAATTTTATCTATCTTTCCCTTAAGAAGGGTGCTAGGAGCTCTTTCTCTTCTGATAGTAGTGATTCTACATAGAATGTGATATGCGGGGTCTCCTCTATTCTTAGGTTGACAGGATTGCATTTTTCTGCCAAGACTGCTGACTTTTCCCAATGAATAGCTCTTAAAGGAAGATTGAATCCCCCATCATCGGGCGCCTCAGAGAGGTTTTTACCATTGGATGCGTCTTTTATTTTTACTTTTTTCTTGTCAGAGAATGCCACAGTATGGTTTTCACTCAAAGACTTGGATATTATTCTTAATTTATCACTTTTGCGACTGAAGGATTCAATCATTTCCCCATAATAGGCATGTGTGTCCAACTCCATTATAAACCCTGCTTTGTGATCCCCATCAGGAATGTTGTCCCACAATCCCATGAATTCTGAGTGTGCCTCATCGTTTTTGAATGTATTAAGAATTGGTGGTCCTCGTTGGTCGTAGTCGATGAGTTGGGGATATACTAAATGGATCTCATGATTTTGATGGTCTATTTCAAAGGATAGGGTACTAATCATGCAAAGAGTGGAATCCTCGAATAGCATAGGTAGATTGGATATGGGGTCCTCATCATCGCTACTACTACAAACATAGGTTATATCAAAGGTATAGTTATCTAGAACATGACCTGTGGATACTGGTAATCATAGTTCTGCTGCAGTTGGCTGATGAGGTTTATTAACTGCTCTAACCAGAGGACTTCGGCCATGTATGGTTATACTCGGAGGGGTACATCCAAGGCCAATATTTTTTTTTGGTCGCATCTCTGGCATGATAGGTATTATGAGCCCATTGTCGTTTTGTCCCAGTCTTTAATTTATGTCGTAGCCCATTGCGAGCATCATTTGTAGGCCCTTGCTTCTCTCATCCATTGGTAATTCAGGTGTCGATATTTCATCTTGATATAGCATATGTGATAGATTTGCCTCAATAACTTCCTAGCCAAGGTCTCCCTAGCTTGTGAATTCGGGATAGTCTTTAGGAGACATTTGTGATGTGGAAGCTTGGTTTTCTTGTGGATGTCCCCGTGATCTAGGAGATTGTGGTAACTCTCCTACCACAAAAGCATTGTTAGGAGCTTGTAGCTTCCACAACTGTCATCCTAGATGATGAGCTTGATGTCAGAGATGGTGGGTATGGTGGGAGTGGCGGGTGTCTCTGTCACAAAAGTGGACGCGAGAGTGGCGGGGTCAATGTATGGTGTGGATGGGCCCTCATCATTTTTGATACTTGGGGGATTTTGTAATACTTTGCTTCAATATTTTTGCAATACGAGAAAGGTTCGAGATCTCCATGGATGGTAACTTCTTGTTCGTTATGTGTAAATTTCACACATTGGTGGAAGGTTGATGCTACCGCTTTCATCGCATGAATCCATGGATGTCCTAAGAGGATATTATATGGAAAGTTGAGGTCCAAGACCTAACAAGTGGTTTCCATGATGGCAGGACCTACCTGAATAGGGAGTTTGATTGTGCCCTGAGACACTCTTTCTTGGTCATCATATGCACTTATCGTGATTCCCTTTCCTTTGTCGATGGAATCTTCTAATATTTTCAACTGTTTGATGAGGCTGAGAGAATAGATATTCAAACCCGCACCTCCATCCACCAAGACCCTTTTGATTTTGCTCTTATGTACTATGGCTTCCAAGTGAAGTGCATGGTTGTGAGATGGTTGAGCGGGGAAATCTTGGTCAGAGAATGTAAGGAGATTAGGCGTAATGATATTTCTGACCATAGCTTGGAATTGCTCTGTATCAAGATCTGCAGGGATAGTGGATGAGGCTAATGCTTCCTCAAGGATCTTCTTATGAGCTGATCATATTTTTAATAACTCCATGATGGAGATGTGTGCTGGTGTTCTCTTAAGTTGATCTAGGACATTGTAGCCATTAGGAATGGATCTAGATGCAGGGACTCTATTTGGTTGGGATGATCCTGCGATGGTCACTTTGCCACCTCTTCTTGTCACTCCACAATCTTCGGCATAGGCACCTTTGATAGTAATGACCATGTAGTCTTCATTTAGGGAGGCGACGACTATTTCATACACATGATTTATGTTTGAGTGGGTGCCCTTCCCTTTGTTTCTAGCCGAGTTGCAAGACTAGATATTAAGGATTGACTTAGTACAAGGGATGGAGTTGGTTGAATCGTAGATTGGGTTAACCCTAGTGTCAAATTTTGCATGAGAAAAGTTGAATGATTTTGTTCATACTCAAGGAGTTTGTCTTTATTAAGTTGAAGTGGGTTGCTTGTGACATCTTCTACCTCATATGGTCCTACCAGATCTTGGATTTGTTGTGCGGGGGTAGAATGACCTCTTGGATCAAATTCTTGAGGGTTGGTATCACTGATGGTAGATGATACTTTGGTTTTCTCCATGATTATTTTGTGTTGCAATCTTGTTGTTACCATAAATTGTGGATCACCTATGGGAGAGTTATGTTGAGATTTGTAATATTTAAACTCTCTAGTTGACTCAAATTTAGGTAAAACGGACACTCTAAGTATTTTTGGGGCAATGATGAAAATGGGAGATGAAAAGGAGGATGATATGGAAAGTGATATTTGAAAAAAATTTGGGACAACACTTTTGACTTAAGAGTTTGATGTTTGATATTTGATTATGGATGTTTATGAACTTGGAAATCTTTAGGGTAGACTCGTGACCTTCAAGATAAACTAGTTCAAAGATGATAACTAACTTAACCAAATGCATGGAAAAGGATTCATTTCAAATACAAAGTAACTAAGTTAGGGGTTGGTTTGATAGATTTCTAAGTCCAAAAGTGTTGTTGTATTCAAAATTTTTGCAAAGTTTGGTGAAGTGAAGGATGAAACTTGATGGAGGGGTGAGTGAAATGTTTGACCCAATATTGAACTAGAATGAACCTTTGTTTTCCAAGACCAAGGTAGTGAGAAACATGCTATACCTAAAAAGTGATAATACTCCAAGAACTCAATGATTTTGGCAAAATAGGACTCAACCGATTTTGGAAACATGAGCCAATGATTTTGACAATAGAATTCAGTGACTTTGGATAATGGAACTCAATGATTTTGACAATAGAACTTAATGATTTTCGACTCAATGTTTGCAATGTTTTCCTTGTATGATAGTGGGCGTAAGGTCAAGTTGTTCAGTGGGAGCGATCGGTCTCCAAATGGTCATGTGGGGTTCAAATTGTCAATTTATATTGCTTAAGTGAATTTACTTTACCACAAACACTTGTCTTGATTATGTTTCCAAACTAAAATTTCTATGTCAAAAACATCATAAATTTCATAATGTCTATTTTGTGAAAACGATGAAGTTCAAGCCATAGTTGTTTATGTTAACTTTGAAAAATATGGATTGAGATATAAGTCAAGATATTTAGAAATATCTAAGGATAGAAATCCTTAGGACAAGCATCAATATCAAGGCTATTTCGAAAGGTATCCATACTTAGAGCAAAGGGTTTGAAATTTTGAGAAAAATTGTGAATGTTTGTTTGTAACGTTTTGGAACCAAGCAAAGTATTAAATGACTCACAATCATTTACAACCTAGGTTTGAATGGCCATACTTGTTGAGTCCCCACTTGGATTTCTCCAAACACTAAGACAATGCAAATAGTTAGAGATTTGGTGACACTGGATCCCCTTCATGACACACACTTTTTGGGACCACCAAATCTCAAATTCCTGAAGATCCTAAGATCCTAAGGATTTTCTGTTTCAACAATGAATAGTACAAATGTGGGGCTACTTCAGATCGACTGTTCTTGCACCAACAAGCATTAAGGAATTTTGGTAACTAAACAATTTGGTTCTTAGTAACAAATCGAGAACACCCAACTGTGTACACACCAACTTTTCCACTTAAGGATCTTACTACCGTTCATGTTCCACTTAAGGAATGGTACTAGGTGGTGTATGTTATACAGTCTAGGGTAGAAGGTAATTTCTCATGATTTCCCAACCTTTAATATAGCCTGTTAGTAAACGTGCTTACAAGAACTTGCCTATGATTTTCCCGTTGCGGGGTGTGTCTCATAGTAAGTCCTATCTTAAGGGTGACATAAGGCATAAAAGTGTACTTTAAGTATTTCTCTTCACCCAAGTTTGCACGAAGCGCAAGGGGATTGGATACACACTAAAAATGTGTCGTAGTAAAGAAAACACTCATTCATTTTAACAACTAAAGCTAAGATGAATTCATTTTATGCACCAATTGAAATGTTAAGTTGCCTTGTTCAATTTTAAAGCCCGAAAGACAATGATGAGATGAGGGTTCAATTTTATTCCCGTTTGAGTGTTCATTTTAAGCCTAAATGAAATTTATTGAGGTCCTAGAATGCAAAGTAAAAAGCATAAGAAATTGCGTTATAATTGCCCCAAAGCATCAAATGCTTGTTACAATCATAAAATCTTAAGATGATTATGCTTCTTCACTTTAGCTTCGTATCGTCCAATCCTGCAAAACCGCATTAGTCTAAAAACCAAAACAACGTTAGAGGCATGTTAGTACTTTGATGAATTAAGAAAATTAAAACACATGCTGAAAAATGATCGTTAAACTTCTTACCAAAGTTGGGCATCGCTATTTACAATAGCATCACTCTGGTGAATTTGGGCTTCACTCTGCAAACAAACCAGAGAGCACGATAGTGTCACTATTTTGTCAAGTGTAGCTGTTTGCAAATCTTCGATACCTCTATAAAGTATTAGCATCACCATTTATTTAATTGGCATTGGTGCATTTAATAGGCCTTTTTGTTTGAAATGATGATAGCACCGCTATATGGCGATGCCCTGCAAAGGCATCACTGAAATTGAGTTGGGCGTTGCTCTTTCCTGCAAAAGTTAAAATGAACAGAATTTGAGCTAGAAATTGATTAAATTTGATCAATTTTCCCTCCTAACTCTAGAATATTGACCGATGATATTAGCGTGGGCCGATTACGCTTGATCCATGAAGAATCGAAGCCTAATGTAGCCACTAATACTCAATCTTAAACAAGATCATTCAAATGAAAGTTAAACTAAACATTTATTGAAACCAAATATTATGAATAGTGAAAGCATTTAAATGTCTACTCTAACCCATTTAAAACTTATCCCATTTTGGAATTTGTGTCGTGTTGATGTGGAACAACGACCCTTTCCCAATCCTATGATCAGTGAGCTTGTTTCAATCGATTCTATTGAAGAGAATTGATGAAACTGTTGTGATATGTGAATGAAAACATTATTTTATGCTAAATTGAGCATGATGCAAGAGTTAATCTACCATGATTTAATGCTAAAAGATGTAGATATGTAATTGCTAAGCTAATCTAAATGAAATTAAACTAAGGGATTAAAACCCTAATTATTTATTTAGCTAAATGGATGCATGAAAGCCATTAATGGAAGCTAAGCTATTATGCAACTAAAAATGAACTAAAATATGCTAAATGTGAGTAAAGATGAGTGTGAGTGTGACTAATTTCAACAGCATAAGTTTGCTCTGAAAAAGATGGATCCATTTGTCTCCAAATAGTGCTTTATTTATAGGAAAGCAAATGAAAAATGAAGGGTTGATATCAAAAAGGTTAATCAACGGTCAAGGATGGAGGAAATGGAGGCATGGATAATGGATTGTCATCAACAGATGATAATGCAAGATGAGATTTAATCAAGGGTTCTCATTCCTTCCAAACAAGCATACTTTTGACCTGTATAAGAGGTAAAAAGTTAACTTGTACAAGAGGTTTCAAGCTATCTTGCACATGAATCTTTGTGAGAATATTCCTTTTCTTAAATGATTGGAGGAGAAAGAATATTCTTTGGAATAGTCATGGGTGAGGAAAAAGGATATTTTGCTAATTAAAACAAAGTTTAATTGTGCAAAAGGGGAGCAAGTGGGAGGAAAGAGATTAATTAGATAATTGTTAATTTAAACAAGGTTTTAATTATGCAATTGAGGGATTAGAAGAATAAAGTGATATTCATTAAATTAAATGATTTAATGAATGGGGGAAAGGTGAAATGACATTTAATTAAATAACTTAGGGTTATTTAATTAAATAAGAAGACTTAGGGAATTAGATTAAATAGTTTGATTTATTCAATTTGATAGGATGAAATGTTAGTGTGAAAGGAGGGAATTAACCTGATTAAATGAACTAGGTTAATAGATGAAAATGATGTAATTAATTAAATAGTTAGGATACTTTAATCAATTAAGTGAAAAGATGATGTGTTTCAAGAGGAAATGATGTTAGTTAGCCAATGTGATCAATCGAGACAATTTTAAGTGTCTACATATTGTATGCTATGGATCTTGATTTGAATGCTTGCTTGAATCATAAGAACCTACATCACAAATGTTAGCTCAAAAACAAACATGATGCATGATGACTTTGACATGATACTTGATTATTGAAAGTAGCTCTAAAATGCTTTATAATCACTCTTGAATGCTTTTGTAAACTCTCTTGATCTCAAATTTTCTATAATTATTGAATACTTGAATTGCTAGATGACTTGTAAAATTGCTAGGAGAAAATATGTGAAATAACCTTGTATTTACACTTGTTTATGCCAAACTTCCTGAAATTACAACACTCCAAGCTAACATTAGATCTAGGAGAATAAAATCCCACCAAGAATTAAATTCAAAATTAGGTCCAAGCTAAGCGGTACTCATACGCCAATTGGGGCGTATGAGTCCCAGTAGGCTAAGCTCGGGACACAAATTTCAAGAAATGTTAAGTTTAATGCCAAATTCAAGTTTAGGCCCCAAAACTTAGGTGGAACCTATACACCAAAGGTGACGTATGAGTCCTAGATCACTAAATCTAGGCCATACAAACCAAAATCATTTAATTATGAGTGGTCATTTGATATGTGTCTGGATTATCCTTGGAAAGATGCATTAATTAAGGCTTGTGGATGTAAAATAGGACCAAATAAGGCATAAAGAAGCCCAATTTTAGCAGGGCAGACCCAAACAAGTGTGAAAATGTAAAGGCATACATTTTTCTAGACTAGATTTATCCACACTTTAGTGAGAGGATGAACTTGCTTCAAACTCAAAGTAAAGTAGACGAATTCGCATCAAGAGGGGTCCAAGAGTATCGATGCTAGTGAGATAGGATGACAACGATAAAGAGGGATGATCAAGCCCCCAGGATTGAGATCATATGGCACACCAACATAGACACAAAATAACATGCATTAAAATGATGTAATGAGCAACAAGGCACAAGCATACACTGCCAAAGAGAAAGAGAAAGAGAAAGAAAACATAAACAAAAGGGCTAGATCAAGCTTCAACCATTTGTCCTGCACATTGTGGATTAGATCTATGCTATTTTTCCAAGAACATTTACAAGTGAACACAATGTCCACTATGCAAACCAATGCACACTCACAAGGTCTAGTGGAACCTTAGCCCATCCACTAGGTGAGCCCCCATCGAGACACATACACATGTGGTCAGTGTCTGCTCACACATACAAGCAAGTGGCTATGGGGAAGTCACGCCTAAGTTTGGCTCCCATATGTACAACCATACTAAATCTATACCTCCTGATAATTTTGACAAGGAACCACACAACACAAACAATAGGATTCATGAGGCAAGCAAAGCTTTGTATGCTTCACACCCATGAATGAAAAAGATGACACCACAGGAAAGCAAAGTGTGTTTTGCAAGGTGGCCATATAACGGAAGTTGTAAATGTAAAAGAGTGTAAAGTACGTTCAAAGGATTTTTTCTTATTTCATGTAATGTCTCAACTTAGGGAACATTGTGCCTGATGTCTCCAAGAGAGGACCAATCAAAGAATAGAAGATTCACAACTTAGGGGATGCAGTGTGTCGCATGAATCCACTAAGAGGAATATAATATGCTAAGAGAGATCACACTCTTGAGGGACATCATACCCAATGTCACCACGAAGAGAAAGACACATCGCATGAAGTAAGAAGACTACACAATGAAACGTGAGTTACAAAAGAATAATGCCAATGTATGCCCCCACTTTAAAGAAATTGCTAAACACCGTGCTGCGAGCAATTACTTTAAAGTAAAATGATGGATGCTAAAAATAAAGAGTACATGAGAGCTTTCTTGGAAATCCCTATGCCAAGTCATATGTTTCCAAATGAAGCTACATCATGAAAAAGGGGTTGCACCCAAAATGAAATCCCAAAATCACATAAGGGATCCACGGATTCAGGGTTGGTATGTCTTTGCTACAATGTTTATAGAGAGCTTGGAATTGTCATCATTCCCCAAATACTCATGGAACATGAATAATTACACAAAGAGAGCAAAAAAAAGAAAAACTTTTGGGTCAACATGGAAGAGACCTAAATGTCTCAACGCTTTGCATCATCCCCAAAACAAAAACACAAGACAAATGAAAAGATAAAGGAAAAATATTTTGGGTCAACATGAAAGAGACATGAATGTCTCGACGCCTTGTGTCATCACCAAAAGGAAAACACAATACAAATGAAAAGATAAAGGAAAAATCTTTTGGGTCAACATGGAAGAGACGTGAATGTCTCAATGCCTTGCACCATCCCCAAAAGGAAAACACAAGACAAAGAAAAAGATTAAAGGTTGATGACATACAGAAGAATGTAGGTACATATAGAGGAATGCACAAAAGAGAGAGAAATACATCAAATGAAATAGTATGAGGGATCACATTATGCACATGCAATCACATAAAAGAAATTCACAAAGGAAGACAAAGACAAGACTAGTAAGGCACATGTGAGTCAACCTCTAGCAGGTCATCCACATCCCAATTGTGTTCATCATATACAGAAGGTGGAAAAATATCCAAAGGGACAATAGCAAGTGCCAAACTAGGGTCATTACCAAGTTCAACACTCTTCCTAGGAGAATTATCATTTAAGCTCATAAAAGAGGAAAACAATGTATTCAATTCATTATGCACTTCTTTATCAATTTTAGCAACCTCATCATTGTCATCCAAGTTAATCACAATGGGAGGTTGAATTATAATGTCTAAAGAAGGATTTAGCTCCTATTGCGATTGTGATATAGGATCTTTTTGTTGTGGGAAAGAGGGATACTCATCATGTATTGCTTTAGTCAAGTTTGGATGTTGATTTTCTTTGTTGTTTTCTTCGTTTAACCTTTGAGCAAGAGCAAGACATCTACACCTACGCTCTTTAGAATTTCTATTTATTTTATTACCATTTTCAAGTTGTGTTTGTGTAGGAGCAGGTTTATCAAACATACATTTCTTTTATTCCCTTGGGGGAGGAATGGAAGGAACCATGGGAGGTTGTTCAACCAATTTCTCTTTAGATTTGTAAACTTGTTTTATCTTAAGAGGCATGACGAGATTGCTTTGGTTGTCTCTTGGTATTTTATAGGAGATAGGAAAAGCTTCTATCTTAGGTTGGTCTTGGTTGCTTGGAATTTCTTTAGGTTCAATCATGGTTTTGTCAAGGATAGGTGGCTCATTCACAGGTTGAGGCATGTTTCTAAGGGATAGTTTTGCTATGTATTTCACCTTAAAATTTTGATAGGATTTGAAAAAGAAGTCCTCATGAGGTTTAATAGGTTCCATAGGCTTGGGCCAAAAGAAATCCAATGAAAATATCCCTCGGGAAGACAAAGGATTAAAGCCACTATGGTGCATGGTAAATATTTCATTGTCAAAGTGAAACTTTAAGCATTTATGCATGATTGACGGGGTAGCTTCCATGGAGCATAGCCATGGATAACCAAGCTTCACATGGAATTGATCTGACGTCGAGATGATGGAGAATGAGACATCTAATTGTTTCGGTCCAATTTTTAAAGGAAGGGTGATCGATCCCATCATAGGAAAGTGAAACCATTATGCATTTTTATTCATGATTTTGGTTTTTCATATGTTTCTTGATAGAGTTCATGCACAAGTAAGAATTATTTAGTGATCACATTCTCTCCACAGATGAGATCAATTAATATCCCATTAGTGGGCTTGTCATTGATTTGGTCAGTTATGTAAAGAGGACCATCAGGTGTATTTCTAATTATATCTTTAGATGAGAAAGCAATGTCAAGAGGCTTTTTAGTTTGGCCCTTACGAGGTAGGTTTTCGATCAATCCCACCATGTTATCCAAAGGACTTTGTTCATCAGTATCCATAGGACCTTGTTCAATGGTATCCATGTTGTCATCATCTATGTCAACATTCATCACATCATTCTTCTTAGTTTCACAAGCTTTGAAAAATAAACTATCATGGTTAGGCATAGGATTGGTAAATATTTTCAAGTTTTGATTGGGAGAGACAATAGACTTATTTCCTTGATCATTAACACCTCCAATTTGAAGTTGACCAAAACCAATGAGGTCTTGCACAAGATGTTTAAGATGCTTACAATGTTTCGTGTCATGTCCATTTTGTTGATGATAATGGCAGTAAGAATGTGATGTAATGTTTGGAGGTAAAGGCTTATTAGGATTAGATATTTTAATGGGAGCAAAAGTAATCTTTTTCTATTCTAGAAGTTGTGACATTGTGCTATGTAGGGTATCAGGTAGGGGAGTAAATTGTCTAGTCAGATCCCTAAATTTAAAAGTACTTTTTTTCTTTATAACAACCACTTAGGTATCAACACGTTGAGTTGGTTGAAGGGATTTAGTTAAAGGAAGCCTTTATTTTGTTTCTTGAAGGGTTGATAGTTATTTTGGTTTACGGATTCAAAATTTTCATGCCAGATAGAGGTGGGTTTTGTTTCACGACTACTAACTAAGTTTTGATAATCACGAAGGGTGGTACACAAGTGTATGAAGGAAGGAAATTTCATCATACCAAGCTTCTCTTGCATATTAGTTTGTAAGTTCTCAATGAACATTCATTGAAGATGAGGATCAATAATCCTTATGTCGATTTAGGAATAAAGCAATTGGTAGCGTGAAATGAAGTCAGTAACTTTTTCATCATCTTTTTGCTTACATCACATCAAATCAGCTAAGGTCATCTTAGGAGTCATGTGCACTTGGAAATGGTTTATAAAGGCCTCAACAAGTTCATTGAATGAACGAATTGAGTTGTTGGGTAGTGAGGAAAACCATTCTAAAGTGGTATCTTTCAAGGACCTAGTGAAAAGCTTAGCCAAGAGCTTATCCTCGAGGACAAAATCACTACATAAGGTAGTATAAGAGGAAAAATAGTTAGAAGGATCTCCATTCCCCCCAATATTTCTCAAACCTAGAAATCTCTATACTTTGTGGTATCGACATTCTCAATATCTCCAAGGATAAGGGATTTCTTTTGACATAGTATGTAGGTTGGCCATTTTAATTTTGATTTATGGTGGAAATTTGTTGTTGAAGGGATGAATTTTTTTTAAAGAGTTGGTTAAGGATGGCGTCATTGGTTGTATTTTGATATGAAGGTGAATATGGTTGAGGTGTATATGTGTTTGAGGGGGAAGTGAATGGAATTATTATGGGTGGTGAAGTGGTAGGAGATATGACGTGTGATGCCACAAAGGTACTAGGAATGCTAGCAGAAACACCCAATGTAGGAATGATATTACTAGTAGGTTGTATCATTGTTGTAACTTGAGGGTTGGTATAGGTAGGAATAGAGGCAATGGTTGTGGGAGGAGGAATTTGAGTTCCTCCTTGAATTTGGAAATTGTTCGAAGGTTGAGCACAAGTAGTCATTGAGGTAAGATGTTTTCCAAAAATCTAAGCTAGGTTATGCACAAGTTCTACTCCTTCATTTCAATCATACGATGTATGTTATCTATGGTAGGAATAGCAGTAGTGGAAATGTTTTCAGTACTTAGTTGATTTTATAGGTTTGCTAAGTCTTCATGGATTTGGATTATGTTTTCTTGTGGAACACTAGTAACCATTGTTTCAACACTTGTCACACTACTTGAAGGAAAAGAGTTGTTAAAAGGGTATGGTCCATACCCAGTGAACTAGTGTCAATACTAGGAGTGAAAGAGCTGGATAACCCAAGATCAATGACAATTGTGCTATCATGGGATGACATGAGTCTCGAACTTTGTCTCACTATAGTATTAGCAATAGGACACCAAGTTGTAAAGCTCACACAAGGGACAATCAATGAATGCAATGAACAAAAGATGAACGATATTCTCTATTTCTGATTCAAATGAAATTAAGCTAGATGCACTAAAATGAATGAAACAGAAATTTAGTAAACTAAAACAAAGATCTAACAAGAACAAACAAAAGCACAAAAATAGTGTTTCTAATGCTGTAAAATATAATTTAAGATCTGACAAAGGACTAAATTTCCTAGAGGGGCGTATGAGTCCCAATCAAGGTTTTTTAAGGGTTCAAATGCTGATAAATAGTCCACATAGAATACCTAGAAATCAGGAAAAATGACTTGTACTAGGACTAAATCATCCAGAGGGGCGTATGAGTCCCAGATTAGGATTTTGACACTAATTTCAGTAAATTTTGAGTGAATGTTAGGTTTTCTGGTTTGAATGATGTCTATACTAAGTGCGATTACAAATTTCAAATGGAATTCAATGATGCAAGATGCAAAAATGCAATCTATATGCACTTTCACTAATACAAGATTTTGAAATCCTAGATACAAATTAACTAATGCAAGGCCTAATGTAAGCTAGATCTAGGAATATGATGCACTCCAAATCATAAATAAGATTTTCTAAAGGTTAGGTTCACCAAAATGAAACCTATAAAATAGGTGTTTTATCTTTTTGGAAGATGGAACTAGAGTTTAGGACCTTTTCCTATTTCCTTCAAGTTTCACTCAAGGAAACCCTAGAGATCTCAATCAAGGATGGAATTAAGGAAAATAGATCTGCAATAGGGTGTCCTAGGGTGTGATTAAAGACAATAAGGGGTTTCAAGGCTTGGAAAGACAAGTAATATGTAAAACCTAATAATGTAACCTAGAAAATGAACGCAAATCAGAATAGCAAACTTGAGAAGGACAAAGGTGCATTGGAAAGTTGAAGAGGCTCAAAAAAAGGTCTGAAATCCTAAAAATATGACTTTTAAAGCACACTGGGACTCATATGCTAGTAGGGGAAATTTTGTCCCAGTTTAGGGTTTCAAGCTGAAACAAAAATCTGGAACTACTAAATGAGGATCTACATAAAATGCTTGAAATCTGGTATACTAGGACTCATATGCCATAAGTGGCGATTTAGTCCCAATATCAAGGTTGATTTGAAACTTTGATATCCTCTAGTGGTCTTTTGATTATTGAAAGTAGCTCCAAATTGCTTGATAATCACTCTTGAATGCTCTTGTAAACTCTCTTGATCTCAAATTTTCTATAATGCTTGAATACTTGAATTGCTAGATGACTTGTAAAATTCGTAGGAGAAAATATTGAAATAACCTTGTATTTATAGTTTTTTTATGCCAAATTTCCCAAAATTACAACACTACAAGCCAAAATTAGATCCAAGAGAATAAAATCTTGTCAAGAATTGAATTCAAAATTAGGTCCAAGTTAAGCGGGACTCATATGCTTGTTGGGGCATATGAGTCCCAGTAGGCTAAGCTCGGGACACAACTTTCAAGAAATGTTAAGTTTAATGCCAAATTCAAGTTTAGGTCCCGAAACTTGGGTGGGACACATACGCCCAAGGTGGTCTATGATTATCAGATCACTAAACTTGGGCCATACAAACCAAAATCATTAAATTATGAGTGGTCATTTGATATGTGTCAGGATTATCCTCAAAAAGATGCATTAATTAAGGCTTGTGGATGCAAAATAGGACCAAATAAGGCATAAAGAAGCCCAAATTTAGTAGGGAGGGCCCAAACAAGTGTGAAAATGTAAAGGGATACATTTTTCTACACTACAGTTTCATAAACGATAATTCATGTGTTATATTGACATGTCGTTGATAGAATATTGGCCATTATAGGCCGAGGGTATATGGAACCCTCACGGCTTATGAGTAAATCTTCCTTATTCCTTCAACGGCCATATATATATATGTATATATATGCAAAGATATATATATATATATATATGTATGTATGTATATATATATCTATGTATATATATATGTATGTATATATAGATACATATATATAGGTACATGTATATATAGATACATATATATATGTACATGTATATATTTGTGTGTGTGTGTAAGAGTGAATATATATATATATATATATATATATATATATATATATATATATATATTCCCTTTTTTTCCTTTATACACTTTAGAAAACCAAAGTCGGAGAATTAAATTTACTTAAGCCCATTGTTGGTGATCACGTGGAGCCTATTTTGTGGTGGAGTCATTTTTGTTAGGGATGCCTGCGCAACGTGCTTACATCCCTGGTAGATTCCTGCGACTGAGCCAACAGAGGCGTTACTCTTCCCATTGGCAGTGAAGTTGTAATGCCTCCTTCGGCCAATCGACCCAAATATGGCCATTTTCTTCCTCATTCCTTCATATTCACTCCTTGAACTTGCATTTGGAGGTTGGAAGAACTCTGGAATATACCAAGCTCTCATACTCTCACTCTTGCCAACTCACTTACACTCACATCCAAGCATTCCATTGCAACAATATCACACTTCGTCACTTCAATAGAGCACATTTGGGACCACACCATTGCAACAGAGGCTTGAGTTCCTCTCATTTCTTCCCCAAGTAGCCTTGAGTGCTCTTGGTGGAGGTGGTAAGCTTCCCTCTCCTCTCCTCTATCACTTGGTTGAGTAGCATAGTACAACATTGTAGTGTTTTTGTTTTCATTACATTGTTTCTTCATCTCATTTCTTTGGCTGTTTGTGGAGATGGAAACACCTAAAGTAGGGGTCTAACCGAGGCAAGCCCCTATATAGCCACCCAACATTTTCTCTCTTGTTGTGTGTAGGTGGACACACTTTGTGGAGCTATTTGGCAAATAGGCTCTTCTACGAGATCATCTGCATCACCTTAACTTTGGTATATCTACTTTATCACCTTTGTTTATACTTCTCATATTTTATAGTGTTGCTTTGTTCTCTTAGAAGTTTTTAAGCTAGGTTGTTAGTCATTTTAGCGACTCCAACCTTGTCTCTGTTGTAATCTGATTGTATGGAATACAACGCATTTTTGAGATGCCAGTGCGCCATGCTGTCATCCAAAGTCCACACTGACGTCCTCTGGCAGAGAGCTTCTTGAGGCACAGAGTTGGACCTAAAAACTGACTCAGCTAGCCCCACCTTAAAACTCAAGAATGTAGAGTGCTTGTAGGATTCCAAAATCCTTATCATTCTCATCCTTATAACCCTAAACAATACACTTAGTTGAGGTAAGTTAGGGAAACCTCTCACATCTTGACCCTCTGTGGCCTAGGGTCTTGCACGCGGTAGTCCCCCTCTCTTACATTTTTGGTGAACCTGACATCAACCAACTTTTGTTCATCTATTGGTGGTGAAACTTCCCTTGGATGCTTCGTGGTTGTTGTAACCTCAAGCGTGGTGAAGGTTTATGAGCATCTCAACCTAGTCCAAAACTTATGGGAAAATCGTAAGGAGAAGTGTATGACACCTCTTGATGGATAGGACGAAGGTCTCGCTTGGTCTTTCTACAGGTCTTTTCTCTAGTCCCATTGTTAGTTTGGTTGCATAGTAGCAGTTATCGAGGAATGAGATGGGATTCACTAATGAAACTGATCATGTTCGCACTCCTCCTGCATCTCCCACGCCATCATCAGTGGATAAGCATGAGGCTGTTCAAATCCCTACTGAATATGTGTCTACCCTCAGTAAAGGGTTGGGTGACCTTGAAAACCATTTGGAAAGAAATCTGAAGATGGATAGAGCCACTCAGGTTGATAGCGAGTTAAGACATATGATGGGTGAAGATCAAATGGGCATCGAACTTCTAAGTAGTCTATTCGGTATCGCTGAAGCATTCCCTCCTTCAAGCAACTCTAGCTCTGTACCAGGAGTCACCTTTGAAGAGAACGAGGGACAATTAGGAGTATTAATGCCTCCCACTTTTGTCTACATGGCTGATGCAGTCCCTTCCATTAGTATCCCTTCCATCCCTAATCAACCAGAAACTGTCAAGGTGAATAAGGTCCCATTGGGCTTTAGCTTTACCCCTTTTGTCTCCTTTGGTGGTGGAGGTTTTGGTGGAATAGTTGGTAGAGGCTTTGGTAGTGGTGGTGGATTCGGTAGTGGAGGAGGTACTGGTGGAGGCAGTATCGATGAAGGTCGTGGCGGTAGTTCTGGCAGAGACCCTACTGGCAACGGTGGCTCTGGTAGTGGCTCTAGTGGAAGTCATACCGGTGGTGGTTCTAGAAGTGGAATTGGCAGCAATTCTGGAGGAGGTTCCTCTCGCCCTTTATCTTCTAATGAACTTATTCTGAATACTCTACTTCAGAATATGGGTAAGATGTAGATTTAGTTAGTGAGCCTTTCCCAGGCCTCAGCCCAACCCATTTTCTAGCCTTTCTTCTGACATATTCCATTGTCGGTTGCCATCTTAAACACTCCCTTCCCTCAGGGAATGAAGATTTTGAAATTTGAGAAGTTTGGTGGTAAGGGGGATCCATAGACGCACGTGTCTGCCTTTAACACTCTCTGCACTAACTTCTTCCATCATGATGCCTTTATGGCTAAGTTGTTTCCCCAATCTCTCAAAGACACAACCCTTGAGTGGTATTGTTCTTTTCCTAATAATTCTATTTTCTCATTCGACCAACTTGTTAATCAATTCCTTAGATAGTTCCAAGCAAACATCAGGCCGAAGATGACCTTCTTGGATCTCGTCCGATGTAAGCAAGGAGACAATGAGAAGATTACTAATTTTATAGGGCGTTACCAAGCAATTCTTTCACAAATATCATATCATTTGCCTAATTTTGACGTACCGAAGGTGTTCATAGGGAACTTACAAATGCCTTGGCAAGAGAAGTTCGCCCTTATTAAATACCCTTCTTTTGTGCACTTCTGTGCAGCCTTACAAGAATACCAACAGACAATTGCTCAGTTCAGGGGATCTTCCTCGTGCTCTCATTTTGAAGGGAAATCCATCATATCAATCTCTGGAAAAGGTAAAGCCATTGCGAATGTAGTAGCCACTGCTAATGACAACAACCTCAAACGCATCCAGAAGTTCACAAAGTTATCAGAATCTTATACCTCCATCTTATAGAAGTTGTTGAAGGATAAAATCATAACCTTACTAACTCCTAATCCTATTAAAGAACCTTACCCTAACTGGTATGATGGGAGCACTTATTTTTAGTACCATCGTGTTAATAGACTTGATACTGAATGATGTATGAGACTACATCATGAAATACAAGACCGCATCAAGGACATTACTATTCCTCTCGATGGGAACAAGAAAAACACTAACAAATCAGTGGCAAAGGCTAATAGTGAATTACAGATATACACAGACCCATTTTTCGTTGCATTCTGCCAACATGATTATCGATCCCATTGATTTTGTTTCTCAACCTGAGGCCTATGTAAACAAGGTCACAGTAACTTCTACTATTCCACCCGCACCCAATTCATTGAATATTACATTTTCAACACAATATCTACCCTTAAACAACAAGCCTTCACCTCTTTACATTCCCACTCACGTCAATGGTAACATTGTGACGAGAGTCTTAATAGACCCCGTGAGCCATGTGAATGTTATTACCAAAGAAACATTAGTATTGAAATCATTGAAAAAATAAAGTATGAAGAAACAAGATCTACCATCCGTACTTACGATGGTATGAATCTAAGAACTTATGGCTTGATCACTCTATCCCTCCTAGTTGGACCTAGGACTGTTCACACGGTCTTCAACGTTATTCCAGAATTGGACTTGTTCAGAGTGAAGGTAGGCATTCCTTGGTTGGCTTCCATGAATGGGGTCGGCTATGTCATTCATAAGTGTCTAAAATTCTCCCACGAGGGTGTCGTGCATGACACTGGATATCAACCTTTGGTATCTCATGGTGGATACTCATTGGATCACTTTTGGCCCCCTCCAATTGGTCTGCTTCCGCCAAGGACATACCTACTTTACAAAAACTATGTGAAGTATAAAACTAGGAGTAAAGGAGAACCAATGTTGACCCTTCCTATAACAAAAAAATCGGTCGCCTCCTCTTCCCAAGACAAGAAAGAGCCCGTGCTTACGATTAGCCCTTCTCTAAGAGAGAAAGAGAATTCCATGTCGACCCCTTCTCCTCCCCACAAAGGTAAAGAGAAGGTTGTATTTCCCACTCCCTCATCCCCAAAGAAAGAGGAGAAGCCCATAACGACTCCCTCTCCTTCTCGTAAAGGTAAAGAAAAAATGACCTTTTCTCGGACTACCCTGTCCTCTCCCCTTTCCTAGGAAGAGTACTGGATGAGCAAGCCCGGTGGCTATCCTCTAAGTTCGATGATTCCTCCTTCGTGTAGGCCTAAGATTAGAATTACGGACCTTCCTAATGAATATCCAACACCATGGTACTACTTATATGGCAAAAAGAAAGGTTCTCGCAAAAAATTCAATCTACGGCCTCCTACTGCTCCTGCTCCTAAGGCAGTGAGTGGAAAGAGGTCCACTATCGAGGCTCTCTAGTTGACTCCTCCTATCACTCCTTAGCCTACACCCCTGCTCCCTTATAGGAATCTGTTCCTCCACTCGTAACAGCCATAGTGGATGTTCCTATGGTCGAGCAGGAACCTCTTGTCCCTTTGTGAGCTCCGACTTCTAACTCCAAGAGCTATAGAAACCATCTTGCACATGAGCACAAGTGCCAACCAAAGGCTCTCCTGGTTGAGCAAGCCAACTTGCAATAGAATGAAGAAGGAACAATCACCCTTGTTTCAGGGTTTCCTGTAGTGTCTCCTTCCTCCCTTCCTACTATTTCTCTTTAGGTTGATCCGCTCCCAGCAGAGGAATTCATCTCCTCCCATGAAAGAGGTGGAGGTTGGTCCTTCTAGTGACAAAGGACGTAGGAGCATCCCACCTTCTTCACAAGGTGGCCTTGTGATGACCTATTTTGTCCTTGTGATAGAACTAGTCCCAGCTTCCCCTGAGTTCGTTGCCGCTCCTGAGTCATTCAATAAGCTTAGTAGTGAACCTCAGGCACAGCCTACGTTGCTCGCCGAAAATAAGCATGATGTTCCCATAGGATGCATGCTTAATTCCAAGGATGAAGTCTCGGCCCTGTTAATGATCTTCGTAAAATCACTGACCTTGACTCCACAAGAGCTCGGCAGAGAGGACCTTGAGGGGCCCTCTTCCTTAGCCCTTATTGTGGGAGGGCTGGATGCTCCACCTCTTAACATCTTACCATTGTAGGCTCATCCTCCTTCCCCTTATGAGGATTTAGATTAGGAAGTGGATGACCTCTTGGCCGATCAATGTTAGGAGGAGGCCCCTTTTTCTTGATCTTGTGTGTCTGTTTTGTGATGTGTTCCCCCGTACTCGTACTACATGTGCCTGGATGACCCTTATCACCCCTGTTGGTGCTTGGATACAAGTGTGGTTTTTCTGTTATAAACCTTCTTCTATTTTTATCATCATTCTTCCATGTTTTTGCTTGACTTTTGATAAATTGGGGACAATGCAAAGCGTTGGGGGCATTTAGGATTCCCTTCCATGTTGACCCAATTTTTTTATTTTTACTTTTTTCTTATGTGCATTCATCTTGATCTAGTTGGGGATTGATTATGTTTCGCCTTGTATCACGGTTACCTATTATTATATGATCTCAGATAGATCTAACCCTGCTAAACCAGATCCCCCTGTGTCCTTTATTTGAATTTTTTGCTTACTCTTTATCTCTCTCTCTTCTTTGCTTGAGTTGTCCCTCCTATGTGTGACAATGCTCTTCTTTAACACTTTAATTTTTAGAAAACAAATTCATTGCCAACAAATCTTTTCTTGAAAGTCTTCACAAAATGTTCCTTAGAATTGCATTCTCAACTTGGAACCCTAACATAATGTGTTTCCTTCATCACGGGTTCGTAAAGAAAGGACTTGAAGACCTTCCTCCAAAGTGGGAACTGCTTTCACTTCCCCTCGTGTGGGGGCATGACCTTCCTTTTGAATTCCTTGATGAAGTGAACATCTTTTGAAAGGATTCCTTGATGATGAATCATTATAAGATGAAAAAATGCTTTTGAATTGCATATCCCTTGAGTGGATCCCCCTTCTTCTTCATGGCGGGTTCCTTAGGGACCCTTTCTTCAAAAGCCGTTGTAACGAATGGACTTTTTCACATCTAGCCTGGGGGCAACCCGACTAGGCTCATTCCATTCGCCCTTTCATGTCTAGCTTAAGGGAAGCCTGACTAGACCTTACCTTTCAAACAACACGTCCCTTGAGTGGACCCCTCTCCTTTTGAAGGGTTCCTGATGGATCCCTTTGAAATTTTTATGGTCTGCGTGACCAACCGCTTTTAGACACACTCTATCTGCGGGTAGACGTGTCACCACTTTAGACACGCTCTATTTGTGGGTAGATGTGTCACCCTTTTAGACATGCTCTATCTGTGGGTAGATGTGTCGCCACTTTAGACAAGCTCTATATGCGAGTAGACGTGTCACCGCTTTAGACACACTCTATCTGTGGGTAGACATGTCACTGCTTTTGACACGTTCTATCTAGGGGTAGACATGTCGCCGCTTCCTGACTCTACGGAGTCTGCTTCCTTGGGGCTTCCTCCATGCAAGAGATCTTGGGGGTTGCCTCCTTGCAGGTTTGCGGGCCTGTAAGGTGCTTTGTTCCAACTTCATAGTTTCGAGCAGTTATGAAGTCCTTCGCTTCTCCTACACCTTCGAGTATGCCAAACCAAGTACTGCTTCCTTGACAGTTCAGGTATACTTTTCTAACCCTACTCTCTTCTTGATCTACTTTACCAAGCACTCATCAGTACTCGTGCTCGCTAAAGTGGGGGAAAAATGTATAAGAGTGAATTTGTACCCTAGCCGCAATTCCCCTTTTTGCCTTTATACACTTTAGAAAACCAAAGTCAGAGGCTTAAATTTACTTAAGCCTGTTGTTGGTGGTCCATGTGGAGCTTATTTGTGTGTCTATGGAGGAATTTCTTTTAGGGACACCCGTGCAACACACAGATGCCTGCACGGCACGCTTACGTCCCTGGAAAATTCCTGTGGCTAAGTCAATAGAGGCGTTACTCTTCCCATTGGCAGTGAAGTTGTAATGCCTCTTTCAGCCAACCGACCTGAATATGGTCATTTTTTCCTAATTCCTTCATATTCACTGCTTGAACTTGCATTTGGAGGTTGGAAGTACTCTGGAACAGACCAAGCTCTCATACTCTCACTCTCACCAACTCACTTTCACTCACTTCCAAGCATTCCAAGCATTCCATTGCAGTAATATCACACTTTTTCACTTCGGTAGAGCACGTTTGGTACCACACCATTGTAGCAGAGGCATGAGTTCCTCTCATTTCTCCCCCAATCAACCTTGAGTGCTCTTGGTGGAGGTGGTAAGCTTCACTCTCCTCTCCTCTATCACTTGGTTTAGTAGCATAGTACTGCATTGTAGTGTTTTTGTTTTCATTACATTGCTTCTTCATCTCATTTCTTTGGTTGTCCGTGGAGGTGGAAACACCTAAAGCGGGGGTCTGACTAAGGTAGGCCCTTATACAACCACCCAACATTTTCTCTCTTGTTGTGTGTAGGTGGATGCACTTTGTGGAGCTAGCTAGCGAATAGGCTCTTCTACGAGATCGTCTTCGTCACCTTAACTTTGGTATATCTACTTTATCACCTCCATTTATACTTCTCATATTTTATAGTGTTGCTTTGTTCTCTTAGATGTTGTTAAGCTAGGTTGTTAGTCATTTTAGTGAGTCCAACCTTGTCTCTGTTGTAATCTGACCGTACGAACTACAACGCATTTCTAAGACGCCAGTGTGTCGTGTTGTCGTCCGAAGTCTACACTGACATCCTTGGGTAGAGAGCTTCCTAAGGCACAGAGTTGGACCTACAAACTGACTCACCTAGCCCCAACTTCAAACTAGGGATTGCAGAGTGCTTGTAGGGTTCCACAATCCTTATCATTCTCATCCTTATAACCCTAAACAATACACTTAGCTGAGGTTAGGGCAGCCTCTCGCATCTTGACCCTTCGTGACCTGGGGTCTTGCACGCAGTGGTCCCCCTCTCTTACAATTTGTATATATATACATATATATATGTGTGTGTGTATATATACACATATATATATGTATATATATACATATACATATACATATATATATACATATATGTATATGTATACATATACATATATATATACATATATGTATATATATACATATATGTATATATATACATATATGTATATATATATGTGCATGCTCGATCGACCATGTGTATGAATCATACCGATTCAAATAGTAATATACACTCTGTTTCTTTTCAAATGATAAATGAGTGCCTCGGGTATGATGTTGACAATACCTTTGGAACATTATGTGAAGGGTATAAGTCAATAGCACGATTAATGCTAATCGATCCCAACATTCTCATTATATAAACATATATGTGTGATTAAAGATGTACAGACCGTAGAACATTATAATGTTTTGAATTAAATTTAGAGAATATGAATTGTTAGTTAATCATAGAACCTATTGTTTGTCTAGAACAAATTGAATATAGGAAAATAGTATGCCTTTACTAAGCAATTCAAACTAATGATTGACAAGAATTAATACTAGTTTTCATAACATTTCTAAAATTGATTTTGTCTATTAAAAGTAAATGACCCAATATTGTTTTAGTTGGAACTCTTTTACTTGATAAAATATCAAACCATTGTATAGATATTCATTGTGTTATTATTGGAATATAGTGGATAAGACTAGAACTTGCGTATCTAAAGAAATCAATGTATCTTTGATCTATAAATCTGCATGTTGAATGGATTCTGTTTAATTTTTATTCTTAAATAGAGTATTCACATATACAAACTGTGAATAATATGCATATATGTGCACATGCATAAACTCACCATTTATGCATGTACACATACATGCGATGTACCTTCTTATTTCATATTATTTACTCATTTGAGTATGTTGCTTAATTTCATTTGCAAAGGAAAGAATTGTAGAAAGGAATAGTGTTGAAGTGAAAATATGAATCTTAAGAAATTATTGTTATATGATGAATAATTGGATGGATATACCAAATTTAAATGGAATACTTGCTTGATGATTGATGAAATGGAATGATACAAAAGTACTATATAGACTATAGCACACTGATGTATGATGCTAGTAGATGGTCTAGAAGGGAGGGATACCCCTTTGTTATGGAAAGCTACCTTCCGGGAATGGGTGGCAGAGAGTCTACATTTGCTTTTCCAAATCTAAATTAAGTTGCATTTATGCAAAATGAGCTTGGCCAAGCTTTGAAATTATTATTCATAATAGACTGTTCATTTATTTATCCTCTTTCTATCTTATTTATCTTTATACCTAACATGGAACTTGCATGTTCTAACAATAGATAGAAATGCATGTAGTCACAAATTCCACCTTGCAAACTATATCTCTTGCTAAGTGTTTTGTGTAGGGTTGGGTTTCTTCAATGGATAGAAGAATTTTGAGGAAGCATTGCTTTGTGGTTGGGTGGAAAAGCACCTGAACCATGTTCTTGTCAACCAATGGAGGCGAGTAGTCGAAGAGGAATTACAGTGGAATTCTATCTTATTTGAAGTACTTATATCATTGATGTAATTATTATATTGACTATGTGGCAATTGAATGCCAAGTGAAACTATGTATCTTGGTTATTAACATTTGGAAATGAATAATTTAGATTTTTTTTTATTTATGGACATGAAATTGCTATTTTGGAAAATAGCTATGGGATTTATGTCTTAAATTTATATTCATAATGTCAATTATTAATTCTTTTTGGAAATATTAGTTTGGCATGTTACAATTTACCTCACCCCTGAAGGAATGATTTTAAATCCAAAATTATAGAGGGGTCAAATAGGCCATATCAAGGAAATGTATCATCTTGATATGCCTAGATTTGTACAAGAGAATGAACTTTGAATCTTTATGCCTCAACTACAAATTGGATGTGGTAAGTAACTTATGGGAGTGGTGCGCCTCCCATGCACTACTTGAAATGATGTTTCAGAAAACTTGGTTGGCTTCTAGATATAAAAGTTTTTAGTGATATTGTGAACACCACAGGTATACTTCAGATGAGATACACTAAATTCTCTAGCTTCCCCTAAGTGACCCATTCGTTTGCATGAGAGTAGGCTTGCAAGGTATAATGTCTGCATATTTATGTTACTTTGGTTTTCACACACTTTATAGAGCCCACTGATAAACGTACTTGAAGGTCACCATGAGTTCTCCATTGCAGGATGTATCTCAATGGTAGGCCCTCTCTAATAAAAGAAAAGGAATGCTATTTCTCTTCACCCTAGATCACATGAAGTGCAAGGGGAGATGATACATAGCAAGCCTTTGGGTGACTCAAAAAATTTGTGAACTTAAAGTGTTTCTCTTCACCCAAGATTGCATGAAGCACAAGGGGAGAGGATATGCACTAAAAATTTACACAATCAAGGCAAGCAAAGAAGACATTGATTCATTTTAGTGCACCAAAAGTAGATGTTATGTTCATTTTAATAGCACCAAAACTGAATGTGAGTTTGTGTTGTTCAATTTTAAGCCAACTTTGAAAAAACTCATAGCATTGTAAGTTCTTAAGCCCAAATTTAAAGTTATTTACTCTAAAGCATGAAATCAAAAAGCTCTTAAGTCATCCTTTTCATAAGTATATAGAAATTCTTTGAAAACTTAGACAAGATAAGTGTTAATGAACACTTTTTCTTCAATCCATGATCCAAATGTTATATGCAATCAAGAAAACAAGAAGATGTTAGGGTTAGACAAATGATTAAGCATCAAAACCCTACAACCTAGACCAAATTGTAATGTGATTTGAATTTAGGTTCACAAATAGAAATTTTAACTCTTCAAAAATTGAAAAAAGCCCACACCATTGTGTAGAGCACAAAATTCTACCCCATTTTTAAAAAAAAATCTGAAAAAGACCACCATATGACCAAGATATGGTCATTTGAAGATGGAGTTCAAAAGAAAAAAACAATTGTGCCATTGTTTGAAAATTGTGCCACTATTTTATAATTGCACTCCAATGCACACAATTGTGTCACTATATCAAACAATTACGATCTAATGCACACAATTGCATCGCTCTACCTTAGACAATTGCATCGATCAACCTTGAAACCTGAAAAAACATGGAAATATCAAGGAAAATTCATCAAATTTGATTAGTAATCCCTCCTAGTGCCAAAATGTGTGCATGATCATAACCTAAGTTAAACATCATTAAACATACAAGAAATAACCAAGATCTAACTAGTTAAGTCAAGCTCCCAATGAAATTAGTGAAAACAATAAACTAAGAAGCCATTAAACATGAAATAAACTAAAATGCATAATGGAAACCTATTATAATGCCTCAAACCTCATCCCATTGGGGATTGGTGCTGCATTGATGTGGAATGTCATCCCTTTTCCAATCCCTTGGTTTAAACAAGCTTTCAAATGGATTTCATTGATGAATATGGATGAAAATGGATGAAAGATAAGCTAAAATGGATGCTAAATGATAAAATGCTTATGGAGTATGCTCTAAAAATCACTATAGTGTAGCTAGTCTAAATAAAAGTGGATCCTTTCCTCATAGAAATGAGGACTATTTATAGGAAAAATAGCTAAATCAATGGTCAAGATTTAATTGATCAATCAATGGATGAAAATCAATAAGAGTTGGCATGGATTAAGAATCCAATCAATGGATGAGATTGCAAGATGACAAGGATTGAGGATTTTAATCAATGGATCACATTGATTTGAAGAAGCAAAAATTCTAACTAATTAAAGAGGAATGTGTAAAGCATGTCTATTTAGGAGGGAATTGGAGTGGAGGAATATTCCAGGGGAATATTCCTTTGATGAAAGCAATTAGCTAGTTAAATAATTTAAGAATTAATTAATTGTGCATGGAGGAAATTAGGAATTTAATTAAACAATTAACTTATTTAATAAAAGGGGATTAATGACATTTAATTAAATAATTAGGATTATTTAATCAAATGAGAAGACTTAAGGAGTTTAATTAAATAATTCACATTATCTAATTAAATAAGATGAAAATTAGCATGAAAGGGGATGCATTAACTTGATAAAATTGATTATTCAATTCATAGACAAAAGCGATGAATTTAATTAAACAATTAAGATTATTTAATTAAATTGTTGAAAGGAGGTGATTCAGGACGAAAACGGTGTTAGTAATCAAATTTAGACGTGCAATATCAATCAAGACGATTTTAAGTGTCTACACATTGGTTCTCTGTTGGGTAAGTTTTTTGTTTCATGTGCTTAGGGTTCACTATAGGGCTAAAACCCTCTTTAAACCCTAACAGTGTAAAAGCCTTAGTCATTTTACGTTTGCTCATTGACCTGTCATTACCTGTTTCCGGTATTCCAAGTTATAACCTATTACATTAGTGTCATGTTGCCACCAACCCCAACATTCTAGTATTTCCAGTAATTACCTTATGAAATATTTGTTTAAGTCTTAAGTCTCACGGGCTATGAAATAATTATGCATTATGTCTAATGTTTTGTGCCCTAGGTCTGAATTAAATCTAAGTCTTAAGTCTTGCATCGCTATAGTGAGTGGCAATGACTTAAGTTATATCTTTGAGCACATGCTAAATAAATCCTTATGTAAGGTGCGGCTTGGTCCCATATTTGATACGTGTTCAATATTCATTGGTCCTCGCAAGCCCATATAGACTAAAATATTCACTAAAATGTCAGTGTGGGGAAGCGGGAAAGCACCACGTGTCCTATGGGCTCTACAGTTATTTGTAAAGCTAAATGGTGGGCTCGCAGTTTGAAGGTCCTTATTGTGCCATCTGGCATCATCTTGACCTTTCCTCGCAATCCTACAAGGACCGTCTTTGAAGACCTTGGTTGATCATGGGGGTGCGGGATGATGCCAAGTGGCAAAGTCTTGATCGTCAGATGATCAGTTAAATTAAATGAAATATTTTACATAGTATTGTGGTGACATATTGAAGAGTAAAAGGTGTGTATCTGAATACACATGGTAGTCTTCTAAAAGATTTTTGATTAGATGTTTTAATCTCAACCATTCAAGTTGCAGAAGGATAAAACATATGATAAAAATTTTCCTAAGTGCGCGCACATACATATGAAGTTACAAGGTGCACAAGTTATACACGTGGCAACATTTGGTTAACTTCCCCACAATATTGTAGCCTTTGATTTGTTTCTCAGTGCATGAGTGCAAGGATGTGGGGAATCGCCACGTCAGATCTTTTGACGACCCCAAGAGTAGTGGGATCTATGATGACTTGAGATGGGATTTTCCATATGGTGAAATTCTATTGGATCAATGTTGAGGTGAATAAAGTTCAGATGTTTCAAACTTGATTGACTCAATCTAAGCCATCAAAAGGTACAATTTTTTCTCATATCAACGACTCCATCTTAAAATTGAAAAAATGGGTAGATGCTGCTATTTTGGTTCACGTGAGCAAATAGTAATGGCAGACGAGATGCAAGATGCCTGAATTTCTTACAAATCACCATAAAAGTAGACACCGACACATAATTCCAATTCACCAAAGTATTCAGAAGCGACTAGAGATCGATGTTGAAAATTGAGGTGTTTTCTTAGATTAATACTTTGTAAAATTTTAATATTGTTGATCTAAATAAGCTTTTCCTTTGCTACATATTCTTTGTGGGTGATTATATGATTAATCCATTTTACTGTTTGTAGAATGTAGACAGAAGTTGATAGAAGAAGTAGACAAGATATTAGAAAGATTACACAAGCATGTACTATGCAGAAACCCTTTCGAGAAAAAACTCCACCAAGAATTATTCTATTATTCAATCTCTGAAGTAGATTACAATAGCTCCAATTCTCGCTTGAGAATGCCTCTTTCACCTTCACCAAAACTTCTTCACACCTGCAATAAAAACTGATACCAACTCTCTTCAACTTGATTTAGATATATAGGCTTTAATTAGCTTTGTAAACTCCACACGAGTTACAATTACAATGCTCAAGCCCTATCCCTAAAAGCTACACATATCTCATGCAAATAGAAATATGTTGTGAAGAATAATGTCAAATCCTCATCTTCATGCATTTGGGCATCCCAAATTGAAGTAGCAACTCAACCTCTTTTCTGTAAATATCTTCAAGGCTTCATCCTCAAAGTAGGCACCCAAAATTGGTCCCACTTAACTGAGCCTTCTGAAATATCTCAACATGCAAAGGAGTTAATTCCAAGAATCCAACTTGGGCACCCAAGTTGGGTCCAAGTCATTTCTTGTTAACTGAAACATTTCTCAACACCATTCATGTAAGAATGGTCATCCCCTATTAACTGGAGGTATTCCCCATTATCTATCATGTAACTCAAGTCATTAGCCATGCATTCCAAGTTAACTGAAGTCAACTAGCATTCAACTAAAACTAACTGAAGATAACTAAACTAAACTAAATTGAATTGAACTAAACTAAATTGAACTGAACTTAATTGAACTTAACTTAACTGAACTTAACTGAACTTAACTTAACTTAACTTAACTGAACTAAATTAAACTGAATTGAACTTCATGCATGCAAACATCAAACCCTAACTCCTAGGATCTTTACATGCATTAAAAAGTGTTATCTCTTACTCTGAATAGTTAACTGAACTCAAGGTGAGTGTCACCTATCATGTGGGTGCCCCATGTGCCCCTATTATTTAGGAACTCATAATGGACGCCCTCAAATGCTCCTAACATTTAGAATTAATTTCAAATGTCAATTAACATGATTATTTCGTCAAATATTAATCTCTTCCTAATCCTAGTGTTAATGAACACATTCCAAGGACTTAGGAGATACATGAAATAAATAATGTTTAGGATTGCAATTAAATGGCATCCTATTTTCAACATTTGGTATCAGGGCTGAGGTTGGGTAGAGTATTGGGACGCCTTTCTCTTAAAATATTGGAGGTTTTTTTGGCTTAGTGGGAGCTTTTATTATTTTTGTTATTTGCTGATTTTGGAAATAAGTTTTGTTACAATGAATTCTTGGTTCGATATTGAAAGGTTCAATGGTTCTAACTATGAAATGTGGAAACTAAAAATGGAAGATCTTCTTGAAGAAAGAGATCAGTGGTTAGCGGTTAATAATGAGACAAAGAAACCTACAACTATTTTAGATGAGGATTGGGATAAGTTAGATAAGAAGGCAAGAGGAACAATTAGATTATGTCTTACTGATGATGTTCTCTTGAATGTTTCAGATGAAAATACTGCATATAAATTGTGGAAGAGAATAGGGGATATTTATCAAACTAAGAGTCTCACCAATAAGTTGTATCTAAAAAGGAAGTTGTATTCATTAAAAATGAAAGATGGTGAATCTGTTGCACAACATTTAAATGCTTTCAATTTAATTCTCAGTCAGTTAGCATCTATAGATGTAAAGCTAGAAGATGAGGATAAATGCATTTTGCTACTTTGTTCTTTACCAGATTCTTGGGAAAATCTAATTGTTGCAATTAGTGGTAATGGTGCAGATCCTAAGATGGACAATATAATTCCTACTCTCCTATCAGAGGAGATGAGGAGGAAGTCTAAAGAGGAAATCCAAGATGCCTTGTTTGTAAAAGGTAGGCTTGAGAAAAAGGAACCTAAGGGAGAGAAGGAAGGAAAGGGTAAGTCTAAAGGACCGTCTAAAACCCCTGGTAAGAGTAAGGTAATTTGTTGGAACTGTGGGAAACCGGGACATGTGAAGAAGGATTGTAAGAACAAGAAAGAAAGTTTTGATTCTTCTATAGAGGATTCCTTGGATGATAGTAATGATACATTGGTTATTTCAGCTAATATTGTTTGTGATAACCCTTTGCTTCATGTTACAAAGTAATATTCATGGAGAGGATGGTAGTCACGATGCCATGTGTAACTCGGTACCACAGTTCAGTGGGAGTTGTTGGCAGTGACATCGATGCATCATTGGTAAGGTTATCTTCATGTGATTGGGGATATGGTTTTTTATTGGTTTAGAGTGGTTACTATTATGTCATGGTTTACTCTTGATATGCATTTAGAGTTTGGCATATTACATGTTCTCTTGAGACCAAGATGTATGTTATGGTACATGTGATCTCCTAAGAGGAGAAGGTTAGATCATGGATGCCACATTTATGTCCCTGATTCATGATTGGAGCTTTGACATTGATCTTGTGTAGTTCTCTTAAGTATTGGGTACATTAATCATTTGCTTGATTACTTCATGAAAGTGTTGTGTTGCATTTGGAGTTTGGCATGGATTGGTTGGTTATAGGTCCTCATGGATACTTGGAGAAATAGGTGAGGATAGATTTCTCTTATGGTAAGAGATATTTGTTGAAATGGTTACTTGTAAGAAATATTTTTTCAACACAAAAGACAGAGGAGCCTACACCTTGGTTGAATGTGAGTTCAACACACTCGGTGGTTTAACATGCCTCCAAAGAGGCAATTTGGATATAAAGGCTTGGGAAAGGTATTGGTTAGGTTGATAATGGGAAGGTATTAATTAAGAAAGTTGAGACTTTAATTAATGTTACAGATTATCTTATGAAACCAAATAAGTTCTCTTGGTTTTAATCATTTGCTTGGAAGCTTCATGATTATGCAGGTTGCATTTGAAGTTGGCATGGATTATTTAGTTAGGTGCAAGAAGGCCATTGGCCTTGATTCTTGTACTTGTATTATATTATTCCTTGTTTAGAATAACTGCAATGTATAATGTCAAGTAGGAGAATGTTGGAAATAGGATGCCATTTAATTGCAATCCTAAACATTATTTATTTCATGTATCTCCTAAGTCCTTGGAATGTGTTCATTAACACTAGGATTAGGAAGAGATTAATAGTTGATGAAATAATCATGTTAATTGACATTTGTAATTAATTCTAAATGTTAGGAGCATTTGAGGGCATCCATTAAGAGTTCCTAAATAATAGGGGAACATGGGGCACCCACATGGTAGGTGACACTCACTTTGAGTTCAATTAACTATTCAGAGTAAGAGATAACACTTTTGAATGCATGTAAAGATGCTAGGAGTTAGGGTTTGATGTTTGCATGAATGAAGTTCAATTCAGTTTAGTTCAGTTTAGTTTAGTTTAGTTTAGTTTAGTTAAGTTCAAAATCAGTTTAGTTCAGCTCAATTTAGTTTAGTTTAGTTTAGTTTAGTTCAATTTAGTTCAGTTATGGTTCAATTATCTTTAGTTAGTTTTAGTTGAATGCTAGTTGACTTCAGTTAACTTGGAATGCATGGCTAATGACTTGAGTTGCATGACAGATAACAGGGACTACCTCTAGTTAACAAGGGATGACCATTCTTGCATGAATGGTGTTAAGAAATGTTTCAGTTAACAAGAAATGACTTGGACCCAACTTGGGTGCCCAATTTGGCTTCTTGGAATTAACTCCTTTGCATGTTGAGATATTTCAGAAGACTCAATTAAGTGAGACCACTTTTGGGCACCTACTTTGAGGATGAAGCCTTGAAGATATTTACAGAAAAGAGGTTGAGTTGCTACTTCAGTTTGGGACGCCCAAATGCATGAAGATGAGGATTTGACATTGTTCTTCACGACATAACTCTATTTGCATGAGATAGGCGTAGCTTTTAGGGACAGGGCTTGAGCATTGTAATTGTAACTCTTGTGGATTTTACAAAGTTGATTAAAGCCTATATATCTCAAGCAAGTTGAAGAGAGTTGGTATCAGTTTTTATTGTAGGTGTGAAGAATTTTTGGTGAAGGCAAAAGAGGCATTCTCAAGCGAGAATTGGAGCTATTGTAATCTACTTCAGTGATTGAATAATAGAATAATTCTTGGTGGAGCTTTTTCACGAAAGGGTTTCTCCATGGTACATGCTTGTGTAATCTTTCTAATATCATGTCTACTTCTTCTATCAACTTATGTCTACATTCTACAAACAGTAAAATGGATTAATCAGATAATCACCCACAAATAATATGTAACAAAGGAAAAGCTTATTTAGATCAGCAATATTAAATTTTTACAAAGCATTAAGCTAAGAAAACACCTTAATTTTCAACAATCAAACCTTGCGTAGAATGATCTTTTTGTGAAGGAAATTAGGGTTTCAGCTTTTTGAACATCTATATGTTGAAAATTACCTCTACTCACTCAATTACGTATAGAATCTTGTGCTCTTGCTAGTTATAGTGTTGAATTGTTGGTCTGTGGTAGCTATGTGTTTTAAATTTTCCTACTGTATGTTGATTGCATCCTATTTATTTGTAAATTTCCCTAGCATAGTATACACTTAATTTGAAACCCTAGTCACATCATAAGAAACCCTAGTTTTCATGATTGCTACCAAAATTTCACCCAAAATCTCAAGTTTTTGGTTGAACCCCCAAAAGATCCCTCCATGAAGACCTATTAGCCCAATTTCCTGGTTTGACAATGGACAAAAACATAGGCAAACTAATGTTGCAAGGCTTGGGGGTAGAAAAGGGTATTATGGATAAACATTTTGCAATAAAAGATGTTGATATGAAGGTTATTGGTTGGGATTGATTCAAATACTGGTATGGGAAATAGAATGCTAAAGTTCTAAGTTGCAATGGTTGAAACTTAGACCTAGGAAAGTTGGAAGTTCCAAACGTATACCTAGATGTAGACCTAGTGAAAGCTGTTGCTGTAAATTATGACCCAAATGTTCAAGTTGTAAGAACACATGCTGGGGTAGATATTGTGAAGTTGACTTGAGAAGGAATTATAGGGGCTTTCAGACTTAACCCTAATGCAACCAAATAGATTAACCTAGAAGCACTAAGGAATGAGTATGAAAAGAAAAAATGAACATATAGAGTGACAATGTTGCCAAGGTTCATGATGAAGGGAAAGGGTAGAAGTACACTTAGGTTCACATCTAAATAAAAGGAACCGTTAAAAATGGATTGTTTTGAGTTTTACTTTGTCAAGGATTATCTCACTCTATGCCAGATCCTAGGACTTGATCCTCCTTAGAGGATACCCATAGCCTTCGTGTTCATGGCTGCAAACATACAAAATATGTTATTCAATGAGGAGCATTATTTTGCTACTTATTTGTCAGATTCTATTCACAAGGCACTAGTGACTATCAAGGATGGAGAGGGTGGTGTAAGGTTCTGTTGGTATTATTTTTTGTGCCACATTTTCTTGCAATGTGGATCTAAAGAGTTGGGCCTTGAGAATGGATAAAGTCTCTCAGTCCAAATGTGGACCAACTTACTAGAAAAACATTGTGCAACTTCAAGTTTTGTGTCATTCACAAACTTATTTTCAGCAACATTGAAAAGTTACTTGGAAAAGATGTACATTTAATCCCCAAAGAATTACATGATTTTCTAAGGCCAAAAGAAAGGAGGCCTAATTTAGATATTGATCACAATTTGGGGGATGTCATTATGCATGATAATTTTACCATCCTTAGGGTGTATGGGACAAACCAAAACCTACATGTGCTTCCAAGGTTTGTGCCACTTAGAGTGGGTTTTCTTGAGGTTATGTGGCAGTTGGGAAGAGTGGAGGACATAAACCTAGCAAACCAGAAGAAGGGATCTTTTTTCCCTTAGTATATAGTGTTTTTAGACTTTGTTATGGCCAGAGAGGGGTGGAAAAATATTCTTGAAATGATTACCCTCCTAAAAATGAAGACTTGCAGACCTAGGAATCATGATCTTGAAGGTCTAATAGCTGCATCAAGGATAAGTATTAACAAAAGTAAATTTTAGCATGTTTTTTATTATCCAAAGGATATTATAAAAAATGAGTTTGATTTGAACAAAGTTGAGGATAGAAAAATAAAGTGGGTAGCCTTGGAGAAATTGGAAAAGGAAAAACAACAGAAGGACGCCACCTTCAAAGGCACATATGCATATATTGAGGATCCTACTCTCAGAATTGAGGCCATTTTGCAAAATTTTGACAAGGTTTTTTGGTAGCTTAAGGAGCAAAGAAAGGAGCGAGATAAGGGGAAATCCCCTGCGGTTGAGGAGAGGCCCACTTATTAGCCGCCAAAGAAACAATATGCCTTCACAAGAAGACCAAAGGGGATTGTCATGAAAGAAAAAACTAAGGCTACTCCTACCCAATTTGAGGAGTTAAGAGCCTCATCCCTTGTCCCTCATATGCCACCATCACCCCCACAAAATGTCATTGATCTAGATTCACCTCCAAGGGAGTCTTCTCCAAAAAGGAGGAAAATTGAAGCAACAAGACTTGTTGACTACCCTTTGAATTATGATGATGAGGTTGTAGTCACCACTGATGAAATAAAATAGAATATAACATCACCTCAAAGGGATATGGAATTAGTAGCCCCTCAGAATAGGTCGAAAAAAGTATTTTTGATAGGTTTGGACAATGCAGATAACATAAGGGATAAGACATGCACAAAATTCATGACAAATGATGCATTTGTCAAAATTGATGTGTTCAAGGAATTTGTTTGGAGAACTAAAAGAGATGAGTTTGAGAGCAGAGTGCAGGAAGAATGGGTCAAATCTCTAGAACTACCTAAGGAAGTTGTATTTGCAAGGGTAGTTGCAGAAATAAAGGTCAAGTAGAAAGAATTAACCCTTGAAGGAGGAAGAAGACTGGTGAAAGAAAGTGGCTTACTCTTACTACTGAAATGAGATATGACATCTTCCATTGCCTTTGATACTGTGAGAAAACATGACTCACAAGTTTTTTCCATAGATGAGGAAGCTCTATGTGCATTACAAGGATATGCTTTCAGTCCACATTGGGACACACTTAAAATTTGGGCTTTGGCCCCCAATACTAATATTCCTACAATAGCAGAGCCTATAGGAGACTCAAGAGGAGGTCTCATCATTAAGAAAGTCTCTGACACTTCAACAATGGAGGTAACCACATTGGTTGTTAATGTTGCAAAATTTACCAAGCCCACTGTTGAGTCACTATAGGAGAAATATGATGCAAAGAAAAAGAAATACAATGACTCGTTAATTGAATTAATATAACAAGGATAAACAAAGGCTTGTAGAATTGGAGTTAATAGTAGAGATGTTGCAAAATTAGCAACCAGTGCAACCAGTGCAGCCTGTTTCAAGCCCTTTTCCTTCTTCTCCATCACCTCCTCCAGCTCAATCACCTCCCCCACCATCTATGGAGATTGTTATTTATGAGGAAAGTCTATTAGTAGAGCTTGTTCATACCATTCCTCCCCCAAATAAAATATTTAGTAGGAAAGAGATGATTCAATAGTTGAAAGCATATGAGGAAATGTTTGAGTTGTATGAAGAAAATAATGTGCTCATTGTCTCTAATGTACTTGAACATTGCATGGGGAAAGTAATAAAAATTGTGAAAAATGTCCACTCCAACTATTCTTTATTTTTTGATGTAGTTAGCATGTTTGAAAGAGATATATTAGTGGTAGTCCCATTAATGTAGTTATGGGTGCCTAGAGTTGGTGCATTGGATGGCATGATTAAAGGGTCTACTCATGAGTTACTCAATAAGATGGGACAGATAGTCACTGCATATAAAATGGTAAATGGAATTATTGATTACAATGGGATGGTATATCCCATGGAGAAGAAAGTTAGATGGCTGCTAAAACAATTTGAAGACAATGATCTTGGCTTCTTGCTAGACATTTTGGATAGTAATGGATCTGTGAAGACATATGAGCAGTGGAGATCACAAATGGATAATGTCATTGCTACAAAGGCCCACTTAGTTTGTGATGGTGGGGATGTTGATATTGATACGCTGAAGAATTATAGTATGGATAAATTGTCTCTCACCAGTAAGCTTTTGGAGGATTTTGATAAGGAAGCCAACCAAGTTGTAAAAAGGTATGGCCCATATAGAAAAAAATTGGATGAGTTCATGGATTTTAATTGGCCTTTAGAGGAATATTTTGACACATTGGATAAGAAGTATAATGAGATCCATAACTTGTAGAGCTTGCTCTTGGTGATGTGGACACATTTTGTCTTTTATGCACATTCAACATTCCCAAACAGTTTCAACAACGACAACAGAGGAATTTTTGTCTTTTTGTACAACAAGGTTTTTGTCTTCACTTGCCAACTAAAAATTCCTGGATTCACATCAAGAAGAATGAAGAAAAGGAGTGGAAAAGAATCAAATATCAATATCATATGCTTTTTGGAGGGACAAATTGTTACAAGCAAATAAAATTGTATTTGTCCTTAGAATATTCCATCCACGAGTAGTTGAGCTCACTTTTTGAAATGTAACATTGTTTGTCAAATTAAAATATGACATGTGTAAATGTCTCGAAGCTTGTTGCTCCCTTGTCTTATAAAAGGGAATTCAAGGCCATTTTCATAGGATGATTGATTTCTTGGAGAATTTTGTAATGTAACACAAAGAATAGAGTTGTTTTTTCTTAGGTTGTTGAGTTTGTATCTTTTTCTTTTTCATATGATTGTATAACAATACTAGCATTTGAATGAACACAATGTCAATTCTAAAGCCAAGTTTCTTCTATATTGTACTCTTTATGCAAATTATAAATGAAATTGAACAAAAATCATTTGATTTATCTTCATTGTTGTCCCAATGTATGTATGCTTCTATTGATGCTCTTATTCAAATAATAGGTCAAATGCTTTAATGGAAGTGTAGGCTTGTGTAACATTATGTGAGGATTTGATAAGTAGAATTGGTTAAGGATTGTGAGTATGATATTGTAATGCAATGTTGTATATCTCTATAATGCTTAGATGAAATTCTATTATACCATATAGTTTTCATTTCATTTGACTCCATGCCCTGCGTTAAGGTAACGATCTAGAATCTGTGTCTGAAGTTGTAACCCTAGGATTTCTCACATTTAAAAGAATAATCACAAAGTTTCATTTCAATTGGGCTTATTTCTAGAATTTTCAAGTGATTTCATATTCTCTCACTTTAGATTGTCGAATGCTTTAAAGTATTTGCTAGATCTTCTAAATTCTTCATTTATCAAGAAAATTATATGAGAATATATCTATTCTCTACAATGTATGAGATAAATTGCATAGGAGATCATAATTACATTGTAAGGGATCACCCTCCTGGGTTTTGCAGAGCCCAAGTGTAGAGGGAGACTTCTTTCAACTTTCACCTGTTTGCTGGTCAATCCCTCTAGATAATTGGCAATTGGAAGCGGAAAAACCATAGGTTATCTATAAGATCTAGTTGGGAATTAAAAACCACCAATACCTATTCAAGATTTATATTCCACGGGTTGAGGATGAACCCTAATGTGTTGAGACATTAGAATTCATTCCCACTTGCCATTGCAGACACTTAACTTATTATATTTATATGACCATAAGAGAAAGCCATCAGAATTCGAGATATTTGATTGCATCATCAACTACTAGTATACGTGAGTAATGTTTTATTAACTAAATATCATGGACAATCTGAAAGATAAAGTTAAAATTGTTGATCATGGGATAAGGGAATTGGAATTGAAGAGAATAAATTGAAAAGAACAGCTTCCAACACTAACATATGAAATTATATTAATAAATATATAGAAATACTCTTCTTGACTAAAGATAAAGTGATGTGGTGATGGTATTAGCACCTTGATAGTGTGGATTATCTATATTATTTTCTTACTGAATTGAAGTAAAACTTTGATTTGTACTACTAGAAACAGATCAAACGCTTGCTAATTTTGATTGTTGTATATGCTACTTCATGGTAATTTTAAAATTTGGTGGCTATCTGGCTTTCTTCAATCTTTTGGGATTTTGAAGTTCATCAATTGTGTGAACTATAGTGTGAAAATTGATCATAGAAATCTTCTAATATGTATGCCTTTGCTTTAAACGTAAATAAGCCTTCTTAAATCCTTGTGTTCTTGTTATGTTTTGCTATTGGTTGGTTATCCAGATTGCATTTTAATTGAGTTGTGTCATTAAATTAAGGCATCGTGTATTTTCAGCTCAACATACCATATTACTTGATAGTTCTTGTGGTTGTGTAATTTTGTTTTATACTGCCTTCTACATCCTTTTCCCCTAGGTGTTGACATTGAAAAGCAAAATCTACATATGTGGAATTATGGTCTTCTAACTTAGTCGTATAAAAATGGTGTGTACCTCTTTTCGCACTTTCGTGTTAGGACTTCAAATGAAGAGAAAAAGGCTTGTGGAGTTGTGCGCTATGTACGAGTCTCTCAAGTGTAGAGTAATTTCAGGGCATCAAAGAACTTCCGAAGAGTGTTGTGTATAGGTTGCACGGAATGTTGGCACATGTCGAAAGTTAATTAATATGACTATTTATAATATTATGATTAATAAAATTAATTTGTAATATTTTTATAATTTAGATTTATTATCAATAATAAATAACATCCAAAGCTTTCTTGTTTGGGAAAAATCAAGTCGGCCCCTTTTGCTACATGTCTGCATGCCACAAGATTTTGAGAATAATAGTTTTCATAGGTTGTTTATACTGTTATTTCTATTTGACTATAACATGGATTGCAATAATATCTTATATTTAATATTATAATATAGTATATTTATCAATATATGATATGAATAAATAATATTATGTTATTTATGTTAATATATTATTCTATATTACTTGATATATTATAATATGTATTATATATATATAAGATCTTAAATAATTTTTTTTTTTTTTTTTTGATCGATAAACGCTTTTGACTGGAGCTATGAACCAGTGGAGTCACAATGGGGGACCCCATCCCCAATTTTTTTCTCATGCAGTTGTCTCTTTTCTTCCTCCTTTCGCCCGTCCTCCTTTCTCTATTCTTCCTGCCTCCCTTCTTCTCGTCTCCCTTCCTCTTGTCTGCCTCTTCCTCCCTTCCTCAGTTCTTCCTCCATCCTTCGTTCTCCCTTTTCTCCTCGTCTCCCTTCCTCCATTCTTGCTCGACTCCCGTCCTCTGTCTGCCCCTTCCTTCCACCGTACTTCTTCTTCCTCGACTCCCTTCCTCCGTTTTTCCCTTCCTCTCGTCTGTCTCTCCCTTCTCCCGTTCTCCTTTTCTCCCGTCATCCTTTCTTCCTTCCTTCCTCCGTTCACCTCACTCCCGGCTGCTTCTCCCTTCTCCCGTTCTCCTTCTCTCCCGTCATCTATTCTTCCTTCCTTCGTTCTCCTCACTCCCAGCTGCCTCTCCCTTCCTCCATTCATCTTCCGCCGTTCGCCTCTCCCTCCGTTCTCCTCTCCCGTCTCCCTACCATCCGTCTCCCTGGCTCTCTCCTTCGCCGATCTTCCTCCCGTCACCCTGGCTCTCCTTCGCCGAACTTTGTTTCGCCACACACCTCCGCCCGTGGATTCTCCATGCCACCCTATGACGCCTGCAACTCTGTCATCACATTCGGTCAAGTATCCACCCAGCACCAACTACGTCCGCTGCCAGATTTGTCCTCCAAACTTCCTGCGTCAGGCACATGGGCTCGAGCGAACTCGAACCCAAGACCTTCCATGTGGAAGGCTCGCAGCTTACCACTGCGTTGCGGGGTCATCCCCAAATTTATTTTATATTATTAAATATACTATATTTAGCTATAATATACTATAATATATTTATGTTTACATTATATTTGTTGTATATATTAAAATATTAAATGCTAGTACCAATATTTATTTATGATATCAAAAATAATAATGATATTATAAGTAGTTATCAACAATTTATATATTATAATATTCATACATATCTACTATAGTATATGTAATACAATATACTATAATATATAAATTATATAATGTAATATACTACATCATATTTATATCATATGTTATAAATAAATTAGTACAATGTGGTCCCCATTGCTTTCTTGTGCTTTCACATCAACAATTTTGTGGAGAGCATAACTGTGTACAAAACCATAGAAGGTGTACAATATTAAATGCCAATACCAATATTTATTTATAATATTAATAACTAGCAATTGCATCTTGGTGTGCAATGGGTACACCGAAGAATTGTGGAAGGCCAATTAGGAAAATTTTGGTCTTTTTTTTACAATGTAAGGAAAGGTAAGGAGATAGAGATAGAGAGATAAATAGAGAGGAAGATAGAGATGGAGATGGAAATGGAGAGAAAGAGTGGAAGAGAGATAAATAGAGATAGAAAGAAGGAGAGGATGAGAGGGGGAGAGATGAAGGGATAGAAAGATAGAGATAGGAAGTTATATGGAGAAGTAGAGAGAGGGAGATATATAGAGAGAGGTAGGAAGAGGTATATATATATGGAAAGAGAAAGAGGGAGATCTATTTATAGCTTTGTCTCCCTCTCTATCTTTATATTTTTATTATCTTTTTCTCATTTCTTCTCTCTGTCTATTTTCCTCTCCCTATATTTCTCCCTCTCTCTCTATGTGAATATATCTATATATGTCTCTCCTCCTCTCTCTCTCTCTATCTCTCTTTCCATCTCTATCTCTTTGTCTCTCTATACTTATTCCTTTATATGTATACTTCTATTTTTTATCTATTTTTCTCTTTTTATGTCTTGTATCTTCTTGTTTTCCTCTCTATTTCTTTCTTGTTATTTCTTTTCTTTCTCTCTCTATCTATTTTACTCTTAAGTGTGTAATGGGTACACTAAAGAGGTTTTAAAGGTGAATTATCATATTCTTAATCAAATGACATGTGAACCTGAGTATAACTCCCTAGGGACGTGTTATCCTTGGATTGTTGGCTAAAATGACTAATCAAGTTACTTTCTCTCTCTCACTCTATAAATTTAAATTTAAATTTTAGTTTTGAAATTAATTTTACTATATAAATTATAAAAATAATCAAAAATAGAATTATTCTTTAATAATTGAAGTTTTAACAAGTGCCACGTAGTGGCCAGTACTTGCCTTTATAGTATTGTAATTATTGTTTTCTAGATTTGGAAAAATAAATGTAAGTTTTACTAATGTGAATAAAAATAAATTATGTAAGTTTTGTTAATTATAGTGTTTTAGTATTGTTAATTAGTTCTTTGCATAACCTAACTCTAATCCTAATTCACACGCTAACTCTAACTCTAATCCTAACTCTAACCCTAACCCTAACACTAACCCTAACAATAAATTCTAGACTATTATCCTAATCCTAGACCTATCTCTAACCCTAACTATGGTTGTAACGCTATCCATAATTATGGTTGTAAGCCTAACCCTAACAATAAAGAATTGTAAAGTGACATAACAAAAAAATCTATGAATTAATATTGGGAATAAGATTTGAAATAAAGATATTAAATGAATAAAATTGTGAATCATTATAACTATTAATCATAGTTTAGTGATTTTTATTAGTAATGTTTTATTTTTAATTTATTTTAATTTTTAAATAGTTCTAACCATAATTTTTACCTTATTCTTAATTATAATCCCAATCCTAGTTATAATTCTTTTGGGATTATAAGAATTAATAATAATAGGATTAGAATTATAATAATTTTAGTTATTTTAATTTAATTTTTATTTGTATTTATGTATGTTTTGAAGTTAATAAATTTTGGAAAATAAAAATGTGGCAATATCAAATAGTTTAAGATTTAATTTAAATTTTTATTTTAATTATATGAAATCAAATCACTTGGAAAATTATATGTCATTTTATGGATGTGCTTTAATTTAAATTTTATTTTATTATTTTAATAGTGAATCCAAATGTCTATAAAATAGCTAATTGATTTTTGCAAGATTTTTTTTAATAAAAAAATAACAATTACATACATTTAAAAAGAAGTAACATTTATTTATTTTAGAAAGATTTAATGAAATAACTTTATAAAGCAACAAAAATGAAAAATGATGTTAAAAAAATAGTTTTTCTTGCTTTCTCTACAAATTTACCCATAACAACCCAAACTTCTTAACCAATTCAAAAAAATTGATTTTTACAAATTTTAAAATTAAATATTTAACAAATTCACTTTTTAAAAAAATGAATTATATTTAAAGAACATAAAATTATAATTTTTAATTGATTCAAAACCAACTTATTAATAACTAATAAACAAAAGGAATTGAAAAACTGAATACTACTATTACTGGAAGCAAGTACAAATAAATAACTTAATATTTTATTAGCCGTGAAAGCTTACTCTCGCTATGTTTCATATTAAATTTGAAATGCATTGTAAGACCATTTACTTCAACAAGTAGGTTTTAGTGGTCACACAGATTCTTTATTTTAAGGAAAGTATGCTCTGCAACAATCTAAAAATGTTCTTTCAATGCAATTTACTCTTCATTTGATACTAATTTAATGGTAAAATAAGGATTATAATGAATTTTAATTTACTCTTCATTTGATACTAATTTAATGGTAGAATAAGGATTGCAATGAATTGTACGTAAACTATTTTTTTGAATAGAAGCAGTCTTATGGATTAAAAGAAAATAGTTATGTGCAACTATCTTGCTGCTATTTCTAATCTTAAGCATTATGTGTGTCAGCATTCAAAGTATGATAAATAATTGCACTAGGATTCCAGAATTATTGGCAACAGTTGATCAAAGCTTACAAGAGTCTTTTTTGAAGGTGTTGCTCTTAAAGTTTATGAATAATGTTTGCAAATACTTTTTTTCAGGTCGTGATTCGATCCATTGACTGCAATGACTATGCTAAGCACATGCAAGTCATGGGTAGAGAAATAAACATCTACAGATCTAGAATGGGGGAATGCAAGTTGTTGTAGCAAGAATTTACCATTTACAAGAATAATAAAGTAAATTTATTGCAATGCAAGTAAAGGAAAAAATAATACCAAGCATGGAAATAAGAGATGGGCACATGTAGATCAAAGAACAAGAAAATAAGCATATTAAGATCACAACACAAAGATAATCTCTTTCATATGGCACACGTTTATAATTTGATTGCATGATTTTAAAATCTAAATTTAAACCCTCTAAAGACTTTAATTCACAATAAGATTAGATACATATAATGAAAATGCAAGAATTCTCTAAACATGGGTTTCAAATTAGAATTTCTTTGTAGGTAATTGTGAATATAAGTGTTTTCTATTGCATAGATACATCATAAGTAAAGTATGCACGAATTATTTATATCTCTAGCATTTCAAATAAATAATTTGTTTATATCTCTAGCATTTCACACAAATTGTTTATCCCGATACCAGATTTTCACGCAATAGAAGATTGAAACATTTCACACAATGCCTCAAAGAAACAAAGTCTCAAAAGGGTGATGAAAGTAGGATATGCCCAAATGGGTTCAAGTACATCCCATGCAACAAACCTGGTAAACATGCAAACAAAATATGCAATGTTCTACCATAAATATTTAGAAATGGTATTAACGCTCCGTCAAGTTGCTTAATCAAAGTGAATTGCATACCTGATTCGAAATGCCTCTGCAGAAATTGAAATGTTTGGCATTGTTAATGGTGTAGTCTCCAATATTGTTTTAAAAACATAGGCGATTCTTCCAGTACAAACTAGTTCATTTTCATGCGATACCTACCAGTTCAAATACCATGATGAACATTTCA
>VDFB02281492.1:497148907-497160880 GCA_007258455.2 Sequoia sempervirens | reverse complement strand
CCCCCACCTCTCCTGGAACTCCCTCATATCAAAATAATTTGGGATTTGGTTAGTAAAAACTCGTATAGTTTCTAAGAAGTATTGGGAAGGGACACATGGTATTATTGCATGGTGGGTAATCAGGAACCAATCTACGCATCTATCATAAAAATGGTTCCTAATCTCTTGGTTGTGGCACCAATGAATAGGAAACCTCTTTGCATTGAGGGTAAGATTTTGATTTGTTTTAGGGTCAGTGAATAGAGAGCACAAATCACCTTTAGTAATTTTTAAATCTTTTACTTGTTTATATGATAATTTGTCTACATAATATGCAATGGTTGCCTGCCTCCTATCTTTCCATCCAAATATTTGTTGGGTAATTGCATCTACATTTTTTAACATCTCTTTCAATTAATTTGCTAGAAGCATTCTTTCTGTGGTTGAAGCATTTGGATCACTCAACCTACTGATAAGATCTTCAAGTTGTTTTCTATTGTTCTCAATTTCACTCCTCAATTTTTCTTGAGTGCCAGGAGGGTATTGAGTGATTGGTGGGGGAGGTTGATTTTGTTGAGGATTTGCAAGATTTCCTACAAATTTTTTTAAAAATAAAATCTAACCTAAAAAAAACAAAATCAATTTCAAACTAAGAAATTCAAAACAAATAGCAAACAATACTTACCTCCCGCACCTCTTTGTTGTCATGGCGCCATATTTGCAAAGAAAATCCAATTGTTGTTGATGAAATTTGTAGAAATCCTTCCTCCTAGAACGCGAGCGCGAAAGTGAGGTTTTTGGCCACGGGCAAAGCCAAGAAACAATAAATAGAAAACGATATAGTTTTCACTTTTTTTTTGCTTTTAAAACCACATAACGCGAGCATGTTATAACGCGCTCATGTTATCTATTTTCAAAAACTTTTTTCCATTTGGCCACAAAAGTGCGACCAACTTTATGCACCCGCCCACCAAGTGATAGAACTTTGAAGATCAAGGAGGTGCAACGTTCAAGTGTGGAAAAGTTGACATTTAAATTCCAAGGGACTTGGAATCTTTTCTAGGCCGGTTGTATGGTGCAAGGGCACCAAGGCTATTGTGCAAGTTTGGTTAAGTAGAGTCTAAAGTTGGTGTTTAGGTGTTAGAGTTTTTTTTGTGATGTAATAATGTCCTGGTAGACCATTTATAATGTAATTTTTATCCTTGAGGTCGGTTTAGAGTCTATTTGGTCATATTTTGCAATTCTATAAATGTCATGTTGAAAAGGTGAAAAAAATGCAACTTTTGGAATACAAATGGTTAAGGAAGTTTTAAATTCAGTTGGAATTCATTGAGTTTGGTAAAAACAAGTTTAAAAGGCCTTGTAAAGGATGAATGGAGGGTTAGAGATTCTGTAGGTGAAGAACAATAAATAAAATTTCTTGTTTCCTCTGCATTTCTATATTTTCATCATCACAGTCTGCTATTGTAGGCTCTGTACAGACCCATACTGAAAACTTTGGGTTAAATTTTTTTTTTTATTGGGTAGAGACATGTGTTAGGAGTGACTTGGCTTTGGAATGATCTGATTTCATTGAGGAACAAAGTTTTTATAGCCTATTTTCTATAGGTGCTTTATAAATTAGGGTTTGTGGTTTTGAGAGTATTAAAATGAAGAATTAGGCCATTCCACTAGATGAATCAAGCTATAAACTGGCGGAATGGAACTTTTAGGAGTATATTTTGATTTAGTATGGGTGGCTTGAGTAGGGGAGGCAAGTTGAGAAATTTGACCTGTGATGCCCTAGTTGGCAATTTGAAGAGTTTTTGGTGAAATTTAGAGGTTTAAGGGTGATAAAAGTGGAGAACCCTTGGGGCAGCAAAATATGAAGGTTGTTTAAGCATGTGCAAGTAATTTTAAGCATGTTTGATGCTTTTTCAAGGTGAGACAAGTTGTGGAAGTAATATTTTCAAAAAACCCTCCCTAAACTTGCTAAAAGTGAGGATTTACTGGTTAGGTGTCTTGGAGACCATTTCTCTGAGTAAATATTGTTGATTTTGAGGTTTTGGAGGTGGGCTAATGAATTTCCATTAAATTTTTGGGTTGAGAGAATGTATTACTGGGTGTTGCTTTGTAAATGTGGCCTAATTGGCCTATTGGGACAGTGTAGTTGCATGATTTTAGAGGAGTTGGTCCAAATTGACAGATTGAGTTATTGAGTTATGTTTTGTAAGGGGTTAAAAGTTGTCTAAAAAGGTGAGTGGTTTGTGTGTTAGAAGATATTCTTGCAAGATAAGTTCACATAACTAGGCCTGCACACCTACAAGTGAAAACTAGGTGAAACTATGAAGAGTTGGTGTGATAGATTTTAAAGGGTTACAAAGATGTTTCTAAGGGCTTAAATTGTGATTGATGAATGATTTCCTCTCTAATCTGCATCACTCCACTCTCATCTCCCTGTGACCTAGAGCCTTGACGTGGTTGGTCCCTCTCTCTTACATTTTTGGTGAACCCAACGTGAACCATTTTGGTTTCGACTTGCAGTACTAAAAGCTCCTTTCCTCATGTTCTAGGAGCATTGTAGGTATGAGTGTTGTGGGTATTTTCACCTCGTGACTCAACCTATGACCCCTAGCAGGTGTAGTTGGAAGGTTTCATAAGTGTTGCGTGATGAAACCTTGATTGGGTCCCTGTCCTATTATACAACCTTTGGGGGGCTTTGTGAGAGTATTGTTCATTGCATGTGATGGCCTCTTTTTTGCATCAACCTATCCCCTTTGCACAGCCTATGAGCAGTGGTACAGGTATATCCTTCACCTCGCAGGATCTGTCGATGGGCTTTAATAGGGAACCATCTTCTCTCTACATCCCTACGCAAATCAACGGGAACACAGTAGTAGGTGTTCTTGTTGATCCGACATCTCAAGTGAATATCATAACTAAGGAGATCATGCTAATTAAATTTTTGCATAAAGATGGGTATGATACACCTGTGAAAACCATCTGCATGCACAACGAACTTTCCATACCTCCTCTTGGTAGTATTGTTTTATTAGTTCTTGTTGGACCTAAATTCGTAAATCTTTTGTTTGATATAATCTCGTGGTTTGAACTCTTCAGAGTGAAGTTGGGTATCCCCTGGTTAGTAGCTATGAATGCAGTTCCCTCAGTTGTGCATAAGTGTTTGAAATTCATGTATAAGGGTTTCGTACATGTGATCCACAACACTGGCTATAGACTGTCGGTTGAACGTGGTAGTTATTCCTTAGAATACTTTTAGCCTACACTCATTGGTCCTCTTCTGTCTAGGAAGGACCTCTTGTACCAGACTTATCAAAAGTACAAGAAAGGGAGCTTAACACTGAGAGTGAGATACCCTCCATCACCTTATGTTGTTTGACATAGGGCTTGCTTAAAAGCTAACAGTGATGCCACTAAGGCACATAGAAGGGAAGAAGAGAAGCGCTCTTGAGATCCTTCTTCCTCTTTCATTGTTCACCCTGATGCTCCCTCTCGCCCCGTTGTGGCACCATTAGATTTTGTTTCGTGTTTATGAGAGAATCTTATGGTGCTCACTTGGTGAAATCCTAAGCATCCTGTGTTCAAGCTTCTTGTTCTACCCATAGAGCGTAGGCCTATTTGATATGACAAAAAGAAAGTTCCCCATGGGGAATCCTCTGTGTCCTGGCCTCCGCGGCCTCCTACCACTCTTGCTCCAAAATAAATAAACAAGAAGAGGCCCATTGTCGAGGCACTAGAGTTGACTCCCCCCATTGTTTCTCAACCTACTCTTGCTCCCATTCAAGAGCATGTCCCTCTATTGGAAACAGTTGTGGTGGACACTCCCATGGCTAATTAGGAGTATTTCACTCCTTCACAACCTTTGGTCTCTAGCTTGAAGAGTTACAAAAACCACCTTGTGCGTGAATGCAAGCGCCAACGAAAGGTTGTCACAGCTAAGCAGGCCACCTTGCAAAGGAAGGAAGGGGAGATGACCACCCCTACTTCAAGACCTCCTACTGCATCCTCCTCTCTTCTCTGCTTCCATTCAACCAATCTTTGTATTACTTCAGACTCTTGTTGTGAGTGCGCTTGACCCCAAAAAGGTGCAAGTGTTCATCACTTCTTCGGTTGAGTTTCCCTTGTTAATGTTGAATACTTCGGTAGTGTTTGTTGCAATTTTCTCCTCCTCCTCTTCCTCTGTGCCTCTTGCCTCGTATGTGGGGAGTTCTCATCCCCCGATGAAGTATAAGATGGAGGATGGTGAAATATGCCAACCAATTTTTTTCTTGAATTATCATAACACAAGCCAACACTACGCCAGTGGATTAGCATTAGCATCAAAACTAAAATCCAAGCTTGAAAGAACTCAACGCCAAGAATGCACACTCAATACCAAGGAAGGATAGGTGTTGTCATATGGCAGAGAAATTAAAGAAGAGTACTTGAAATGAAACAAAATCAACGTCAAGAATGTACACTCAAGATCCCACTGAGGGCGAGGTGCTAACATATGACAGAGTTATTAATTGAAAACTAAAACAAATAGGCGGATAACCAGCCATGAAGAAATCCACTCAACCACTTAAACAGTGGGGGGAAGAAAACAACATAATCCAAACTAATTCCTTCGCTACAGCGGGCATCCACTAAACAGTGAGAATTCTCCACTTAACAGTGGGTGATAGAAAATAAATACAAATTAGACTCCTCCACACTGGCGATAAACCATCCAGGGGTTATGATATTTGCATTAAAGATCACAAGTAAATGCAGTAAATAAATGGTTGGATTAGTACTACTAATTCTCAACCTTACAATTAAGAAAAACTGCAAATTACAAGTGTTACAATAGAAGAATGAATGCAAATATGTGAAGGATGAATTTAGCTAGTTTATATAACTCTCAAAGACTGAAATTGAAGCCAAATTCTGAACTTATTGAAGTCTGATAATAAAAACCAGCAAACTGAAACTGTAAACCAGCCACCTGTAAAACAATGAAATGCTCATAACTCTTTCAATATACCTCTGAATTGAATGAAACAAAATGCAAAGTCTCTTTGGAGGATAGGCACCCAAACTCAAACCACAAAACTGCATCAAAACTCAAGATATTATTTTATGTGTCGAAATTGTGGCATTGGGATATAAAGCATCAGAAGCAAAATAAATAAAATACATATTAAAGCATTAATTATCAAAGATCATATTATAATTATAAATACTAACATATTAAAATCATTACATTATATTAACGTGAAATACTGTCATGTCCCCGAAATCGGACATTTAAATATTAAGAAACATAATTAAAATAGTTAACCATCTGATATTACACAATTGTAATTGTCCAAAACAATATTATAATTATGAATGTTATAAATATTAAAGTATATAAAAATATAAAATATAAATGTAAAATAATATTATAATTGGACAATTATAATTATTATAAATACAAAATACATATTAAAATATATAAAAAGAATATACAAGAAATATAATATTATTATAATTATAATTATCAAAAGATAATATTATAATTATAGTTATCAAATAAATAACAAATCAAATATAAAAATATATATAAGAAACTAATATAAAATAATAATCATTATTTATAATCTAAGATATCATTATCAAATCTTAATTACCATATAAGTCATTAATACTATTCATTATAAAATAATAAACTGGTAATCTTATTATCTTGCAAACATAATAATAAATAAATATAAATTGTAATAAAATCAGAAATAGTGAACATATTATAATTCCTAAGAAATCAGAAATAATGAATAAATATAAATTATAAAATATAACAAATAGTAAACAAAATGTAAATTATAAAATATAGTACAGATTAAAGCAAAGTCACTTTAAACCAAGGTTAACTTAAACAAAGCAAAAGATTTGGCTAAAAGGTAAACCGATTCCAAAGAAGGACACGTCCCATGCAGGCTATGATTGGATATAAAAAAGAGGCCAATATAAGACCAAAAAGTATGGGATATCGGTGGAGGAAGTCAGGAAATATTGAGAGAAGTTTTCGCTGCAAGGAAAAGGAAAATCACACTTGACAGGAATAAAGATAGAAATGTATTCTGTAGAAAGCATCGAATGGAATGGAATGAAGGAAAATGAAGAGGAGACGCGCGACTTTGCAGAAGGTTGAGGCTAGTGTTGAGCTTTTGCAAAGTGACGTGGAGGGATATTCTTAGAAAAGAAATCTGAAGAATCGAACAGCAGAAAGAGGAAATAATATAAGAATATATTCCAGACCAAAAGCATAAATCAAGGAGTAATGAAGACTACGGTAGCAGTTGGGAAACTCATAGGAAAGAAATATAGCATGAGATATCTGCTGGGAAGGTATGGTGGCTGCATGGACATAATTGGGAGGTAAGTATGGTCATACGTTGAATAGAGGTAGTCATTACTTTGAAGGAATAGTGGATTTCAGATGTATAACTAATCTAAATTTCAGTTGAGACTTATAGATATTTTAGGTATATTGTGACTTACGAATATATCTAAATATACTGTAGTGGTTAAATATAAATAGCAAGCATATATTCAGATCAATATATTATGATTATTGACAAATATAATGTACTCATAATATATTTTAGCATATTATGATTTATGAATGTATTTGAAGATATTAGGATGGACAAATTTATTGAGAGTTGGAATGACCTGCTAACAATTGATAAATATATATTTAAAAAATATATATATATATATATATACATATGTATATATATATATATATATATATACTGAGAGTCATAGATACATCATGGTTGATGGACACATACAATATATACAAGATAGCATATATATAATTTATAATGATAATGCTTGCAGCAGTTATTGAATCTTACAAGTAATAATGACTCTATTATGATAAATGGTACAATAGGATATCATCTTTATAGACGTTTACTATCTACACTAATGTACTTATGAAATTATATAGAAAAGTTATTCATAAGAGAGATAAGAGAGAAATGAGTAACCCTTTGACAAAAATGAAAAATTTATATCATCTCTGATCTTGTTGGACGTTATGACTGAACTTATTGATCTCTAAACATTCCAATGTCTCTTTGAGCAATACTTTGGTTGAAAGATTCGGGTTCAAATGTTTCCATCCAAAAATGGGACATTACAAGTGGAAACATTTGAACTAGTCTTTCAACAAAATCTTTCTCAAAGAATTTTGACCTACTATAATGTCCCATTTTGAGTGGAAACATTTGAACTTAGGAGTCTTTCAACAAAAGTATTGCTCAAAGAGACATTGGAATGTTTGAGATCAACCAAGTTGCAGTCATAGCAGTCAACAAGATGCGGAGATGAGCCATGAATTTTCATTTTCAAAGAACCACTCATTCTCTCTTATCTCTCTTATAGTAACTTTCTATCACTATTCATAAATGATAGTATGAATAATGCGTCTATAAACCTGATATCTAACAACCTACATTATCACTCTTCAAAGTCAAGTATACTGTAGGTCAACAACTCTTTGTATATCGTATAGTGTATGCCCATCTTCCTTCTATTAGCTGTGTGATCCCATCAACTGTAATCAGCCTATGACTCTCATTATATATATATATATATATATATATATATATATACTTTCTATATATATATATATATATACTCCATATATATATATATATATATATATATACATATGTGTATATATCTCTTTCTTACATATGTATATATATATATATATATATTTTTTAAATATATATTTATCAATTGTTAGCAGGTCATTCCAACTCTCAATAAATTTGTCCATCCTAATATCTTCAAATACATTCATAAATCATAATATGCTAAAATATATTATGAGTACATTATATTTGTCAATAATCATAATATATTGATCTGAATATATGCTTGCTATTTATATTTAACCACTACAGTATATTTAGATATATTCGTAAGTCACAATATACCTAAAATATCTATAAGTCTCAACTGAAATTTAGATTAGTTATACATCTGAAATCCACTATTCCTTCAAAGTAATGACTACCTCTATTCAACGTATGACCATACTTACCTCCCAATTATGTCCATGCAGCCACCATACCTTCCCAGCAGATATCTCATGCTATATTTCTTTCCTATGAGTTTCCCAACTGCTACCGTAGTCTTCATTACTCCTTGATTTATGCTTTTGGTCTGGAATATATTCTTATATTATTTCCTCTTTCTGCTGTTCGATACTTCAGATTTCTTTTCTAAGAATATCCCTCCACGTCACTTTGCAAAAGCTCAACACTAGCCTCAACCTTCTGCAAAGTCGCGCGTCTCCTCTTCATTTTCCTTCATTCCATTCCATTCGATGCTTTCTACAGAATACATTTCTATCTTTATTCCTGTCAAGTGTGATTTTCCTTTTTCTTGCAGCGAAAACTTCTCTCCATATTTCCTGACTTCCTCCACCGATATCCCATACTTTTTGGTCTTATATTGGCCTCTTTTTTATATCCAATCATAGCCTGCATGGGACGTGTCCTTCCTTGGAATCGAGGCAACTTTCCTGCCATCCTGTGAAGATAGTGTATGCAAACTTACCAAAAGAAAAGGTATACTCTATAAACATATTGAACACATTCTGAATTATGCAGATCAGGTATGTCCTGTAACCATTGAATGTAATCACTGTTGTGACATTCGTATCATAGCTACTAGATGTGAGGGTAAAATAAGTATCAAGATATATATGTGTGAATAGATAAATATCTATGTTGTTAGTCTACATATCTATGAGTATGGTCCATGGGTCATATCCCGCCTAAAATTGTGAAATTTTGAATAGGAATCAGGTGATGTTATTTTATACTTAAATATATGATGACTAGTAAATATATAATAGGCAATTGATCAATACAATTTACACATAACAATATTTGTCTAATCGATGTTACTTATTATAGTGTTGCCAATATGTTAGCTTGAATTGGACAACTAACAATGCTATGATAATCTATCATTCTATTAAATGTAGTACAAGAAGGCGACATCATGTGGAGGTTTTCGCAGATCGCAATGGTAAGTATTAGGTGTGTATTTTCATAGCCCTAAATCAACAATACTTTTATATAGTGGGAAAACAATATATGTTAAGCGTGTTATAAATGATTGACAAGGGATCGGCGATTAATAGATTTAAGGACTAATGCATATAATATAGATGTTAAGGGACCAGTATCGTACTTAGCATAAATGATATTGGCTGTAGTTATCTCATGTAATCAAAATGAGGAATAGAGTATATTTTGCAATGTATATATGTAATATCATCAAATTGAGGACTCTCTCTCTTTCAGTCATAAGGGCAGGGAATTGAATATACATTGAGGAGTGCAGATGACTAGGATCCCTTCAAGGTAGGCCACCTTCTGTAGATGGACTGCGGTCTGTCACCGGGGGTCGAGAGGGTCATTACAACGGGCGTTTGTTGGCCGCTCTCGGGCTGAGAAGGTTATCACTAAGGGCACTCTCTTGTGTATTCACTTCCCCTTCACCTATGAATGTGGGAGCAAAGGAGTAATAATTTGAAAATGTTCTACAAATACCTACTCTAGTCAAATAAAAATTAAAAAAATAAAAAAAATGTGTACTTTGGTTGCTATCCTTATTTTATGCTGTTTTAATTACAATCAAATAAAAATGTGCTTTAGTTACGGTTCTTATTTTATGAAATATTGAATTTCATAGGTCATTTCTTAAATATCCAAAAAGGGGACATCATCCTTGTGCGTGATCCACTCTGCCCCATTTGGGAATTGGATGATCAAAGAGATGATAACTTGGGTGTTTTAATATCTATTTAGTTGTTCAGAAATTTACAGATTGAATGCTCCATAACATATATTCATATAAATGCTTGTACATGACGTGTATTCGCGTGTCTGCTTCATGTTTTTGTGTATACTCGATGACCTTGGGAAGGAGGACGGGCCCACGGTGTAGTATGGGATACACCGAATCCACCTTCTCGATTGTCTGACAGCATACTTCATTCAAGTGTATTTGTAATTGATTGTACACCCTATAACTTGTGATTGTATTTAAGTATATACTCGCCGAGTGTGTTTATTTGAGTGTGTATTTGGGTGTATACTCTATAACTTTGTATTGATATTTGAGTGCATACTCTATGACTTGCATTTGAATTCGAGATGTATTTGTATTCGAGTGTATACCCTTTGACTTTGTACTTGTATGCTTTGCGACTTTGAATTCAAGTGTATACTTCATAATGATGTATTCGAGTATACTCTATGGCATTCTATTTGTTGTGACTTGTATTCAAGTGTATGCTCTATGACTTACATGCATTCATACGTATTCTTTGTGACTTCCTGCACTCGTACACATACTTCATGTTTTACCAGACTTATGGTATTTTGTGTCTTGGATAACATCTTACATGATCATTTCATGACTAATGCACTCTTATACATGACTACTCCATTCCTAAGTGTATGCTTGTGTTTGTGAAGTTCATGCCTTGTATGTAATTGTTTCTATGTACACTCTAATGAATGCTTCATATTATGTATTTTCCATTTTTTTGAATGAATGATATGCTTATATTCCATGCATAGAAGTAAATTTGAGTATACTTGAACGCTCTGCATATTCATGCCCTAAGTGATGACTAAATGCTTCTCTCTCTTTGTATGCTTCCTGTTAGAGTGTATCTACATTGCTTCCTACCTTATGAGTATTTACGCGTTGCATACCTTGTCTAAGCTTATGTGCTTTATGTATGATTACATGATTTAGATGCCTTGTGTGAAATTTATTGCTCATTGCTTCTATGGGAATTTTCCTCATATTGAGTGTCTTACTCCATGTATTCATGTGTATTTGTATGCTTCATGTGTAATCTATGATTATGCTCTATACATGTATTCATGTTTGCTTCATGCTTGTATCTTGTATACATTTATGGCTAATATATTCAACATAACTGCTTTATGGATAACTTCCTGATGTATCTTTCATGATTGGTGTGTTTTCAGCATGACTACTCCATTCTCATGCATACTTGCAATTGACAAGCATACCTCATGCTTTATATATTTAAGTGTATACTTCATGAATACCTCATGCCTTATGTATTCGAGTCTGCGTTCCAAGTTGGTGTATGCTCCATGCCTATACTGCATGCTTTACTGCATACGTGTATTCAAATGTCTGATTCATATCTTATGAGTGTGCCTCATGTCTTACATGTTTTCTTTATGCCTAATGTGCTTTAGCATGTTTACTGCATGTGTATATTTTTGTTATGCATGTTCTATCTCTTGAGTGTATACTTCTGATTGAACATGTATACTTCTTCAAGTGTATTTGCATATCGTGAGTGTATTAACGTGCCTTACTTGTATGTATCATATCTTGCAAGTGATTATGTATTTTCCGTATATCTGATGTGCCTTTCAATGTTTTCTCATGCTTTGTATGCTACTGGCTTGATTACTGATGCGTATGCGATCATGTGTATACTTGGTGACTGGCATCCATGCATATAACTTCCCTCTTGTATTCATGTGTATATCTTGCAACTTGCGACTTGAATGTGATTATGGATATACTTTGTAACTCACATACATCCCCACATATACTACGTGTATTTATACTTCATTTAGTTTTTCCATGTGTTTGCTTCATTCCAAATGTGTCTTCAAACAAGATTACTCCATGGTGTTTTATGCTTAAAAGATTGATTAAAAATTTATTTGCCAAAATGGTTCTTGAGTTGAGGAGCTGTAACTATAGTAGTGAAAAGATGTTTGGAATTGTGATTGCTTGAGGACAAGCAATCTTGGGCGGAGAGGACTGTCATGTCCCCCGAAATTGTGGCATTGGGATATAAAGCATCAGAAGCCAGATAAATAAAATACATATTAAAGCATTAATTATCAAAGATCATATTATAATTATAAATACTAACATATTAAAATCATT
>VDFB02281492.1:497062772-497148807 GCA_007258455.2 Sequoia sempervirens | reverse complement strand
TATTTGAATTAGAATATATTTTTCCCTCAATTTCGTCTTCTGAACAATTTCAATAGATGCTACAAAATTGCTTACCATTATATAATATCGACTATCACACAAAATTTTTATTGTGTATATCTTTATTCAATGCATTTACTCTATGCTCACCCTTGCAACCCTTGACAAAGACTTCACAATTACTTTACGAAACTTCAATTTTATTTAGATATTTGACATTGTAGTAGTCGAAATTTTGGAGAATTATAAAAAAAAATTATTTGTTTTGTTGTGTTTAAAAGAAATTTTAATGTAGGAAAACAAGGATAGGCTCGAAGTTATTGTATTTTGTTGTTGTTGGCAATTATAGATGTTAGTACTTGTTATCTGATTTTAAATTTATTTTCAAAATAGTTTATTTCATGAGACTCTTTCTTCTAATATAAATTTAACGACCAAGAGCTAAAAGTAGGCATTCTTGTAAAATTTACAAAAATAAATAAATTGTTCTATTGTTTAAACCATTTCTTTGCCAAAATGTTATTTGTCTATAAATCTATTATTACTTAACAATTGCCTAAATTTGGGTGATGTTTTTATAATATGGCTATAATCTATTAACTTTATAGCAATTTATCAATTTGATATAGACTATTTGCATATTTGCAATTTCCATACTTACATTTGTAGCTCCCGGGGAGGGGACTTAGTTGTGTAATGCAACTCTTGTTTTGAAAAGAGCCTTGTAAAATAAATAAATTAAGTTAAGAAATTAAGCTTTGCAATTGTCAACTGCTTTATGGATTAACTCAAGAGCCTAACCTAAGAGCTATCATTTGATGTTGGGGTACTCTAGGACCATTGACTCTTGATGACCAGTCCATCTATGATTAAGGTGTGGCTCAAACCTAGGACCTATCATTTGTTATCAAGGTACTCTACCTTTGAACTGCTTGCCCTTGATGACTAGTCCATCTTTAATTTAGGAGTGGTTCGTTTTCCAACAATTTTTTTAATAAATTCACATCATATACTTGAACAAATTTGAGTTAGGGAAATGATCCAATAGTTCAACATGTTCCAATAATTATGATAGCATTTGTTAATTTAATGCATAATACTTTAATAATATAACACTCAGGTTAGACTTTTTAAAGCCATATGTTGATCAAGGGGTATTTGTAATTGAATGAAATGTATTCCTTAGATCTAAAACAACAAATCATGTGATGCCACATCAATGCAATTCAATAAAACATGACTTAGTGTACAACTAATGGTCTAACTTATTTTAGGGGTCTTCTTTTGGACACCTCAACAAAAAAATGTTGATGTGACATCATATTTGATGATGTGACCTAAAATCTTAATTATAAAACACAAGACTTGCCAAACAAGATAATGTAAAAGTTAGAAGTGACTTAAGGGAAAGGAGCCCATCGCGGGTGGTATAGGACCTATCAGGGATATAGTTTTGGACACTGGGCCCAACTGATAGTCCGGGGCTCCAATTTTGGGCACAGTGCCAAATTTACACTTAATATCCAACTACAAATCACTTTAATTCAAAAAGTACACAAACTAACCAATCATGTGATGCCACATTAGCATACCAATATTACATGACTTAGTGACCCACTATCGGTTGATGACACATTTTGACACTTTTTTTGTGGCTTTTGAAAAATGGTCCTAAAACACTAAGAATGTCCAATTTCAAAAAATGGGATGCCACCGACGGCCAAGAGACGGCAAAAAAAATCCAACTTGGACCCCTCGCTCAAAGTTACCCTACCCACCATCCGCTCCTCTCTCTTACAATTGCCACACAAATTTTGAGAAGCATATAATTAGGATGCTCATCTACTAAATTCTCTCGCCTTCCTAAGAATAAATTTGAATAAAATTGTACATCGTGAGAAAGAATCCACTCCAAAAAATTAAAAATTAAAAAAATTGAAAATAAAAAATAAAAAATTCTATCTTTAATACACATTTAACTGTATATATTAATTAATTGAAAATAAAAAATACATTGTATTCTTGATTTTCAATAATAGTCTATGGCTGCATACACAATACGCTCTCTAGATACCGCTTTTCGCTGGAGGATTTGACGGCTAGTATGTACTCGGTCAAAAACAGGACGGACACGGGCGTTTATGACTCCACCACGATACGCACTTAAACGAACGGATAGCAGACAAAAGTACGCCTGCGAAATATGGTAAGGCCGCCCAATGTAAACCTGGCGCCGGGCAGCTTACCAAGATTAAAAGTCGAAGCCAAGAAAACCAAAGCCCCCGGGAATTATCTGCATAGCTCGCAGGGCCGTTGCCGGAAAGCTAAGCGCTGCGGCCGTTGATCGTAGCGGGGTTAGTACACCCGCTAGACAGTATTGAAGCACGAAGAGGATAATGATAGCCGGAGTGAGGGAATCGAAATAGGTGGTGGAATAAACCGCCCAAGTCATTCAATGGGCCGACCGGGTATCTGAACCACCGCTAGCTTGTGCCAAATAGGCCTCTTGGTAGTGTAGGCCCCGCCCTCCAATATCAATACCCTACAAAAGTGCGTTGGGATTTTTGGGGGCCGCGCTGGATATTTTGAATGTACGCTCCTCCTTCGCTGTCCAGGGACCAAACAAATCTAGAGACGTTTAATGCGCAGTACAGATATAGGTACAGTACTTTCAAATTTAATTCGAAAGAACTAAATCTGCCAAAACAATCAAATCAATACCTCTGTGTAAAGCACAATGAGCTGATGCAAAGACGTACCAATGCTTATGCAGGCACAATATGGAGAACTGAATGGACCGTACGACCTCGGGCTGCATACCTGTGGATTTGTTTTTTAATTGGTAAATTAGCAAATGGACAGTTGTTCTTGGCGTTGTATTATGTATGGATGGATGTTTTCACTCAAGATTTATATGCATCACAGCAATAATCTTGAGTGAAAACATCCATGCATGCATTCCTTAGTACAAGATATTTTCTTATTCTCACAACTTATATAGAAAGCATAAATTGTATACTATCAAAATGTCTCAAGTAAAATACTTATGCAAATATGATCTTTAACCTTATACAAATACTTATTTTTCAAACAATAACATCGAGTTCTAATATTCAAATCAGATCTTAAATAAACTAGGTTTAATTTATTGTTTACATATTAGCATTATTATCACATTATAAACAACAAATGACATATATAACTCTCGAGTCCTTATTATAAGTAAAGAAAAAATAAAACTCTCAATATTCTCTTGTTATAAACAATGACCTAATTACATTCAAATAATCTAGAACTTTAGCAATTACAACAACAATAATCTTTCATGTTATACCAATAACAAATTGGCTTAATATAATGGAATTGAAATATGCAATCGATGAAGCTCCTATATGACCTCTGAATGAGACTTCTCCTAGAAATTAATAGGGTTTTCATCCTATGATCTCCACACTTGAACATAATTGCTCAATCTATTTTCAGGTAAGTGGTCATGTAAAGTTTAGATGATCCTTGGATGGATGTTTTCACTCAAGATTTATATACATCACAGCAATAATAGGTCATCAATAATATGAATCCACATCTCTAAATTCAAATAATGATTATGAGCTAGAAAGATTCTTGTTTTGATAGTATGGCACCAAAAATAGACCATTAATGACATTATGACATGTATTAGGGAGTTGGGAAGAGAATGGAAATAAATTCAAAATATCAAGGTTTAAGGATTGAAATATAACATATTACATGTTGGGGCATTCAATAGCAAGCAATGAGAATATCATAAAAGACAGGTTTGAAATTATGACAAATACAAGAAAGAGTGAGGGAAGGATGAAAGGTATGGTAGGATGACGAAGTCTAAAACTCCAACAAATAGAAAGGAAAAATAGATTTGGAAGAAAAGACATACTCAGAAGAAGAAAACACACAACAACATAGGACCAAACGAGACAAAAGAGACAAAAAATAGACCTAATATCTAGAAGCTATGCAAAGATAATGGGGGGATTATGTGAACCAAGCATTTTAAGACTATTGCATTAAGCATGGAAATCATCATCGTATTTGGTTCCTTATACTCCTTAAGAGAATGATGTTGTTGAATGAAAGAATAGATCAATAAAAGAGATGGCCAATTGTATGTTTTAGTCTAAGTCTACATCCCCATCTTTTTGGGCTAAGGCAATTGATTATGCTAACTATATTTCAAATCGCATTCCCAACAATGTAGTTCTCAATATCACTCTAGAGGAGGCTTGGTCTAATCTCAAGCTTGATGTTTCCTTCTTCAAGGTATTTGATAGTGAGGCTTGGGAATTCATACTTGATGGTTAGTGTAAGGAAATGGAGAAGAAGAGTCAACCATTCATTTATGTTGGATATTATGATGATGTGAAGGCTTATCAATTGTTTGATTCTACCACAAGGGATGCCTACTTTCTCAAATATGTTCAATTTGATATCGTTCCCATAGTTAGATTCTACATCCACTTCTTCCTCACAACCTACTCCACCTTCTTTATCTCATGAGAATACATATGTACTAGAGGATACTTCAAATGCTGGTTATGTATTACCATCTCCTACACCACCACTCCTACCTCCTACCACTTGTGTTTTTCTTCAATAGGCCTATAACACTATTCAAGAGGCTAGATCTTTAGTTGTTGGTCATGTGACTTCTCACCACACTTGCTCTCAGACTTTTGGCACTAATATTTTAGTCATGTTATATCTGCTAATCCATATATTTTTTTAGAGGCTTCTAGTATTCCAAAGTGGGATCATGCGATGTACAATGAGTATTCTTCCTTGATAAAGAATTACACATGGGATTTGGTTTCTCTTTCTATGGGAAGAAATATGGTTTGGTGAAAGTGGATGTACTACATCAAGTGTGTAGCATATGGTTCTATTGAGCAATATAAGGCATGTGTTACCATTAAAGGTTTTTCAAAAATTGAGGATATTGACTACTCTAAGATATCAATGCAATAAGATTTCCACAATCCATATGAAATTAGTTTTTTTGTTTCTGGATTCGATTGTGTTCTAATTTTTTCATCAACGTTTCGGATCACACTCTGTGATCCATCATCAGGATGGAGAGCTAAAAAAGGATGAGAAAATGTTAGTTGTAGACTAGCTAGAGAAGAAGATAAATAGACAAAAAACAGGGGGGGGAGAGAGGGGAGAGCACAACCCACAAGGGAAAGAATAAAAAATTAAATAAAAAGAAAAGAGTAAAAGAGAGAAAAGACATACATCTAAGAACACTAACCAACCAAGACAACACAACCCCAATGAAAATTTAAAAATAAAGAGAAAGGAACAAAAGATAAAGGAAAAAAATTATAAAATTAATAAAAGCACAAGAGGGAGCAAGCCACAATGGCAACGAAGAGGCGAGAATTCAAAAATGCAGATTAAATTACACCACTAACTAACTAAATAAGCAAAAAGAAAAGAGGCAACGTCAATATAAGAACGCATGCATATGTTAAAGGATGAGAATAAACAATCAAGACAATTAGTCATCTATAAGAGCTATATATATATATGACCAAAAAAGATAAAACAAACACATAAATTTAAGTAAGAATAGAAATAAAAGCAAATAATAAAAAACTTAGAAAGAGAACTAAGAAAATAAAGAAAAACAAAACCCGAAGTAAAAAAAATTTATAGAAAAGGAAAAAATGAAAAATAAAAAGAATGCAAGGAAATAGAGATGAGAGAATGAAGACTAAGGCCCCGCGATCTATTCCGCATGCTGATTTTCTCATTGGAATTGAGAATGTGGTCCGGAATCTTCCTTTAGATGTTGCTGAAGAAATTAGACAAGATTGTGTTGTGGCTCTCAAAAATGCCAAGCCACCCACACGCAACATTCCAAAAGCTGAATCTCATGCCTTCACTAATTTATTGGAAAGTAATGATCTAATCATTACCAAAGCGGATAAAGGCAATGCTATAGTCATCCTGAATAGATGTGATTACATCTCCAAAATGCTTGATCTTCTTTCCGACACTAGCAATTATAAAATTGCCTCCCGCAATCCGTGTTCTAAGATCCTCAAAAAAGTCAAATCGGTTGTATCTAGCTCCTCTTTTGATGATGCGACCAAGAAGCGTCTTGTTCCTTCCAAAGAATTAACCCCTCGCATTTATGGGGTTCCCAAAATTCATAAAATTGGCATTCCTCTTAGACCTATCGTTGACACCATTGGTTCTCCTACTTACAAGTTGGCCTCTTACCTTGCCAAGGTAATCTCCCCGCTCTTAGGCAAGTCTGACTCCTTCATCAAGGATTCTGCTCATTTTGTCCAATTTATTCAAGATGCTAGAGTAGAAAGTAACAAAATCTTGGTGAGCTTTGACGTAACCTCCCTTTTCACCAAGGTTCCCATTCTTGTTGCTTTAGAGATTGTCAAGCGCAAGGTTAATGATGAGATTGCCTCCTTAGTGGAGTTATGCTTGAGATCCACTTTCTTCTCTTTCCAAGGTATTATTTATGAGCAGGTTGATGGTGTGGCCATGGGCTCTCCTCTCTCTCCTGTAATTGCCAATCTTTATATGGAGCATTTTGAATAAATTGCCCTCAATTCTTTCCCCCTCAAGCCGAGATGGTGGAAACGTTATGTTGATGATACCAATGTTTGTTGGCCTCATGGGCTAGACAAGCTCGAAGAATTCCATGCCCACCTCAACAACATTGCTCCTTCCATCCCTTTCACTAAGGAACTTGAATCCAATAACCAATTGTCGTTCCTGGATGTGTTAATCCTCAAAAAACCTGATGGGTCCCTAGGCCGACGGGTTTTTCGCAAGGCTACCCACACAGATTTATACCTCCATTCATCTTCCCACCATCACCCATGCCAAAAATTCGATATTCTCAAGACTTTGGCCACCAAGGCATACCGCATTTGTGACCGTGAGAATTTGGACCGAGAATTGGACCATCTTCGTTCCGTCTTTAGGTTGAATGGGTACACTAACAAACAAATCTCCAAAGCCCTCAACCATTCTAAATGTCGTTCTCCTCCTATCTCCAATGATATTTCTTGCCAACCTCCTCCTCTCCCTTGTGCCTCCTTGCCGTTCATTGAAGGCATCTCACATAAAATCTCTAAAATCCTTCTAAAAGAGGGCCTTCGTTGTGCTTTCAAACCGTTTTCCACATTAAAAAATTGCATCCCTCCTATTAAAGATCCTAGAGATATCCTTCTTAACTCGGGAGTCTACAAAGTTGTTTGCTCTTGTGGCACTCCTTATATTGGGGAAACAGGTTGCTTGTTCAACACAAGAATCAAAGAACACAGTGCTGATATCTTACATGATCGGGTTGTTAAGTCAACCCTCGCAGAGCACTCCTCTTCAACCAAGCATCATATTTGTCCTCAGAACACCCAAATCTTATGCAAAGAAGACAATTTTCACAAAAGGAAGCTCAAAGAAGCCATTCAAATCTTCAATCACCCCACCAACCTTAATCGCGATGAAGGTTGGAACGTTAGCCTCTCTTGGCATCCTCTTCTTTCCAACCTCTTAAACCGCCATTGAGCCCGTCTGTGCCCCCTTCCCTTTCTCTTTCTTTCTTCCTTTGCCTCTCTTTTGGTTGTATTTATTTCTTCCTTTGCCTCTCTTGAGGTTTTTATTTATATTCTTACTTATTTTTCTTTGTCTCTTCTTTCCTTAATGATTTATTTCTTTGCATTTGCTTCTTCTTTCCTTTCCTTCCGCTTTCGTGCTTTGTTCTTTATTTCCATAGCTCTTTTTTCTGTGTTGTATTTATTTGCTTTTATCCCTTATCTTATTTAATTGTTTTCTTATTTTGATTTGTGTGATTTATTGTCATTTATTTCTTCTCTCTCTCTCTCTCTATATATATATCTATATATATAGATATATATAACTTTTTTCTTCATTCTTTATTTTCTTGGTTCTCTTTCTAAGTTTTTTATCTTCGTGCATTGTTTCTTTACTCTTTTTATCTTAGATCTTTTTCTATGTATTCTATATGTTTTCATATATCTCTTTTCTTATATAAATATAGGTGATTGTTTCTATTGTTCATATTTATTTCTCTTTCTTTCTTAATTGTATTTATTTCTCCTTATAAATAAAAATGTTATTTTTTCTCTTTCTTATATTTCTATTTCATATATATATTTAACTTTGTGCATTGCTCTTCATTCTTTATTTTCTTGGTAGGACTCTTTTTGATTTTTCCTTAATTTTGTTGTAGCATTCTTAGTTTTGGCAATTTAGTGTTACATTTGATTGTCTTATTTCATTTATTGATTTATTTCCTTACATTCGCTTCTTCCTTTCTTATCCTCCCGCTTTATTGTTTTAGCTTCATTGCTTATTTATTTCTTTTCAAAAATATTTTTAGTCTTCATTCTCTCATCTCTATTTCCTTGCATTCTTTTTATTTTTCATTTTTTCCTTTTCTATAAAAATTTTTACTTCGGGTTTTGTTTTTCTTTATTTTCTTAGTTCTCTTTCTAAGTTTTTTATTATTTGCTTTTATTTCTATTCTTACTTAAATTTATGTGTTTGTTTTAGCTTTTTTGGTCATATATATATATAGCTCTTATAGATGACTAATTGTCTTGATTGTTTATTCTCATCCTTTAACATATGCATGCATTCTTATATTGACGTTGCCTCTTTTCTTTTTGCTTATTTAGTTAGTTAGTGGTGTAATTTAATCTGCATTTTTGAATTCTCGCCTCTTCGTTGCCATTGTGGCTTGCTCCCTCTTGTGCTTTATTAATTTTATATATTTTTTCCTTTATCTTTTGTTCCTTTCTCTTTATTTTTAAATTTTCATTGGGGTTGTGTTGTCTTGGTTGGTTATTGTTCTTAGATGTATGTCTTTTCTCTCTTTTACTCTTTTCTTTTTATTTAATTTTTTATTCTTTCCCTCGTGAGTTGTGCTCTCCCCTCTCTCCCCCCTGTTTTTTGTCTATTTATCTTCTTCTCTAGCTAGTCTACAACTAACATTTTCTCATCCTTTTTCAGCTCTCCATCCTGATGATGGATCACAGAGTGTGATCCGAAACGTTGATGAAAAAATTAGAACACAATCAAATCCAGAAACAAAAAAACTAATACTCTAATATATTTTCCCTTGTATCCAAGATGGCCTCTATTTTCCTTGTCATTTATCTTGCTGCATCTTAGGGATGGATTATTTACTTAGATGTGAAGGGTTCTTTCTTGCATGGCGGCCTTCATGAGGAGATCTACATGGAGCACCCTCCAAGATTTGTGCAAGACTCTTCTCTTGTTTATAGCCTTTGGCATTCTTTGTATGTTTTCAACCAAGCCCCTCAATCTTGGTATGAAAAGATAGATGGTTTCTTGCTTGCATCTATTTTCACACATTGCCACTTCGATCACATAATGTATATTAAAAAATATGGAGCTGATATTTTAATGTCCTTCTTTTACATAGATTATTTAATTATCACTATTAGCTCCTCCATTCCTTAGGACATACACCACTTATTGATGGAGTACTTTGACATGATATATCTCAAGCTTTTGCACTTTTTTCTTCATCTATAGGTTCTTTAATCTACTAAGGGTATCTCCATACATTGGTAGAAGTATGCCATTGAATTGCGTCATCATTTTAGCATGGTTGATTGTAAGCCAACTCCTACAACATTTTAGTTAGGCATCACTTTGACTACCATGTGCACCACACCTAGTATTGATGCTAGTTTGTATAGATAGTATGTGGGTAGTCTCTTGTATTTGACACACACACACACACACACACATCTTAATACCACCTTCATTGTTGGGCTCGTCTCCTATTTTCTCATGATCCTCATGAGAGTCATTGAAAGGAAACCAAGTGCATTTTTATGTATATTTGGGGTACTACACATTTTGGCATTTAGTACACACCAAGAGCTTCACAAATAGTAAGCTTCACCAACTTAGATTAGGTAGGCAATGTTGACTCACAAAAGTCCACTTCTAGGTTTTCTTTTTTCCTTGGTCCGATTTGATTTGCTTGGTCTTGCAAGAAGAAAACTTTTATTTCATTATCATCCATTGAGGCTAAGTATTGAGGTGCAATTCTTGTCAACCAAGAGGTGTGTGGCTTCAACAAATTATGACTGAGTTTGGTCTACCACCTAATAGACCTACTCTTATTTTGTGTGATAAAAAAAAATGATATCCACATTACACACAACTTAATTAAGAATTAGATGATGAAGCACATCAAGATACACATTCATTTCATTCGACAACTCATCCATGATGGTCATCCATCCTTAGCATATTTTCTAACTAAGGAGTAGGTTGCAAACATCTTCACTAAACCTTTCACATCACCTCATTTTCTTTAGTTTTGTTTGATGCTTGGGGTCAAGGAAGTTGTGCTTGGGGGTCTTCTTGAGTCCTTCCTTCACATTTTTATCTCTTTTTTTTAACACAATTTTTTATCCAAATATTTTCTCCCTTTCCTCGGTTGTGAGAGATTTATTTATTTGTACATGGACACCTCATCAAGCCTAGTTTTTAGGACCCGTCTCTTGTTTTTTCATGCATTAGTTTAGTGTCTCCCTAAGTTACACTTAAATGGGGGTTGTTGGTGTGAATGTGGTAATTTATCTAACTAGTTAGACTTTATGACCTATTCATAGCTTGGTTTTAAGCTTATTGAGGTTGCTTTTTTTTCTCTCATTTCTTAAGATTTAGACACTTGGTATAATCTTGTATGCTTTAGGAATTTTTCTCTTGCTAATATAGAAATGTTATTTATTTTCATTATATTATATTGTAATTAATTTTTATGAGGTAAAATAACTTTTTTTATTGCAACTCCCGATTGAATTTTTTTTTTTTGACTTTTTCTAATAGATTATTATACCTATGGATTCACTATTACTCTAACAATTACAATAATAAAAGATTAATGTGCCCACACTATAATTAATGTACGAATTGAAGTTTGTGGGATCTTCTCTACCATGCACACTCAAATTTAAAGATCATATTAATTCTTAGAATAATAGCAATCATGAAGAAAATAATTTCCTCGTGCCTTCAAGTACCTTTGCACATCTCCAAGGGGTTCTTTTTACACAAGGACAATATTGCTATTAACGTCAAAGGTATATGCAAATATATGACAAAAGATAATTGTGGATCTTTTCCCAATGTCATTTGAATGCACTGTAGTAGATATATTGCCAAATTTTTATTAAGGGAAAAATTTCATTCAATAAAGAAACTCTTGTCAAAAATTATTCTAAGCACTTGTGTTCAAGCAATTAGAACTGAAGACAAAAACCGTTGGGTTTGTTGGATATTAGAGAATGAAAACCATTTAGTTTCAAGAGTCAAATGAAAAAACCCCTTTGGCCCTATAAGACAATCTCACTTAGAGGTTGTGACCAAACTTTTATATTTGCAATTTCACATGTTCCAAGTTTGTGTATTTTGTATTTTTTGTTATGGATTTTATACACATTAGTTTTTCTTAGTTGTTGATGTTATTATAGTTGTTGTTCCTACTATTGTTGTAGAATTTTTAATGTATTTAAAGTCCTATTATAAATAATAAAAAGTTTGAATCTATTTTTCATTTGTTGCCTTCATTTGCTAATTTAAGTTATGAATGTTGATGTGAAAATTATAAAGAAAACTAGGTTTTTGCAAGATTTGGTTAAAATATGTGAATCTAAATTTTATTTGCTTATTTTTCATTGAGGTTATCATAGGTACTAGAGCTAAACATATTTATATTACAATTTATTTTGATGATTAATGTTGCTAGTGACAGAGAAACTAGATATCTCATATGGGATCAAAGAAAATTATAGATAGAAGGACTAAGCATAGAAGATTGTCATAGAAGAAATTATGGAGGAAGATATCATTATCTATTATGATAAATATAAAATCTTTATATTGCAGATCCAAGATGCAATATCTTTCTCAAGTTTCATGAATACGAAGAAAGTTAGAGCCACAACTGGACATAAGAACCAGGATGAAATACTAGTAATACAATAAGAAGAAGAGTTTTATAATATTTTCAAAGATTATCAAACATAGTTGAATAGCTTCAAATTATCAATTCCTTTTGAAAGGCTCTTAAAAGTGTCAGGATAAGAAGGTATGTGTAAATACATTAGTCAAGGAAAGAAGAAGAGAGGATAAAACCAAAAGAAGTTACTAAGGAGTAGGAATTAAAGAGGATTTTCTTGAATGAGAATATTCTTCTTAACATAAGAAAAGAGGATGATACTATAAATGAGCTTAGAAGAAATAAAATTTGCTATACATGTAAAGAAACTTGGAAGTAAAGCCACAAATGTTAAGGTAAAGATGAAATGATGTTAGAAGAAGAGATAAATAAATCTTATAGAGTTAGAAATGTAAATGACGAAAGCACAAAAATTAATGAGTACACTAGATCTAGATCCTAAATAAAGAGTCAACAAAGAAAATTTGAAGCATGAACCAAAGGAAGAAGAACAATCAAAGCTATAAGAAAGTAAGAAGAAATAAACCATGGAGGAACCCACCAAGAACATGGAAGGTATGGATCTTTGTTTAGAAAATGATACCTTATTAATTTCTAAAGTTGAATGTCAGAAAAATGTTGCTTTTGATGAATTTAACAAGAAAACATATTATTTGTTGAAAGCATGATTGAAAAGGATGTGTCAATTAAATAAACACTCAATTATCTTCCATAGATTGAGTTATGTCCATACCGGGTTTATTTTTAGAATAGTTATATTAATGTGCATGTAAGTAAGAATAATTTCCTAGTTGACCTATCACTAATTTTAAGATTTTGGTTCACAAAGAGATTAGCATCAATTTGAATATTTTTGGTAATTTCTAAAGATGTAAATAATGATAAACACTTTGATTGACCTTGTGATTATAGCTCAAGAAATAAGGATAGTTATGGTAAATATGCATTTAAAAAAAATATGAGAAGCATTATAACAGTGATGAAAATATGAAGGGTATATTTAATGGAAAGGGTATCCTTTCTCTATATTTTAGGATGGATCCATCATGATGTTGTGAGATATAGGTGCTATAACAAAACTAATCTAAATAGAAGATACTATGAGGCCCACATAGATTGATGTTTCTGATGGGTTAAATTTCATGGCTACTAATAGATTCACCATTCTATGTTCTTGAAAAGGAAAGTAACCCATTGTTACCATAGGTGAGCATAAGGTATGTAATGCATCCTATACTATGAGAATTAACAGGGTTATGGGTGTAGAATAGTTGTATTCCATTGGTGAGCTTCTACATATTCATCGAAATAGAGAACAAGTGTCTACAATTGAAGGAAAAGTTGTGGTGCCTAGAATTATCTCTAATGAATCTCTTGGAGTTGTCACAACTAAGACTTGTAAATTCATTTTTTTCTATTTTTGGAATTCTCATCTATAGTCACTCTATTGATAAGGATAAGAAGGTAATAAACTCATCTCATTTTTTCTATTTCACATTTCTTACATCCATGTGTGGTAGAATGTGGTATTTTAGGAGAAAGTATTATTGGGGACTTATCAATATAAAATGGTCACTCAATATAAATTAAGAGCATGAATTAGGGAGTTCATGCATGGATGGATAGAACACGAGAATTTTTTGATAAGCATAAGAAGTTAATAAACTCATCTTATTTTTTATATTTCATATTTCTTACATCCATTTGTGGTAGAATGTGGTGTTTTAGGAGAAAGTATTATTGGATTCATATTGCAAAATGAGCACTCAATAAAAACTGATAGCATGAAATTCAAACATTCAGAAATGGGTTCATATATATATATGATGAGAAGATGTTTACCCATCATTCATGCTTTCAAAAAAATAGACATCTTTTGATAGTAGATGTGGGGGGGAGGTAGATTACAATAGATTGAATTTATTCTTAGATCAACATGATTTGAAAGATGACTAGAAAAAGTGGGTGAGAAAAATCTAATTTTATGATTTAGTTTTGAATTACTTGAAGGAAAAAAAGAATGTAACTTTATTGATGCATACTCTATTATGCCCCCTCCTTGTTCTATTTAATATGTCATTTTTGGCGATTGGAAGATTTCTATCATGGGAGAATATTCCAAGAATGCATTTTTTATATCATCCTAGATGGAAATGTGAAGGGTCATATGCATGAAAGAGCAAATAGTCTCATTGATTATAAAGAATAAATAGCTTTTGTATTTGAAATTCTAAGATACAATAGAAGTTGTTGAATGCTTTTCATGATACAAAAATGGTGGGACACTCTATATCTTACAAAATATGTAAGGAAAAAAGAGAGAAAATCTCATAGAACTATATCAAGGAGGATGTTATCAAACATATCAATGAGTATACTACCTACCATAAGAGTGAAGGAGAACATGCCTTTCCTCCATGTCTATTTCAGTCATCACTTATTTCCCATCAAGGTGGAAATTATGTTCATATAATTCACACTTATTTACCATTTATTTTAAACTTAAAGCACACATGCCACTAAATTATTCTTGAGGGAGGTGTTTATGCTACACAAGTTGCCTACATATACTGTCAACAATAGATATGGTAGTCTTGCTAGTTACTTTTAGTAGAAATTATTTCATTTGACAAGTGAAAAACTCACTCTTGATATAAGTTATCAACTACAAGGAGTAGGAAAAATGAAAATGGTGACTAAGTGGGTAGCAAGATTTTTGAGGGAATATCTTTCAAGAAAAAAATAGAATGGATCAATTAGTTTCACTTGGGAGAATGTTGCCACACCACCCATTATCTATCCCTTTGTATATTCTCATTCATTGCATTGTGTGTTTAGGATGCACTAACTCTCATTGATTTAGTGTTCAAAGATAGCAGAGTGTTACTCATATGGGTAATAGATGCCATGCCATCATTATTATAAGGGTGAAAATTTTGAAAAATGAAACCATCACAAAGTATCTAGTTCATTGAAGGAACCTACCATGGAGGATGCTACTAGGGAAGAATAAAGAAACCTATAAAATTTTGAATTTGAATTTATCTAGGATAAGAAATTTTAGGAAGTGCAGACTTGTAATGTTCTATTTTCAATGAGTTAAGCCTATTGGAGCCCAATCTCATATGGATTTTCCTTTATTCCTATCAATATATTACGTGTTCCCATCTAGGAATGACTTTGCTTCTAAGTATGTTATTTTTTGTCCCTATTGGGATTTTAGAGTTCTCTTTCCCAACATCCTTTTCCTTTGACCATTTCTCTTTTCCCTCACCTTTTCTAGAGATTCAAACTTCCTCTTGCTATTATGTCTTTCATTGGAACCCTAACCCTCTGATCCTTGCATTGATTTCCTTCAACAATATACTTTTTTCCAACCCCTTTCTTAGGTATGCTTTCCTTGGTATCCTTATCCCTAACTTATAAAATTTGGACTTCTATATTTTTGTTAGAGTCAAAGATTTATAAATACCTCTAATCTAGTACAAGGTATGAGGCATCTATGACTCTCAATCACTAACACTATTCACTATATTACCTTATTAAGATCATGAGTTAAAACTTGTTCCTATTTGTATGCCTTAAGGGAAGAATTTATTATTTTACTCGATCCCTAACTCCTTGATAGTGATACGAGTTACAAGGCATCCTTTACCCTTGATCCCTAAAACTCTAAAATTATCACATTTTGTATTATTCACTTCCACCTATTAGAAATCTAAAATGGATGCATAACCAAAAAAAGAGAGATAAATAAGCTATAAAATTGTGAATGAAAAACATAATTGCATACTAGCTCGAATGGAAGAGATGTGTAAAATTCAAGATGATAGAATTGGATTGGGAGCCCACAAAGAGAAGCTATGTATAAAAGAGTGAAAATATAATATTGGTAGTGAGTTTTTTATAGAATTAGGGAGAGGGTGAAGGTGGTAAGTCCAAACAATAGGGAGTGACCACTAAGTAATCTAAAATTAGCAAATGTACGTACCGTGTAGGATGATGACACCGCAACAACCCATCCACTGATTAAACTCAATTAACCTAAGAACTAGAATTGTTAGAGTATCATCCTATATATAATATAAATATTTAGAGTAGAATGGCATCAAGATAACCCAACCATCAAAAGGAAGGTTGGCATAGTAGGACCAAGGGGCCTATTTGAGGTCATAGAGACACTTCCAAAGATAACAAACAAGTGAGGGATCCTACGTGAATTCCTATGGTTGCTTCATATATATATATATATATATCCTCTTGAAGATCACCATGAATAAAGGCACACTTCACATTCATCTGATGAAATTTCCATCTATGTTTTGGAGCAATAAAAGGGAGAAGTTTGATGGAATTCATTTTGGTGATTGGTGTAAAATTACCATAGTAGTCAATCTTAGGAACCTAGGAGAATCCTTTGGAAACTAAGTGAGCCTTATGATTGTCAAGAAAACCATCTGAAATAAATATAGTTTGATAGATTTACTTGTATTGAATAATTTTCCTCCGCTTATGAAGAGGGACTAGATCCCATTTGTGTTTGTCTCCAAGGAACTAAACTCTTCCTGCATATCAACATCACATTCAAGAATACCAAAAGCTTCTTAAAAGGATTATGGATTGGAAGCTATATAAATGAAGAGACGTGAAGCCTACTATGAACTTGTTATTCTGGTGTCTTCAAGAACCCCAACCCAATCACCTTGTAATCACAATGTTTGATGATCCCAAAGAGACCCTGAGGCTAGAGAGTGTGGAGAATCTACACGAGTATCTTCTAAGTAATAAATGGGAGTGGAAGGATTTGAATCCTCATCATCATCACCATTTGAAATGGAGGAAGTAGACTCCTCATCATGACTGGGAGGATTAAGATCCTCTAAAGAAATAACATCATGTTATAGTGTCTCCAATGTGATGAATGATCTAGAAGTGGTACAAGAAGAGATGATAGGAATCTCCTCAAAATGAACACTCCTCTCAATGAATATCTCACGAGTAGTAGGATGAATAAGTCTATAACCCTTGACACCAGCTACATATTCAAAAAATATACAAGGCTTGATTTTTGGATCCATAACCTTGCATTTTTTGATGGAATATGGACCCATACAAGGGAGCCAAACATACAAAAGTGTTACAACTAGTCCAAGCTTGGAAAGGAGTTACCCCCTTCACAACTCAATGAGGAACTTAGTTTTGAATATAACACACAATTGATGCATTTTTTATTTTTGCATGTCATTAATCCTATTGGTGATGATGTAAAAAAATTATATACCTTTACAATTTCACCATGTTTTTTATCCACTTTGATTTCTATTCCCTTAGTTTTTTTTAGGCTCATTTCAACCTTTACATTAACCTTTTTCCTTCCCATGGTGCTTAGGCCTTCTTTATTTTGGTTGCTTTTTGATGTAACATCATGTTAGATCTAGTATGTTTTTCTAGTCTCTTCTCAGTTTTGAGCATAAATTATTTGGACATTAGCACATCATGTGGATATTTGTGTATCATGCAAGTCTTCGATGATAGTTTCTATTTGGTTTTTGTGTATGATCATTTTTCCACTTGTCACCTTCATAGGTCAATGAAAATGGCTTAGGATGACTCCAAATGGCACATCAACAACTTTTTCTTACCTCCTCTTCCATATTTGAATCTAACTTTTTTATTTTAGGTCTCCCTTATTTTTCTTTTGAAACTCTCAAGCTCATATATATCCCTCTCAATATTTACAACATTCTATAACGCTCTTACAAGAATAATGCTCTTATTCTCTTTGGATTCCTCAAGCCTCTACATGTGATATTATCCTTGTTTCTCATTGTTATTACAAATTTATTTTATTGTGCCCTCGAGCACCTTTAGATTATCACATCCTATCAATCTTTTATTTTAGTCGCTATTCTTATTTCTAGATGCACTTAGATTAAGAACACACTAATTATCTTTTTATATATCTCTCTATGGGCTATTGTGGAGGTAGAAATATCAAAGCAAGGATTTGAATAAGATAAATCCTCAAGTAGCCTCAAACATTTTTCCTCTTTTTTCTTGTAGGTATTATGAGTACACTCAACGACACAAAGGTTTGTAATTTTCTTCTTGTTTGTAAATTCATTTCTATTATGTATTTAAATCTTATAAGTTTAATTATTTAGTCTATTTCTTTATATTTTCATTGTATAGTGTAGACAAGGGGAACAACTGTTGTTATTTTTACTAATGGGGGCAAAATATGCCATTATTTTACCTATTATTTTCTCTAACCTTTGTCATATTTCCTAGTATTTTTTGCTGCTCCTGTCACTTTTCATGAATGAACTGAAAATATTTTATAGAATACAAGGAAAGATAAAAATACGTGAATATATCAAATCCCTTGGTTGTTTATTAATCATTTTCATGATTTTGATAACAGGGAATGCTTAAACGAGTGACACATGGGCATGAAGGCATCGGTGGATGAAAGACTAGGCCGGTTGGAGTCATTTTGTCACTTTAGCCATATTTGTGTCGAGATTAACAAATTTGTTTTGAGTTGTTATGTTGTTTTAAGATACTGTCAAAAGACTTTAAGCTATTTTTTATTATCTTTCGATGGTTGTTCGTTGTAATCCACAAACAACCAAAACGTTTATTCATTTTCATTTGCAAGACTATTATAGGTATAGACAACTGTGATATATGTGTGTGTGTGTGTGTGTGTGTGTGTGTCGAAGACTCAAATAGATGAACATAATAGAAATCATATATTGGTGTTAAAATTGCGTTCATAATTTGTTGTTGTAATTCAAATGAATGATAGTTAGTGTTGATTAATTCTATGTTTGTGGGCTTCATCACTCAATAGCCGGTGAAGGTAGGGCCCACTTCCTTGGTTGTTGGTGATCTTTCCATTAGATATCCGAGTGTGGTAACGTATGTGTGATTTCATAATTATTTGATTGGTTTCATATTGATTATTGTGTTAAGTATCGGATTCTTATCAGCATAGTTAATCTTTATGAATGTGTTTAATCTATATTGGTTTGTTCAACACTTATCAATGCGTATAATCTTCCTATCAAATACTATCAGTATTGTTAAGAATAGCTAGAAGTTGATTAGTAAGATAGCTGTGAGTTGAGGAGTTGAATAGTTAATTAATGTTGAAAGCATATCTACATTCAGTAGCATAATTTTGATTCTATTTATTTTATTTCAAGAAAGATTTTTGTTATGTTGTATAGAGATTTTTTATTTTGTTTTGTTGTGTGCCAATAATCTATTTTCTGCTGCAGAATCATTTCTTCACGGGTTCCTGTCACACATGTGACAGGAAGTCTGCAAATCAAAATTATGTTCAAATACAAATTACATTAGTTTGCATCCATCAACCCTTAGTTGATTGATTGCATCCCTTTGGCATACTGCCACAACATGGTTCAAAAGCCTACGTTCCCGGATTGACACTTTAGGATGAACTGAGGAAGCCATTTCTAAGAATTAATTCAAATCCATTACAAGAACAATTTGAAACCACAATTTTGTCCAATCATTTACAATTTTTAGAAGTTCTTCAATGTTCTATTCATACATATGATAGCACCACTTGTGGATGTATATGCAGTATGTTGTTGACCTCCTCCTTTTGGTTCCAGGTTCCTCTTTTTGTTCTCTTTTAAGCTCTAGGCATAATATAGATTGGTTATTCTAGGCATCTCATAAACCATACATTTATCATCCACTACATAATCATAAAAGCATCATCATATCATATCATGTGCATCTATATCATCCATGCATCATCATATCATCCATTGCATATATATATCATAATCATCTCATATATATCATCAATAATGTAACTGGCATGGTACAAAATCAGGATCAAGTGTGTAATATATCAAAGTAGACATGAGGTTATCCATGGCCGATGATTGTCTACATCATCAAATCTGTCTACATCAAACATACAAGCTGAACTAATCTTGAACCTCTTTGTCGCGAGATCGACCCTCAAATTGAACATTTATGCTCGATCTCTCAAGGGGGCAGTGTACCAACGTAATTCTTTCCGCTGGGGCATCCAAAAAATCAGATTTTTTTTGAAATTTGACTGCGACAAGATTATTCTTTGAACCAATGCAACAAGTACGTTGCTTCAAAGAGGGACAAAATGTAGACACGTAAAATATAATGATTGATCTCGTGCACTTGATCCCAATTAACTAACATCATTTCATCCTGAATCACCTCTTCAGCTTATCATCACTCTTCGTCCCTTAATTAAATAAATAATCATTTATATAATTAAGTCATTCTCTCTTGTTAATTAAATTAATCAATTTGGTTTAATTAACCCTAGTCCCCCTTTAATTAAATAAATCAATTTTATTTAATTAATCTCTAAAGTCTACCTATTAAATTAAATAAATTAAACATTTATCTAATTTAATCTAACATCACCTTCCTTTGGTTAAATAAATCAAAATATTTATTTAACTAAGTCTAAATCATTTTCATCTCCTTTAGATTTATTTTTATCCATGAATCTAAATCAAATGGGTCAAATCACTTAATCCTCTCTTAAATTAATTAAATCCTGATTAATCTAATCTAATCCATGTCACATCCTCTAGTTTTTCCCACTTGCACAATAAATCAATTTATTTGATTTATTATTTCTTCTATTATCATTCAAAAGGGCATCAAGATGGAATATTCTTCAAATTTGAATTTTCTCTCCCACATGTCTTATCCTCCAACATGGCATTAACTCCTCTTACATTGTCTCTTACATGTCTCCCACTTGGCATTTAAGACCCTTTCACCTCATCCTTCAAGCCATCTTTTGAATTTGAATCTCCCCCCTCTTTGCACATTCTCCAAAATGTGCACATCCTCCATTCATTCACATTTGGACAAGTGGCACCTTGCCATTGGTTGAGTGTTAGTCCCACATTGCTCCATTTTGGGCATTCCTCCATCATATCATTCTATAAATAAGAGGTCTCTTTCCTCATTTTAGCATCCACAATTTGAGCAAAGTTATTATACTCAAATCCATAGCAATTCTCATCCATTTTTATCCAATCTTAGCTAGGTTATGTAGATTTTCATCTTGAAGTATACTTCAATCATCAACAAAGTGGATCACTCTTCATCACCAATCAACATTGCATCATTGGAGTTGGGAAAGGGCCAATTTTCACATCAAATTGGCACTAATTCCCCCAAGAGATTAAGAGTTTTCTTTGTATTTGAATAGGATTTAATATATTTGGTTTATGCTTGTTTATGTTCCTCATTTCATTCCTTTTCCTTTACAATTCAAATAGATTGCTCGGGGAATCATGATACTAAGTTGCATTTGATCTAATATGGTGTTTGTTTCTTATGTTTATGCAGGTTTGGGATCTTGGTTCATAGTTTGCATAACTTAGCACATTCCTAAGATTTTTGCTTTGGAGACACCATGTCTTCCCCATATTATTGATTGCTTGCATGCCTTATCATGTATCTAAGATCTATCTCATCACATTGAGTATCATGCTTTCGCCATCCTATTATGTTCTTGCATGCCTTATCATGTACCTAAAATCTACATTTGTGACACCATGCCTTCCCTATCTTATATACATTTATATAATCAGTGTTGGAAGTTTGTGTTGCCATTGATGTCAACAGATCTTTGTTATTGCATTGATGTTAACCTATGGAGATACTTTGATTGGTTGCATTATGTTGTCATTAGTAGTATCATTGATGTCAACCTCTAGTGTTGCTTTGATAAGCATGTGTTTGTGGATGTTCAACCTCTTGTATGGTTGAGATGATGAGAGGAGTGTTGCAGATGTTGAGTTGGTGTTTTTGGTTCTTGGTTTCCAAGTTTGAGAAAATTTGATTAAAAGAAATTTTAGTGTGGTAGAGTATTGTTCAGTGTTTTGCTCTGCATTTCTTCATGGTTGAAGATCTACTTATGTGGTTTAGATATGTTGATCAAAGATTTTCATAGGTGTTATATCTAGAGTTTCATGTTTTGGATCATTCGATAGAAGAAGTTGTGTTCACCAATGTGTGAACTATGAAGTAGTGTTGTCTGGGAGAAATGGTTTTGCTCCACATTTCTCCGCATTGTGGTTTTTGATCTTGTGGATCTGGAAGTGCGCTTAAAATTTTGGTATCTATTCGTAGTCTAATTTGTTTGAGTTTTGGTGCTTTGCAAGGTTGGATTCATGAGTTACAATATGTAGAAGGTTAACTGGGTGTACAAAATGAATATATTGTTCAAGTGTTTTTTGTTGCGAAGGACTTGTTAGATTACAATGTGTTGATGGAATATTCCAAATTATGTTTAAGTATTGTGTGTGGTCCACAAGTCATATTTGGATCAAAGGAAGCATGTACTTAAATGCTTAATGGTGTTAACACAAGTTTGATCGACCTTGGGTGTTTACACTAATTGCAGATATGCTTTGATGGTTGTGGAAGTGTGGTGTGGAATGCATATGTGGATTTTGGTTTGTGTTAAGGTGTGCTGTGGTTTTCCTTCATTCCTCTCAACCACAAGAATGTTTTGGTACCGACCTATTTTGAATTTGTATGTTTGAGGTGCATAGTCGACATTGATAGATGTTTTTAAGGTTGCGAATTGCATAAAGGCGAGGTGAATTGTTGGAGAAGAGTGTGTAGATGCGAGGATGTGTTGAGATAAAAATTTAATCAGATGTAGAGATCTGAAGTGCAAGCTTAATTCCTATGACTCCAATGCAATGAGTAGAAGGGTCTACATTTGCAGAGTACCTAAAGTTTTTGAAAGCAGTGATTTGGAAGTTGTTGATGGTTCAAAGTTGTAGTGGTGGATATTTTCTGTTGCTTTTAGATAGATTTATTATTGTAACAATCTTCTATCTTCTTCTTTCTAATCTAATAGTGAGCCATTGGTAGTGGTCCCTTCTTTCTTTTGGGAGGTGAGCCCTCCAGCAGTGAGCCTATTGTATTTGGTGTTGCAATTACTTTATATTATGATCTAATCCTCACCATGGTTTTTCCCTTCTTGATTTTTCCACATAAATCTGGTGTTCTCGTGTGTTTGGATGTGTTTGCATTACTATTTCTCATGTTTATATTATGCTAATACATTATAAGGGTTTAATGGTTGTTAAGAGTTTAAGAGACTACTACATATTTGAATGTTAATGATGGTTTTGATGTTTTATTATACAACTAATTCACCCCCACTCTTAATTATCTTGTGCATTCAACAATTGGTATCATTTCTTGGTTCCTTAGAAGAAAGCTTAATTGCTTAAGGTAGATCTGATGGCACACAAGAAAGAGGTTGATTTGTTTGATGGATCTGATTATGCTTTTTGGAAGACCAAGATGGAAGGTTTCCTTGTTTCCCCAAGGTTGGAGTTTGGAAGTCAATCGAAGATGGATATACAATTCCTATAAATAGACCGTCAACTAATGATGAATGAAGGCTTATGAGAATAATGGAAAAGAAAGGTATGCTCTCTTGAGTGGTCTCTCTAATTCATAATTTGTGAAGGTTATGAGCTACAAATCTGCTAAAGAAATTTGGAAGAAATCAAAAAGTTTCTATGAAGGAGATGATAAGGTCAAGCAAGAAAAGATGTAAACTTTGACGACTAAGTTTAAAACCCTAAGGATGGTAGAAGATGAAGATATAAAAGTTATGTGTATAGAGTGGACAAAGTTGTCAATTCCATCAGAGACCTTGGTGGAAAACTTGAAGAATATGAGGTGGTAAAGAAGGCATTAGGAACTCTTACTAAATCTTATAGTCATAAGGTTTCTACTATTGAAGAAGTTCATAATTTAGATCATTATTCTAGAGATCAGTTGTTTGGTGCTTTAACTACTTTTGAATTGAGAGAGTTTGGTCCAAGTGATTCAAGAAAAGAGACTGCTTTTAAAGTTGAAAAAGTAGAGAATAATGAGGAATCAAATCCGAATGAGTTTGATGAGTTAGAAGCAAAATTTCTGAGAAGATTGAAAAGGGCACAGGAAAATACAGAGGTGACTTACCTTTCAAATGTTTCAATTGTGGAAAGATAGGTCATTATGCTTCAAGATGTCCAATCAAAGCTCCAAATGAAAAATTTAAGGAGAATGAAGGTAAATCAATTAAGAGAAGTTATTATGTTAAATAAGATGCCAGTATATCTAATGATGAAACTGATTACTCAGATGATGAAAATGATGAATGCTTGTTCATGGATCTAAATGTTGGAACTAATTCTACTAACTCTGAGAGATGTATGAAGGAAGTTGCTCCAGAAGCAGGTCATAATGTTAGAGGGACTATGGTGACTGCTTTTCATGCTACAAAGGACAAAAACTACTAGATTGTTGGCAGTGGATGCTCAAATCATATTCTAGGTAATAAGAGTAATTTTGTTAAACTAGAGAAGTTTGAAAGTGGTCTTGTTAAGTTTGGCGATTATACATCTGCTAGGATATGTGGAAAAGGTTCAATCAGCTTTGATAGTAAGCATAATATAGATGATGCTCTTTATGTTAAGGGTCTCTGACATAATCTTCTAAGTGTAGGACAAATGTGTAGCAAAGGATATAATCTTGTGTTTTAGGATAGTGGTCGTGAAATCAGGAAAGGCTCTAGAAATTTGATTGCTACAGGAAAGAGGGAATATGGAAATATTTACCAGCTTAAGGGTTCTCATGGTATGTTTTTTATCACTCAAATCAATAAAAGTTGGCTAAGGCATAGAAGAATGTGTCATATCAATTTTGATAGCCTAGTGAGGCTCAACTCTGCTCAAGTTGTGAGAGATCTACCAAAGATTACAAAGCCTATCAATAAAGTTTGCAAGGAGTGTCAGGTTGTGAAGTAAACAAGAAAAAGTTTCAATATCAAAGAATACTCTAATATAGGACCTTTGGAGTTGGCGCATACAAAAATTTGTGGACCTACAAGAACAAGAAGTTTTCAAGGTGATAGGTATTTTATGTTATTGATTGATGATTACTCTAGAATGACTTGGGTAACTTTTCTCAAAGAAAAATAAAAAACTCTAGATAATTTTAAGGAATTTAAAGCTATTGTTGAGAATGAAATCTAGACATGAAAATCAAATGTTTAAGATTTGATAGGGGTGGAGAGTTCACCTCCAATGAGTTTAATAATTTTTGCGAAGATCATGGAATAAAGAGACATTTTTCAGCTCCTAGGACTCCTCAATAGAATGGAGTGGTGGAAAGGAAGAATATGACAGTTCAGGAAGCAACAAGGACAATGATGAAGGAAGTAAATCTATTGGATGCCTACTTGAGAGAAGCATTTCATACTGTAGTTATATACTCAACAAAACACAAGCAAGGACAGATAGTTCAAAAACTCCCTATTAGTTATGGTACAAAATAACTCCTACTATCAAATATTTTAGAGTGTTTGGAAGCAAATGTTATATCAGAAGAGATGAAGAAAACTTAGAAAAGTTTGATGCAAGATACGATGAAGGAATCTTCCTTGGATATTCTACAAAAAGAAAGGCTTAGTGGTGCTACAACAAGAGGTTAAAAAGGATTGTTGAAAGTGCAAGAGTCAAAGTGGATGAAGACACATAAAATCTTTGTGTTGATAGAAGGATATGAATCAAATGAGTCCTCTTGCAGAGAATAAGAGAAAGATGAAGGTAAGGAAAAAGAAGTGTAGGTTGAAGAGGAAGAAAATTTGGAAAGGATCCCTAAGACTCCTAAGTATGTGCAGAAGAATCATTATGAAGATCAAATCATTGGTGAAAAAAATAGAGGTGTATTGACAAGAAGAAAGGTTATGATAGAAGAATAGGTAAATTTGTGTTTACTTTCTAAAGTTGAACCTAAAACAGTGATTGAGGCATGCAAAGATTAATTTTGGATCAAGGCTATGGAAGAAGAATTGATGCAGATTGAGAAGAATCAGACTTGAGAACTTGTCCCAAGACCAACAAACAAGAATGTGATTGGAACTAAGTGGGTGTTTTAGAACAAGCTGAATGAGAATGGAGAAGTTGTTAGAAACAAGGCAAGGCCTATGTGTAAAGGCTACTCACAAGTAGAAGGAATATAATTTGAGGAGACATTTGCTCTAGTGGAAAGGATGGAGGCAATTAGGATGTTTTTGGATTTTGTAACACATAAGGATTTCAAAGTTTATCAGATGGATGTGAAGTTTGCATCCTTGAATGGTGAGTTAGAAGAAGTATAAATTGAACAACTAGAAGGCTTTCAGTTATCAGATAATCCTAACATGGTCTGCAGATTGAAGAAGACATTATTTGGACTCAAGAAAGCTCCTACAACTTGGTATGCAAGATTGGGTAGATACTTATTGCAGTTGGGATTCAAAAAGGGTGTCGCATATAGCAATCTTTATTTTAAAGTTGAGAAATATCAATTCTTGATAGTGGTTTTGTATGTTGATGATATAATATTTGGAGGAAATGAAATTATGTGTAAGAGATTTACAAAAGAAATGCATAAAGAGTTTGAGATGTCTATGTTTGGGGAGATGCATTCCTTCCTTGGGCTACAAATTAATCAGACAAAGAAAGGAATATTCATATCATAGTCCAAGTATGTTAAGGAAATGTTGAAGAAGTTTGTAATGGAAGACTTTAAACTGGTATGCACTCCTATGGTTACTAGTTGCAAGTTGAGTAAGAATGATGAATCTCCTAAGGCTGATTAGAGCAAGTAAAAATCAATCATTGGTGGACTGTTATACCTAACTGATACTAGACTTGATATCGTGTATGCAGTTTTTATTGTGGCTAGATTTCAAGAAGATCCCTAAGAGTCAGATGTGACAACACTAAAAATAATATTTAGAAACTTGAAGGGCACTCTGGAACATGGTTTATGGTATCCAAAGGATACTGATTTCTCTCTAAGTGCTTATAAAAATGCAGATTGGGTAGGTTGTGTGGATGATAGAAGAAGTATAAGTGGTGATGCTTTGTTTCTTGGAAGAAGGTTGGTTTCTTGGCTTAGCAAGAAGTAGGATTCATTATCATTATCTACTGCAGAGGTAGAATACATTGTTGCAACAACATGTTGCACACATGTGTTGTGGATGAAGAAAACATTGAAGGATATTAGAGTGTCATATGATGAACCGATTTTCTATATTATGTGACAATACAAGTGCTACCAATATTTCAAAAAAATTGATAATGCATTCAAGAACAAAGAATATCTAAATCCGGTATCACTTCTTGAGAAAAAAAGTTGTAGAGAATGAGGTGAAGTCAGAGTATGTGCCTACTAAGGATCAAGTTATTCATATCTTCATGAAGGCTCTTCCTAAGGATACTTTTGAGTATCTTCAGGAGAATTTATGGGTTATTGCTCCTCCTTCTATCAATTAGACATGCATAAGGTTATGCATCAATCCAGTGATTTCAAGATTCATTCCTTGTTCTGGACTGATGTTGGTGGCTACCTCTCAAGGGGAGCAGGTAGTGGCATTGTTGGTTGTTGTATTCAGGGGGAGTAAGTGTTGTCATTGTGTGGGAAGAGAGTAAGCATGTAGATGTTGTCCTTTGTTAGTTGTGTCAAGGGATATGAGTATAAAAAGGGAAAGTGTAGGTTGTAGTGGTTGATGGTTGATGCAGTATGTTGTGTACTCATAAGGGGGAGTGTGTAGAGAAGTGAATTGAAAAGGAAGTTGCAGAGAAGGTGTATGTGTGATTGATGTCAAAGGGAAAGAAAAGAAAAGAAAATATGTGTTTCCCTTTTCCATTGATGTCAAAGGGGGGGAGAAAGTTAGTTTAAAAACCATATGAAGAAAATGGGAGAAAGAGAAATTATTGAAAAGAACAAATGTTTGTGCAATGGGGAGTAGTGTGCAGTATATGTGTTGGTGATCAAAGTTGTTGTTATTGATGGTTTTTCATATCACGTGTTTCAATCAATGAAAAATGGGGATATTGTTGGAATTTTGTGTTGTCATTGATGTCAATAGATCTTTGTTGTTGCATTGATGTCAACTTATGGAGATGCTTTGATTGGTTGTATTGTGTTGTCATTTGTAGTATCGATGATGCCAACCTCTAGTGTTTTTTTGATAAGCACATGTTTGTGGATGTTCAACCTCTTGTATGGTTGAGATGATGTGAGGAGTGTTGTAGATGTTGAGTTGGTGTTTGTGGTGCTTGGTTTCCAAGTGATTTTGAGGAAATTTGATTAAAGAAAGTTCAATGTGGTAGAGTAGTGTTCAGTGTTTTACTTTGTATTTCTTCATGGTTGAAGATCTATTTGTGTGGTTCATATATGTTGATCAGAGGTTTTCATAAGTTTTATATCTAGAGATTCATGTTCTGGATCATTCGACATAAGAATTTGTGTTCACTAGTGTGTGAATTGTGAAGTAGTGTTGTCTAGGAGAAATGGTTTTGCTCCGTATTTCTCTGCATTGTGGTTTTTGGTCTTGCAGATCTGGAAGTGTGCTAACAATGTCTATATCTATCCTTAGTTTGAGTTGTTTTAGTTTTGGTGCTTCACAAGGTTGGATTCATGAGTTACAATATGTAGAAGGTTAATTAGGTGTACAAAATGAATATATACTATAGGTGTTTGTTGTTGCAAGGGATTTATTAGATTAAAAGGTTTTGATGGAATATTCCAGATCATGTTTAAGTGTTGTGTGGTCCACAAATCTTCTTTGAATCAAAGGAATTGTGTACTTAAATGTTTAATGGTGTTAACATGAGTTCGACTGACCTTGGGTGTTTACACTAATTGTGGATATGCTTCAGTGGTTGTGGAAGCGTAGTGTGGCATGTATATGTGGATTTGGGTCCGTTTTAAGGTGTGATGTGGTCTTCCTTCATTCCTCTCCACTACGGGAATGTTTTGGTGTTGACCTATTTTGAATTTGCATGTTTAAGGTGCATAGCTAACCTTGAAAGATGTTTTTAAGGTTGTGAATGGTATAAAGGAAAGGTTAATTATTGGAGAAGAGTGTGTAGATGTGAGGATGTATTGAGATGTGAATTTAATCAGATGCAGAGTTCTAAAGTGTGAGCTTAATTCCTATGAATCCAATGCAGTGAGAAAAAAGGATCTACATTTGTAGAGTACCTAGAGAGTTTCTGGAAGTAGTGAGTTGGAAGTTGTTGATGGTGCAGAGTTGTAGTGGTGGATATTTTATATTTCTCTGAGATGGATTTCTCATTGTAACAGTATTCTATCTTCTTCTTTCTAATCTGGCAGCGAGCCATTGGTAGTGAGCCCTTCTTTCTTTTGGGCAGTGAGCCCTTTGGCAGTGAACATATTATATTCGGTGTTGCAATTACTTTATATTGTGAGCTAATCGTCACCATGGTTTTTCCCTTCTTGAGCTTTCCAAAAAAAATTGGTGTTCTTATGTGTTTGGATGTATTTGCATTATTGTTTCTCATGTTTATATTCTGCTAATACATGATAAGGGTTTAATGGTTGTTAAGAGTTTAAGAGGCTAATGCATATCTAAATGTTAATGAGGTTTTTGATGTTTCAATGTACAAATGATTCACCCCCCTCTCAGTCAGCTTGTGCATTCAACAATCAGTATCTTGCCTCTAGACCTATTTTTACCTTTTCATTTGCCTATATGAGGGGAAAACTTATGTACCTTAACTATTAGCTCTAATATTTACGTGTGTCATACTTATCGGTTGATATGTCTTACTTTCTTGGTACATGATGTTATCTATGATATTTATTACTATACATGATGTATGTTTCTACATGTTTATATTAACTCTACTTTTCACTTATTTTCCCCCTCCTTTAATTCCTTACATCTAATGGATGCAACCAATTGAAGGAGTATATATTGAACATATTAAAATTATTATGTTGATATTGCATACAATTACCTACATGCCTATACAAAGAATCATCATTGTATCTAGATGGATCTCAGTCATATTACATGGTCATTTTTTAACTATACCACATTGCTCTCATCACATGTCAAGTTGTTTTAGTAATATAGCTCATACAAGTAGAATATCTAATCCTTCTCTCTCTCCTCATTTTTTTGGACAATTGAGTCAATGCTTGTGCTTATTTTTATTTGCATGACACAAGCTACTCATTTCATATGTTTTCTCTATTTTATAAGTTTATATGGAGCCCTAAGACCAAGGAGAAGAAGACAATAAAAATTCAAGATGGATTAATTGCTTTACATAGACCATGTATCCTTCTCTGTTTGAAAAATTACTTTTCATGTCAGTTGAGAACTTTCATATACTTTGGAATACATGTTCATGCTAAATTCACATATACCTCAAAATGGGGGCAAAATATAATGGTGAAATATGCATACGCATATAAATTTCCACATAGTTTTAGGCCCATTTTGAAGAAGTAACTTAATACAATTATATATTGATAAGTGGGATTCTCTTGAATTAATTTTGGCTCATTCCCCAATCAATATCCCCCATTACACATCCATTTACACTTATCTCCATGCACTTTACTTATTGCATCCCTTGCCACACCACTCCCACACATTCACCATTATTAGCAAGTTGTTGTACCTACCATTGCACACATATCAATACATTTGATCCCCACCTCGAGGTCAATATTTTCTTATCTTGGGTCAATATTGTAGCACTTGGGACTGACCCAAATGTTAAATTTTAAAAATGTAAATTGTTGACTCTAACTTGTTTCCATTAGTCATTGGAATTTGACTTGGTACATGAATCTCTTGGTATGTAAAGGCATTCATTTGTGTAATTAATTCATATATAAGAAAATCAAGAGCATACAAATTATCAAGGAAAAATCAATCTAGGAACATTATGATCTAGAGTACTAAAAGGAACCCACTCCATTGATATATGCATATAGGGCACTTGCATATTTGAAAATAATGTCTACAATCATTCTCGCCCTAAAGCCAATATAATAAGGGATTAGCTAAGGAGAACTTGATCTTTACAATCTAGCACTCTCCCTTAAGGTGTTTATAAATATCACATGTCCTTGCGCATTTTTAGATATCAAATACCAAGGTGACACAAGTTGCAAAAGTCAACACAATAAAATTGACTATGTCGACTACAAGATGATCCCACATTTTACTTCATTTTCCCAGACAATTGAGTTCTACCATAAAAAAACACGAATTCGATCCACAATAAATTTCATTACTATTGAGAACCTAAAACAATATTCAAACTATAATAATTTATTTTACATTGAAACAATTAAATTTAACAAGACATTAATAATTATCTTTCATCACAATTCCCAAAATAAAATAACTTATTACTCTTCATTTATTTATAAAAGTAATTCAAATCCCAATGCAAAATTTGAATCTAAATTAATTATATAATAATAATTATTATATACTTTTGAAACTAATGGATTCCCTTAAGTATTTTGAAGGGCCATTTTATGTCCCTATAGTAAACAGGAAGTCGGGTACAAGCAGATCAGATCATGGTCATTCGAATACCGCAATTTGTGGGTCCTACAAGTCATGCGTGCAAGAAAGTCATACAAAATAAAATAGGGACCCCTCCACCTCAAAGATTCGGGACAAAAATGTCCTACAATTTTCCTTATCCACACAAATGAAACCCCACAATAATTCACTTCACTCCTCCATTGGAAAATGAAAACAACTATTATCCTCTTTACTTTTTCCTCACTATGCTCCCCACTTAAATTTCATAATAACTTAGTTTGAAAAAACCACACACTATTATTATTTTGAATATGTGGTGGGATCCTACAATAATTCTCTCTCCTTATGATTGCTTGAATTTTTTCTCATTTTGTTCACAAAGAACATAGCCAATTTCATACCTCCACATTCATTGCATATTTCCAAACTATTATGCCAAGTAGCATGAGTATAGGAACATGATTATTTTGTATCATGAATAGGGGTAATGAAAGTCAGTCATCCTTTCCCAAACTTACGCAGGTGATTTAATAAGATTCATAAAGTCTAAATTAATTTAGATTAATTGATTATTAATGTTTTTAAAAAAAGTAAATGCTAGGATAGATGTATTTAATTTTATGTTTGAAGATTTGTGAATAATTATAGTATAGATGTGTTTGGATCTAAGAGAATTTGTTTTCCTATCAAGCTAGAAAACTTCTAAACTATGTCATTAGACATCACCTTGACACTTCAACTATTGGAAAGGCAAAGGTGAACATGTCTACTAAAACACATTTTTGTAAAATCATGTTGGTCAAACATTAAACAGCTAAGCACCATCTTGCTAAAAGCAACAACCCTGAATGGTAGTCTCACCTATGGTGTAAGGGGATTTGAGACTCAATTCTTGGTCTACTATGGAGATTTAAGCCTTTATCTTTGAACATACACATAAACCACAAACATGCAACACAAGAATTAAATATTAACTCATAGATGCACAACTATAGAAGCTTCCCATTAACATCAAATTGAACACATACAATGTCCTTCCTTTCCCAAAGGGCAAGGGGGCAACTCAAACCCTCTTGACTTGTCTCTCAAGTCCGAGAACTAGGTTTCCTCTAAAAGGATTTCTCTACAATTCCCTCAAAGCCTCTCTCTCTACAAACCTCTTAAATTTTCTCTCTAAAATCTCATGTCAGAGCTACTCTTTAAAATCTACTATACAAAATGAATATGAGGTAGCCTATAAATATATGTAAACTTGCCTCTTTTACAATAAAATATCATATTTGGATAAATTTAGGACTTCAATTTTATTTAAAAAATATATTAAATTCTTATAGCCCACTTTTGGTGCCACCATTCTTCTAATAAAAGTAATGTATTTCATCCTCAAAATACCAAAATAAAGAAACTATGGGTTAAAAACTTTGTGATGCTTGACAACAAGTGCACCTTCGAATCCACACAAATATCAACTCTCTCATGTTGTGTTGCATCCATGATTTACCAACCAATAAAAGAAATGCACATCAACAAAGCATCATAAAAATAACTCTAAAAACCCTTCAACCAACTATGGATGTTACAAAAATAAAATCTTGGTATTATGTGTTTGTAATTGAAATCAAATGCCACAACTTACATGGTGAGCACACCTAGGACCCTCATGCATGACATCTCCACTCATCACACATCCTACTCAAGACTCAATCACAACAAAAACTAAAACACATCCCACACTAGCTAATCTATCATATCAAGTGAAAGACAAAAAGTAGCTACCATTATTACTCCTTTATCAACTCTAAAATCAATGGAAATAAAGTGTCAAACCAATTTGGGAATTCTTATACGGTATCTACACCATCTTACCAAACACATGGTAACAAATTAATCTAACTACCAAGTATGTATGTGTAAACATTATGTCCATAATACATTCAATACTATGTAGACTCACATCACAAAACCTAACAAGTGGTTGCTCACACCATGCAACCCACCCTTGCATGAAGCCCAATCTCAATGTGCCACTAACTCAGTTTGCATGCTCTTAAGTGCACACTGTGAAAAAGTCATCAATTAAAGAATTTTGAACATCGTGCATTTGATTGTAAACAAACTTATTGTAGCAATATAAATGCAATGAAAGAAATCTAAAAAACTATCAACTAAATATCACAATTAATGCTATGAGATTTCCACAATCCATAATGCTTACAATTTTTGTTGTTTTTGGATTTTGATTGTGTTTAAAATTTTTGCATTAACATTTCATCTCCTTATACCTTATGCTCTCTTTACATCCTGGTGATGGATCACAAAGTGTGATCCAAAACGTTGATGCAAAAATTTTAAACACAATCAAAATCCAGAAACAACAAAAATTGTAAATATCACAATCTTGAGAAAAAACATTTAATCATAGATAAATAGAGAGCCAAATTATAGTTTTAAAATGCCTTCAAAATAAATAAAGAAAAAAGATAAATAGCTATGTATTATCATGCTACTACATGCAAATTCCTATAGCTATTCATAATATTTTTGAGTCATTATTTGACAAGAAGAGAGAATAAATAAAAGCTTGCTAAACTAAAACAACACAAATCTAATAGCACTACTACAAAAAACTAAAAAATCTGAACTATACATATCTCTACTTGCTTTATGCATTATTATTTCTTATAACATTGTCTTCATTATGTATCACTCCATACACACACACCCTTAATATTTGGTTATTAGATTAAATTACACTTAGTTCAATGGTCAAAGGTAAAGTTTGGTCAATAAAAGCACGACAACCATTTACCACTTTTTGATATGGATGAGGTGTAAAATTGTTATTGAGTATTTGACTATTGAAGAGTGTGATATTTAAGTAGAGTGTTTTGGTACATGTCACTTTTCGTGTGCTCTATTCACCCGTACACACTATATTTTTCAGAAAAATTTGTACAACTTATAAACTATTCTAGCCATGCACTTCAAACAAATTTCAAGCACCGCTCTTCACTTGTATCCTCCATGTGTAGATCACTTTCAATCAAATAATGTTGTGTACATATTATCTGCAATTTTAAGAAAGTATTAGGTAAATGCTTTTAGGATGTGGTCCCATGGAGGGGCTTCGGGAATTATTCTCATGGATTAGAGGGTCAAAGGGTCTTATGAGACAAAATAAATGATACAAAATAAATTCAAATATTTTTTGAGTAAATAGAAGCCACTATTTTTTAGTTTTCATATTTAGAGGGGTAGTTTAGGGTGGGGCTAGAAATTTCTCCCACTAGCTTAGGAGATTTTGTTGCTAAATTTATAATCCTCTCAATAAATTTAAGGATGAATTTTAGATGTAAATTTTCTTATTCAACCCCTAGCTTCCTAAAAAAAATAGATATATTATTTATCATTAGCCATTGTTAAAAACCTAATAGAACCGCCAACTTCTGCAAATTTGATAACGTAAAATTTTAAACTTATCCAATACTACAAAATTAAAAACCACTTATTTTAAAATACTCCTAAAATTACAACACACGCTGAAAAGCACCCTCCATAACACCATAATCCTATCCATCTCCATCCAACATTTTTGCTCTCATTTTTGTACATTTTCTCTTCACAAATCTGAGTGTAGTGGTCTCCTCTTGTGCCAAAGCTTGAATAGTTCAGCATGTCATTCACCTCCAGCCGAAGTCCAATGGGATCTCCTTGAAATTATAATTGCTAGTGCCAAACTCATACTTTTGTGCAAACTGGAGATTAAATTGCACCCCCCACACAATATAATCTAAGCCTTTTACCTTGTGCAAGATTACATTCTACAAATACCAAGCACATAAACTATAAAATAATACTCACACCAAGAACCGAATCTGGGTATCAATATTCATCCTTGTGCTACCTGTTGCCTTGATTTTCCTTAAGGTACTGCACAGTCTACATCCATGGTTTACAAGTAAGTATATCTAATATTTAGTCATCCAATATATTTATTTGTGCCATATTCTCATGGGCATTCCTAGGCACTCTTCTTTGTAGAGATCTAGGGATCAACAATATTACGCTTGACATCATATGTGCATATCCTTTCACTGTAGCTCATGTTCACCATTGTCTTCATATGTGCACCTTAGCTTCTTGTGCTACACCATAATGGCTCTCAAATTCTTACCGATTTCATCCATGCATGTCATATCTTACAGTGCTACACCACCTACTATACAAGCATTCTATTTTAGTGTAGATCTCATGTCATGGTGCATTCTCATTTGTGTAAATATCTTCATAATGAATGCAATGTGAATAAAGAGTACCAACATGGCGAAACAAAATAATCATAATTTAAATTATAGGAGAGGACCCAATAGTTGTGCACCCTAACTTCGTGCTTCTCAAAATCCTACTTGGAAACTTCAAATCACTCCAATTTTTTTATAGCAGCTTACTTGGCAAGTCCCCTGCTTATAATTTTCATTTAAGGGCCACATCATCAAATATGATGCCACATCAGCATGCTTTTTGTCAAGGTGTCCAAAAAGGCCCAAAACAAACCTGTTACCAATACTTGTGCATTCACATCATGGGTAGTTGAGCGCTAATGTGGAATCACATGATTGGTTGCTTTTAAGATCAAAGGAATACATTTTGTTTAAGTTAAGGTAGTCATGTCACAACTATTGGGCATTATATAAACAACTACTATCTCAACTATTGAAACATGCTCAACTATGGGTCCTCTCCCCTATAGTATCTCCACAAATATACTTTTTCACTGGTTATATATTATTCCTTTTATTCCATTCTAAATGCTTTGCACTCCATCTACCAAACTCTCTCTTGTGCGGATTTTGAACATTGGCTTCTTAAAAAGAATTTGCATAGCAAAGCACTAATTGGGTCATAGCATTGGAATCGATGTTAACAAGATTTATCATTTTCATACACAATGCTAGTCAAGCATTAACTAATTGAACATCACCTTTCCAAAAGCAGCAAATCTCAAGGACAATCTTATTTAATGTCATAAGCAATCTTCCTATTAATGTCATTATAATCAATGTTTCAAGTCAAAAAATAATAATAAATAATTCACCTAATCGTCTTCCAAACATCCATGTACTAATTCTCAAGTTGTTGAAAAAACACAAAATATATTAGGATTGTAAGGTCAATGTTACCTTATCCTAATAATAACCCTTGATATTCTCATCATTTCTAACAAAAACATTTGATAACTTTAAAATTCAATTTGTTGTTTTCTTTAAGTGAGTGAACAAAAATCTCACAACCAAAAAATTTAATGTGAAATGGAAGGCTTTTTACCTATTCACACTTCATATAGGGTATTATCAACCAAAGAAAAATAAGGAGGGATATTAACCAAACAACGAGTACTTACAATATCAACCCAAAAACATTGATCCATTTGAGCACTTCTCGACATGCTTCTAGCTCTATCCATTAATTTCATGTTTAAATGCAATATTGTTTTGTTGTGGTGTATAAGGAGTTTCCCTTTGTCTCACAATACCTAAAGTTCTACATAAATCATCAAATTCTCTAGAAACATATTCACCTCTATTATTTGGCCTTGGTACTTTTAATTTCTTATCCATCTATTTTTCTACAAGACACTTAAAACCCTTAAACTTTTAGAAAACCTTAGAATAATGCTTCAAAAAAGAAATCCAATTACAATAAGAGTAGTCATCAATAAATGAGCCATAATAATTGGATTTACCAATGCAAGGCACATCCACATGACCAAATGCATCACTATAAATGAAGTACAAAATCCTCTTTTCTTTGGTGCTACAAAAATCAAAATTAACTCTATTATGTGTCTCAAACACACAATTTTTTTGATTATGAGTAAAGAATGTTTTGATGGGAGCCCAAAACCCAATACAAACGGGTTTTACAAGGACCTGAAACCCAAACAAAGAGAGAGTTGTCTAAAATATAAGACGCAGGCCATCAACATCCAAAACAACAACCATAAAGAGAAAGACAAGACAAAACGAGCTGCACGAAATAGGTTTTGAAGGGGCCTTAAACCCTTTTTCAAACAGGTTTTGATAGGGACCTTAAATCCTTAGATAAACTTGAGCACCTCTTGAATCGACCAGGCATTAGTAAACTAGCTGCTCAAAACATCCATATCTAAGCCCAAAAAATAGAGAATAAAATGGTATAAAACACTAACAAGACCTTGTTTCTCAACAAAACCAATAAGTCCCAACACCTCACCTCAATAGGGGCTTTGGGATACATATTGTAAGAAATCACCTTCCCTGCAACACAATCTCACCCACTACCAAGAAACCAACTCAAACTCCACCTCTAAAGGAGAGATCTACCTCTACCATAGTTTGAAATCTCCAACCCACTCAACCTCCACCTCCATAGGAGAAGTGTCCACCTCAATAGGATCAACAACTGAGGAAACCAAAAACCTTCACCTCTCATCTCTACCTCAAAAGGAGAGGAATCCACCTCTATAGGATCTGAGGAGAAAGTAAGCACAATAGCCAAACAAGCGACCATGCAATCCTTCAGTAAGCTCTGCACTAGGAACATACTGTGGACAAAGAGAAGAAAATCGAATAACAACCAAAAAGACACCATAACAAATTTTAGGCTTAAACTCATCTATGTTTTCAATAAAAGCTTGAAAAGTAGCCCATTCATTGACTAATAAACATAAACATGAGGAATCAACATCTAGGATCTAGGATAAATGCTTGAAAACCACTCAGCGAAAAGAACACATTCAAGCAACAACCCAGACAAAGAACCAAACAAGCTGCAACTCAATTGCAAGCCAAAACATGACAACCCCACAAGAAAAGTGAGCATAGGAAACCAAAAGGGGCTCCATTCGACAAACAACACCCTCTGAGAAGAGGACCCGATAGCTCCAAACCTAAGAAAGAGAGCACACAACAAACAAAGCAACAAAAAAATATGGGTAGACAGATAAGAGTTTGAGGGAAACCTAGCCAGCAAGATGAACATAACAATGGTGACCATAACAACATCCTTAAGCAACTTGAGCAAACAAAATCTAGAACCCCGCATAAACATATGATTTAAAGGTCATTCCAGATGCCGCACCAAGCCAAAAATATAAGCATCAAAGTCCACCAACAACTTAGTCGACACACAGAGGCCATCAATACTAGTCAAACGAGGCATAAAGGCTCCTAAGACCACAACACCGGGAAAAAGATTTGAAGATAGAGTAGTGAACCCACTATATCCAATAGGAACATCATCCCTACCTCCACCAACGCCCACTACAAAAAAACTGCAACCCCATCCCAAGCTCTCGCACAACTCTGGTAGCCATAAAGTATCCAGAAGCAGAGGCGATAATGGAGAATAGGAAAGACAAACATAAGGAGAAACAATGTCCAGACTAACCACCAAACACACAAAAGTAGCAAAAATAATGTTGCACATCATAGGAAAGAGACCAAATGCCTCCAATAGAAACAACAAAAGACCCAAGCTAAATCCAACAGAGGAAGCCGACCTAGGGGAAGCTTGTAGACCACTACACAACCCAACAACCCCTGCTACATCATCGTCATCTTTAGAGGCGCCATCATCCTCTCCATCATTGGATTTCATACCTCCAACACTCCCGCTCACAGCTCTCCCACCCACTCCCATCACATTTAGTACACCTTGAATTTGGTCTCAAACACACAATGTTAATCAAATTCAAAATTTATAAAATAACCAAATAAACTTGTGAATGGTGATCCTAGACCTACACAAACATAAACAACAAACACAATATTAGTCCATTATGCAAATCAAAACCATCATTCCCCATAAGATTCATTTGAAACATGAAGAAACAAGAAATAAAGTAAAGAACACAAATGAAAGCAATCTAAATCTTATTCAAATGTTCAAACTCTCAATTCCATGGGGGAATTGGTGCTATTTTGATGTGGAAAATAGGCCTTTCCCAATTCCTTGCAAGCTTGGTGATGATCAATGATGAAGATTGATGCTCTTTGATGAAATTTCTCCATAACCTAGCTGTGAAATGATAAAAAACTATGAAAATGGATGGATGACAATGGATGAACTTTGCTCAAAACATGAAGATAATGATGTTGCATGAAGTTGTGGATCCAAAATCAATAGGAGAGCCTTCTATTTATATAAGAGAATGATGGAAGAATAAGCAAAATGGATGAATGTGGGATCAAACACCAACCAATAGCATAATGCCCCTTGTCAACATGTGAGTGGACAAAGGTGGAGCACATTTTGATGAATGTGCACATTAATGCTATTAGGTGGAAATTCAAAATTGGAGAAATGACATGTTGGAGGGAGATGAAAGAAGAATTAAATGCCACTTGGCACAAGAAAAGGACATGTAAGAGGCCTTTAATGCCTTGTTGGATGGACAAGTCCTTTTGGTGGGAGATTTTCAAATTTGAGGAATATTCCCACTTTGATGCCTTTTTGAATGAAAATAGGAGATTTAATAAATCAATTGAATTGATTCAATTGCACAAGTTGCAAAATCTAGAGGATTTGAGTGATTAGAGTTAGCATTAATCATGATTTGATTAATTTTAATGGAGATTAGCTGATTTGACATTGTGATTTAGATTTAGGATTTAAATAAATCAAAATGGGAGGAATAATGATATTTGACTTAATTAAATAAAGTTTGGTTTATTTAATTAAAAGGGGATGATGTTAGATTTAAATTAAATAAAGATAAATTTATTCAATTTAAAGGAGATGAATTTAGAGGCTAATTAAATAAAAATGATTTATTTAATTAGAGGGATGACTTCAGGATTGATTGATGACTTAATTAAATAAAATTGACTTATTTAATTAAAGAGGAGAATATGATGATTTAATCAAACAAAATGATTTATTTAATTAAAAGACGAAATATGATGAATTTAATCAAATAAGGGTTATTCAATTAGATGGTTAGTAAAGGGGATGATTCAGGATGAACTGGTGTTAGTAAATCAGGATCAGGTGCATGAGATGAATCGATATATTTTACGTGTCTACATTTTTCCCCTCTTTGAAGCAATGTACCCGTTGCGTTGGTTCAAAGAATAAACTTTCTGAGATCAAAATTCATTTAATTTTTTTTTTTTGGATGCCCCACTACTACCCCAGCAAAAGAATTATGCTAGTATACTACCCCCTCGAGAGATCGGACAAAAAATTGTATTTTTGGGTGATCTCACGAAAAAAGAGGACAAGCTGCTCGACGGGTATAGAAAGGCTCTCGAATGCCAAAAACATGCCAAAACACGAAAAAAAGATGCAAAACAAGCCTCGGTTGGGAAAAAATGGGGTTTGGGGCACAAAACCCTAGTTTGACGGCTAAACAAGGTAAAAAAAACCCTAATTTTCATGCTGAAATAGCCCTTGAGGGGTCACTTTCAATTCATTTGCATATTTAGCCTTTAGAGATTTCTTGACATTGAGCTTTGACCTTTGTGCGAGATGGTGCAACAAGTGATTCCTCGACACATCTCCAAGCGAGTGCGAGTTTACTAGCGACTTCCAGGCGCAGGACCACTGGTATGTGACCCTAACCCAACTTTGGTATCATTGCAGAATAGAGAATGGTAGCAAGAACTAAAATTTAAAATTAAAATTTAAAAGTTTAGGGTTTAGATGTACTAGTGTGGAAATGATCTAAGTGAATTCCACACTTATGGATTAAACCAAGGAAATGAATGGTAGATTTAATAGATGATATTAGACACTTGGGATGGCTAGAGATTAGATAAGGCTAAGGTAAAATTGTTAGCCAACTTATGTGCAAAAGATATGCCATCTCATATCCTAGTCAATATATAAAGACAACCCAATCAAAATGGGTCCAATTATATAAAGGGAATAGGGCATGGGTATGCATTTTTTCAATTATAAAAGCAAATATTCATATTTTTCCTTTCACTTAAAAAAAGTTCTTTATCTAATTCCACATATAATTTTTTGAAAAATATGTTTTAAAAGGAAAAATAAGGTTTCCTTATGGTTTAACTTAGGTGAATTACATATATGCAAGCAAATAAGCACAATCAACCTAGATTAACTAAATATAATGGAGGAGGTTGGGAAATTGATATTTTCATACCTTAAAAATTGAATGAGGTGGATAATTATACTTAGCTCAATAAGTGAAGAATGATATCAAATGAATAATGATATAGAATTTTTCTATATTGTTAGTGTGACTAATTAAAATTATGTGTTGGATATAATGTCGAAGCATCTAGGTTCATGAGAAATCTTGCATCACCTAAAACAAAATAAAGGTTGGCCAATAATATTTTGGTCTTGTTGTATGCTTTTGAAGAGATGACATGAATGGACGAGTCTTCAAAAATCAATAGAATCTAGTTGAATTCAATAGCAATAGAAAAAAAACATGGTTAAATATTTTATAGTAGTTGTTTAACTCTAACAATAATCTATCACTTCGATAGAAGCTTGTTCCAATTTTGGTAGCAAGAAACTTTGGTAATAATTAGGATGACATCAATGGAATTAGGGCTACAATTTATTATCATTTGGTAGCCCCTTATTCTTTGTTGTGACTACTTATATTCTATGATGTGGCAATATTCATTTTTGTGTGGGTAGATGTTTTGATAATGGTTTTTTCTATTGGTGGTCATGTGAGTCATTAGAGTTCACAAATATCAAGGAAAATGATTGAATCATACTTAGGTAAAATATAAAAATATTTGATCAAGAGAAAAATTTGAAATAGCTAGGATAGTTATAGTGGGATGAAAAAGAAAGATAAAAACATTGATATTCTTGTGTAGAGGTAATTGTAGCAAATGGGAGTTTTAATAGAGGGACAAAGAGAGGGATTACTTGTTGTGACTACTCATATTTTATGAAGTGGTAACTATTCATTTTTTTTGGGGGAAAGCATTTTTCTCATTGTGTTGTCTACCAATGGTTGTATGTGTCATTGGAATTCGTCTATCAAAGAAATTAATTGGATCATACCTAGGGGAAACCTAAAGTTATTTGATCAATAAAAACTAAAATAGTTGGGTCAATTCTAGTGGGATGGGAAAGAAAAATAAAATTAATAATTTTCCTATGTAGAGGTAGTGATAGTGAGTGAGGACAAAGAGAGGCCAATAAGAGGTAAATTATAAGATTATAGTTGGTTTATAGGTTACAAAAGAAATTCTCAAAATGTTTTCTAAAAAAAAGGAAGAGACTAGGAAAAGAGGGAATACCCAAATTGAGGAATGATTCAATCAATTTTAATGTAGAATAACCTATTTGCTAGATTGTTTATGTGTAATGATTTTAGGTTCTTTTAATCCTTTAATAGCATGTGCATGTAGATTTATAATTATTTAAAAAATATAGATTTTTTTTGCTTCCATATGGCACATGAGTTAGTAGGCTACTAGGTTTAAGCTATCTTTCTTTGGAAGCACTTACCTAGACCATACTAAATAGTATCAACGCAAGAGTTTCCTTAGCAAGTTGTGTCTTTTGAATTCCTACAATTTCAAAGAATGGGGAGATGAAAAGGTGTTAGAATAGTTGTGTCTTTCATGGGATTGTGTTTCAATGTCTTCAATAGAAGTTACTAGGTAGAACATGTAGGAATTTCCTCTAGTAAGTTGATAGTAGATAGAAAGGAATCTAAAAGTGACATTTTCTACTAAAGTGTTGGTAGAAAGCATGTGCAATTTGGTTGAAGGGAGAATTGGTTGTGGGTCAAAAGTGTATATTAGAGAGTGTGAGAAGATGCATTCTAATAGGAGAATTGGAGTGATCTTGAGGAGGCTTGTGATTTTTTCATGTATGGAGCAAAGAGAAAGTTACCACTTGTAGAAGGCTCTTGAGATTTTAAATGTGAGAGAAAGAAAAAATATCTTGAGGGGAAGAATATGGAGATCAGTAAGAGAAGTGAAGAGAAAAAGGAGGTGATGGAAGATATGGACATGCATATTCCTAATCTAGTAGAAGGGAGAGGTTGTCTCTTACCTTGAGGAGACATGAGCATGAAAAAGACTTTGTTAGATGGGCTTGAGGAGAAAGAAGAATCTGTGCAACCCATGGAAGAAGAGATCCTCATCATAAAGGATGTGAAGAAATAAAATAGTGGAGAGAATGTAACGATGGTACATCCTTCAAAGGACTTAGAGTTAATGATGAATGTAACCTAGACAAATCCACAAATATAGGTAAAATAAGAGTTTTATAGACCTAAGAAATGGATGTCTTAGGAAGGTTTAAGTCTTTGTGTAACTCAAGCTATGATGATAGTAAATTGATATGGACATAAGAGAGAAGAATAAATAATGGGCGAATTTTTTGAGTCCATCATGCAAATAGAAGTGAGTTTGGAATAAAATTTTGCATATGAGAAAGAGGGGTTTCTATGAAAAATATTAAATGGAGAGAGAGCAATAGCAATATGTCCCTTAGAGGGCATTAAGATGTTGATGGATGTGTTGTAGCTAAGTGCACAAGAATAAGAAGACAAGGAGTACTTATGGGAACTCTTATTTTCCATAATATTGTTTATGTTGATTTATGTGGATGAGATGCAATTGATGGGAAAAGGAAACACTTTTCATTAAGGTGGATGGATAATGATGGATCAAATCCCATAAGAGGAGAGAGAAAGAGAAATATTTGGATGGATTTTGATGGGTCAAGAGCCATGAGGGAAGAAAAAAAGATGAGAAGCATTAAAAGGAGGATAACAGACTATGGTGGACATATTATAATTACCACTAGTGTATAATATATTATTATTTGTACCAAAATTTCTAATGAGACCTTTTTTATTTTCATCGAGGTGTTTTGGCTGTGTACCTTGGGTAGTTATGTTGTGATTTAATGTGATCACCTTATGTGATATTTTGGATTACCATTGATGTGTGTTTTGATAAAATTTTATATTTGTATCTTTTGATCAATTGACTATGCATTACGAGATGCGTACATTATGACTATATGTATCTAGACTATTTTTTTTTTTAACTTCACTATTTCACTATCTATTATATATGATTTATCATGTTATCTAGTTTATTATCATGTTATTATTGATTATCGATGTCTACTCAATTATGTTTGAATTGCCTGTCTTGGAATGATTTTTAGTTAATACAATTTTTAATGTTACTTTAGTTTTATTATATCATGTTGGGTGTTTTTATTATTCTTTGGCTATATTTTATGGATCACACATGCTTGATGTTTCATTAAGTGTGTGGGTAGAAGTCTTACACCAATAGTGGTTATTTGGAGATAGTTTACTTTGGGCAACTATGTTGTGTTTGTTTCACGTCCACTTGATTGACTGGTGGGACGTATCTTGTGAATCCCTATAAAAACCTAAATTTGAATCGGTGTTGATTTTTCCATCATGTCTTGTATTTAAACATGTAAATTGATTGAATCAATTATCTAGGACATCAATATATTTTGTGGAAATTCATGTATTGTATTGTAGTTTCATACAACTAGAAAACTAGAATGCTAGTTTGCTAAGAAAAATATCACCTGCACATACAAAAAAAAAACCAAAGTATGATTATCTCCCAAATCTGAGAAGGGGCTTGCAAATATAAAGCTCTGATACCATGTTAGAGTCACTCCAAGACTCAAGCCTCCAGAATTACCTGCAAAACCAAAAACAACTTTCTATAATAGAGAAAAGCAAGAGCATAAATTTGCAATAATGGATGCAAGATAATATGGCCAATATGCAATACTCAATATTGCAATGGTATTGGATTAGAATCCAATGGAATTTAATTACAAATGAGAAACCCTTGGTTATATAACCAAGGTGAGACATAAGATGACATAAGACTATGACAAGTGTCCTAATCTTATGATATGAGACAACTTACTTGACACAAAAGTCAAAAAGATAAGAGCTAGACATGACAATTAAGTCTTCTAGAAAGAATCTTAGGACCTAAGTAAACTTAACATGTGAATATGTCCCCCAAGTCCCTAGTAAGTGAATTAACTAAGTATAAGACATTTATTCACACCAACATATAAGAGCAACCCTAAATGATAAAGGGATTAGATCATGACAAGTGTCAACATTACATGTAACGAGACAAAATGATATGATAATAGCTCACTTTAGTTAACATAAAAAACACTTAGTTAACATAAAAATCACTCCTAAGTTTAACTTAAGTGCATGAAATGAATTAGACTAATAATCAATTAAAGATTAATTAATTATTAGCTAATTCATGATTACTCTAACCCCCTTAAGATGAACTTAGGGAGTAGCTAAAAACCCTAAAAAGAGAATGCATGATGGGTCCTAGCAAAGAAGGGCTAATAAGGTACCCATGTACAAACAATCTAATCTCTCAAAAATGGAGAAAAGGAGAAAACCAAATGGGAAAAACTCCTCTCCAAAAGAGGTAAAGGTGAATGGAGGACTGAAAAATCCTCTAAACGAAGGTAAAGAACTAAGAATCCTCCAACCAAAACAATGTCCCAAAAAAGAGGAACATGAAGAACATCATTAAAGCACGAAGAAGTTGTAGAAAACTATTGAAAAATGAGTGATATAGTGCTAAAATGAATAACATCCTCTAAAATAGATGATGATAGGATAAAAAAGACAATATTATGCATGAGTTCCCATAATGACACTACTTGAATTAGATGGAAAACAAAGGAAAAATCATTTGGAACTCAAAGATACAAATGAAATAAGTACCAATAGTCTGAAGAACACTAATCAAGTGAAAAAGGAAGATTACTTCTAGAAATAATAATTGAATAATGTCTATATGGTAAATGCTCCATCTCACCGAAATGTATGGGTAACCAGCCGCTGCATCCGCCTAGTATAAAGGAACAAGAACTAGATACATAGATGACTCCAAAAAATAAAACCAATGAAGCATTAGCACCAATAGAAGAACCCCCCCCCTAATGCGAAAAGTGAGAGCCAAGACATATACAGTGAAACAAAGAAGTGCATGTAGGATAAAAAAGAACATCTAAACATGAAACTGAAAGAGTACCTACAAACAAAAGGGTGTGCAAACTAGGGCACACACGTATGAAGGTAGACAAAGTTGTGATTGAAAATATGAGGCTCACACAAAAAATCACCCATGTCACTTTATAACATAGTGCAAGTACATAAGGCACAACAAGATGTGTGAAATCCCCAAAAATTATACACCAGAATGGCACTTTATCTTTGTGCGTCTTCAAAAGAGAAATTACATGAAAAAGATGTATACAATACTCAAATAGGACAAAATACTAGAAATACATGTAGAAAAACCAAAAATGAGTCATCCCACACGAATAGGAAGTTTCTAGGAGCTAAAATGTCCAAGTAATTCACCAGAATGTGAAAACACAAAAAACTAAATAAAATGTACTTGAATGAAAATTTGGAAAGTGCATGGATGGATGTGACGAGATCTTAAAGACCATTCCAACACCACTGGAATCACAAAAATAAAGAAACAGGTCAAAATTTATGAGCTTGGTAGTGAAAACAACACCTTTGACTTCAATAGGCTATAAAATGCACCAGTAGCAAAAAAAGGTGATGAGACCCACAACACTAGAAAGTTGACAAAACTAGATTTTTGATGATATCTCGTTCACCAAATTTTGATATCGTATGCCCAAGTTATGGCCAAAAGAAAAAAATGGCTCCTTTAGGGCCAAAGAGGGCTTGAAGGGGCCCTGTTGGCAAGTCGTGCCACTAATGTTAGCATGACATCAATGAAATATTCAAAGAATATTCCCCTATTTTCAGAAAAAAAATAAAATTGGCCCTCTTGTAGAAAAGGCGATGATGAAGTATGCTAAAAAATCTAAAATATTTTGATTTTGCACGCCACTCAAAAAAATGGAGTCCCTATTGGAAAAATTTATAATGCGACAAAAAAAATTTAAGGTCGCTAAATGACAACTACAACTGGTGAACCTTAAGGCACCAACTAGGGGTAGTAAGCGCTGAAATCACTGCTTGAAGGGTGCTGCCCCAGGTGGAGCTCCATTTCGCGGGCAGAGGGCCCTTGAAAAGAACCAAGCACTTTAATACCATGTTATAATTATGAATAAACACAAGATGCAGGATCAAACAATGAACAAAGACACATGCAAGAGATCTACAAAATAAAAAAAATTATATTCCTCAATAAGAATATACTTATAGAATATCCAGATAGATAATATATTGAGGGTTGAGTGCTATATAGGAGCAAGCCTAAATGAAAAAGGGATTAGATCATGACAAATGTCACATCACATGTGATGAGAAAAAATGATCTAATAATAGCTGACTTCAGTTAACATAAAAAATCACTCCTAAGTTTAGCTTAAGTGCATGAAATAAATTAGACTAATAATCAATTAAAGATTAATTAATTATTATCTAATGCATGATTACTCTAACAAAAAATAGTGTATGATAATGCTCCTATCCCAAGCATGTTAAGAAATGGTAAGAGAAATGGTTGTGAAATAGTGAAAACTATAATAAAAGAAATAGAAGGGATATGCGAATCCCAAGGTGCTCAAGGGAACAATTTGTTGGAATATGAAGTCAATTTTATTGTTATTCCAATAGTGATGGATAGTTGACATAGATATCTAGCATTCATGGTACGTGCTTGGTGCGGTCGAAGGCCTACTATACAACCGAAGGTTGTACTAACGAGGGGTCCCAGGGAGTTGTCGTAGCCCCCTTGCATGCTAAAGGCATTTTTGGAAACACCAATTTATTTTTTGGGGGACTCTCTATTTTTGGTTGTTTTTTCAAATGTTCAACATGTAGTTGCATGAGTTGCACTTTATATTTTTGGAAAGTTGTGTTCAACAAGGACTCTGCAACTCATATTTCTTATACTCTATTGAAGTCTCATTTTTTGTAACTTTTTTACAAGATTGTTGTACTTGTGAATTTCCTGAGAAATAAAATATAAAAGATCTTTTCTCGTGGTTTTTTCATAGTATAATTTTACCAGGCTTTCCACGTAAATACTATGTTAAAATAGTTCTTATTATTTTTTTCTATTTTCTACGTTGTAAATTTTCTTACACAATTTAACAAGAGAGATACAATAACAATACACGGATAATAACAATGATAATAAAAATAATAATATCACCTAAGAGGTCTTGAGGAAGCCAAGAAGATAAGAGAGATTGAAAAATAATGTTGGAGTGTTGTAGTGAGATGTAGAGCTTGAGAGAGTTGTGTAAATTCAAGATAAAGCCCAAAGATTCCCAAGAATGAGAAATTTAGTTCAAAATGAAAGAGGAGGCAAGAGGAGGAGGTTGAAAAGTTGTTTGAAATCTTCCTAAGTAGTTTCCATTGACTTGGGAAAGTGACAAGTGGTGCAATGTTAAAAAATGACCACCAAACAAGAAACTATTTATGTGATGTTCTAGTGCATCTCGCAAATGTTTGCACATTGTGCTAGTGCACAATTTTTTTGGGATAAAAATGATGAGACACTAGCAAAAGACAAGGATAACACAAAGGTGACATCAAAAAGAGAACACATGAAATAATGTCTAAGCACCTTGTGAAGGAGAAAGGCTAATGTAAGGGTTAAAATTATCTTAGAAAGTACACTAAGGAATGGACACCAAAGATAGCCCAAAATATAGCGTGAAATTGTAAGGTTATACATATTTTGATGTTAAAAAATGTATGATGCAAGAGCATCTAGGTCCATGAGTAATATTACATCACAAAATATAAAATACAAGCTGATTGAGAAGATTTTGGTCTTTTGTGTGTGTGTTTTTTAGAAGATGACATGAATGAAAGAGTCTCGGGAATTACAAAAGCATTCCAAGTAACTTCAAAATCAATAGTAAAAATATAATTACATCTTTGATAACAACACATTTTAGCTTTGACAATAACCTCACTTTGGTAGCAAGTGAATTCAACAACAATTGGGATGAATTTGATAGAAAGGAAAGAATTAAAGGTGGCAAAAATCATTCATGATAACATTAAATCCAAGGGACATGATAGCATTGTCTTTTGTTGATCTGATGTTAGGATCTATGGCAATTGCATGTGTTTGCTTAATGTTTACAAAGCTTAATTTAAAAGTCTTAAAATGTAATAACGTAATTGGAATGCTTAAATGAACATAGCAATAACAAAGTGATTAATAGAATAAAAGAGAGATAGAAAAGAGAATACAAAACACAATTTGATAATGAAGTTCACCAATATGGCTACGTCTTCAGGTCCCTCTCCAACAGAGTGATCGATCCTTAATTACGCTCCAAACTGATTACAAGGTATCAACAAAATACAGTGTCGAGTCTTCATGAGCTTCAAAGTCTTCCTGCTTCAAGTGCAGTAGAGTGACACTCCTTCGATGCACATATTCAACACTCAAACTTTCCATAAAAATTCTCTCATAAGTCACCACTTGCCTCAAAGTCCTGAACTCTCCCCTTTTTATACATAAAATATTCCCAATATGGTTAATAGCCATATGATTTACAAAATCAAGCCTATCTCCCTTTACAAGTAAAAATCTTTCACAATCCCCCTTATTTGCAAGTAAAAATCACTAATATCCCCTAATAATCCCCTAAAAACCTTTAAATAATCTTTTAATATCATTTAAATCCTGTACAAGCCCCTTATAATTATTTAAATTTGGGCTATTAGTTTTCACAGAGATTATTATTTTAATTTTAGAGGGTTAATATTTATAAATTAGGGAGATCTAGCTTTCAGATAGTCTTCAAAAGGAACCTAGCCCCACATAAGACTCAGAGCTACAGATGGTGTAATAGTGGTAAGAGATTTTGTGGGCGGGAGGTTGGAGGATCGACCCCCGCCCCCAACTATTTTTAAAACAAAATTTAAAACCGTTCTTTGTCAAAACTCAGTGGCACACTTAGCATATTAGAGCGCGATCTTTGGTGTGTCGGTAGGCACATGGAATGGCAAATGAGAGGTCACGGGGTTGAATCCCATGAATATTTTAGTAAAATTCTCAAACCAACCTGGACCCGGAGGAGCTACGTAGGGGTGCCACATAGCACCATCGCATTGGGCCACTTGGCATCCGTTCATTCGCTATCAAAGACACGTGGATCAAACAGTCAACACCTAGTTAGCACCCCATCACTTGCCACATCAGCGTACAAATTGACACGTGTCAAGCCCCGATTGGTCCATGTCACCGTTCGTATAGTACGTCTTGCTTCGTCAACATGCTAGCGTCATGTTGACGTCAACATCCATATGGTCTAGTTAGCAAAGTCAACTTGCAACTTTAACGTACCATATCTTTGACGTATGAGCTTTGATTTCAGTGAAACGAGCGACATTGGGATCGTGGCAACAAGCTCTTCATTTTGATTCCAATTACATCTAGTTCAATTTTTTACCCTTTTTACCAGCCTCTGGTACTTGTTTGACCCAACTTTGACTGAGCATAACTTGAGTGTACGATCTCCTTTTGACTTCGTTCAAGTTGCATTGGGTTTAGTATTTCAAGCATTTCAACATGGCGCCAATTTTTTGAGCATATGGAACACTTCAAGTTTTGACAACAAGTATCCACTTGGATCAATTCTCCCCACTAGAGAGCCTTTGGACCTCCAAAAGTTACATTTATTCAGAATTTAAGTGAGGGAATTTCCTCCCCACTTGTCCTGTATCATTTACCTATCTATACACCTGGCTTATCACCACAATCAGGACTGCAACAATATTGTTGAACATATACATCATTCTATCACTTCCATAAGCATCTACATCAACTGTTACAACTATTAACCACTAACCACTAACTAATATCAAGCTGAATAACAATGCAGATACAAAAGTGAATGAATCAATAACATGACTATCTTTCACAATAGGAACATTTTTACCCAAGGGAACCTCCAAATTCCCAACCATAAGTTGAGGACTTGGACCATCAATGCTTTCATTTATTGTTTCCTCATGTTGTATTGTTGGTGTATCCTGCAACAACTGATCATGATTAGCCTTGATTTCCTCCAATTCATGTTTAGAACCACCTGAATTGATAGACATAAGAGACAAATACTTACTTGCATTAATCATCCTTTTCAATTGCCATGTGTTTGCAAAAGATCTACCAGTCTTGATCCTGTGAGAATGTACAATATACTTGATGCCATCTTTAAACAAATGATAATTATCAAATTCCTTGTAAAAAAAAAAACCCTTTCAATCATACAAATATGAGCTACCCAACACTATCTCGCATACATCTAGTGGAACCACATCAAACTGCACCTCATCAACATACTTGCTTGTGATTGCGAACCTTAAAGTACATTGGCTTGTTACTTGCAATTCATTGTTTTCACAAACCCAACCTAGTGGATAAGGTCTCTGATGCAGTGTAGTTTTCAATCCCAAAAACCTTACAATATCTTATGAGATTAGGTTAATTTGAGATCCACTATCCATGAGTGTATCAATTTTAGTGTGCTTAGGAACAACCCTTATGTGAAATAGCTCATTTCTTTTCCTATCTTTAGGGACATCATAGTCTTGAGAAGTAGAAGTACAAATAGCAATAGAAACATTAGAAATAAAATCCTTACCTTTTAATCCCATTGTTGTTATCTTTTATTTTCATCTTTAGACTTTGAACTAAGATCCATAACAACATTTGTGGCCTCCTTCTTACCTTTATGTTTACAAGCCCATTTTGGATTCAATTCTGGATGCAACTGCCAACAATGATCTTCATCATGACCTTTCCTTCCACAATGAGAGCATGTGAACTTATCATCCTCCTTAATGGTAGTTTTTTTCTTCCCCTTTTCTATATCTTTGGATTTACCTTTAGGCTTAGATGGCTTCTTGTTAGACTTATCAATGAAAGTACTCTTACCTCTTGACTCTAAGTTTGTGGCTTGTACACATACTTCATCCAGATTACTATAATTCAAAACCAAAATGGAATGTATTAGATAAGAGTGAAGACCACCTATGTACTTAAGCAATGTGTCCTGGGTGTACAATGGGACATTCAATGCAACAACCCTTTTCCTAAATTCATGGGTGTACTCTTGGATGGTTTGACCTTTCTCTTGCCTAAAAGTTTTCCAGTCCATCATTAATTGTTGCATATGGCCTAGAGGATAAAATTGCTTCTTAAGAGCATTAAAAAATTCTGACCAAGTTAAATTGACTCTACCATGTTGTGAAATTTCTACCCGAGTTCTATTCTCCCACTAGGTGAGAGTTGTTCCTCCCAATCGAAGAACTTAGCTGACTGGATCCTAGAAGCATCATCTAAGAGATGTTGAACTCTACAGTACACTTCTATTTGTTGAACCCAGTCATCTAATTTATTAGCATTTAATTCCCCACAATACTTAGGTAGAGAAAATTTTACATCCAATTTAATTTTAGGCTTATGTGCACCCTTGAAAGGATTAGCAAAAGAAGTAGAATTTGTAGGAGAAGAAGGAGAAGATGGAGTTGGAGGCATTTTTGGAGGCTCTTGATCACCTCCTGGTATTTTCCCTTTGTCCTTTTGATCTTCCTGCATTGACGAGCCTTCTTTCTCAAACCGCTTTTGTTCTTGTCTCTCCCGAAAATGTACTTCTACCATTGCCTTCATTTTAAGAAAAGCTCGTTGAAAACTCTTCTCATCAAGCTTCAGACTCTGTCTAGCTTCAGATTCTTCCATCTTTGGAAAATTTCTTCATTTACCGATCTTAGGATTGTATTCTGCAAGCGTTCCTTCACCTCGCTGGCTCTTGGATTGCATTAGCATCCACTTCTGCAATACTAGTCAAACAAAGCTCTGATACCAACTTGATATGATGTTAGGATCTATGAAAATTGCATGTGTTTTCTTAATGTTTACAAAGCTTAATTTGAAAGTCTCAAAATGTAATAACGTAATTGGAATGCTTAAATGAATATAGCAATAATAAACTGATGAACATAATAAAAGAGAGATAGAAGAGAGAAGACAAAACACAAGTTGATAACGGAGTTCGCCAATATGGCTACGTCTCTGGGTCCCTCTCCAACAAAGTGACCGATCCTTGATTATGCTCCAAACTGATTACAAGGCATAAAAAAAATACAGTGTCGAGTCTTCATAGCTTCAAAGTCTTCCTCCTTCAAGTGCAACAGAGTGACGCTCCTTCGATGCACAGAATCATACACTTAGAATCTCCGTACAAATTCTCTCATAAGTCACCACTTGCCTCAAAGTCCTAAAATCCCCCCTTTTTATACATAAAATATGCCCAATATGGTTAATAACCATATGATTTACAAAATCAAGCCTATCTCCCTTTACAAGTAAAAATCTTTCACAATCCCCCTTATTTACAAGTAAAAATCCCTAATATCCCCTAATAATCCCTTAAAAACCTTTAAATAATCTTTTAATATCATTTAAATCTTGTACAAGCCCCTTATAATTATTTAAATTTGGGCTATTAGTTTTCACAGAGATTATTATTTTAATTTTAGAGGATTAATCTTTAAAAATTAGGAAGATTCGACTTTCAAATAGTCTTCAAAAGGAACCGAGCCTCGCATAAGACTTAGAGCCACTGATGGTGTAATGGTGGTAAGAGATTTTGGGGGCAAGGAGGTCAAAGGATCGACCCTCGCCCTAACTATTTTTAAAACAAAATTTAAAACTGTTCTTTTTCAAAACTCAGTGGCACCCTTAGCATATTAGAGCGTGATCTTTGGCATGTTGGTAGGTGCATGGAATGACAAACGACAAGTCACGGGGTCGAACCCCATGAATATTTTAGTAAACTCTTCAAATTGACTCGGACCTGGAGGAGCTATGCAGGGGTGCCACATGGCACCATCTCATTGTACCACGTGGCATTTGTTCATTCACTATGAAAGACACATGGAACAAACAGTTAGTGCCTAGTTAGCACCTTGTCACCTGCCACGTCAACACCCAGTCATCTGCCATGTTAGCGTATGAATTGACACGTGCCAAGCCCTAATTGGTCCATGTCACCGTCTGTATGGTATGACTTGCTTCATTAGCATGTTGACGTCACGCTGACACCAACATCCATACGGTCTAGCTAACAAAGTCAACTTGCAACTTTGACTGACCATATCTTCGACGTATGAGCTTTGATTTCGATGAAACGAGTGGTGTTGGGATCAAGGCAACGAGCTCTTCGTTTTGACACCGATTTCATCTAATTATGAAATGATCAATTTTTTGCCCTTCTGACTGGCCTTTGGTACTTGTTTGACCCAACTTTGACTGAGCATAACTTGAGCGTACGAGCTCCTTTTGACTCCGTTCAAGCTGCATTGGGTTCATTTTTCTGAGCACTTCAACATGGCGACAATTTCTGGAGCATATGGAACAATTCAAATTTTGACAACAAGTATCCACCTGGATCATTTGTCTAAACTAACTTATTTTATGTATCATGATTTTTCTTCATTGCATGTAAGCACATTGAAATTCACCTCATACTTGGCATACATAAAAGCACAATGTTTAGGGTTGAGGGCTACAAAGAGTAGTATTTCTCTTTTTGGTGGTCATTTATCTTCACATAGGGGTTGTGTTTTATTTTTCATTTTGGTGGTTGTAACATGCCCAATGTTCTACATAGTAACTTTCCTAGATTTTAACCTCAAGTAAAAATAATAAGCAACTATTCATTAAGAGCCATACATTTTTTCTTTCAAACTATAAAGATAACATGCATATTTGAAATAATATCTTTTCCAAAATTTTCCATTGCATTATATCAAAGTATTACAACTTCCTTGAAGTAATGATTACATAAAACATGATAACATGACATCATTTTACTTTTACAATCTTTCCATCATATTGGATGCAAAATACAAAAATAAGGCTCCATGGAGCTTACTGGCATAAGAAGTACAAATAGTCTTGGAATATCCTTCGTGCAAATCTTAGTCACCAGTTGATGAGGAGAAGCATCACTCAAGCGCTTTTCTGCTAACCTTTGACTAACTGCGGTCCTTCGTGCAACAATCAAATTGATAGATGGCCCTACCCTCCGACGAAGAGATTGGTTTGGGAACCTCACAATAAAAATTGACCTTTTCTATGCTTGGTGTTGTGTCCTACATATTTAAATTTTGTCACACAATGGCTACAAACTACATATATGACATACCTCAACCTATAATGTAAACCTAGATCACAATGACTGATAGTGTAAACAATGGCAACTTACACTAGTTTGGCCAAAGTATTTTATTCCCTCATAAAAAGTGGACGTCAAATATATCACCCACCTTCCTAGCTTGATTTATAGTGACTATTCATAATCTATGCATAGGCTATCCCCTTCATTGGATTATCCTAACCCCCGGAATGACCTATTACCTCTATGCTTAACTATCTCATCTACTAAGTAAAACATAGTACCTAAGACTTAGCTAGTTTAACCAATTAGCTTTGAAAGCTATATCCCCAATATAATATTTAATCCCTTAATATCTACCTATTCCTTATTACAAAATATATATAAACACTTCAAACAAAATAGATCATAACACAAAGTGCAACAAGAAAATCTTTCCTTTTCCTATAAGATTTAATCAATCTTTCCCTAAAAACAGCTAATATAATATCTCTAATTCAAACAAACAATGTCACACAATCAATTCAAATATTAAAGAATAAGAAGGAAGAATTCATCATGCCTATTATTTCCATGATCCAATTGGTCGATCAAAATTCCTTCCTTAGCCTTCTCTCAAATCAGAATGCAAATCCCCAAATAAACCTTCTCACAACTCTCAAGTACTTCTCACAACTCTCAGGCTCACTCAGCTCAGTAATGCAGATTATAATTGCTCAAAAAAATACAACATGAATGCAGAAGATATATGTGTGTCCTTTAGAGGTTGAGAACACCTCTATTTATACACTGGAATTAGCAACTAAAGGCTAGAAACAGGGCATTAGAATGACACTCCTCAGCTAAAGAAATTTGACTCAACATTCAAAAGAAAAGTTGGCAACTTAATTTGTTGCACAACAAACACATAAGTAGATTAAAAGGATGAGTCAAAGCAATGATAGACAACAAGAATATTGCTCATAAATTGCAGGCAATTTCCTCCTATAGGTTGACTTACTTGGCACAACCGAGTGCTTGACTTATTATGCATTTCACCAAATGCTTCACATTTTGGAAATTCATAATAATGAATAGAATTCTATTCGATTCAGGATTTTAACTATTGGCACCACATTTACACATTCATGCCATAATACTTGGGTCGATGTTCTCAGTTTTGACTTAGTCAACTCCCATTTTATGTATATTCATTTACTATTGTTTTGTTGACATAGTCTATATAGCTAAGTTCACATGTTGGGAGTAATGGCAACATAAGAACTTATTTCATGTACTATCCATAATTCACATACTTTAAATGTTAAAGCTGCACTTGTATCATATACGCATTGCTTTCACAACACATGTTATAATGTTGCACACATTGCTTAACATATACTTTACTTTATATGCTTTGTGCTGATTAAATAATCCAACATAATCAAATATACTTGATGACTTTATACATTTATATATAATACATATATAACACATATATAATATATATATGTGTATATACGTTTGTATATATATATCATGATTCATAGGTTTACATAACACATAATTCGATAATCAAATACATATTAATATATCAATTTAGGTATGTGTATATATATATATTAACATACTGGTATGGACGTATCCTTTCTATCGATACATACTCGTAGGTTAATACATACATATATATATGTATATTCTTATATACTATACATATACATATATATATACCACACCTTATATTAAAACACATATAATCGTAGTCTTATCGATCAAACATGGTATGCATATATATGTATGTACATATCTCTGTGTTCGAATAACATTCCCATATGTATGTGTAATCCGTACATGAGGATGCATAGATATATCTATTTATGTATTCTTATGCAATTTGCTCATGCGTATGAGCTTCCAGTTGACACATGCATATATACATATATATACATATTATGCACATATGTTTTGTCGATCGATTATAAACACACAAAGAAGAACTCTCATAAATCAAAGAGACTAAACACTTAGACTCCTAAACAAGAACATTTAAAAATATAAATGCAAGCATGACTAAAGATAACTTACTATTTCCCAAATTTTATCCCGACTTGACCAAACTAGAAGTGTGTGTGTGAAAGCTAAGTTTAGGTCTTTTATCAAAGGTTACCAGACCAAGTTCTTCTCCCTGAGTGATACTTCCCCTTTCTTCAGGAGGCTTGATTCAATTCCTGCATCCAACTTACACCTTGGAATGGTAGTTAGCTAAAAACAATATATCTATTTGCATCATATATTTTCATAACATAATAATGAATCAACATTTATTCTTTATATTTCTAAAACACATAAAGCACAAGTACATTTATTTCAAGCATTTTCACCTAGTAGCAACACAACGGGGTGTAACAGTGGTCATTATGGGTCTCATGATTTTTATTGATTGTATGTCATCTTATTGACATTCACCTTATACTTGGCATGCATAAAAGCATAAGGTTTAGGGTAGAGGAGTGCAAAGGGTGGTCTTGCTCTTTTTGGTCGTCATTTATCTTCACATAGGGGTTGTGTTTTATTTTTCATTTTAGGTAGTACTAGGGTTATAAACCATTACCGTTTAGTAGTTTTTCATCTTTGGTGAAGTGGTGAATATTCCTTTTCATGTGTGTAGACATTTCACTCATGATGTTATCTATTGGCAACTATGTAGATCATTGGATTTCCTAGTTGTTAGAGAAAATGATAAGACTATTACCTAAAGAATATTTGAAGATTATTTGATCAATAAAGGAAGAGGATTTTTTTGGATAATGTAGACACCTAAAATTTGACCATACTTGACCACACCTAATTTTAGCCTATCTTAAGCCATTAATTAAATAAATATTTATTATTTATTTAATTAATTTACCCATCACCTTTATCCCCCACTTTCATTAGATAAATTCATATTTATTTAATTAAGTCAACCTTATCCCCAAATCTTCCAAATTAATTAATTAATTTAGGCTAATTAATCCCCACCATATTTTCTTCCAATATTTAATTCCACTTTATCTCTCAATATTTGTCCATTTAATCATATCCATTGATTCCATTCACAAAGATCACAATCTAAAATTTTCATCATGTGACAAGTATCTCTCCCACCTTTATCCTCTCACATGTGAGAGGATGTAAAAGTCCATCTAACTTTGCATCTTAACCATCCATTTCGTACTAGATCTCCAAATATCAACCATTCACATAAGGATATGCCCTAATCAAATCACAAACCTAACCCTTATCCCTCATGTGACACTTGTCACATGCCTACAACTTTGGGAAAAACTTTAATCCTCCATCAATCCTAGCCATCCATCAACCAATCCATCTTGGCCTTTTATTTCCCTCATGGAAATTCTATAAATTAGAGGCCTCTAATCCCATTTGGACATCCACTTTCATCATAGGGTTATGTTGTTGCATTTCTATGCAATCCATCTTTATCATATCCTCATGATAGCCATTTGATCACTCAATCATCCCAATCACACTATCATGATGTTGGTTTCATATAAAACCACATTCCTCCATCAACACATCAAAAGAGAAAATCAAATGGAGTTAGGGTGCACTCTACTTCAGCTCTATCTAAGGAGAAAGAAGGATTTTAGATTAAGGTATTGTGTGTGTATTGTATTATATTCTATGCTATTTACCTTTAATCTTTTCTAGTCTTTAGATAGTTATAGTGGGATCAAAATAAAAATAAAAAGCATTGATCTTCCTAGAGAGAGAGTGACCCTTAGAACACTTGTTAAAAAAGGGATGTATTGGGAAAAGAGGGAATACCTAGATTAGGGGAGGATTCATTCATTTTGGGCATAGAACAACCCATTTGCTAATTTCAATGTGCATAATGAGTTTTTACTCTTTTGCACTTGTTGCAGGCCACAAAGGCACATGTTTCATAATTTAATGAATGTAGTCATATTTTGCTTATGTTTGGCATATGAATTTGTAGGTAAATTTTTAATTAAACCACCCTCTCTAAATTGAATCAAGATCTCTACCTTGTAAAATGATAAGTTTACAAGTTTGGGGTCAATTTGTGACTACAATTGTGTACTTATGTTGCATATTCATCTTGGCAAATTGTAGGGTGTCATCTTGTAACTTTTCTTGTTGTATTGTTCTTTGCTATCTTTCTTAAAAATTGGGGATTGACAATAATTATGAATACTTGGTAGGGTTGTCATATTATCGAGTCATGAGGGTAGTATGCCTTGATTAACCCCTTTGAAATATAACAATATCGAAAACAACAAAAGCACCTAAGATGCCAATTTTTCCTATTTTTATTGCTCAAAATTGAAGTGTGTCACTATTATGTGCTCTCTAGAATAATTAATCTTTTTTCGAATGCTTATGGACTCTAGGATGATTACAATGAATGCATTGAATGTCCTTATATACTAACATATAAAGTTAAATTGCACCAAAAATGTATTGAACTAACTCAAGGCAAAAGGGTAAAAGAGGTGGGTTAGACAAATTTAAATTTTAAATTTTGAAGGTACAAGTTTTGAGTTAAAAAGTCTCCCCTCCTTTCATAGGCTCATTCTATAATGGAGCAATGATTAGAATCAAGTGACAAATTGGTAAATGGAGCCAACTACACATATAGATGCAATACATAGACACATAAGAAAAATGTATTAAAAAAACTTATATAGACAAATAAAGTAGAATTCAATATTTAAGTATATATGTACTAAAGAATGGAAAGATTAAGAGAATAAACCCAATTTTACACCATATATTCTTAAAAAACACACAAAATTAACTCAAAACAATATTAATATACAAATTTCACCATTTACATAAAACCCAAAAAATTCCTTCCTCATTGGTTAACGAAAATAATATAAAAATTAACCCCAAACAAAAGCGTAAAGATGGTGTCGTTGTCTTATCCTCATAGCACGGATCATCATGTCCACGCCACATAAGACAAAGACAGATTTTGAAATAGTTCATGCACATGGGACAGACGCTTAATCCAACCGCCACCTAATAACATGCACGTTACCCCTACATGCCAATCATTCGAATTCACACTCCAAATTCTTCATTCCTCTCAACTTTTTCCTTTATGTTTAGCAAATTTTCTTTCAAGTAAGACACTATGTAAGTTAGAACAATTCTAGTGGTGGTTGGATCAACCAAAAAAAAATGTCTAAAGAGTTGAAAAGAGAGGAAAGAGCATGTGTGAGGGTTAAAAGAGTCTTTGGATCCGCTTTAGACATGCCACCTACATTGACAAAATGTTGCCTTACATTGTATTTTTTGGGAATAAACAATAAAAATAATTAAAGATATTAGATTTTCACAGTTCATATTGTTAAATAATGTGTTTTTTCTAGATTTTATTGGGTATAATTTGTTTGCATCAACGTTTGGGATCACACTCCGTGATACATCATCAGATCTTAGCTCTTTTCTCATTCTGATGATGGATCATAGAGTACGATCCGAAATGTTGATCAACTCTTTTCTCATCCTAATGATGAATCAGAAATGTTGATGCAAACGAATTATACACAATAAACTCCACAAAAAACACATGGTTAAGAAACATAATCTCAAAATATAGATTAATTTTGAAGTTTTTAAAAACAAAAGTAATTTAATTGTTAATTTATATATTAAAACAATTAAAATTATAATCGATTTTAATAATAAATTATAAAATATAATTCAAAATATTGATACAAAATTCACATAAATATTTATGTAAAATTCGATAAATCAAAATTACATTCAATTCACAAATATGCCATGCCAATTAAATTAAGGGTCAAGTACTAAGCAATTTATATTTATATTTATATCCGTTGAGTTTCTTTTAAATATTGTTAGACTGTTGATGGCTAAAGACCACAATAGGATTCTAAAAAATACATGTAAAGTGAAAGTGGGCCGTCTTTTAACATTGAATGGAAAAAAAGAAAAAAAAAAGAAAGGATAAGAATCCCGTTGATGGCTAAAGACCACAATAAAATTCTAAAAAATACATGTAAAGTGAAAGTGGGCCGTCTTCTAACATTGAATGGAGGAAAAGGAAAAAGAAAGAAAGGATAAGAATCCAACTCAAACTCACCAATCCTTTTGATGCTCTCTTTTAATTTTTTTTAACTACTTTTGCTTTGCCTTTTATTTATTTATTTGTCGATATTTGCCATTTATGTGTCGTAATGATCTCGCCCATGGTCTGTACTTCGCCTTTTTTTGTTAAAGCACAACAAGACAATCTTTTTAGATTAACGTGGATTTAATTGCCATTATATTTTTTTTATTAAAATCGATTGTTATTTATTTTATAAAATCATAGTAATTTTATTTAAATGGAGATATAAAATATTTTTTATTATAGATAAAGAAAGATAAATATCAAGTTTAAGAATATTTTTCATTATTATTTTTTATTTTTATTTATTTGTTTTATATAAAAAATACATATAAGTGATATGTTTTTATATAAAAATTGGTAATTAATTAATTTTGATTAAAGTTTATTTTATATATTTTAAATATTTGAATTCAATTTATAGATTTTCCATTCTTTGACTTAGATCAAATCTATAATTGTATATTTAAATTTTGTTTAGATATGTAATTGCGGATTTAATTCCAAAATTTTTAAATTTAAATTTAATTTTGGGTCCACATTAACCCCTTCTAATTAAAGATATCAAGTTTCCACAATCCATATTGTAAATTTGTATTGTTTCTGGTTTTGATTGTGTCAAATTTTTTAGCATCAACGTTTTGGATCACACTCTGTGATCCATCATTAAATTTTTTTCTCCTCTTGCTCTCTTTCATCCTGATGATGGATCACAAAGTGTGATCCAAAATGTTGATGCTAAAAAAATTGACACAATCAAAACCAGAAGCAATACAAAATTTCCCTTCTAATTAGTTGTTATTATATCAACATTGACATCAATAGTAATAGATTAAGCATTATGCATGGTTGTTTAACTTGCCTTCAAACTTGTTCAAATAGCTAAATTGATTCAAGGAGTTTGAGTAAGATGAAACTCTTTGCACAACAAATTCCAAAGATATTTATAAATACCTCCATTTTTTAGATAATAAAGACAAACAAAATTTTGAATGTCAATAGTGTCTAGATCAAAATTGTAATAGAGGGTCATTTTTGTAGGGAAAAAAGTTTAGATTTGTAATAAAAGGTCATACTTGTACAATCAAGATTGACCTTATACAAATTTTGAGAACAACCTAGTTCAACTTTTATCATTATGCTTCAAACACATATAAGTTCAAACAATTTTAAACTATAATTCAAAAAGCATGATCAAAATAATGAACAACTATCTATCAACCATCAAAATTAATTAAATCCGTCATTACTCCTAATTTACAAAATTATAATATTTTTATATAATTTAATTAAATTATTTATTATATTCATCATACCTAAAATAATTCATTTATTTCTTTATCCTAAGTCTAAACCCTTTTAATTTTCTTATCAACATTAGATTATATTAAGAAATCAAAAGCCTAAAATTATAGTTAAAACTATATATTACATTGACTATTCTTTCTCTTAATAACATATCCTTCAAAAATTATACCATGTCTTAAAAATTAAAATTATATTTTTTATTAAAATAAAAGTTTAAATATAAATAAACCAAAATAAATTTAAAATAAACACTTTAAAAGTTTGAAAGATCACTTTATAAAAGATGTGTTCATTTAACCTTAAATAAAATAAGATATCTAAATACATTTAGATCATGATATATTAATTTGCAATAATAAATTTGAAAAATTAAGAAAATAATTTTAATTATTTTTTAAGAAAAAATATTATGATAATGATACTTTGGAGTCTTTTGTTGATACTTTGGATTCCTTGATGTATGGGGTAAATTAGATGATTGGGACCCCTTCTCTTTCTATTAGTGCATTAGCTCTTGTCACATAACAACCCATTTTTATATTTTATTTTAGGCTTTTTCCCATTTGAACTTTAAGGATGTGACTTCTTCCACCCACTTTTTTTTAATGAATAATATTATTGTATAAATAATAATAAAGATTTCTTACATATTTTCATTTGTTTTCTATTTACTAGATTAACTTATATTATATCTATAAATATTTCTCTTAAAACCTATATTCATAAAATTATCACTTCATATTTATTTTAAAATTGATTTTAGATGTACTTTATTATTATCATATCAATATTCTACATATATAGTTGTCATAAAATATGAGAAAAAATAATAAATAAAATAATGTTGAATACATATATTACTGTTATTTTATATTAAATATTAAAAAATAGATTAATTAAATAAAATCAAATAAATATAATCAATTTAAAACAATTAAGTGTAATAAATAATTAATAAATTGTGCTTGTTATTTTAGGAAATATAAACGTGAGGGATATACTTAGCATGAGGATTAAAGCTAGTGTCAAAAAAGAAGATTTGAAATATGTTTGATGTCTAATATTTAAACAATCCTTTTTTATTAGTGAAGTGCCTAGATCTCTATGTTGGATATTTGCTTTATAAGAGGACACATTCACAAATCTAGAATGAAGTTGTCATAGAGTTATACTTTGGGTTTGAACCTGTCTCGGCAATGCATTCTATTCTATAACTTGTCTAATGTATGATAGTCTATTGTACACTTTCAGATTGAAAACAAGAGACATGCATCTAAGTATGTAGACTTGTTACTTTTATAGTACAACAAATTGAAATATATCACTATTAATTGCTTTGTGGAATGAATGAGTGTTCTCTCATATGATTAGAACGAATGCATTGGATGCCTATAAATACTGACACATGACATCATATTGTGCCAAAAATGTGTTTAGTTTGTTCAAGATGGAAGAACATATGACACTAGTTAACCAAATTTTAATTTTGAATTTTCAAATAGAAGGGGACAAGTTTACAACAACAAGGTCACTCTTACAATTGTAGACTTGTCTTAAAATGAGTTAAGGATCAAACCTAAAAATAAACGGTAACTAAAAGTAGATGAATTAATAAAAGTAATAAATAATTAGACAAATCAAATGTATAAGAATGTATATAAATAAAATAAGACTAAGTATATAAATAAATATATATATACCAAATAAACAACTCCATACAAAATAATACTAATTATCACTCTAGACATACATTAAGACCATTCCTTAAAGTAAATACAAAACTAAATTAAAAATAATAAAAATATATATTTTACCGTTTTATGTTTTAATATTACAAATTACTGTCAAAACTTGAATTTAATGATATAATAAGTGAGGAGTTACTTTAAACTAGTTGGATGAGGTCGGAACAAGTAAGTACAAATGCAATGGGATTTGAACCCAAGTTTTATTTGAAATTACAGTGGGTACTAACAAAACATAATCCAATTAAAATGATGTTAAAGAGCAATAGGGCCCTTCAAAACTGAGGAAGTGACGGACAATATACACACAAAAACAGGGGCCCTCTCCCTGCAACAAAGTCATCACATTCCACACTCATGCAAATCTGATTTTCCTAAATAAAAAATCCACCCACCTTCCCCACAGTTATTATCACATTACACATTTGGTGGATCTACCAAAACCTCAACCATGATTCAAAATGCGGACTCAAAACACAACCAATAAAAAATTGATAAAAAATTTGAGTTCCGCCGACTGGCGGGAACGACAACAACAACAAAAAAAATATAATAACCCACTAGTGTGACGCTTTTTGTTCCTTAAGTCAGTTGAGGGAAATCTGAGCACACGCTTTTTCTGAGCAAGTTTTTAAAGCATAATAAATAAATAACACCCAATAATCCCGAATCACTGCATTCTTCTCTTATTCTATACGAGGCACATTGCGAGCATTCGACACAGTCTCTTTTCCGGTACAAATGGCTTCCAAAATGGTGGTCTGGAGATATTTCACGGCCCCGGTTTTTAGAAACTGTATTTAGCTCAATCAAGGGCAGTTTTAACGTAGTCTGGGAGATTTTTAGAGGATTTTTTGAACCTATGGCGAGCATGGCGGAGCCTAATCGGAAGAGTGATATTCCGCCGCCGATTATTGGGAAAGCAGGGCGATATACTGTTTTTATCAGCTCCCCTCCCATGGCTTCTCCCAGGTCTTCTCCAAGGCCCTCTCCAAAGCTTCCTACAAAGCTCTCTCCAAAACCCTCTCCAAAACCCTCGCCTAAACCTTCGAAGAATGTGGATGTGGAAGCCCAGGCTTCTCCGACAGCTACTCTGTCGCAGCAATCCAAAATACCGCAGATGTTGCCGGATTCCTTTTACACCAAGGTTTCTGATACAATTAGCAAAATCCAAAATGGTATGCTCTTTGAGATCTTGGCATTTTTATAAATATCTGAATTATATTGGTATACAATTTTTGTGGCTTAGTACGACTAACTTTAATGTTGGTGTAGTGCCAGTTTAAATGACATTGATAGGATCTACAAACATGGGTCACGCTATAATGTGGCCCATAATGTGTATACCAAGGCTTTGGAAGAGGATTATTGCTAACCCTAGAATGCACGCCTTTGATGGAGAAATGGGTCGTCTCACTACAGAGTAGTTGCACCATAATGTGCACCGTAATCGTCACATCACAACCTTATTACTTCATTACATTCGTGTTACACTAAACTGTACACCATATTTACTATATCCTGTCACATCTCTACCAGAGTTCTGGTTCTTACTAGAATGCAGAGAATATGATCTTAGAGGACAGTGTTACCCATCACTATCATATCACAACCCTTTTGGAAATATTGAAATCTTAATTTAGTTTGTTTTTTGGAGAATTGCAGTGTTTTGTGTGGTGGTTTATTACATTATAACTATAATGTGCACCGTAACCAGAATACCATAACTTTGTCAAATCTCTGCTGGAGTTATGCATCATTTTATCACAGCACAGAGGATACGATCCTTTGATCCTCTTATTGTCCATTTCCTTTGACTCCCAATCTTTTGTTCTTTTCTAAAAATCTTAATTAAAGTCTTCTTTTCCCAAAATTACAGTAATTTTTGTGTAGTGGTTTATTTCACTAAAAGCTCATTTTGTGTCTGCTGATCTTATCACTGTAGAAGGATTTTGATCCACAATCATGCGCGTATAAAATTCTTTGGACTCTAAGAATTGAGATTTTTGTGTAGTGGGTCAATACTAGGAATTGCTACAAAAGCAAATTGTTGAGGGTTTCTTTTTGTAGTGTATGTTCTTGTCTGAGTTTATTGTTGAATGTGGATATTTTGTTTTGCTTGAGAGTTTGATTCTATTGGGGTGATTTACGTGGTGTTCAGTTTATTATTGGTGTGCTTAATAAGTTAATTCAGATTAGGCCATTAATTGTACGTGCTTATTGTGCAGCATACACAAGAGTGGATGAGGTTCTGGCAGATTGGTTTGGGCTAAATCAATCCAAGTATCAGTGGGCTTTGAATGAATATCTAGAAAGGAAAGAAATGGTATACAAATCATTTGCATTTTTGTCTCTTTTTAGTATTTTTGCAAGTCTAGTTCGCCCACTGCAATGCTTAAAATAAGTCAGCTTCTGTTTTTTTATGTTTTGTTTGGATTTTCCATATTGAATGAAGTTAAGTGGCCATTAGTTGCTATAGTATATGGCTGTTTTGGCTCACTTCCTGATTATATTGGGATCACATCCTCCTTTATTTCCTTGCTGCCTTGCATTTTACTTTTTGTTATGCTAAGTTATTTGCATTGATGCTTGCTTGATTTCCTTTTTTATAGATGCGAGGATGCCTGTGATTGTTATATAGCTTAATATTTCTGGACTAATAGATGGCATTCACTCTTTTACATGTATGTTGATTGTCTTGCGATGATATCTTTTGCAGGAAACAGAGGATGGGAAACCAAGGGAAGTAGTAGTTAAAGGTCAAGAAATGCAGCAGGTTCCTGAGCAGGTTATGAAGGTGAATATTCTCTCCTTTTCTATAGGATTTGTGGTTGTGAGTTGTGACCATGGAAAGTATTAGAACATACAAGAAATTTAAGTATTGCACTTTCATTCCTTAAGGGAAATTAATGGCAACCCTTTAAAATATAGTCTTAAAAGTGTGCATGGTGTGGTAAATGGTCTTCAATGATTCTGATTCATAGGAAGATTCTGACTTTGCAACATTTCAGTACTGTTAGAACATTATCCCAGAGAAGTTTTCCATGTGCGATCTCCTTCAGTTCCAGAGTTCTCTGTTTGACATGTCTGGGGAACTAATTTTTGTATCAGTCCTCAATCATAATTAACTTAAGTAATATGCATGTCTATCTAGTCATTGCATTTGGACAGTAGTTTGGTTTTGTTTGTAAATTTCCAGCTGCTGGTTGCACACCTGCATGATTTTTAGGGTGACAATTTTTACACTCTTGTTGGTGTACTTGTTGAGATTGCAAGCATAAGGTTGGGGAATTTGAAAGTGTTTTCATGCAATGAAGAGACAAATTTTGTTATCCGAAATACGTGTTGGTTAAAAACATTTATAATACAAATATGTCATAGGCAATGAATGTTTGAGTGAGCCACATGAATGCAAATGACCTAAGATTTATCTTCATTATCATCATCATAAGAACTAAGTCCAGAATTAGAACTCATCATCATCATAAAACTAATCCCAGAATTATAACTCATCAACTCTTGCTAAATTAAACAATTTCTGGTTGTTAAATTCCAAGGATTAAGAACTTATTTTGAAGAAACCCCTTTTTGACAAAAAAACAATCTCCAGGTTTAGTCATTGAATACAATTTTCACTACTTTAGAGGAAAATACCTTTTATATTACCTTACATGTTGCTCAAGCCTAACTTATTGTGAAGCAGATCTTTTAGTTAATTAAATCATAGCAAGTACAAGTACAAGGTTTTACAGTTTCTTTGCTAGCATGAGGCTTAATGCAGTCAATACTTGTATGATGTATCAAAAAATGCAGTAATATTTACATCTTGAAGACAGAAGTGTTAATATTAGTGGCAAAGTGCAAAATCATTATTAATGAATTTTCTGGAAAGGTCATCTGACTCCTCTCAGGACACAGATCTTTCATCAAGCAGAGGGTATAGAATCTGGGGTCTTGACTTACTCACCCTTTAACTGCTCGAGGATTTCTAAGGTGTTAGAAGAGGAAACCTTACTATTTTAGTATTTTTTGTCATAAAAATGTAAAGACTTTTGTAAATTGCTGTTGCTTCATTGGTTCCTCCCATGAATACTGGCCCTTGACTTGTTTCCTTGGGGAGAGCAGGTTGGGCTTTTAACTCACCTTAGAATATGCCTCTTTTGTGTTTGGGGCTTGGGTGTTGTTGCTAGTTGGCATTGAAGGCTTAGCAACTGAGATAGACATTGCTTTCTTGGATTCTGGCCTGCAAACTTTTGCTAACTTGGCTAGTGAAGATGAGGTCTTGGGCGGAACTGGCAGGGACTTTTTAGTGGCGGGGCTCAAGTCTTTCTAAATTGATGAAATGCCCTAGGTTTGAGCCTCTTGGACATTTGTGCTAAATAATATAATAAATTATGTGCACATAACTCGGTACTGGATGGCTCCTTAATGCATTGAAAATAATTTCAGGCTTGTCTGTAATGTGCCTAAAACTGGAAATCTGATAATACTTAAAAAAACTGAAGTACAAAACAAAGTATCTGAAATACAACTCTGGAATTTTCTTTATTGTCTTTTCAAAATTACCGAGCTTTGAAATTTCACCAAAATACTCACCCAATCTAAAAAAATTTGATATAACTGTGCTACAATTTGAAATTAAATTTATAGGTGGTACATTAAAACGACAAGATGCATTTGAGGTACAAGTTACAACTGCTCTTGGTTGAGGACAGTATCCCTATTGCACTTGATCAAGAACAGTCCTTCTGTAGGCTCCTCCCCAGTAATATCCAAGTCTAAAACACATTTTATTTACAGTTTAAAGGTCTTTATTTATTCAGGATTAACCTAAGATTCCTTTTTGCCACCTGGAGGATCAGTATATTCAACTGACATCTCCTTAATGGGTGCAAAACTAATGGTAACTGACCCACAATTACCATCTAATGTTTTAATGATTAATTGCTGATTTATTCCTGCAAAATTGACAGTGACTGTTGGCTGTAGATCTGCTGGTGGCATAAGTGATATCTAACTGATGATTTAGTAATTTATGTCTGCAATACTGACACATAACTGTAGGCTTTTTAACTGCCGGCAGGTACATGATATATGAATTATTTCATTGCTGCTGCTGCTGCAGGACTGTTATTTTCTGCATTGCTGATTTATTCTCACAGTAAAGGCATGCTAATGTTAAACAAAAAGAAGTCTACTTAATCTTCATATTGAGCATGCCGATGCACTTTTATCAAAATAATTATTAGTTTGTTAAATGCAATATGCGATGCTTCTAAATTCAAATTAATAATTATTTTCGTGAAAAGTGAATCCAGCATTTTAGATAGATGTTTCCTCTAACTGCAAGGTACAGAACTGCCCCCATTTCCTTGAATTGGTTTTCCTTCTAGGATGGTAAATAGTAGATTTCCAAACGGGGAATACAAGTGAACACTACCTTATTCATGTATTTAACTGTCAAAATTGTATGGATCGCTTAAAACTAATGATAATAGAAATTTTTCGTTTAATTAATCAAATACAAGTGAACACTACTTTATTATGGTTTTGAGTTCATCATTTCGGGTATCACTTAATCTTCATTTTTCCTATTATCATTAGTTAAGTGCATCTGAACAACACCAGAATAACATATGGGAAGTTGCTGAAGTTTTAGGTATAGATGAATCTGAAAGTATTTCAGGGTTTTATGGTCTTTTTATTTTTGTCTCTCTTGATCTAGCTTGGTTGGACTTGTGGTATTTATTAATTAAATTGAATCGGTATTAAGAGCTAAGTTGCTTTTTGAATGGAGAACATGCCTTTAAGTAAAATTTTTTTGATATTGTTTACATATATTGACTTTGCAGAGAGAGGACCAGCCGTCTCCTTGAAGCTTATGAAATTTTGCACTGCTGAAAAGATTTCAGTATCTCTGTATAGTTACCTGAAGCTTTATATGGTGTTACTTCGTGACTGAAAAACATACAACGATGAATGTACATCCAAACTTGTTTTTATCCAAGCAAGTAAATTCTAGTTACTTGAATGAAGTGCATTTTCTGTGCTGCATGTTATATTTGCTCTGTTCTTTTTCTGTGCAACATCTGATAAGCCTGGGGACAAAGGTTTTCAAACTTAGTACAAGCAAGAGTCTCGCTTGTATAAGAGATGGTGCACAAGGATTATACAGACCGTTAACTAGGCACCTTTTTCAATAATTTCATATCAGGTATATAGCTGGAGAAACAGTTCAATTGTTTGATAGGCTGTGGTATGGCCAAGATTATTGTCATTTGTTTTATACGATTGAAGACCATGTATTCAGCCACTAAAAGTCTTGGGAAGAATGTAATACTAATTCTGAACCTACTCTCTGAGACAGTATGATCATCATTATGGGTAATCAAAGTTTTTGGATTGTTCAACAGATACTGCTCTTTCTGTTTATGTAGATATGATTTTTCTAAGCTGTTAATTTTATATGAGTCATTTTTGTGATCATATTTGTTTATGTTACCAATCAGTGTTATTATATAGAAATGAATGTTAGTTATTGGTAAACCCTCTTAACCCTTAAGAGGGTACATTTGTCATCAATTTCTAAGACCTGAAGAGGGCCGCACGATCAACTTAAAGGACTTGGTCCCAAGCAGAGTATCATTTTAACCGTTGAAGGCTATTAGAGAAGTTAGTACTTAAATGAATACATCCCGAAAGAAATAACAAGGGCTCTAATATAGAGAATTTGGGGTATTTGAGCTACAATACACAATCCTGAAAGAAATCTCGAGGGCTCTTCTGTAGAGAATTTTGTGCTATTTGAGTGACTATACACAAGTTTTGGTTTGGTTCGATGATTGTTTACTTCTGAAAAGCTATTCAACCAGGAAGGACAATTACAAAGAGAGTGGAGCTATATTAATGATGAGAGCAAGCTTCTGTTTCGTTGTCATTGTGTCAAATGTTCCATGTTTGACAAGCTGAAGTTAGACAAAATTTAAGATGTCTTCTTCAATTTGGCTAAAAAGAAAAATAGAACAGCTTAGATGTCAGAGAAGGGAAATAAAAAGTTTCAAGCTTATGACTTCTTGAGGTTTGCAAAAATGGGCCACTAACCTGTGGAGAATTTTTTGATACAGCTTTTGCTTCATGTTGAAAGACATGGGTTTTTTCCTATGCTCCCCCAAGTTTTCAAGATTGAGATGGCAGGGGATGGGGGGATGTGATTTCAGGACGGGTTTTTTGGGTGAACATTTTTTTGGGGATGGCAGGGGATGGGGAGATGTGATTTCAGGACGGATTTTTTGGGAGAACACTTTTTGGGGATGGCAGGGGATAACTATTAAAATAAAAGAAAATCTAGAAGTACAGCAGGGGGCAGTATTAAAACAACAGAAAATTTTAAAATAAAAAAGATATCAAATATTCATATGGATACATTGGTAAGCCATTTATCATAGATATTGTAAAATCTTTAATTCATAACATTAGACTTGAGTATACAAAATTTAATAGCTTTCATTGTCAATATTCATATATATTATATGAAAGTTGCAACAAAATATATTCAGAAGGCTGCAAATTTCAACTATAAAATGGCAAAACAGCTGTCTCTAATCAACATCTAGTACCATTGCAATTTTGATTCCATACAAATGGGATGAACCATCTGCATGAAAAGGTGATGATTTCGTTGGTCTAATGTTCTATACCTGGATGAAATATCAGCCGTAGATTGATAATATCAGTAACATGAAAAATGCCATGCCAGCTAGTGCATAATTCTTTTTAACATGAACACTTTGTCAAGGAAAACCCCTATACGGCTGCAACAGTCACAAACTTGATCAAATTAAGGTTTTCCCATTTAAAGTTGTATTGTACAGACCTGCGATCAAGAAGATACAGCTGCAACAGTCTTGACACCAGACTTTATCAGTTTAAGGTTTTCACTTTTTGAAGTTATATTGTACAGACCCGCGATAGCAAGTGTGTAGATTGATAACATGAGCATATTCTGAAAGTTATCTTTTGAAATATATTTTTGAATTTTCTCTCTTAAATTGGCCTTAAAATTTGTTCATATTAAAATATATTAACTAAATTTACCCATTTATTTTTGGTATATATATATATAATCATTTGTTGCTGATACATTGGTTGTAGAAAATTGGCATAGTTAGGTTGAACCTACAATTAACCATCAGACACAAGTATTGAGGTTTTCCATTACCTTGGTGTACCGTATAGGCATTGAATATCACTTGTATGGACTAAGATGTCAATAACATGAAAAATGTTTTCCAGAGTTTTAACTCTATTAAATGAACACTGTTAGGAAAAGGCCTTCATACAACCATAACAGTCCTACTATATTGATTAAAGGGATTTCATATCACGACAGTACCATACGCATTTGTGACAACATCAATAATGTAAGGATTGTAAAATCGAAATCCTAAAATTATATTTTCATGTGTGTTACTTTTACAGCACACTTCAAACATCATATGGAAAATAAGCTATGTATTTACATTTAATGTTTTAAGGTTGATGGTTCATCTCAATTGTATGGAGTAAAAAAGTGATTCAAATCATGCATGCATTTGAGGTGATGGCTAGCTGTCTTTGGGATAGTAGGGACATTTGGACATCCCCTAGCCATCCACTAATGTACGTAGACGTTTCCTAAAAAATACAAGTACTTGAAATGTTTTTTGTTTTTTCACACATGTAGGGATGGGGTGGGGATGTTTCCTACTTATCTCTTGTTCATCGAAATGTCCCATGTAGGGAATGGAATGGGGATGTTTCCTACTTATCTCTTGTTCATCGAAATGTCCCCTGTAGGGAAGGTGGTTTAGATTTGGCAAGGGAAGGTGGTTTAGATTTGGCAAGGGATATGTCTCTGGGGAGCATAGGTTTTATCAATAGAGAGTTTGATAATTTAATAATTTGGAGAATTCTTCTACTACTTCAATAATTATTTGTGTAAAGGTGAAAAATGCATACCTTGTGCTTTTATTGATTCACCTTGGCCTGCTTGATTAGTGTGCAAAATGGTTTCTTGAGCTTTATCCCCAAATGATCCAAGGACTTGGATTTGATTTGCTATTATAGTTGTTCATTGCTTTTGGTCACTTTTGCCGTGCGAAAATGAAGTCAGCTCATTTCAGTGAATTAGATGGCATGAATTTTACACTTGGACTTTCAATTTAAAGTTTTAAAATTGGATGCATTTCCCTCACTTCCATTTAGTTTTAATGAGTCAAACAAAGTGAAAAATACTTGAATTACAAAAATGACAAACCACCACCATTATTCTAAAAGGTCTAAAAGGAAAATCCAACATGAGTTTTGTTACTCATTATATCATGCAAGAGGATGACATTAACATTGCATCAATAGTTTGTGTATTGTACGATTATTTGTTGTCTTTCTCTACAAGAAATTTTGAGCATAAAAGAACAAGTTAAATAATATAATCTATTCTACTAAAAAGAAATGCAATAGTTAGATTAAGCATAAATGTTACTAAACATCAGCGAAAACAAAGTTCTTACCAACACCAACCTTTGGTCCACCAAGTCCATGGTGGTTGTGCTCAAAGATGGTTGATTTGGTGGATTTGAGTGTTTTCATGAGCAACATAATAATGCATAAGGACATGGTTGACATGACTTAAAATGACATTCTATTTATAGATTTTTGGCTATAGTATTGAATGGTTAATATTAATAGTAAAGATCAAGGGCTCAAATTGGTTGAGACCCTTGGAGGGATGAGAGGAGGATAGGTGTCTTCACATGATTGATGGAGATGAAGGGTAGATGAATTGAGGGGAAATCAATGGTGAAGGTTTCCCTTGGAGAAAGTGGAGAGGCAAGATGGAAAATGGTACTTAGGAGTACCTTGGAGGATGGGAGTCCTCTTACCCATGTGACATGGTACCAATAACATGTCACATGCACAAAGACCCATGCCTTGTGTACAAAGGATCCATGCCTTTGCACACCTTGGAGGATGTGGAGGGTTTGATTAGGAAAGTGCAAGTGAGTTAATTTATTTTAACTCACTAGTGAAAAGTGGATGAAAAAGAGAATTAAATAAATAGACATATTTATTTAATTTCTAGAAAGGGAATGTGGAACGTAGGTACATAAATATTTAAATTTATTTACTTAAGTTAGACTATAGAAGAATGATGATTAAGGATTTTAGGCTAGAAACATGGTGTGGGTGAATAGTGTCTTGAATGAAGATTAGATAATTAATTGGATAAGTAGAGATTAATTCAATCAATTCTAGAGGAAATGGACGGGTTATTAGATAATTGATGATGTGCCTTAGACAAATATCTCCTCAATGATGTGTTGACACCATTTTTTATGACATAGATTTCAAATGTTAAGTTGAGTAGATTTTTGACATTAGCTTCAACATGGTTTAGATCTATGAATGAGGTTTAGATTTGCATGTGTAGAAGTGAGCTAGAATATTAGACAACAAATTTTATTTGTTTCAAGGTAGCTATTCAACCAGTCCCAAATTTTTGACACATTGGCAAATCAATTGACGATATTTGGTATAGCATTAGACAACAAATTTTATTTGAGCTAGAATATTAGACAACAAATTTTATTTTTTTCAAGGGAGCTATTCAATTAATCCCAAATTTTTACTACGTAGATTTCAAATGTTGAAGTTGAGAAGATTTTTGACATTAGCTTCAACATAGTTTAGATCTATGAATGAGGTTTAGATTTGCATGTGTAGAATTGAGCTAGAATATTAGACAACAAATTTTATTTGTTTCAAGGTAGCTATTCAATTAGTCCCAAATTTTTGACACATTGGCAAATCAATTGATGATATTTGGTATAGCACCAAGCACCCTATATTTCATTTATTGAAATGTAGTGCATTTATTTTAGTAGCTTATTTAGTTCCAAATCTTTATATTTAGGTTAGAGTGTTTATTCAAGTAATTTAATTGAAATATTCTAAAAGACAATTTCACACCTCTAAAGGTTTTGTTTCTATGGCTTATTCCTTCAACATTAGGACTTCAAATTAATATTTTTAATTATATACCTTTCATTTTTTGTAAGAGATTGGTTCCATCCTTCATTGGTTTTATTGTTACATTTTGGTTTGGGGTTTTGCATTTTCATTGTGTGATATCCTCATAAGTTATATCCTTCCATCTTTTTTGGTTGTACCTTTCACCAAAGACTTTTAAGAATTTATTTTGTGATTATCATCATGCATATATCAAGGATTATAATGGGTATTCATGTTATATTGTTTCACATCCTTTGGTTCTCAATAATATCACATTTTTCTTCCATATTAATGATTTTTTTGTTGTTTCATGAGTGAGTTGATCTCAAGTGTATCTACTTTCTCTTTCATAGATTTTCCTTCTATTTCTGATGACTTTATCTCATTTATATTCATGATTCATGATGATTATTCCCCTACTATTATGGATGATGATGTAACCCTACTTGTTTGTGACACGCCTAGGGATGATGTTTGTGACGAGATTTCATCTTCCACAACTATATAATGGTTTTTGATTCTTGTGATGTTGTTCTCTCTACATGTCATGATACTCTTGTTTCTATACCCCTAAATAAATGCGCCTTTATGATACATCTTATGAGGAGTCTAGGTGTAAAGGAGGGGATTCACTATGCTCAAGACGACGTGGTCCTAAGGAGAAAATAGCCCTCAATTACCTCAAAGATCAAAGCTCATGTGACATGATAAATAATAAGGAATGTTTATATAATCTAATAAAATTAACACTAAGTTATAAATGACAAGAATATCAAAATCACTTATTTATAGGAGTACATGAAAGAATTAAATTCTCTAGTATATAGAAATGGAAAGAACATAAATTGAAGATTGTACCTTTAAGAGGATTAACTCTCGACCACAAACGCTAGTGCATCGCGCGAACGTCTGTGCCCCGTGTTGTCATCTCTAATAAAACAAACAATAAAAACCTAGAATCTAAAATACCCGGCTTACTAAACCTATTCATCTGCACATAAACAAAATGATAAAAATGTTGGGGGCTATTTAGGGGTTTGGAAAAAAACTAAGTCAAACCCCCATTTTGGTGTTTCCACCTCCACGAACAACCATATAGGATCGAGATGGTTAAAAATGCATAAAGCAAAGACGTTGATAGAAACAAACCCCTCAAAGGAGAAGAATCACTATCACAAATATAATACACATTTGATAAAAATAAACTCTACAAGGATGAGAAACCCTATCACGAATGTAAATAAATGAAGACAAGATTGTATAGAAAAGATTATTGAACACCTTAAATATTGAGAGGGGGGGTGAATTAGTATTCTCTAAAACCACTTAAACATTTAAACATTCATTCACATAGCATATTTAATTTGTAGTAAGAAAGGAAAGCATGAAAGCAACCATCAAAACCACATAACACATGAACACTAGATTTGTACGTGGAAAACCCAAAAAGGGAAAAATTAGGATTAGCTCACAATATATTATAACTAGTTATAAGATATTACAAAATTTCTCACTATAGGTGGACTCACTTCCCACAAAAATAAGAAAAGATAGAAGAGAGGGGTGGTGCACAACTAAAATGAACTATTACAAATGTATCTATAACATGCTGGAATACAGTTCCATTGAAGCTCAATATATAGAGTCAACACACTTCATCACTTTTCTCTAACACTTCACTTTGCTCTGAATTTGCATCACATTCGTACAATTCAAATCCACTGTACTTTCATATTCACTAACACACAACTCCAACACAGGAAAGATCTTATACTTATATCCATTTCATTCCAACACTAATTAGGTTGGCCTAAATAGATGTATCATACAAAATATAACTTGTTGGATCAAACACACAAACATACACACCTCACACCTTAATTCAAACTTGTAATACATAATATAGGTCGGGGTTGACCTATAATAGCATCCTTATAGTGCATCAACACTTATTTAAACTCCATAATACAAATACCATATTAGGTCAACATCGGTAATGTCCTAACATCAAAATTCACCAACTGATCAACAAAAAACATACACATAGATCTTCAAACTTCATATCACTTGGAATTAAGATACACATGACACTTGTCAACATTCCCATAAATCTTCAAGACTAGATACCAATCCGTGGTGAAGTGTGGACTCACCAAAACATACATTTTGTATTGGTAACCACTGTCACTGGTAGACTTGATATTTTGGTATTCATAACTTCTTCACCAGAGAACAAAACAATGTGAAAACTTGGATTTAGACTCCTCTAACATCTAACAAAATTTCCTTAGAATCACAGAGAAAGATTCCTTAAGGCGGACCAATACAGACAAAAATACCGGATGTCCTGTACACCAAAAACATTGTTTTGACATAGCCATTTTCCACTTCAACCATCTGCATCATATCAAACTGTCTTGCAAATATACATTATATTACTATTTATATACACACTCATGCTTCACTAAATGATCTATACATGAATCTCCATACAATGCTGACATCAATGACAAAACTGCATATTATACAACTCATGCTCATACTCATGTTGCTAGTAGACATATCAATGACAAACTCCACAAACTCCCAACAATATCCCCCTTTGTCATTGATGACAACATGCAAAAATTTATCTCTCCAAAACTACTCTCCCCCTTTAATATCAAGGGAAAAGGCGCATATGTGTTCTATTCTTTGTTCCCCCTTTTACATCATTCACAAACTCTTTACTGGATTACATACATACTCCCCCCAACTAATATATACATGTAGGAATGATAGCAACAAATTTTTGACTAACTCCCCTATCTCTACCATCTGCATATATACAGTGAAATCTAAAATGCATAAAAGAAAGAAATATTATTAATCAGAAGACGTATTTGACACCTGTAACTTCTCAAGGTGTGCTTTTGAATCCTTCTTCCCTTCTTCCCTACCTTTCTTGGATAGGCCAAGCATATGGCTCTGAGTCTCAAACTCCATAAGAAGTTCTTCACCATCATCAAAAGTGTTGGGTACCGAATCTAACTTCTTTACCTTCTCTGCACTCATTAGGGCATTAGAGATAGGTATGAACTTGACATTTACCAAACCCCAAGATTACCAAACTGCACAATTATCTTCTCTTTTTGGACTTGCACTTGAAAGAATTGCTCATGCAGATTCTCAATCACAGACCTTGTGCTCCCATCAATGTCCTGTGTTGGATCATAAGCACTGGAAGCCTTATCAATTTGGGACTCAATGGAGTCCATCTCATCCTTTATGCTCTTGGTGGAGCTAGGTCATTTCATACAAAATTGGAATAAAATTTTGGCTTCCGCCAAGCAATCCTATACACCTTTAATATTATCTTGAAATTTGTTGTGTGGGATGGAAAATTTTCTATTATTCCATTAACCTCTTATCATTCATCTTATTGTCCATCTCTTTCTCCAAATTTTCCTTCAATCCAATAGAGTAATCCTTGAACGAGTAAAGAAAAAACCTTAAGTTCTTCATACCAAATAGGGAGTTGTCTACACATGCACCAAGTATGGTATTTTATAGTACCTTTACCACTTCATCAATCAACTTTGCACTTTTCTGATGTGTCTATAAAATTTATTTTTAGGAAAAAGCGTGAAAAGCATTACCTAATTGAAGCTTGTGCAGTGGAGAAATATTATCCATGTCAACTTTCCCTTGTTGCATTGGAAGCTTAAGTAATTGGGTAGATACTACCGGTTGAAATTGAAGTTGCATACTTAACAAATTCTTCATAGAGTCTCCAGAGGTACTAGAAGTTTCTCCAAGTGACTTTGCATCATCTTCTGCAATCTTCTCCTCCAAAGCCTTTTCCTTGTCACTTATGTTGACTTCTTCATTTTCATCTTTCTTTTCAGCATTGACTGGTGTCTCCTCATCCTTCTTCTTATCAGTAACAGATGCATTCACATCCCTTTTCTCATCATCACAAATTTTTTAGTGTTGTCCGAATTTATATTCATCTCTGAGTTTCCTTGTGTATCCTTTGCATTTACTTTTGGTTCCAGAGGAGGTGAGTTGTGAACTGTAGATCCATCCTCCTTCTATGCTTCTATAACATTAACATCTATAGTGGTATTATCTCCTACTAGAGGAGCATTATTTGTAGTACCTTATTTTGCAATGTTCTCTTCGCTAGTAACATTTTCTTCCACATTTTAAAGTGTCATCTTGCACACTCTCTTCTTTAGCAACATGCTCATGTTGTGCTTCTACTTCCTTAACATTCAGAGCTGACATATCATCATGCATTTCCTCTGCACCATCCAGAGTTAGACCTAACCTTTTTTCCAAATCGACAACCTTCTCCAAAGACTCATTTTGGAGTCTCTCAAGATCATTCTGATCTCTGCTCATAAGGGTGGTTACCATTTGCTTAGTTCAAAACTCCTTATTATACACCTGAGGCAATTATTTTCATTCGAAAGAGTTGCACTAATCTTGTCCAAAGAAAAATACCTCAACTTTTCTTCTTCATCAATTGTCTCTTGTCTTCTTGCATATAATACACTCCTTAATTCTTCAGGCAACTTCTTTTCAATGTTCTTCATATTAACTTCAAAAGTAATAATATATTTTTACAATTTCTTCTTCAATGATAGCCTTATCAATATCATTAGCAGTAATATACAGTGCAATAGTCTCTTCTAACATTTCATGTTCTACAATCCCATTGAACAACACATCTAACTTCATGGGGCTATGTGTCCTTACTAGAGTCTTTTTCTTCTTTTTATTGTCATCTGATGACTTCTTCTCGTTGTTGGACTCTATTTTCTTCTCCCTCATCTGTATTTTGTTGCCTTGTTTTTCTTTCTCTACTTCAACCTCACTATTAGTGTCTACAATATCAATCTTTTGTTTCTTTGCACTTACTTCACCTTGTGAAGCTTCAGACTTCTTTTTCTGGACCAATTATGGTCCTTTTTATTCATCAACGTTCACTCCCAAGTATGCTTCTCTTGTTGCTTTGGTTTTAACTCTTCTTCTTGTAGGGCCTGTTTGCTTTTTTTTTGGAGTGACCTTTTCTTTTACAAGCATCTTCTACTTCTTTTTCAGAGATGTCTTCTCCTTCACCAGAGTACTTGTAGAATCCTTTTTTTTCTCTCCAATATGAGACTTAGTTTTGGAGGACTTTGGGGAAACCAAAGGAGTGATAACTGTTCTACTAGATTTTGACACTTGATGATCCTCTCAATGAGCCAGAAATGGATTTAGCCTTCTCTACTTGTTCTTTTGCGAGGCCCATTGCCTCCACAACTATTGCAGTCATCTTCTCAATAATTTTACCTTTTTTTTGTTGTCTTTGGTCCATGTGCACATGCATGGAATTTTATTTGTAGGTTCCATACCTCTCTTCAGAGGTGCCTTTTGTTACCAAGAATGTGCTATCATTCTTGTATTTCTTGACCATGCTCTGGGGAATCCTTTCTCTGGCCTACATGTTCTTCTAAAAGGTCTTGAAAAATCCCCATAATGTTGCTTCTTGAGTTTCCACATTACCTAACCTCCTTAGGTGGTCTTTGATTTGATGAGCTACTAGTTTGTCCTTCAACCAACCTATATTCTTTGTACTAGGAACCTCATTCAAGAAATAAAACAACAAATATATGATCAATGTACCAAATTTGAAAGGATATTTTGAATCCTTTATCTTTTGGAAATTCTCAATTAACTGTGCCCTTAATAACTCACACAAGTCATAATCTTCACCCTTCACAACCATTTCATATGTTGTAATAATGACGATTGTTGATACAAAGTTTTCCCTGTTAGTGAAATATATTTTGTAACCAGTCATCATGGTGGCATACTTTACTTTCAGATCTCTAATGTTCTTGATTGTCAATGCTCTCTTGTCATACGTCAGTCCTGTCAACCCCATTACTACTTCATTCTTCATAGAATTTAGTGCTAGAATCACTCCGATTGAGTATAAAACCATAACAACCCTAATTGCCTCTTTGTTGATTAAGTGTGGTATTTCAAGCCAAAAAAATCTATCATGGATTATTTTTAGGGAGAATCTTACTCATGCATCATCACGACTAAAGTTAGGAAAATGATGCCACACTAAGCTTCTTCTCTGCCAAGCTCTCAAATTCTATTTTTAGTTCGAATTTGTCCCTGGTGAGTTCATTAACCCACACATCACCTATTTTTCTATAATCATATTCTTCCAACTTCACATGAATGTAAACCCTTACATCTTCTATGTGTAGAACACCATATGGGATGTGTGAAAATGCACCATCCAGATCATCCACTAGAGATTTGTCAGGATGCCATTTGAATTTGGGTTGGTGACAATCCACTACCTCTACAAGTTATGTTGTATACATTATGCAACAAATTAAAACCACTTTCAAAACTTAGGGCAAGATATAATTATAAATACCTTTTAATCACCTTTCAGTTAGGGTTTCACGTGCAAGAACTCCTAAAAATTATTCCAACACTTTACTTCGCTCCTTCATTGCTCTTTTCTTCTCAAATGCTCATTTGTAAATGACTTAGATTGTGTATGAAATCACTTATAAACCTTTTTGCACTAACCTAATTTCACATTGAATACACAATTTGAAAAGCTGGTAAAAACCCTAATTGTGTGCATAGTCAACTTTAGATGCTCCACAAACTTTCGCAACAATATATTTTCCACCGGTTCTTTCTCCAATAGGTTAAGTATATTGACCCATACCTCATATCTACGTGCTGAAACATCAACACCATTTCTCTGGCAGGGGATAAAGAATATTCTATTAATGCTCCCCTAAGACAAAGATTTCTTCTTAGTTTATGGAGGAAGCATCTATACCAGATGCTAGGTACAAACTCAAGCTTAGTCTCACTGTCTTCTTGCTTTCTCTAAATATTGTCCATCTCTTTCTTCATCTCTATTGGATCAACCTTTTTCACCAGATCATTCTTCTTTGCTGGATTATTCTTCTTGCTTCTACAAAAATTGGAAATGTGTCTTGATCTTTTGTAATTGTAACAAGTGACAAAATTTTGAACAAGCTTACTTTCACCCATTCTGGATCTACATTGATTAGCTTTATGCCTAAATCCATTGCATGCATAACAATATCCATTGAAAGATTGAAACCTCATACCATTGTTATAGCCATTCATCATTTGACTTCTACATTCACTAGCATTATGACTAAACCTTTTGCATGTAAAGAACTAACCAAGAAAAGATTGAACATTTTGATTCATTCTTCTTCTACATTCCATAGCCTTATGTCCAAATTTATTGCAAAAATAACAAAAACTATTAAGAGATGGGTACTTTGTGCATTTGGTTGTCTGATTGGTGGTCTTTTGAAGTCTTTCATTTGATTCCAGACTTGCTTGCCATTACTCTTCTTGTCCTCAATCTTCTTTTTAGCCTGATTTAGAGTTTGATTTGTATTTGACCTTTCACCTTTCTTAAACCCTAATCCTTCTTTGTCTTTAGAACTGTAAGTGTGGAAAATGTAAAATTAAATACAATTAAATACACCTCTTAATGAAACATTGTATCAAGATTAAACATGAATTAAACTAATTTAAGACACAAAAAATCCTAAAAGCATCTCATTGTCTCCTATCTCCAAAGATTTATCAAATTACAAAAGCTCTCAGATTTGTAAGCATCGTAACTGTTTAAAATGCCTATCTAGATAATGGAATGGATGCTAAATGCAATGATGTGATGATTTCTAATGATTTCTAAATGATATGAAGCTACTGTAAACTATCATGACATGAAACTTGCTAAATGGAAGCTACAGTAAAAAGAAACTATGCTGTCGTGATATGAAATCTACTGATGCCATGATGCTATGATGATACTAAAAATGCTAATGCTAAATGATTGCTTGGCTGCTTGAGTACTAATTCCTGCAGAGTAAGTTTGCATAAAGGATGATGATTCTCAGATCATTTTGATGCTTCAGAAGGCTGTATATAGAGATTCTGGCGGTACATTTATAGGGGTAACACAGAGGTGAGATTAAATCTAAATATTTTAGATGGTAGGATGAGGAAGGTGGAGGCTGATCATGGAGGTTGTTCCTCCCCATGAAACACCAGGGCAAGATGGGAGGAAGATTTGAGAGAAGATTAGAGAGGGGATTGCACAGGAGTTTTGTCGAGGCTCTTCGAAGTGAATGGCAGTTAAATTAATTAGATTTGAAATCTAATTTTATTGAATGAGTGAATAGAGTTTGATTTATGCATTATTTAAATATTTTTGGTTTATTTAAATTTAGCAAAGAGGAATAAATAATTTAATAAAATAAAACATATAAATTTGTTTATTAAATTAAATAGAAGAAAAGAAGTATGATGTAATAATTAAATAATGCCAACTATTGAAGCTGTGTATTTAATTTTAGGATAGATTTTAATGGATAAAGTATAGAAGAAATAATAATGATAATAATTAAATAAAACAAAGTATTTAATTTTGTTTATTTAATTAAGAGGAAAATATGATAAGATAGAAGAACTAATAGTGAACTTAATATAAATAAATATTTCTATTTATTTACTAAGTAGATGAATTTAGGATTAATTAATCAAATAAGTCGTAATTAATTAGATTCTCCAGACCATTTTTAGGTGTCTACATTTTGCCCCTCTTTGAAGTGATGTGTTTACGCATTGCTTCAAAGAAAATTTTGTGTTGCTGTTGCTAGTATCGACAAGAAAATTTTCAGAATGCCCCAGACATGTTTTCAAGTGATTGATGGATATATGCCCCCTCGAGAGATAAATTAATGATTTTTTGATTTTTTTGATTTTTTGGAATTTTTCAAATTTTTTATGATTTTCTGATGAGTAAATATAGATTCAATGAAGATTTAATAAAATAAAATTTATCTCTCGATAATTGATGTAGAAATTTGTTCTGGATGAGTTTCAATTAATCTCCCTTATAAAAAAATAAATCAATGTAATAAAAACCCCTTTTTGAAATAACCTATAAAAGGTTAAAAAGGTCTTTTTCAAAATCATTTGTAGATTGTGACTTTTGAAAATTTGAGAGAGAGATTTTGTGCTATGTGGAGCAAGATGTTGATTCCCTTTCACACTCACCGTTTTGATCGTGTTCGATGTCATCAATAGTCGGCCGCGTTTGGACCTCCGGTATGCCCATTATTTTTTCTTGGTTTGTGTGCATTTTTCATTTTTTTAATGTATTTTCAGCTTTTTCACAAAAGAAACCTATTTTAGCACTTCAACATTCCGTTGTAGTGCATTTTGGCTCCGTTGTAGCACATCTAGGGTTTGTGTTAGCGCTTTTGATCTTTTAGCGCTTTAAGAGTCTGTTTTAGCACGTCTAGGGTGTAGGCTGGCATTTTTCAAATTTTAGTGCTTAGGTTAGCTGTTGTAGCGCTTTTCTAAAATAGATTAGTGCGTCAAGAGTTTTAGTGCTGAGGATAAATTGTGTAGCACTTTTAAGGTTTGTTTTAGCACGTTTCAAGTTTCAACGCTTTTTTGAAAAGCATTAGCGCTTTGACCCGATAAAATGGCACTTTTGCTAAAATGGCACTTTGTTTGAATGAAATAGCAATTTATCTAATGAAATGGCACATTTCTCTGTTTTAGTGTAATTTTTTGATCTTATGATAGGTGAGGTTCGATGTTTTGTTGTGATGATAATTACCCTCATGATAGGTGAGGAATAATTAGAATTGATGTAACTCATGATAAGCGAGGTTGATTTTGATGTGTTGATGATGACCTCATGATAGGTGAGGTTGATTTGATGTGTGCTCATGAGATTTGATTAGAATTCTCACCAAGAGTTGACTTGATTTGATATGGTATCTTGATGTTATTTGATGATTGATATGAATTTATTGACCTTGATTTTTGTTGTGATAATAGGAGTGATTAGGGAACCTCTAGATTCGAGAGCGTTTCCCTTGGACATTTGATCTCATTCCTAGGCTGGCACAGCCTAAGATGGCTATCATCACACATTGTGGATTGTCTCCTCTTCTTTACATGCCCCATATTAGGATTAATCAGGGTTTGTTGACAACTCTAGCTAAGAGGTGGCATAGTGAGCACAACACCTTTCACCTTCATACTGGAGAGATGATAGTCACCCTAGA
>VDFB02281492.1:496933062-497062672 GCA_007258455.2 Sequoia sempervirens | reverse complement strand
GTTGTTGCTATTGATGGTTTTTCATATCATGTGTTGCAATCAATGAAAAAGGGGGATATTGTTGGAATTTTGTGTTGTCATTGATGTCAATAGATCTTTGTTGTTGCATTGATGTCAACCTATGGAGATGCTTTGATTGGTTGCATTGTGTTGTCATTAGTAGTATCGCTGATGTCAACCTCTAGTGTTGTTTTGATAAGCACGTGTTTGTGGATGTTCAACCTCCTATATGGTTGAGATGATGTGAGGAGTGTTGTAGATGTTGAGTTGGTGTTTGTGGTGCTTGGTTTCCAAGTGATTTTAAGGAAATTTGATTAAAGGAAGTTCAGTGTGGTAGAGTAGTGTTCAATGTTTTGCTCTGTATTTCTTCATGGTTGAAGATCTGCTTGTGTGGTTCATATATGTTGATCAGAGGTGTTCATAAGTGTTATATCTAGAGTTTCATGTTCTGGATCATTCGACATAAGAATTTGTGTTCACTAGTGTGTGAATTGTGAAGTAGTGTTGTCTAGGAGAAATGATTTTGCTCCACATTTCTCTACATTGTGGTTTTTGGTCTTGCAGATCTAGAAGTGTGCTAACAATGTCTATATCTATCCTTAGTTTGAGTTGTTTTAGTTTTGGTGCTTCACAAGGTTGGATTCATGAGTTACAATATGTAGAAGGTTAATTGGGTGTACAAAATGAATGTATCTTATAGGTGTTTTTTGTTGCAAAGGATTTATTGGATTAAAGGGTTTTGATGGAATATTCCAGATCATGTTTAAGTGTTGTGTGTGGTTTGCAAGTCTTCTTTGAATCAAAGGAAGTGTGTACTTAAATATTTAATGGTGTTAACATGAGTTCGACTGACCTTGGGTGTTTACACTAATTGTGGATATGCTTCGGTGGTTGTGGAAGCGTGGTGTGGCATGTATATGTGGATTTGGGTCCGTTTTAAGGTGTGATGTGGTCTTCCTTCATTCCTCTCCATTGTGGGAATGTTTTGGTGCTGACCTATTTTGAATTTGCATGTTTAAGGTGCATAGCCAACCTTGAAAGATGTTTTTAAGGTTGTGAATGGTATAAAGGCAAGGTGAATTGTTGGAGAAGAGTGTGTAGATGTGAGGATGTATTGAGATGTGAATTTAATCAGATGCAATGATCTAAATTGTGATGTTAATGCCTATGAATCCAATGTAGTGAGCAAAAGGGTCTACATTTGTAGAGTACCTAAAGAGTTTCTAGAAGTAGTGAGTTGGAAGTTGTTGATGGTGCAAAGTTGTAGTGGTGGATATTTTCTATTGCTCTGAGATGGATTTCTCATTGTAACAATATTCTATCTTCTTCTTTCTAATTTGGCAACGAGCCATTGGTAGTGAGCCCTTCTTTCTTTTGGGCAGTGAGCCCTTTGGTAGTGAACATATTATATTCGATGTTGTAATTACTTTATATTGTGAGCTAATCGTCACCATGGTTTTTCCCTTCTTGGGTTTTCCACATAAATTTGGTGTTCTCATGTGTTTGGATGTGTTTGCATTATTGTTTCTCATGTTTATATTTTGCTAATGCATGATAAGGGTTTAATGGTTGTTAAGAGTTTAAGAGGCTAATGCGGATCTGAATGTTAATGAGGGTTTTGATGTTTCAATGTACAAATGATTCACCCCCTCTTAGTTGTCTTGTGCATTCAACAATCAGTAACTTACCTCTAAACCTATTTTTACTTTCATTTGCCTATATGAGGGGAAAACTTATGTACCTTAACTATTAGCTCTAATATTTATGTGTGTCATACTTATCATTTGATATGTCTTACTTTCTTGGCACATGATGTTATCTATGATATTTATTACTATACATGATGTATGTTTCTACATGTTTCTATTAACTCTACTTTTCATTTATTTTCCCCCTCCTTTAATTCCTTACATCTAATGGATGCAACCAATTGAAGGGGTATATATTGAACATATTAAAATTATTATGTTGATATTGCATACAATTACCTACATGCCTATACAAAGAATCATCATTGTATCTAGATGGATTTCAGTCATATTACATGGTCATTTTTTAACTATACCACATTGCTCTCATCACATGTCAAGTTGTTTTAGTAATATAGCTCATACAAGTAGAATATCTAATCCTTCTCTCTCTCCTCATTTTTCTAGACAATTGAGTCAATGCTTGTGCTTATTTTTATTTGCATGACACAAGCTACTCATTTCACATGTTTTCTCTATTTTATAAGTTTATATGGAGCCCTAAGACCAAGGAGAAGAACACAATAAAAACTCAAGATGGATTAATTGTTGTACATAGACCATGTATCCTTCTCTGTTTGAAAAAATACTTTTCATGTCAGTTGAGAACTTTCATATACTTTAGAATACATGTTCATGCTAAATTCACATATACCTCAAAATGAGGGCAAAATTAAATGGTGAAATATGCATACTCATATAAATTTCCACATAGTTTTAGGCCCATTTTGAAGAAGTAACTTAATACAATTATATATTGATAAGTGGGACTCTCTTGAATTAATTTTGGCTCATTCCCCAATCAATATCCCCCATTACACATCTATTTACACTTATCTCCATGCACTTGACTTATTGCATCCCTTGCCACACCATTCCCACACATTCATCATTATTAGCAAGTTGTTGTACCTACCATTGCACACATATCCATACATTTGATCCCCACCTCAAGGTCAATATTTTCTTATCTTGGGTCAATATTGTAGCATTTGGGAGTGACCCAAATGTTAAATTTTAAAAATGTAAATTGTTGACTAACTTGTTTCCATTAGTCATTGGAATTTGACTTGGTACATGAATCTCTTGGTATGTAAAGGCATTCATTTGTGTAATTAATTCATATATAAGAAAATCAAGAGCATACAAATTATCAAGGAAAAATCAATCTAGGAACATTATGATCTAGAGTACTAAAAGGAACCCACTCCATTGATATATGCATATAGGGCACTTGCATATTTGAAAATAATGTCTACAATCATTCTCGCCCTAAAGCCAATATAATAAGGGATTAGCTAAGGAGAACTTGATCTTTACAATCTAGCACTCTCCCTTAAGGCGTTTATAAATATCACATGTCCTTGCGCATTTTTAGATATCAAATACCAAGGTGACACAAGTTGCAAAAGTCAACACTCAATCAAATTGACTATGTCGACTACAAGATGATCCCACATTTTACTTCATTTTCCAAGACAATTGAATTCTACCATAAAAAAACACAAATTCGATCCACAATAAATTTCATTACTATTGAGAACCTAAAACAATATTCAAACTATAATAATTTATTTTTACATTGAAACAATTAAATTTAACAAGACATTAATAATTATCTTTCATCACAATTCCCAAAATAAAATAACTTATTACTCTTCATTTATTTATAAAAGTAATTCAAATCCCAATGCAAAATTTGAATCTAAATTAATTATATAATAATAATTATTATATACTTTTTAAACTAATGGATTCCCTTAAGTATTTTGAAGGGCCATTTTATGTCCCTATAGTAAACAGGAAGTCGGGTACAAGCAGATCAGATCATGGTCATTCGAATACCGCAATTTGTGGGTCCTACAAGTCATGCGTGCAAGAAAGTCATACAAAATAAAATAGGGACCCCTCCACCTCAAAGATTCGGGACAAAAATGTCCTACAATTTCCCTTATCCACACAAATGAAACCCCACAATAATTCACTTCACTCCTCCATTGGAAAATGAAAACAACTATTATCCTCTTAACTTTTTCCTCACTATGCTCCCCACTTAAATTTCATAATAATTTAGTTTGAAAAAACCACACACTATTATTATTTTGAATATGTGGGGGGATCCTACAATAATTATCTCTTCTTATGCCTGCTTGAATATTTTCACATTTTGTTCCAATTTCATACCTCCATATTCATTGCATATTTCCAAACTACTATCACAAGTAGCATGAGTATAGGAACATGATTATTTTGTATCATGAATAGGGGTAATGAAAGTCAATCATCCTTTCCCAAACGTATGCAGGTGATTTAATAAGATTCATATAAGTCTAAATTAATTTAGATTAATTGATTATTAATGTTTTTTTGAAAAAGTAAATGTGGAGGATAGATGTGTTTAATTTTATGTTTGAGGATTTGTGAATAATTATAGTATAGATGTATTTGGATCTAATCAAGCTAGAAAACTCCTAAACTATGTCATTAGACATCACCTTGACACATGTCTACTAAAGCACATTTTTGTCAAATCATGTTGGTCAAACATTAACTAGCTAAGCACCATCTTGCTAAAAGCAACAACCCTGAATGGTTGTCTCACCTATGGTGTAAGGGGATTTGAGACTCGATTCTTGGTCTACTATGGAGATTTAAGCCTTTATCTTTGAACATACACATAAACCACAAACATGCAACACAAGAATTAAATATTAACTCATGGATGCACAACTATAGAAGCTTCCCATTAACATCAAATTGAACACATACAATGTCCTTCCTTTCCCAAAGGGCAAGGGGGCAACTCAAACCCTCTTGACTTGTCTCTCAAGTCTGAGAACTAGGTTTCCTCTCTCTCTCTCTCTACAAACCTCTTAATTTTTCTCTCTAAAATCTCATGTTAGAGCTACTCTTTAAAATCTACTATACAAAATGAATATGAGGTAACCTATAAATATATGCAAACTTGCCTATTTTACAATAAAATCTCATATTTGGATAAATTTAGGACTTCAATTTTATTAAAAAAATATATTAAATTCTTATAGCCCACTTTTGGTGACAACATTCTTCTAATAAAAGTAATGTATTTCATCCTCAAAATACCAAAATAAAGAAACTATGGGTTAAAAACTTTGTGATGCTTGACAACAAGTGCACCTTCGAATCCACACAAATATCAACTCTCTCATGTTGTGTTGCATCCATGATTTACCAACCAATAAAAGAAATGTACATCAACAAAGCATCATAAAAATAACTCTAAAAACCCTTCAACCAACTATGGATGTTACAAAAATAAAATCTTGGTATTGTGTTTGTAATTGAAATCAAATGCCACAACTTACATGGTGAGCACACCTAGGACCCTCATGCATGACATCTCCACTCATCACACATCCTACTCAAGACTCAATCACAACAAAAACTAAAACACATCCCACACTAGCTAATCTATCATATCAAGTGAAAGACAAAAAGTAGCTACCATTATTACTCCTTTATCAACTCCAAAATCAATGGAAATAAAGTGTCAAACAATTTGGGAATTCTTATACGGTATCTACACCATCTTACCAAACACATGGTAACAAACTAATCTAACTACCAAGTATGTATGTGTAAACATTATGTCCATAATACATTCAATACTATGTAGACTCACATCACAAAACCTAACAAGTGGTTGCTCACACCATGCAACCCACCCTTGCATGAAGCCCAATCTCAATGTGCCACTAACTCAGTTTGCATGCTCTTAAGTGCACACTGTGAAAAAGTCATCAATTAAAGAATTTTGAACATTGTGCATTTGACTGTAAACAAACTTATTGTAGCAATATAAATGCAAGGAAAGAAATCTAAAAAACTATCAACTAAATATCACAATTAATGCTATGAGATTTCCACAATCCATAATGCTTACAATTTTTGTTGTTTTTGGATTTTGATTGTGTTTAAAATTTTTGCATTAACGTTTCATCTCCTTATACCTTATGCTCTCTTTACATCCTAATGATGGATCACAAAGTGTGATTCAAAACGTTGATGCAAAAAATTTAAACACAATCAAAATCCAAAAAGAACAAAAATTGTAAATATCACAATCTTGAGAAAAAGCATTTAATCATAGATAAATAGACAACCAAATTATAGTTTTAAAATGCCTTCAAAATAAATAAAGAAAAAAGATAAATAGCTATGTATTATCATGCTACTACATGCAAATTCCTATAGCCATTCATAATATTTTTGAGTCATTATTTGACAAGAGAGAATAAATAAAAGCTTGCTAAACTAAAACAACACAAATCTAATAGCACTACTACAGAAAACTAAAAAATCTGAACTATACATATCTCTACTTGCTTTATGCATTATTATTTCTTATAACATTGTCTTCATTATGTATCACTCCATACACACACACCCTTAATATTTGGTTATTAGATTAAATTACACTTAGTTCAATGGTCAAAGGTAAAGTTTGGTCAATAAAAGCATGACAACCATTTACCACTTTTTGGTATGGATGAGGTGTAAAATTGTTATTGAGTATTTGACTATTGAAGAGTGTGATATTTAAGTAGAGTGTTTTGGTACATGTCACTTTTTGTGTGCTCTATTCACCTGTACACACTATATTTTTCAAACAAATTTGTACAACTTATAAACTATTCTAGCCATGCACTTCAAACAAATTTCAAGCACCGCTCTTCACTTGTATCCTCCATGTGTAGATCACTTTCAATCAAATAATGTTGTGTACATATTATTTGCAATTTCAAGAAAGTATTAGGTAAATGCTTTTAGGATGTGGTCCCATGGAGGGGCTTCAGGAATTATTCTCATGGATTAGAGGGTCAAAGGGTCTCGTGAGACAAAATAAATGATACAAAATAAATTCAAATATTTTTTGAGTAAATAGAAGCCACTATTTTTTAGTTTTCATATTTAGAGGGGTAGTTTAGGGTGGGGCTAGAAATTTCTCCCACTAGCTTAGGAGATTTTGTTGCTAAATTTATAACCCTCTCAATAAATTTAAGGATAAATTTTAGATGTAAAATTTCTTATTCAACCCCTAGCTTCCTAAAAAAAATAGATATATTATTTATCATTAGCCATTGTTAAAAACCTAATAGAACTGCCAACTTCTGCAAATTTGATAACGTAAAATTTTAAACTTATCCAATACTACAAAATTAAAAACCCCTTATTTTAAAATACTCCTAAAATAACAACATGCACTGAAAAGCACCCTCCATAACACCATAATCCTATCCATCTCCATCCAACATTTGTGCTATCATTTTTGTACATTTTCTCTTCACAAATCTGAGTGTAGTGGTCTCCTCTTGTGCCAAAGTTTGAATAGTTCAACGTCATTCACCTCCAGCTGAAGTCCAATGGGATCTCCTTGAAATTATAATTGCTAGTGCCAAACTCATACTTTTGTGCAAACTGGAGATTAAATTGCACCCCCCACACAATATAATCTAAGCCTTTTACCTTGTGCAAGATTACATTCTACAAATACCAAGCACATAAACTATAAAATAATACTCACACCAAGAACCAAATCTGGGTATCAATATTCATCCTTGTGCTACCTGTTGCCTTGATTTTCCTTAAGGTACTACACAATCTACATCCATGGTTTACAAGTAAGTATATCTAATATTTAGTCATCCAATATATTTATTTGTGCCATATTCTCATGGGCATTCCTAGGCACTCTTCTTTGTAGAGATCTAGGGATCAACAATATTACGCTTGACATCATATGTGCATATCCTTTCACTGTAGCTCATGTTCACCATTGTCTTCATATGTACACCTTAGCTTCTTGTGCTACACCATAATGGCTCTCAAATTCTTATCGATTTCATCCATGCATGTCATATCTTACGGTGCTACACCACCTACTATACAAGCATTCCATTTTAGTGTAGATCTCATGTCATGGTGCATTCTCATTTGTGTAACTATCTTGATGATGAATGCAATGTCAATAAGTAGTACCAACATGGTGAAACAAAACAATCATAATTTAAATTATAGGAGAGGACCCAATAGTTGTGCACCCTAACTTTGTGCTTCTCAAAATCCTACTTGGAAACTTCAAATCACTCCAATTTTTTTACAGCAGCTTACTTGGCAAGTCCCTTGCTTATAATTTTCATTTAAGGTCCACATCATCAAATATGATGCCACATCAGCATGCTTTTTGTCAAGGTGTCCAAAAAGGCCCAAAACAAACCTGTTACCAATACTTGTGCATTCACATCATGGGTAGTTGAGCACTAATGTGGAATCACATGATTGGTTGCTTTTTAGATCAAAGGAATACATTTTGTTTAAGTTAAGGTAGTCATGTCACAACTATTAGGCATTATATAAACAACTACTATCTCAACTATCGAAACATGCTCAACTACTAGGTCCTCTCCCCTATAGTATCTCCACAAATATACTTTTACACTGGTTATATATTATTCCTTTTATTCCATTCTAAATGCTTTGCACTCCATCTACCAAACTCTCTCTTGTGCGGATTTTGAACATTGGCTTCTTAAAAAGAATTTTCATAGCAAAGCATTAATTGGGTCATAGCATTGGAATCGATGTTAACAAGATTTATCATTTTCGTACACAATGCTAGTCAAGCATTAACTAATTGAACATCACCTTTCCAAAAGCAACAAATCTCAAGGACAATCTTATTTAATGTCATAGCAATCTTCCTATTAATGTCATTATAATCAATGTTTCAAGTCAAAAAATAATAATAAATAATTCACCTAATCGTTTTCCAAACATCCATGTACTAATTCTCAAATTGTTGAAAAAACACAAAATATATTAGGATTGTAAGGTCAATGTTACCTTATCCTAATAATAACCCTTGATATTCTCATCATTTCTAACAAAAACATTTGATAACTTTAAAATTCAATGCGTTGTTTTCTTTAAGTGAGTGAACAAAAATCTCACAACCAAAAAATTTAATGTGAAATGGAAGGCTTTTTACCTATTCACACTTCATATAGGGTATTATCAACCAAAGAAAAATAAGGAGGGCTATTAACCAAACAATGAGTACTTACAATATCAACCCAAAAACATTGATCCATTTGAGCACTTCTTGACATGCTTCTAGCTCTATCCATTAATTTCATGTTTATATGCAATACTGTTTTGTTGTGGTGTGTAAGGAGTTTCCCTTTGTCTCACAATACCTAAAGTTCTACATAAATCATCAAATTCTCTAGAAACATATTCACCTCTATTGTTTGGCCTTGGTACTTTTAATTTCTTATCCATCTATTTTTCTACAAGACACTTAAAACCCTTAAACTTTTAGAAAACCTTAGACTAATGCTTCAAAAAAGAAATCCAGTTACAATAAGAGTCGTCATCAATAAATGAGCCATAATAATTGGATTTACCAATGCAAGGCACATCCACATGACCAAATGCATCACTATAAATGAAGTACAAAATCCTCTTTTCTTTGGTGCTACAAAAATCAAAATTAACTCTATTATGTGTCTCAAACACACAATGTTTTTGATTATGAGTAAAGAAGGTTTTGATGGGAGCCCAAGACCCAATACAAACGCAAGGACCTGAAACCCAAACAAAGAGAGAGTTGTCTAAAATATAAGATGCAGACCATCAACATCCAAAACAACAACAACCATAAAGAGAAAGACAAGACAAAACGAGCTGCACGAAATAGGTTTTGAAGGGGCCTTAAACCCTTTTTCAAATAGGTTTTGATAGGGACCTTAAATCCTTAGATAAACTTGAGCACCTCCTGAATCAACCAGGCATTAGTAAACTAGCTGCTTAAAACATCCATATCTAAGCCCAAAAAATAGAGAATAAAATGGTATAAAACACTAACAAGACCTTGTTTCTCAACAAAACCAATAAGTCCCAGCACCTCACCTCAATAGGGGCTTTGAGATACATAGCAGAATATTGTAAGAAATCACCTTCCCTGCAACACAATCTCACCCACTACCAAGAAACCAACTGAAACTCCACCTCTAAAGGAGAGATCTACCTCTACCACAGTTTGAAATCTCCAACCCACTCAAACTCCACCTCCATAGGAGAAGTGTCCACCTCAATAGGATCAACAACTGAGGAAACCAAAAACCTTCACCTCTCATCTCTACCTCAAAAGGAGATTAATCCATCTCTATAGGATCTGAGGAGAAAGTAAGCGCAATAGACAAACAAGCGACCATGCAATCCTTCGGTAAGCTCTACACTAGGAACATACTGTGGACAAAGAGAAGAAAATTGAATAACAACCAAAAAGACACCATAACAAATTTTAGGCTTAAACTCATATGTGTTTTCAATAAAAGCTTGAAAAGTAGCCCATTCATTGACTAATAAACATAAACATGAGGAATCAACATCTGGGATCTAGGATAAATGCTTGAAAACCACTCAGCCAAAAGAACACATTCAAGCAACAGCCTAGACAAAGAACCAAACAAGCTGCAACTCAATTGCAAGCCAAAACATGACAACCCCACAAGAAAAATAAACATAAGAAACCAAAAGATGCTCCATTCGACAAACAACAACCTCTGAGAAGAGGACCCGATAGCTCCAAACCTAAGAAAGAGAGCACACAACAAACAAAGCAACAAAAAAATATGGGTAGACAGATAAGAGTTTGAGGGAAACCTAGCCAGCAAGATGAACATAACAATGGTGACCATAACAACATCCTTAAGCAAATTGAGCAAACGAAAGCTAGAACCCCGCATAAACATATGATTTAAAGGTCATTCCAGATGCCGCACCAAGCCAAAAATATAAGCATCAAAGTCCACCAACAACTTAGTCAACACACAGAGGCCATCAGTACTAGTCAAACGAGGCATAAAGGCTCCTAAGACCACAACACTAGGTAAAAGATTTGAAGATAGAGTAGTGAACCCACCATATCCAATAAGAACATCGTCCCCACCTCCACCAACGCCCACTGCAGAAAAACTGCAACCCCATCCCAAGCTCTCGTACAACTCTGGTAGCCATAAAGCATCCAAAAGCAGAGGCGAGAATGGAGAATAGGAAAGACAAACATAAGGAGAAACAATGTCCAGACTAACCACCAAACACACAAAAGTAGCAAAAAGAATGTTGCAAATCACAGGAAAGAGACCGAATGACTCCAATAGAAACAACAAAAGACCCAAGCTAAATCCAATAGAGGAAGCCAACCTAGGGGAAGCTTGGAGACCACTGCACAACCCAACAACCCCTGCTGCATCATTGTCATCTTTAGAGGCACCATTATGCTCTCCATCATTGGATTTCATACCTCCAACACTCCTGCTCATAGCTCTCCCACCCACTCCCATCACATTTAGTACACCTTGAATTTGGTCTCAAACACACAATGTTAATCAAATTCAAAATTTATAAAATAACCAAATAAACCTATGAATGGTGATCGTAGACGTACACAAACATAAACAACAAACACAATATTAGTCCATTATGCAAATCAAAACCATCATTCCCCATAAGATTCATTTGAAACATGAAGAAATAGGGAATAAAGTAAAGAACACAAATGAAAGCAATCTAAATCTTATTCAAATGTTCAAACTCTCAATCCCATGGGGGAATTGGTGCTATTTTGATGTGGAAAATAGGCCTTTCCCAATTCCTTGCAAGCTTGGTGATGATCAATGATGAAGATTGATGCTCTTTGATGAAATTTCTCCATAACCTAGCTATGAAATGATAAAAAACTATGAAAATGGATGGATGACAATGGATGAACTTTGCTCAAAACATGAAGATAATGATGTTGCATGAAGTTGTGGATCCAAAATCAATAGGAGAGACTTCTATTTATAGAAGAGAATGATGGAAGAATAAGAAAAATGGATCAATGTGGGATCAAACACCAACCAATAGCATAATGTCACTTGTCAACATGTGAGTGGACAATGGTGGAGCACATTTTGATGAATGTGCACATTAATGCTATTAGGTGGAAATTCAAAATTGGAGAAATGACATGTTGGAGGGAGATGAAAGAAGAATTAAATGCCACTTGGCTCAAGAAAAGGACATGTAAGAGGCCTTTAATGCCTTGTTGGATGGACAAGTCCTTTTGGTGGGAGATTTTCAAATTTGAGGAATATTTCCACTTTGATGCCTTTTTGAATGAAAATAGGAGATTTAATAAATCAATTGAATTGATTCAATTGCACAATTTGCAAAATCTAGAGGATTTGAGTGATTAAAGTTAGCATTAATCATGATTTGATTAATTTTAATGGAGATTAGCTGATTTGACATTGTGATTTAGATTTAGGATTTAAATAAATCAAAATGGGAGGAATAATGATATTTGACTTAATTAAATAAAGTTTGGTTTATTTAATTAAAAGGGGATGATGTTAGATTTAAATTAAATAAATATAAATTTATTCAATTTAAAGGAGATGAATTTAGAGGCTAATTAAATAAAATTGATTTATTTAATTAGAGGGATGACTTCAAGATTAATTGATGACTTAATTAAATAAAATTGATTTATTTAATTAAAGAGGAGAATATGATGATTTAATCAAACAAAATGATTTATTTAATTAAAAGATGAAATATGATGAATATAATCAAATAAGGGTTATTCGATTAGATGGTTAGTAAAGGGGATGATTCAGGATGAACTAGTGTTAGTAAATCAGGATCAGGTGCATGAGACGAATCAGTATATTTTACGTGTCTACATTTTGCCCCTCTTTGAAGCAATCTACCTGCTGCGTTGGTTCAAAGAATAAACTTTCTGAGATCAAAATTCAATTTATTTTTTTTGGATGCCCCACTACTACCCCAACAAAAGAATTATGTTGATATACTACCCGCTCGAGAGATCGGACGAAAATTTGTATTTTTGGGTGATCTCGCAAAAAAAGAGGACAAGTTGCCCGACAGGTCTAGAAAGGCTCCTAAATGCCAAAAACATGCCAAAACATGAAAAAAAGATGCAAAACGAGCCTCGGTTGGGAAAAAATGGTGTTTGGGGCACAAAACCCTAGTTTGACTACTAAACAAGGTCAAAAAACCCTAATTTTCATGCTGAAATAGCCCTCGAGGGGTCACTTTCAATTCATTTGCATATTTAGCCTTTAGAGATTTCTTGACTTTGAGCTCTGACCTTTGTGTGAGATGGCGCAACAAGTGCTTCCCCGACACATCTCCAAGCAAGTGCGAGTTTACTAGCGACTTCCAAGCACAGGACCATTGGTATGTGACCCTAACCCAACTTTGGTATTGTTGATGTGTTTTTTATGCACTTCTTAACACAGCTAATGCGTAGGTGCACTACCTCTCTTGAAAGACAATCTTCCACAATCAAATTATAGAACACTATCCCAAGGTCTCTAATGTCAGGTCTTGACAATGCTTGGAATATTTCAGTTGTTTTATGTGATTTGTTGGAATCACAAGGTGGACTTAAGGATGAGTTACAAAGCATGGGAAGTTAGATCTGCAAATGGAGTTCTTAAGATGGGAGAGTTGTTGTGCATTTGCTGCAGGTTCAAACAATAGTCTTGAACTCCATTTTTATCATTGGATTTAGCTTTACAATGTGCAATGAACCTTAGCATAGGTCACTATTAAAAAAAAAGGGCAGGGGAGAGAGGAAGTTCCTAGACCTGAAACTATGAATGAACGGTGATCATGGAGGTTGCTATAGTAGACAAACTCCCTAAACTAGGTTTTTCTTGGCCAAGAGAAACCTACAGTTGCACAAAACCAGTGCAATCTTCTAAGGACTGCAGATTTTCATATTACATACACACATCATGTGCATGCAATCGAACTAAGTTGCAACAATAAAGGAAGGAGGCTCAGACTAGCTTTGAAAAATGATTCATCATCAATGAACCACAAAAAGCATGAGCTGAAAATTCATCAAATACTGAAACAACAAACACCATCACCACTTCCATTCAAGAAAAATAACACCTAAACTAATAGGGAAGTTGAACCATGCATACATAAAGAGCAAACTCAAAAGGAACACCCATAAATCATGCAATGCTAGTTTCTATTGCTACAAAATGTCTTTACATCAATTCTCCAACCCTTACAAATGAGGGGCAACCCCCTATTTATAATTTTCCAAAGCCAAAATCAATGGCTAGGATTAATTCACAATGAGTGGCCCAGATTCAATTACATTAGGGTTTCACCTACCCCACAATATTCAACAATTTAAAAAACATCTTTGTCTTTTCCCTGTTTTGTCATCTAGTGCCAGTCACTGTAGCAATTTCGTCTTTTAGCTAATTTCCCTTTTACTATAGTTGAAACTGCCTGAAAGTTGTCTGCTTACTTGATGTGTTTGCAATGTTCTTCCTTGGATCAAATGAGCCCATTGACAATTGACATCGATAGATTGGTTGCCCCTGATTCGGGCAGACAACTCCCTCATGCCTTCTTCAAGACTACCCCCTTGCATTTTTTTCCCTTGACTCCTTGGCACAATCCTTCTTCTAATGCTAGCTTTGTTGATGGGTGCTACGAGGAAAGGTGGGTATGAAACAAATGGTGACAAGAGCTATGCGCCTTCCTTGTTTAGCTTTCTCGATGGGTCTCCTGACGGACCTGCAGTAGGCTTCTTGAATCCTGCATACATGAAGTGTCGTAAGTGCTTTCATACACAAATCAAGGAAAACATTTGTCAAATCATGCAAAATCCTTGTTAGATTCATCCATGCATCATCAAAAGATCATAATATTCATATTTGGAGCTCATTTGGATCATAAACATTAATGTGGGCCTAAGGGGGCGGGCTGCGAACAAGGGACAACAAACCAGAAGGGAAGTTCCTGGACCTCACAAAACATAGCAAAACCAAGAATTTTCAATTATAGCGCATGGGAAAAGGGGAAGGAAGAATTCCTAGAAAAACTTCCTTAAGATTGGACTCATTTCACAAAAATTGGAAGTTCAAAATGGCCACAGAGAGACGAAGTCTCGGAAATGGCCACGGAGGGGCCGGGCTCGGGAGGCCGGGTCGCTGGGGCTCCACGGATGTTCAAAAATTCCAAAGAGAGACGGAGTCCTAGAAACGGCCATGGAGAGACGGAATCCCAGAAACGGCCATGGAGGGGCCGAGCTCCGGAAGCCGGGCCACTGGGGCTCTACGGATGTTCAAAACAGCCACGGAGAGACAGAGTCTCAGAAACAGCCACGAAGGGATGGAGTCTCAAAAACGGCTATAGAGGGACGAAGTCCCAGAAACGGCCATGGAGGGATGGAGTCCTGGAAACGGCCACGGAGGGGCCGGGCTTCGGAGGCCGGGCCGCCAGGGCTCCATGGATGTTCAAAACAACAAAAGGGGGATGAAGTTCTGAAACCACCAAAACTTAATGGAACGTTGATGAAACCTTGGCAGTTCATTTAAGCACCACAAACACATCTCAAATCCACCAAAAAGTTTCCCCCAAAGTCAAAAATGTGGAAACCGGAGCAATGAGGGTCCATAGATGTTTCCAAATAGCCGAGGAAGGGAATTCCGGAGGGAAAGTTCTAAAACCATCAAAACTTTACAAAACATTTACGAAACCTTGGCAATTCACTTAAGCACCCGAAACACATCCCAAATCCACCAAAAAGTTTCCCCCAAAGTCAAAAATGTGGAAACCGGAGCGATGGGGGTCTACGGATGTTTCCAAACAGCCAAGGAGGAAGGGAATTCTAGAGGGAAAGTTCTGAAACCACCGAAACTTTATGAAACATTGACGAAACCTTGGCAGTTCACTCAAGCACCCCAAACACATCCCAAATCCACCAAAAAGTTGCCCCCAAAGTCAAAAATGTGGAAAAAATCAAATAGAGCGATCAAGGACCAAGCCAACAAGAACAAGACAAAAAGCAGAAAAGGGATGGGGGACTTTATTTCTTCGCGGATTTGAATACCCCAAGTAGGTGAATTTGGGTAGGGGGATTTGATCATTTGAAGGAACATGACCAATTTGGGCTTGAAAAATGGGGCACACAAAACAAGACAAGAGCAAAGCAGCCTGTCAGGAGTGAAAAAAAAGGGGGTCCCTGCCTACGGCGGGGCGTGTGTGCAAAACATGCACAACATGTATCATTGCAGAATAGAGAATGGTAGCAAGAACTAAAATTTAAAATTAAAATTTAAAAGTTTACGGTTTAGATGTACTAGTGTGGAAATGATCTAGGTGAATTCCACACTTATGGATTATACCAAGGAAATGAATGGTAGATTTAATATATGATATTAGACACTTGGGATGGCTAGAGATTAGATAAGGCTTAGCTAAAATTGTTAGCCAACTTATGTGCAAAAGATATGCCATCTCATATCCTAGTCAATATATAAAGACAACCCAATCAAAATGGGTCCAATTATATAAAGGGAATAGGGCATGGGTATGCATTTTTTCAATTATAAAAGCAAATATTCATATTTTTCCTTTCACTTTAAAAAAGTTCTCTATCTAATTCCACATATAATTTTATGAAAAATATTTTTTAAAAGGAAAAATAAGGTTTCCTTATGGTTTAACTTAGGTGAATCACATATATGCAAGCAAATAAGCACAATCAACCTAGATTAACTAAATATAATGGAGGAGGTTGAGAAATTGATATTTTCATACCTTAAAAATTGAATGAGGTGGATAATTATACTTAGCTCAATAAGTGAAGAATGATATCAAATGAATAATGATATAGAATTTGTCTATATTGTTAGTGTGACTAATTAAAATTATGTGTTGGATATAATGTTGAAGCATCTAGGTTCATGAGCAATCTTGCATCACCTAAAACAAAATAAAGGTTGGCCAATAATATTTTTGTCTTGTTGTATGCTTTTGAAGAGATGACATGAATGGATGAGTCTTCAAAAATCAATAGAATCTAGTTGAATTCAATAGCAATAGCAAAAAAACATGGTTAAATATTTTATAGTAGTTGTTTAACTCTAACAATAATCTATCACTTCGATAGAAGCTTGTTCCAATTTTGGTAGCAAGAAACTTTGGTAATAATTAGGATGACATCAATGGAATTAGGGCTACAATTTATTATCATTTGGTAGCCCCTTATTCTTTGTTATGACTACTTATATTCTATGATGTGGCAATATTCATTTTTGTGTGGGTAGATGTTTTGATAATGGTTATATCTATTGGTGGTCATGTGAGTCATTAGAGTTCACAAATATCAAGGAAAATGATTGAATCATACTTAGGTAAAATATAAAAATATTTGATCAAGAAATTTTTTTGAAATAGCTAGGATAGTTATAGTGGGATGAAAAAGAAAAATAAAAACATTGATATCCTTGTGTAGAGGTAATTGTAGCAAATGAGAGTTTTAATAGAGGGACAAAGAGAGAGATTACTTGTTGTGACTACTCATATTTTATGAAGTGGTAACTATTCATTTTTTTTTGGGGGGGGAAAGCATTTTTCTCACTGTGTTGTCTACCAATGGTTGTATGTGTCATTGGAATTCTTAGCTATCAAAGAAATTAATTGGATCATACCTAGGGGAAACCTAAAGTTATTTGATCAATAAAAACTAAAATAGCTGGGTCAATTCTAGTGGGATGGGAAAGAAAAATAAAATTAATAATTTTCCTATGTAGAGGTAGTGATAGTGAGTGAGGACAAAGAGAGGCCAATAAGAGGTAAATTATAAGATTATAGTTGGTTTATAGGTTACAAAAGAAATTCTCAAAATGTTTGCTATAAAAAAGGAAGAGACTAGGAAAAGAGTGAATACCCAAATTGAGGAATGATTCAATCAATTTTAATATAGAATAACCTATTTGCTAGATTGTTTATGTGTAATGATTTTAGGTTCTTTTAAGCCTTTAATAGCATGTGCATGTAGATTTATAATTATTTGAAAAATATAGAATTGTTTTGCTTCCATATGGCATATGAGTTAGTAGGCTACTAGGTTTAAGCTATCTTTCTTTGGAAGCACTTACCTAGACCATACTAAATAGTATGAAAGCAAGAGTTTCCTTAGCAAGTTGTGTCTTTTGAATTCCTACAATTTCAAAGAATGGGGAGATGAAAAGGTGTTAGAAAACTTGTGTCTTTTATGGGATTGTGTTTCAATGTCTTCAATAGAAGCTACTAGGTAGAACATGTAGGAATTTCCTCTAGTAAATTGATAGTAGATAGAAAGGAATCTAAAAGTGACATTTTCTACTAAAGTGTTGGTAGAAAGCATGTGCAATTTGGTTGAAGGGAGAACTGGTTGTGGGTCAAAAGTGTGTATTAGCGAGTGTGAGAAGATGCATTCTAATAGGAGAATTGGAGTGATCTTGAGGAGGCTTGTGATTTTTTCATGTATGGAGCAAAGAGAAAGTTACCACTTGTAGAAGGCTATTGAGATTTTAAATGTGAGAGAAAGAAAAAATATCTTGAGGGGGAGAATATGGAGATCAGTAAGAGAAGTGAAGAGAAAAAAGAGGTGATGGAAGATATGGACATGCATATTCCTAATCTAGTAGAAGGGAGAGGTTGTCTCTTACCTTGAGGAGACATGAGCATGAAAAAGACTTTGTTAGATGGGCTTGAGGAGAAAGAAGAATCTGTGCAACCCATGGAAGAAGAGATCCTCGTCATAAAGGATGTGAAGAAATAAAATAGTGGAGAGAATGTAACGATGGTACATCCTTCAAAGGACTCGGAGTTAATGATGAATGTAACCTAGACAAATCCACAAATATAGGTAAAATAAGAGTTTTATAGACCTAAGAAATGGATGTCTTAGGAAGGTTTAAGTCTTTGTGTTACTCAAGCTATGATGATAGTAAATTGATATGGACATAAGAGAGAAGAATAAATAATGGGCGAATTTTTTGAGTCCATCATGCAAATAGAAGTGAGTTTGGAATAAAATTTTGCATATGAGAAAGAGGGGTTTCTATGAAAAATATTAAATGGAGAGAGAGCAATAGCAATATGTCCCTTAGAGGGCATTAAGATGTTGATGGATGTGTTGTAGCTAAGTGCACAAGAATAAGAAGACAAGGAGTACTTATGGGAACTCTTATTTTCCATAATATTGTTTATGTTGATTTATGTGGATGAGATGCAATTGATGGGAAAAGGAAACACTTTTCATTAAGGTGGATGGATAATGATGGATCAAATCCCATAAGAGGAGAGAGAAAGATAAATATTTGGATGGATTTTGATGGGTCAAGAGCCATGAGGGAAGAAAAAAAGATGAGAAGCATTCAAAGGAGGATAACAGACTATGGTGGACATATTATAATTACCACTAGTGTATAATATATTATTATTTGTACCAAAATTTCTAATGAGACCTTTTTTATTTTCATCGAGGTGTTTTGGTTGTGTACCTTGGGTAGTTATGTTGTGATTTAATGTGATCACCTTATGTGATATTTTGGATTACCATTGATGTGTGTTTTGATAAAATTTTATATTTGTATCTTTTGATCAATCGACTATGCATTACGAGATGCTTACATTATGACTATATGTATCTAGACTATTAATTTTTTTAACTTCACTATTTCACTATCTATTATATATGATTTATCATGTTATCTAGTTTATTATCATGTTATTATTGACTATCGATGTCTACTCAATTATGTTTGAATTGTCTGTCTTGGAATGATTTTTAGTTAATGCAATTTTTAATGTTACTTTAGTTTTATTATATCATGTTGGGTGTTTTTATTATTCTTTGGCTATATTTTATGGAGCACACATGCTTGATGTTTCATTAAGTGTGTGGGTAGAAGTCTTACACCAATAGTGGTTATTTGGAAATAGTTTACTTTGGGAAACTATGTTGTGTTTGTTTCTCGTCCACTTGATTGAGTGGTGGGACATATCTTGTGAATCCTTATAAAAACCTAAATTTGAATCGGTGTTGATTTTTCCATCATGTGTTGTATTTAAACATGTAAATTGTTTGAATCAATTATCTAGGACATCAATATATTGTGTGGAAATTCATGTATTGTATTGTAGTTTCGTACAACTAGAAAACTAGAATGCTAGTTTGCTAAGAAAAATATCACCTACACATACAAAAAAAAAAACTAAAGAATGATTATCTCCCAAATCTGAGAAGGGGCTTGCAAATATAAAGCTCTGATACCATGTTAGAGTCACTCAAAGACTCAAGCCTCCAGAATCACCTGCAAAACCAAAAACAACTTTCTACAATAGAGAAAAGCAAGAGCATAAATTTGCAATAATGGATGCAAGATAATATGGCCAATATGCAATACTCAAGATTGCAATGGTATTGGATTAGAATCCAATGGAATTTAATTACAAATGAGAAACCCTTGGTTATATAGCCAAGGTGAGACATAAGATGACATAAGATTATGACAAGTGTCTTAATCTTATGATATGAGACAACTTACTTGACACAAAAATAAAAAAATAAGAGCTAGACATGACAACTAAGTCTTCTAGAAAGAATCTTAGGACCTAAGTAAAATTAACATGTGAATATGTCCCCCAAGTCCCTAGTAAGTGAATTAACTAAGTATAAGACATTTATTCACACCAACATATAAGAGCAACCCTAAATGATAAAGGGATTAGATCATGACAAGTGTCAACATTACATGTAATGAGACAAAATGATATGATAATAGCTCACTTTAGTTAACATAAAAAACACTTAGTTAACATAAAAATCACTCCTAAGTTTAACTTAAGTGCATGAAATGAATTAGACTAATAATCAATTAAAGATTAATTGATTATTAGCTAATTCATGATTACTCTAACCCCCTTAAGATGAACTTAGGGAGTAGCTAAAAACCCTAAAAAGAGAATGTAGGATGGGTCCTAGCAAAGAAGGGCTAATAAGGTACCCATGTACAAACAATCTAATCTCTCAAAAATGGAGAAAGGGAGAAAACCAAATGGGAAAAACTCCTCTCCAAAAGAGGTAAAGGTGAATGGAGGACTGAAAAATCCTCTAAACAAAGGTGAAGGACTAAGAATCCTCTAACCAAAACAATGTCCCAAAAAAGAGGAACATGAAGAACATCATTGAAGCACGAAGAAGTTGTAGAAAACTATTGAAAAATGAGTGATATAGTGCTAAAATGAATAACATCCTCTAAAATAGATGATGATAGGATAAAAAAGACAATAATATGCATGAGTTCCCACAATGACACTACTTGAATTAGATGGAAAACAAAGGCAAAAACATTTGGAACTCGAAGATACAAATGAAATAAGTACCAATAGTCTGAAGAACACTAATCAAGTGAAAAAGGAAGATTTCTTCTAGAAATAATAATTGAATAATGTCTATATGGTAAATGCTCCATCTCATCGAAATTTATGGGTAACTAGCCGCTGCATCCGCCTAGTATAAAGGAACAAGAACTAGATACATAGATGACTCCAAAAAATAAAACCAAAGAAGCATTAGCATTGATAGAAGAACCCCCCCCTCCCCCATAATGCAAAAAGTGAGAGCCAAGACATATATAGTGAAACAAAGAAGTGCATGTAGGATAAAAAAGAACATCTGAACATGAAACTGAAAGAGTACCTACAAATAAAAGGGTGTGCAAACTAGGGAACACGCGTATGAAGGTAGACAAAGTTGTGATTGAAAATATGAGGCTCACACAAAAAATCACCCATGTCACTTTATAACATAGTGCAAGTACATAAGGCACAACAAGATGTGTGAAATCCTCAAAAATTATACACCAGAATGGCACTTTATCTTTGTGTGTCTTCAAAAGAGAAATTACATGAAAAGATGTATACAATACTCAAATAGGAAAAAATACTAGAAATACATGTAGAAAAACCAAAAATGAGTCATCCCACACGAATAGGAAGTTTCTAGGAGCTAAAATGTCTAGGTAATTCACCAGAATGTGAAAACACAAAAAACTAAATAAAATTTACTTGAATGAAAATTTGGAAAGTGCATGGATGGATGTGAAGAGATCTTAAAGACCATCCCAACACCATTGGAATCACAAAAAATAAAGAAACAGGTCAAAATTTATGAGCTTGGTAGTGAAAACAACAGCTTTGACTTCAATAGGCTATAAAATGCACCGGTAGCAAAAAAAGGTGATGAGACCCACACCACTAGAAAGTTGACAAAACTAGATTTTTGATGATATCTCGTTCACCAAATTTTGATATCATATGCCCAAGTTATGGCCAAAAGAAAAAAAGGGCTCCTTTAGGGCCAAAGGGGGCTTGAAGGGGCCCTGTTGGCAAGTCGTGCCACTAATGTTAGCATGACATCAATGAAATATTCAAAGAATATTCCCCTATTTTCAGAAAAACAAAATTGGCCCTCTTGTAGAAAAGGCGATGATGAAGTATGCTAAAAAATCTAAAATATTTTGATTTTGCATGCCGCTCGAAAAAATGGAGTCCCTATTGGAAAAAATTATAATGCAACAAAAAAAATTTAAGGTCACTAAATGACAACTACAACTAGTGAACCTTAAGGCACCAACTAGGGGTAGTAAGTGCTGAAATCACTGCTTGAAGGGTGCTACCCCAGGTGGAGCTCCATTTCGCGGGCGGAGGGCCCTTGAAAAGCACCGAGAACTTTAATACCATGTTATAATTATGAATAAACACAAGATGCAGGATCAACCAATGAACAAAGACACATGCAAGAGATCTACAAAATAAAAAAAATTCTATTCTTGAATAAGAATATACTTATAGAATATCTAGATAGATAATATATTGTGGGTTGAGTGCTATATAGGAGCAAGCCTAAATGATAAATGGATTAGATCATGACAAATGTCACATCACATGTGATGAGAAAAAATGATCTAATAATAGCTCACTTCAGTTAACATAGAAAATCACTCCTAAGTTTAGCTTAAGTGCATGAAATAAATTAGACTAATAATCAATTAAAGATTAATTAATTATTATCTAATGCATGATTACTGTAACAAAAAATAGTGTATGATAGTGCTCCTATCCCAAGTGTGTTAAGAAATGGTAAGAGAAATGGTTGTGAAATAGTGAAAACTAGAATAAAAGAAATAGATGGGATATGAGAATCCAAAGGTGCTCAAGGGAACAATTTGTTGGAATATGAAGTCAATTTTATTGTTATTCCAATAGTGATGGATAGTTGACATAGATATCTAGCATTCATGGTACTTGCTTGGTGCAGTCGAAGGCCTACTATACAACCGAAGGTTGTACTGACGAGGGGTCCCAAGGGGCTGTCGTAGCCCCCTTGCATGCTGAAGGCATTTTTGGCAACACCAATTTATTTTTTGGGGGACTCTCTATTTTTGGTCATTTTTTCAAATGTTCAACATGTAGTTGCATGAGTTGCACTTTCTATTTTTGGAAAGTTGTGTTCAACAAGGACTCTGTAACTCAGATTTCTTATACTCTATTGAAGTCTCATTTTTTGTAACTTTTTTACAAGATTGTTGTACTTGTGAATTTCCTGAGAAATAAAATATAAAAGATCTTTGCTCATGGTTTTTTCATAGTATAATTTTACCAGGCTTTCCACATAAATACTATGTTAAAATAGTTCTTATTATTTTTTTCTATTTTCTATGTTGTAAATTTTCTTACACAATTTAACAAGAGAGATACAATAACAATACAAGGATAATAACAATGATAATAAAAATAATAATATCACCTAAGAGGTCTTGAGGAAGCCAAGAAGATAAGAGAGATTGAAAAATAATGTTGTAGGAGTGTTGTAGTGAGATGTACAGCTTGAGAGAGTTGTGTAAACTCAAGATAAAGCCCAAAGATTCCCAAGAATGAGAAATTTAGTTCAAAATGAAAGAGGAGGCAAGAGGAAGAGGTTGACAAGTTGTTTGAAATCTTCCTAAGTAGTTTCCATTGACTTGGGAAAGTGACAAGTGGTGCAATGTTAAAAAATGACCACCAAACAAGAAACTATTTATGTGATGTTCTAGTGCATCTCACAAATGTTTGCACATTGTGCTAGTGCACAATTTTTTGGGATAAAAATGATGAGACACTACCAAAAGACAAGGATAACACAAAGGTGACATAAAAAAGAGAACACATGAAATAATGTCTAAGCACCTTGTGAAGGAGAAAGGCTAATGTAAGGGTTAAAATTATCTTAGAAAGTACACTAAGGAATGGACACCAAAGATAGCCCAAAATATAGTGTGAAATTGTAAGGTTATACATATTTTGATGTTAAAAAATGTATGATGCAAGAGCATCTAGGTCCATGAGTAATATTACATCACAAAATATAAAATACAAGCTGATTGAGAAGATTTTGGTCTTTTGTGTGTGTGTTTTTTAAAAGATGACATGAATGAATGAGTCTCGGGAATTACAAAAGCATTCCAAGTAACTTCAAAATCAATAGTAAAAATATAATTACATCTTTGATAACAACACATTTTAGCTTTGACAATAACCTCACTTTGGTAGCAAGTGAATTCAACAACAATTGGGATGAATTTGATAGAAAGGAAATAATTAAAGGTGGCAAAAATCATTCATGATAACATTAAATCCAAGGGACATGATAGCATTGTCTTTTGTTGATCTAATGTTAGGATCTATGGCAATTGCATGTGTTTGCTTAATGTTTACAAAGCTTAATTTAAAATTCTTAAAATGTAATAACTTAATTGGAATGCTTAAATGAACATAGCAATAACAAAGTGATGAATAGAATAAAAGAGAGATAGAAGAGAGAAGACAAAACACAAGTTGATAATGAAGTTCGCCAATATGGCTATGCCTTCGGGTCCCTCTCCAACAGAGTGATCGATCCTTAATTACGCTCCAAACTGATTACAAGGTATCAACGAAATACAGTGTCGAGTCTTCATGAGCTTCAAAGTCTTCCTCCTTCAAGTGCAGTAGAGTGACACTCCTTCGATGCACATATTCAAACACTCAAACTCTCCATACAAATTCTCTCATAAGTCACCACTTGCCTCAAAGTCCTAAACTCTCCCCTTTTTATACATAAAATATTCCCAATATGGTTAATAACCATATGATTTACAAAATCAAGCCTATCTCCCTTTACAAGTAAAAATCTTTCACAATCCCCCTTATTTGCAAGTAAAAATCACTAATATCCCCTAATAATCCCCTAAAAACCTTTAAATAATCTTTTAATATCATTTAAATCTTGTACAAGCCCCTTATAATTATTTAAATTTGGGCTATTAGTTTTCACAGAGATTATTATTTTAATTTTAGAGTGTTAATCTTTAAAAATTAGGGAGATCTGGCTTTTAGATAGTCTTCAAAAGGAACCTAGCCCCACATAAGACTCAAAGCTACAAATGGTGTAATAGTGGTAAGAGATTTTGGGGGTGGGAGGTTGGAGGATCAACCCCCCGCCCCCAACTATTTTTAAAACCGTTCTTTGTTGAAACTCAGTGGCACACTTAGCATATTAGAGTGCGATCTTTGGTTGTCAGTAGGCACATGGAATGGAAAATGAGAGGTCACGGGGTCAAATTCCATGAATATTTTAGTAAAATTCTCAAACCAACCTGGACCCAGAGGAGATACGTAAGGGTGCCACGTGGCCATCACATTGGGCCACTTGGCATCCGTTCATTCGTTGTCAAAGACAAGTGGAGCAAACAGTCAACACCTAGTTAGCACCCCGTCACCTACCACATTAGCGTACAGATTGACACATGTCAAGCCTCAATTGGTCCATGTCACCGTTCGTATAGTACGTCTTGCTTCGTCAACATGCTAGTGTCATGTTGACGTCAACATCCATATGGTCTAGTTAGCAAAGTCAACTTGCAACTTTAACTTACCATATCTTTGACGTACAAGCTTTGATTTCGGTGAAATGAGCGACATTGGGATCGTGGCGACAAGCTCTTCATTTTGATGCCAATTTCATCCAGTTCAATTTTTTTCCCTTTTGACCGGCCTCTGGTACCTATTTGACCCAACTTTGATTGAGCATAACTTGAGTGTACAAGCTCCTTTTGACTTCGTTTAAGTTGTGTTGGGTTTAGTATTTCAAGCATTTTGACATGGCGACAATTTTTTGAGCACATGGAACACTTCAAGTTTTGACAAGTATCCACTTAGATCAATTCTCCCCACTAGAGAGCTTTTAGACCTCCAAAAGTTACATTTATTTAGAATTTAAGTGAGGCATGGCCTCCCCACTTGTCCTATATCATTTACCTATCTATACACCTGGCTTATCACCACAATCAGGACTGCAACAATATTGTTGAACATATACATCATCCTATCACTTCCATAAGCATCTACATCAATTGTTACAACTATTAACCAATAACCACTGACTAATATTAAGCTGAATAACAATGAATATACAAAAGCGAATGAATCAACAACATGACTATCTTTCACAACAAGAACATTTTTACCCAAGGGAACCTCCAAATTCCCAACCATAAGTTGAGGACTTGGACCATCAATGCTTTCATTTATTGTTTCCTCATGTTGTATTGTTGGTGTATCCTGCAACAAATGATCATGATTAGCCTTGATTTCCTCCAATTCATGTTTAGAACCACCTGAATTGATAGACATAAGAGACAAATATTTACTTGCATTAATCACCCTTTTCAATTGCCATGTGTTTGCAAAAGATCTACCAGTCTTGATCCTGTGAGAATGTACAATATACTTGATGCCATCTTTAAACAAATGATAATGATTAAATTCTTTGTAAAAAAAAAACCTTTCAATCATACAAATATGAGCTACCCAACACTATCCCGCATACATCTAGTGGAACCACATCAAACTGCACCTCATCAACATACTTGCTTGTGATTGCAAACCTTAAAGTACATTGGCTTGTTACTTGCAATTCATTGTTTTCACAAACCCACCTAGTGGATAAGGTCTCTGATGCAGTTTAGTTTTCAATCCCAAAAACCTTACAATATCTTTTGAGATTAGGTTAATTTGAGATCCACTATCTATGAATGTATCAATTTTAGTGTGCTTAGCAACAACCCTTATGTGAAATAGCTCATTTCTTTTCCTATCTTTAGGGACATCATAGTCTTGAGGAGTAGAAGTACAACTAGCAATAGAAACATTAGAAATAGAATCCTTACCTTTTAATCCCATTGTTGTTATCTTATTTTCATCTTTAGACTCTGAACCAAGATCCATAACAACATCTGCGGCCTCCTTCTTACCTTTATGTTTACGAGCCCATTTTGGATTCAATTCTAGATGCAACTGCCAATAGTGATCTTCATCATGACCTTTCCTTCCACAATGAGAGCATGTGAACTTATCATCCTCCTTAATGGTAGTTGTTTTCTTCCCCTTTTCTATATATTTGGATTTACCTTTAGGCTTAGATGGCTTCTTGTTAGACTTATCAATGAAAGTACTCTTACCTCTTGACTCTAAGTTTGTGGCTTGTACACATACTTCATCCAAATTACTATAATTCAAAACCAAAATGGAATGTATTAGATAAGAATGAAGACCACCTATGTACTTAAGCAATGTGTCCTGGGTGTACAATGGGACATTCAATGCAACAACCCTTTTCCTAAATTCATGGGTGTACTCTTGGATGGTTTGACCTTTCTCTTGCCTAAAAGTTTGCCAGTCCATCATTAATTGCTGCATATGGCCTAAAGGATAAAATTGCTCCTTAAGAGCATTAATTTTTTTTGACCAAGTTAAATTGACTCTACCATGTTGTGAAATTCCTGCCCGAGTTCTATTCTCCCACTAGGTGAGAGTTGTTCCTCCCAATCGAAGAACTTAGCTAACTAGATCCTATAACCATCATCTAAGAGACATTGAACTCTATAGTACACTTCTATTTGTTGAACCCAGTCATCTAATTTCTTAGCATTTAATTCCCCACAATACTTAGGTAGAGCAAATTTTACATCCAATTTAATTTTAGGCTTAGGTGCACCCTTGAAAGGATTAGTAGAAGAAGTAGAATTTGTAGGAGAAGAAGGAGAAGATGGAGTTGGAGGCATTTTTGGAGGCTCTTGATCACCTCCTAGTATTTTCCCTTTGTCCTTTTAATCTTCCTGCATTGACGAGCCTTCTTTCTCAAACCGCTTCTGTTCTTGTCTCTCCTGAAAATGTACTTCTACCATTGCCTTCATTTCAAGAAAAGCTCATTGAAAACTCTTCTCATCAAGCTTCAGACTCTGTCTAGCTTCTGATTCTTCCATCTTTGGAAAAGTTCTTCATTTACTGATCTTAGGATTGTATTCTGCAAGCGTTCCTTCACCTCGCTGGCTCCTGGATCGCATTAGCATCCACTTCTGCAATACTAGTCAAACAAAGCTCTAATACCAACTTGATATGATGTTAGGATCTATGACAATTGCATGTGTTTTCTTAACGTTTACAAAGCTTAATTTGAAAGTCTCAAAATGTAATAACGTAATTGGAATGCTTAAATGAATATAGCAATAATAAAGTGATGAACATAATAAAAGAGAGATAGAAGAGAGAAGACAAAACACAAGTTGATAACAGAGTTCACCAATATGGCTACGTCTCTGGGTCCCTCTCCAACAAAGTGACCGATCCTTGATTATGCTCCAAACTGATTACAAGGCATCAAAAAAATACAGTGTCGAGTCTTCATGAGCTTCAAAGTCTTCCTCCTTCAAGTGCAACAGAGTGACGCTCCTTCGATGCACAGATTCAGACACTTAGAATCTCCATATAAATTCTCTCATAAGTCACCGCTTGCCTCAAAGTCCTAAAATCCCCCCTTTTTATAAATAAAATATGCCCAATATGGTTAATAACCATATCATTGACAAAATCAAGCCTATCTCCCTTTACAAGTAAAAATCTTTCACAATTCCCCTTATTTACAAGTAAAAATCCCTAATATCCCCTAATAATCCCTTAAAAACCTTAAATAATCTATTAATATCATTTAAATCTTGTACAAGCCCCTTATAATTATTTAAATTCGGGCTATTAGTTTTCACAGAGATTATTATTTTAATTTTAGAGGGTTAATCTTTAAAAATTAGGAAGATTCGACTTTCAAATAGTCTTCAAAAGAAACCGAGCCTCGCATAAGACTTAGAGCCACCGATGGAGTAATGGTGGTAAGAGATTTTGGGGGCAAGGAGGTCAAAGGATCGACCCCCGCCCTAACTATTTTTAAAACAAAATTTAAAACCGTTATTTTTCAAAACTCAGCGGCGCCCTTAGCATATTAGAGCATGATCTTTGGGATGTCGGTAGGCGCATGGAATGACAAAGGACAGGTCATGGGGTTGAACCCCATGAATATTTTAGTAAACTCTTCAAATTGACTCGGACCTAGAGGAGCTATGCAGGGGTGCCACGTGGCACCATCTCATTGTACCACGTGGCATTTGTTCATTCACTATGAAAGACACATGGAACAAACAATTAGCGCCTAGTTAGCACCCTGTCACCTGCCACATCAACACCCAGTCATCTGCCATGTCAGCGTACGAATTGACATGTGCCAAGCCCTAATTGGTCCATGTCACCGTCCGTATGGTATGACTTGCTTCGTTAGCATGCCGACGTCATACTGACACCAACATCCATACAGTCCAACCAACAAAGTCAACTTGCAACTTTGACTGACCATATCTTCAATGTACGAGCTTTGATTTCGATGAAACGAGTGGCGTTAGGATCATGGCAACGAGCTCTTCATTTTGACACCGATTTCATCTAATTTTGAAATGATCAATTTTTTGCCCTTCTGACCGGCCTTTGGTATCTGTTTGACCCAACTTTGACTGAGCATAACTTGAGCGTATGAGCTCCTTTTGACTTTGTTCAAGCTGCATTGGGTTCATTTTATCGAGCACTTAAACATGGTGACAATTTCTGGAGCATATGGAACACTTCAAATTTTGACAAGAAGTATCCACCTGGATCATTTGTCTAAACTAACTTATTTTATGTATCATGATTTTTCTTCATTGCATGTAAGCACATTGAAATTCACCTCATACTTGGCATACATAAAAGCACAATCTTTAGGGTTGAGGGCTACAAAGAGTGGTCTTTCTCTTTTTGATGGTCATTTATCTTCACATAGGGGTTGTGTTTTATTTTTCATTTTGGTGGTTGTAACATGCCCAATGTTCTACATAGTAACTTTCCTAGATTTTAACCTCAAGTAAAAATAATAAGCAACTATTCATTAAGAGCCATAAATTTTTTCTTTCAAACTATAAAGATAACATGCATATTTGAAATAATATCGTTTCCAAACTTTTCCATTGCATTATATCAAAGTATTACAACTTCCTTGAAGTAATGATTACATAAAACATGATAACATGACATCATTTTACTTTTACAACCTTTCCATCATATTGGATGCAAAATACAAAAACAAGGCTCCATGGAGCTTACTGGCATAAGAAGTACAAATAGTCTTGGAATATCCTTCGTGCAAATCTTAGTCACCAGTTGATGAGGAGAAGCATCACTCAAGTGCTTTTTTGCTAACCTTTGACTAATTGCGGTCCTTCGTGCAACTATCAAACTAATAGATGGCCCTACCCTCCGACGAAGAGATTGGTTTGGGAACCTCACAATAAAAATTGACCTTTTCTATGCTTGGTGTTGTGTCCTACGTATTTAGATTCTATCACACAATGGCTACAACCTACATATGACATACCTCAACCTAGAATGTAAACCTAGATCACAGTGACTGACAGTGTAAACAATGGCAACTTACACTAGTTTGGCCAAAGTATTTTATTCCTTCATAAAAAGTGGACGTCAAATATATCACCCACCTTCCTAGCTCGATTTATATTGACTATTCATAATCTATGCATAGGCTATCCCCTTCATTGGATTATCCTAACCCCATGAATGACCTATTACCTCTATGCTTAACTATCTCATCTACTAAGTAAAACATAGTACTCTAAGACTTAGCTAGTTTAACCAATTAGCTTTGAAAGCTATATCCTCAATATAATATTTAATCCCTTAATATCTACCTATTCCTTATTACAAAATATATATAAACGCTTCAAACAAAATATATCATAGCACAAAGTGCAACAAGAAAATATTTCCTTTTCCTATAAGATTTAATCATTCCTATAAGATTTAATCAATCTTTCCCTAAAAACAGCTAATATAATATCTCTAATTCAAACAAACAATGTCACGCAATCAATTCAAACATTAAAGAATAAGAAGGAAGAATTCATCATGCCTATTATTTCCATGCTCTAATTGGTTGATCAGAATTCCTTCCTCAACCTTCTCTCAAATCAGAATGCAAATCCCCAAATAAACCTTCTCTCAACTCTCAAGTACTTCTCACAACTCTCAGCCTCACTCAGCTCAATAATGCAGATTATAATTGCTCAGAAAAATACAACATGAATGCAGAAGATATATGTGTGTCCTTTAGAGGTTGAGAACACCTCTATTTATACACTGGAATTAGCAACTAAAGGCTAGAAACAGGGCATTAGAATGACACTCCTCAGCTAAAGAAATTTGACTCAACATTCAAAAGAAAAGGTGGCAACTTAATTTGTTGCACAACAAACACATAAGTAGCTTAAAAGGATGAGTCGAAGCAATGATAGACAACAAGAATGTTGCTCATAAATGCCAGGCAATTTCCTCCTACAGGTCGACTTACTTGGCACAACCGAGTGCTTGACTTATTCTGCATTTCACCAAATGCTTCACATTTTGGAAATTCATAATAATGAATAGAATTCTATTCGATTTAGGATTTTAACTGTTGGCACCACATTTACACATTCATGCCATAATACTTGGGTCGATGTTCTCAGTTTTGACTTAGTCAACTCCCATTTTATGTATATTCATTTACTATTGTTTTGTTGACATAGTCTATATAGCTAAGTTCACATGTTGGGAGTAATGGCAACATAAGAACTTATTTCATGTACTATCCATAATTCACATACTTTAAATGTTAAAGCTGCACTTGTATCATATACGCATTGCTTTCACAACACATGTTATAATGTTGCACACATTGCTTAACATATACTTTACTTTATATGCTTTGTGCTGATTAAATAATCCAACATAATCAAATATACTTGATGACTTTATACATTTATATATAATACATATATAACACATATATAATATATATATGTGTATATACGTTTGTATATATATATCATGATTCATAGGTTTACATAACACATAATTCGATAATCAAATACATATTAATATATCAATTTAGGTATGTGTATATATATATATTAACATACTGGTATGGACGTATCCTTTCTATCGATACATACTCGTAGGTTAATACATACATATATATATGTATATTCTTATATACTATACATATACATATATATATACCACACCTTATATTAAAACACATATAATCGTAGTCTTATCGATCAAACATGGTATGCATATATATGTATGTACATATCTCTGTGTTCGAATAACATTCCCATATGTATGTGTAATCCGTACATGAGGATGCATAGATATATCTATTTATGTATTCTTATGCAATTTGCTCATGCGTATGAGCTTCCAGTTGACACATGCATATATACATATATATACATATTATGCACATATGTTTTGTCGATCGATTATAAACACACAAAGAAGAACTCTCATAAATCAAAGAGACTAAACACTTAGACTCCTAAACAAGAACATTTAAAAATATAAATGCAAGCATGACTAAAGATAACTTACTATTTCCCAAATTTTATCCCGACTTGACCAAACTAGAAGTGTGTGTGTGAAAGCTAAGTTTAGGTCTTTTATCAAAGGTTACCAGACCAAGTTCTTCTCCCTGAGTGATACTTCCCCTTTCTTCAGGAGGCTTGATTCAATTCCTGCATCCAACTTACACCTTGGAATGGTAGTTAGCTAAAAACAATATATCTATTTGCATCATATATTTTCATAACATAATAATGAATCAACATTTATTCTTTATATTTCTAAAACACATAAAGCACAAGTACATTTATTTCAAGCATTTTCACCTAGTAGCAACACAACGGGGTGTAACAGTGGTCATTATGGGTCTCATGATTTTTATTGATTGTATGTCATCTTATTGACATTCACCTTATACTTGGCATGCATAAAAGCATAAGGTTTAGGGTAGAGGAGTGCAAAGGGTGGTCTTGCTCTTTTTGGTCGTCATTTATCTTCACATAGGGGTTGTGTTTTATTTTTCATTTTAGGTAGTACTAGGGTTATAAACCATTACCGTTTAGTAGTTTTTCATCTTTGGTGAAGTGGTGAATATTCCTTTTCATGTGTGTAGACATTTCACTCATGATGTTATCTATTGGCAACTATGTAGATCATTGGATTTCCTAGTTGTTAGAGAAAATGATAAGACTATTACCTAAAGAATATTTGAAGATTATTTGATCAATAAAGGAAGAGGATTTTTTTGGATAATGTAGACACCTAAAATTTGACCATACTTGACCACACCTAATTTTAGCCTATCTTAAGCCATTAATTAAATAAATATTTATTATTTATTTAATTAATTTACCCATCACCTTTATCCCCCACTTTCATTAGATAAATTCATATTTATTTAATTAAGTCAACCTTATCCCCAAATCTTCCAAATTAATTAATTAATTTAGGCTAATTAATCCCCACCATATTTTCTTCCAATATTTAATTCCACTTTATCTCTCAATATTTGTCCATTTAATCATATCCATTGATTCCATTCACAAAGATCACAATCTAAAATTTTCATCATGTGACAAGTATCTCTCCCACCTTTATCCTCTCACATGTGAGAGGATGTAAAAGTCCATCTAACTTTGCATCTTAACCATCCATTTCGTACTAGATCTCCAAATATCAACCATTTACATAAGGATAAGCCCTAATCAAATCATAAACCTAACCCTTATCCCTCATGTGACACTTGTCACATGCCTACAACTTTGGGAAAAACTTTAATCCTCCATCAATCCTAGCCATCCATCAACCAATCCATCTTGGCCTTTTATTTCCCTCATGGAAATTCTATAAATTAGAGGCCTCTAACCCCATTTGGACATCCACTTTCATCATAGGGTTATGTTGTTGCATTTCTACGCAATCCATCTTTATCATATCCTCATGATAGCCATTTGATCACTCAATCATCCCAATCATACTATCATGATGTTGGTTTCATATGAAACCACATTCCTCCATCAACACATCAAAAGAGAAAATCAAATGGAGTTAGGGTGCACTCTACTTCAGCTCTATCTAAGGAGAAAGAAGGGTTTTAGATTAAGGTATTGTGTGTGTATTGTATTATATTCTATGCTATTTACCTTTAATCTTTTCTAGTCTTTAGATAGTTATAGTGGGATCAAAATAAAAATAAAAAACATTGATCTTCCTAGAGAGAGAGCGACCCTTAGAACATTTGTTAAAAAAAGGGATGTATTGGGAAAAGAGGGAATACCTAGATTAGGGGAGGATTCATTCATTTTGGGCATAGAACAACCCATTTGCTAATTTCAATGTGCATAATGAGTTTTGACTATTTTGTACTTGTTGCAGGCCACAAAGGCACGTGTTTCATAATTTAATGAATGTAGTCATATTTTGCTTATGTTTGGCATATGAATTTGTAGGTAAATTTTTAATTAAACCACCTTCTCTAAATTGAATCAAGATCTCTACCTTGTAAAATGATAAGTTTACAAGTTTGGGGTCAATTTGTGACTACAATTGTGTACTTATGTTGCATATTCATCTTGGCAAATTGTAGGGTGTCATCTTGTAACTTTTCTTGTTGTATTGTTCTTTGCTATCTTTCTTAAAAATTGGGGATTGACAATAATTATGAATACTTGGTAGGGTTGTCATATTATCGAGTCATGAGGGTAGTATGCCTTGATTAACCCCTTTGAAATATAACAATATCGAAAACAACAAAAGCACCTAAGATGCCAATTTTTCCTATTTTTATTGCTCAAAATTGAAGAGTGTTACTATTATGTGCTCTCTCGAATAATTAATCTTTTTTCGAATGCTTATGGACTCTAGGATGATTACAATGAATGCATTGAATATCCTTATATACTAACATATAAATTTAAATTGCACCAAAAATGTATTTAGCTAACTCAAGGCAAAAGGGTAAAAGAGGTGGGTTAGACAAATTTAAATTTTAAATTTTGAAGGTACAAGTTCTGAGTTAAAAAGTCTCCCCTCCTTTCATAGGCTCATTCTAGAATGGAGCAATGATTAGAATCAAGTGACAAATTGGTAAATGGAGGCAACTACATATATAGATGCAATACATAGACACATAAGAAAAATGTATTAAAAAAACTTATATAGACAAATAAAGTAGAATTCAATATTTAAATATATATGTACTAAAGAATGGAAAGATTAAGAAAATAAACCCAATTTTACACCTTATATTCTTTAAAAAAACACAAAATTAACTCAAAACAATATTAATATACAAATTTCACCATTTACATAAAACCCAAAAAATTCCTTCCTCATTGGTTAAGGAAAATAATATAAAAATTAACCCCAAACAAAAGCGTGAAGATGGTGTCGTTGTCTTATCCTCATAGCACGGATCATCATGTCCACGCCACATAAGACAAAGACAGATTTTGAAATAGTTCATGCACATGGGACAGACGCTTAATCCAACCGCCACCTAATAACATGCACGTTACCCCTACATGCCAATCATTCGAATTCACACTCCAAATTCTTCATTTCTCTCAACTTTTTCCTTTATGTTTAGCAAAATTTCTTTCAAGTGAGACACTATGTAAGTTAGAACAATTCTAGTGGTGGTTGGATCAACCAAAAAAAAATGTCGAAAGAGTTGAAAAGAGAGGAAAGAGCATGTGTGAGGGTTAAAAAAGTCTTTGGATCCGCTTTAGACATGCCACCTACATTGACAAAATGTTGCCTTACATTGTATTTTTTGGGAATAAACAATAAAAATAATTAAAGATATTAGATTTTCACAGTTTATATTTGTGAACAAGATTTTTGGAATAACTGTGTGCAATTTTTTACATCAGTTTATTTCAGAAATCTTGTTCACATCTATCATGGACTAACAAAATGTTACTAACAGTTTATATTGTTAAATAATGTGTTTTTTCTAGATTTTATTGGGTATAATTTGTTTGCATCAATGTTTGGGATCACACTCCGTGATACATTATCGGATCTTAGCTCTTTTCTCATTCTGATGATGGATCATAGAGTACGATGGATCAAGTACTAAGCAAATTAGATTTATATCCGTTGAGTTTCTTTTAAATATTGTTAGACCGTTGATGGCTAAAGACCACAATGGGATTCTAAAAAATACATGTAAAGTGAAAGTGGGCCGTCTTTTAACTTTGAATGGAGGAAAAGGCAAAAGGAAGGATAAGAATCCAACTCAAACTCCCCAAGCCTTTTGATGCTCTCTTTTAATTTAATTTAATTTTTTTTGACTACTTTTGCTTTGCCTTTTATTTATTTATTTGTCGATATTTGGCATTTATGTGTCGTAATGATCTCGCCCATGGTATGTACTTTGCCCTTTTTGTTAAAGCACAACAAGACCATCTTTTTAGATTAACGTGGATTTAATTGCCATTATAATTTTTTTATTAAAATTGATTGTTATTTATTTTATAAAATCATAGTAATTTTATTTAAATGGAGATATAAAATATTTTTTATTATAGATAAAGAAAGATAAATATTAAGTTTAAGAATATTTTCATTATTATTTTTTATTTTTATTTATTTGTTTTATATAAAAAATATATATAAGTGATATGTTTTTATATAAAAATTGGTAATTAATTAATTTTGATTAAAGTTTATTTTATATATTTCAAATATTTGAATTCGATTTATAGATTTTTTATTCTTTGACTTAGATCAAATTTATAATTATATATTTAAATTTTGTTTAGATATGTAGTTGTGGATTTAACTCTCAAACTTTTAAATTTAAATTTAATTTTGGGTCCACATTAACCCCTTCTAATTAGTCGTTATTATATCAACATTGACATCAATAGCAATAGATTAAGCATTTTGCATGGTTGTTTCATTTGCCTTCAAACTTGTTCAAATAGCTAAATTGATTCAAGGAGTTTGAGTAAGATGAAACTCTTTGCACGACAAATTCCAAAGATATTTATAAATACCTCCATTTTTTTAGATAATAAAGACAAACAAAATTTTGAATGTCAATAGTATCTAGATCAAAATTGTAATAGAGGGTCATTTTTGTAGGGAAAACAGTTTAGATTCATAATAAAAGGTCATACTTGTACAATCAAGATTGACCTTATACAAGTTTTGAGAACAACCTAGTTCAACTTTTATCATTATGCTTCAAACACATATAAGTTTAAACTATTTTAAACTATAATTCAAAAAATATGATCAAAATAATGAACAACTATCTATCAACCATCAAAATTAATTAAATCCATCATTATTCCTAATTTACAAAATTCTAATATTTTTTATATAATTTAATTAAATTATTTATTATATTCATCATACCTAAAATAATTCATTTATTTCTTTATCCTAAGTCTAATCCCTTTTAATTTTCTTATCAACATTAGATTATATTAAGAAATCAAAAGCCTAAAATTATAGTTAAAACTATATATTACATCGACTATTCTTTCTCTTAATAACATATCCTTCAAAAATTATACCATGTCTTAAAAATTAAAATTATATTTTTCATTAAAATAAAAGTTTAAATATAAATAAACTAAAATAAATTTAAAATAAACACTTTAAAAGTTTGAAAGATCACTTTATAAAAGATATGTGTTCATTTAACCTTAAATAAAATAAGATATCTAAATACATGATATATTAATTTGCAATAATAAATTTGAAAAATTAAGAAAATAATTTTAATTATTTTTTAAGAAAAAATATTATGATAATGATACTTGGGAGTCTTTTGTTGATACTTTGGATTCCTTGATGTATGGGGTAAATTAGATGATTGGAACCCCCTTCTCTTTCTATTAGTGCATTAGCTCTTGTCACATAACAACCATTTTTATATTTTATTTTAGACTTTTTCCCATTTGAACTTTAAGGATGTGACTTCTTCCACCCACTTTTTTTTAATGAATCATATTATTGTATAAATAATAATAAAGATTTCTTACATATTTTCATTTGTTTTCTATTTACTAGATTAACTTATATTATATCTATAAATATTTCTCTTAAAACCTATATTCATAAAATTATCACTTCATATTTATTCTAAAATTGATTTTAGATGTACTTTATTATTATCATATCAATATTCTACATATATAGTTGTCATAAAATATGAGAAAAAATAATAAATAAAATAATGTCGAATACAAATATTACTGTTATTTTATATTAAATATTAAAAAATAGATTAATTAAATAAAATCAAATAAGTATAATCAATTTAAAATAATTAAGTGTAATAAATAATTAATAAATTGTGCTTGTTATTTTAGGAAATATAAACGTGAGGGATATACTTAGCATGAGGATTAAAGCTAGTGTCAAAAAAGAAGATTTGAAATATGTTTGATGTCTAATATTTAAACAATCCTTTTTTATTAGTGAAGTGCCTAGATCTCTATGTTGGATATTTGTTTTATAAGAGGACACATTCACAAATCTAGAATGAAGTTGTCATAGAGTTATACTTTGGGTTTGAACTTGTCTCGGCAATGCATTCTATTCTATAACTTGTCTAATGTATGATAGTCTACTGTACACTTTCAGATTGAAAACAAGAGACATGCATCTAAGTATGTAGACTTGTTACTTTTATAGTACAACAAATTGAAATATATCACTATTAATTGCTTTGTGGAATGAATGAGTGTTCTCATATGATTAGAACGAATGCATTGGATGCCTATAAATACTGACACATGACATCATATTGTGCCAAAAATGTGTTTAGTTTGTTCAAGATGGAAGAACATATGACACTAGTTAACCAAATTTTAATTTTGAATTTTCAAATAGAAGGGGACAAGTTTACAACAACAAGGTCACTCTTACAATTGTAGACTTGTCTTAAAATGAGTTAAGGATCAAACCTAAAAATAAACGGTAACTAAAAGTAGATGAATTAATAAAAGTAATAAATAATTAGACAAATCAAATGTATAAGAATGTATATAAATAAAATAAGACTAAGTATATAAATAAATATATATATACCAAATAAACAACTCCATACAAAATAATACTAATTATCACTCTAGACATACATTAAGACCATTCCTTAAAGTAAATACAAAACTAAATTAAAAATAATAAAAATATATATTTTACCGTTTTATGTTTTAATATTACAAATTACTGTCAAAACTTGAATTTAATGATATAATAAGTGAGGAGTTACTTTAAACTAGTTGGATGAGGTCGGAACAAGTAAGTACAAATGCAATGGGATTTGAACCCAAGTTTTATTTGAAATTACAGTGGGTACTAACAAAACATAATCCAATTAAAATGATGTTAAAGAGCAATAGGGCCCTTCAAAACTGAGGAAGTGACAGACAATATACACACAAAAACAGGGGCCCTCTCCCTGCAACAAAGTCATCACATTCCACACTCATGCAAATCTGATTTTCCTAAATAAAAAATCCACCCACCTTACCCACAGTTATTATCACATTACACATTTGGTGGATCTACCAAAACCTCAACCATGATTCAAAATGCGGACTCAAAACACAACCAATAAAAAATTGATAAAAAATTTGAGTTCCGCCGACTGGCGGGAACGACAACAACAAAAAAAAAATATAATAACCCACTAGTGTGACGCTTTTTGTTCCTTAAGTCAGTTTTGGGAAATCTGAGCACACGCTTTTTCTGAGCAAGTTTTTAAAGCATAATAAATAAATAACACCCAATAATCCCGAATCACTGCATTCTTCTCTTATTCTATACGAGGCACATTGCGAGCATTCGACACAGTCTCTTTTCCGGTACAAATGGCTTCCAAAATGGTGGTCTGGAGATATTTCACGGCCCCGGTTTTTAGAAACTGTATTTAGCTCAATCAAGGGCAGTTTTAACGTAGTCTGGGAGATTTTTAGAGGATTTTTTGAACCTATGGCGAGCATGGCGGAGCCTAATCGGAAGAGTGATATTCCGCCGCCGATTATTGGGAAAGCAGGGCGATATACTGTTTTTATCAGCTCCCCTCCCATGGCTTCTCCCAGGTCTTCTCCAAGGCCCTCTCCAAAGCTTCCTACAAAGCTCTCTCCAAAACCCTCTCCAAAACCCTCGCCTAAACCTTCGAAGAATGTGGATGTGGAAGCCCAGGCTTCTCCGACAGCTACTCTGTCGCAGCAATCCAAAATACCGCAGATGTTGCCGGATTCCTTTTACACCAAGGTTTCTGATACAATTAGCAAAATCCAAAATGGTATGCTCTTTGAGATCTTGGCATTTTTATAAATATCTGAATTATATTGGTATACAATTTTTGTGGCTTAGTACGACTAACTTTAATGTTGGTGTAGTGCCAGTTTAAATGACATTGATAGGATCTACAAACATGGGTCACGCTATAATGTGGCCCATAATGTGTATACCAAGGCTTTGGAAGAGGATTATTGCTAACCCTAGAATGCACGCCTTTGATGGAGAAATGGGTCGTCTCACTACAGAGTAGTTGCACCATAATGTGCACCGTAATCGTCACATCACAACCTTATTACTTCATTACATTCGTGTTACACTAAACTGTACACCATATTTACTATATCCTGTCACATCTCTACCAGAGTTCTGGTTCTTACTAGAATGCAGAGAATATGATCTTAGAGGACAGTGTTACCCATCACTATCATATCACAACCCTTTTGGAAATATTGAAATCTTAATTTAGTTTGTTTTTTGGAGAATTGCAGTGTTTTGTGTGGTGGTTTATTACATTATAACTATAATGTGCACCGTAACCAGAATACCATAACTTTGTCAAATCTCTGCTGGAGTTATGCATCATTTTATCACAGCACAGAGGATACGATCCTTTGATCCTCTTATTGTCCATTTCCTTTGACTCCCAATCTTTTGTTCTTTTCTAAAAATCTTAATTAAAGTCTTCTTTTCCCAAAATTACAGTATTTTTTGTGTAGTGGTTTATTTCACTAAAACCTCATTTTGTGTCTGCTGATCTTATCACTGTAGAAGGATTTTGATCCACAATCATGCGCGTATAAAATTCTTTGGACTCTAAGAATTGAGATTTTTGTGTAGTGGGTCAATACTAGGAATTGCTACAAAAGCAAATTGTTGAGGGCTTTCTTTTTGTAGTGTATGTTCTTGTCTGAGTTTATTGTTGAATGTGGATATTTTGTTTTGCTTGAGAGTTTGATTCTATTGGGGTGATTTACGTGGTGTTCAGTTTATTATTGGTGTGCTTAATAAGTTAATTCAGATTAGGCCATTAATTGTACGTGCTTATTGTGCAGCATACACAAGAGTGGATGAGGTTCTGGCAGATTGGTTTGGGCTAAATCAATCCAAGTATCAGTGGGCTCTGAATGAATATCTAGAAAGGAAAGAAATGGTATACAAATCATTTGCATTTTTGTCTCTTTTTAGTATTTTTCCAAGTCTAGTTTGCCCACTGCAATGCTTAAAATAAGTCAGCTTCTGTTTTTTTATGTTTTGTTTGGATTTTCCATATTGAATGAAGTTAAGTGGCCATTAGTTGCTATAGTATATGGCTGTTTTGGCTCACTTCCTGATTATATTGGGATCACATCCTCCTTTATTTCCTTGCTGCCTTGCATTTTACTTTTTGTTATGCTAAGTTATTTGCATTGATGCTTGCTTGATTTCCTTTTTTATAGATGCGAGGATGCCTGTGATTGTTATATAGCTTAATATTTCTGGACTAATAGATGGCATTCACTCTTTTACATGTATGTTGATTGTCTTGCGATGATATCTTTTGCAGGAAACAGAGGATGGGAAACCAAGGGAAGTAGTAGTTAAAGGTCAAGAAATGCAGCAGGTTCCTGAGCAGGTTATGAAGGTGAATATTCTCTCCTTTTCTATAGGATTTGTGGTTGTGAGTTGTGACCATGGAAAGTATTAGAACATACAAGAAATTTAAGTATTGCACTTTCATTCCTTAAGGGAAATTAATGGCAACCCTTTAAAATATAGTCTTAAAAGTGTGCATGGTGTGGTAAATGGTCTTCAATGATTCTGATTCATAGGAAGATTCTGACTTTGCAACATTTCAGTACTGTTAGAACATTATCCCAGAGAAGTTTTCCATGTGCGATCTCCTTCAGTTCCAGAGTTCTCTGTTTGACATGTCTGGGGAACTAATTTTTGTATCAGTCCTCAATCATAATTAACTTAAGTAATATGCATGTCTATCTAGTCATTGCATTTGGACAGTAGTTTGGTTTTGTTTGTAAATTTCCAGCTGCTGGTTGCACACCTGCATGATTTTTAGGGTGACAATTTTTACACTCTTGTTGGTGTACTTGTTGAGATTGCAAGCAAAAGGTTGGGGAATTTGAAAGTGTTTTCATGCAATGAAGAGACAAATTTTGTTATCCAAAATACGTGTTGGTTAAAAACATTTATAATACAAATATGTCATAGGCAATGAATGTTTGAGTGAGCCACATGAATGCAAATGACCTAAGATTTATCTTCATTATCATCATCATAAGAACTAAGTCCAGAATTAGAACTCATCATCATCATAAAACTAATCCCAGAATTATAACTCATCAACTCTTGCTAAATTAAACAATTTCTGGTTGTTAAATTCCAAGGATTAAGAACTTATTTTGAAGAAACCCCTTTTTGACAAAAAAACAATCTCCAGGTTTAGTCATTGAATACAATTTTCACTACTTTAGAGGAAAATACCTTTTATATTACCTTACATGTTGCTCAAGCCTAACTTATTGTGAAGCAGATCTTTTAGTTAATTAAATCATAGCAAGTACAAGTACAAGGTTTTACAGTTTCTTTGCTAGCATGAGGCTTAATGCAGTCAATACTTGTATGATGTATCAAAAAATGCAGTAATATTTACATCTTGAAGACAGAAGTGTTAATATTAGTGGCAAAGTGCAAAATCATTATTAATGAATTTTCTGGAAAGGTCATCTGACTCCTCTCAGGACACAGATCTTTCATCAAGCAGAGGGTATAGAATCTGGGGTCTTGACTTCCTCACCCTTTAACTGCTCGAGGATTTCTAAGGTGTTAGAAGAGGAAACCTTACTATTTTAGTATTTTTTGTCATAAAAATGTAAAGACTTTTGTAAATCGCTGTTGCTTCATTGGTTCCTCCCATGAATACTGGCCCTTGACTTGTTTCCTTGGGGAGAGCAGGTTGGGCTTTTAACTCACCTTAGAATATGCCTCTTTTGTGTTTGGGGCTTAGGTGTTGTTGCTAGTTGGCATTGAAGGCTTAGCAACTGAGATAGACATTGCTTTCTTGGATTCTGGCCTGCAAACTTTTGCTAACTTGGCTAGTGAAGATGAGGTCTTGGGCGGAACTGGCAGGGACTTTTTAGTGGCGGGGCTCAAGTCTTTCTAAATTGATGAAATGCCCTAGGTTTGAGCCTTTTGGACATTTGTGCTAAATAATATAATAAATTATGTGCACATAACTCGGTACTGGATGGCTCCTTAATACATTGAAAATAATTTCAGGCATGTCTGTAATGTGCCTAAAACTGGAAATCTGATAATACTTAAAAAAACTGAAGTACAAAACAAAGTATCTGAAATACAACTCTGGAATTTTCTTTATTGTCTTTTCAAAATTACCGAGCATTGAAATTTCACCAAAATACTCACCCAATGTAAAAAAATTTGATATAACTGTGCTACAATTTGAAATTAAATTTATAGGTGGTACATTAAAACGACAAGATGCACTGTAGGCTCCTCCCCAGTAATATCCAAGTCTAAAACACATTTTATTTACAGTTTAAAGGTCTTTATTTATTCAGGATTAACCTAAGATTCCTTTTTGCCACCTGGAGGATCAGTATATTCAACTGACATCTCCTTAATGGGTGCAAAACTAATGGTAACTGACCCACAATTACCATCTAATGTTTTAATGATTAATTGCTGATTTATTCCTGCAAAATTGACAGTGACTGTTGGCTGTAGATCTGCTGGTGGCATAAGTGATATCTAACTGATGATTTAGTAATTTATGTCTGCAATACTGACACATAACTGTAGGCTTTTTAACTGCCGGCAGGTACATGATATATGAATTATTTCATTGCTGCTGCTGCTGCAGGACTGTCATTTTCTGCATTGCTGATTTATTCTCACAGTAAAGGCATGCTAATGTTAAACAAAAAGAAGTCTAACTTAATCTTCATATTGAGCATGCCGATGCACTTTTATCAAAATAATTATTAGTTTGTTAAATGCAATATGCGATGCTTCTAAATTCAAATTAATAATTATTTTCGTGAAAAGTGAATCCAGCATTCTAGATAGATGTTTCCTCTAACTGCAAGGTACAGAACTGCCCCCATTTCCTTGAATTGGTTTTCCTTCTAGGATGGTAAATAGTAGATTTCCAAACGGGGAATACAAGTGAACACTACCTTATTCATGTATTTAACTGTCAAAATTGTATGGATCGCTTAAAACTAATGATAATAGAAATTTTTCGTTTAATTAATCAAATACAAGTGAACACTACTTTATTATGGTTTTGAGTTCATCATTTTGGGTATCACTTAATCTTCATTTTTTCTATTATCATTAGTTAAGTGCATCTGAACAACACCAGAATAACATATGGGAAGTTGCTGAAGTTTTAGGTATAGATGAATCTGAAAGTATTTCAGGGTTTTATGGTCTTTTTATTTTTGTCTCTCTTGATCTAGCTTGGTTGGACTTGTGGTATTTATTAATTAAATTGAATCGGTATTAAGAGCTAAGTTGTTTTTTGAATGGAGAACATGCCTTTAAGTAAATTTTTTTTGATATTGTTTACATATATTGACTTTGCAGAGAGAGGACCAGCCGTCTCCTTGAAGCTTATGGAATTTTGCACTGCTGAAAAGATTTCAGTATCTCTGTATAGTTACCTGAAGCTTTATATGGTGTTACTTAGTGACTGAAAAACATACAACGATGAATGTACATCCAAACTTGTTTTTATCCAAGCAAGTAAATTCTAGTTACTTGAATGAAGTGCATTTTCTGTGCTGCATGTTATATTTGCTCTGTTCTTTTTCTGTGCAACATCTGATAAGCCTGGGGACAAAGGTTTTCAAACTTAGTACAAGCAAGAGTCTCACTTGTATAAGAGATGGTGCACAAGGATTATACAGACCGTTAACTAGGTACCTTTTTCAATAATTTCATATCAGGTATATAGCTGGAGAAACAGTTCAATTGTTTGATAGGCTGTGGTATGGCCAAGATTATTGTCATTTGTTTTATACGATTGAAGACCATGTATTCAGCCACTAAAAGTCTTGGGAAGAATGTAATACTAATTCTGAACCTACTCTCTGAGACAGTATGATCATCATTATGGGTAATCAAAGTTTTTGGATTGTTCAACAGATACTGCTCTTTCTGTTTATGTAGATATGATTTTTCTAAGCTGTTAATTTTATATGAGTCATTTTTGTGATCATATTTGTTTATGTTACCAATCAGTGTTATTATATAGAAATGAATGTTAGTTATTGGTAAACCCTCTTAACCCTTAAGAGGGTACATTTGTCATCAATTTCTAAGACCTGAAGAGGGCCGCACGATCAACTTAAAGGACTTGGTCCCAAGCAGAGTATCATTTTAACCGTTGAAGGCTATTAGAGAAGTTAGTACTTAAATGAATACATCCCGAAAGAAATAACAAGGGCTCTAATATAGAGAATTTGGGGTATTTGAGCTACAATACACAATCCTGAAAGAAATCTCGAGGGCTCTTCTGTAGAGAATTTTGTGCTATTTGAGTGACTATACACAAGTTTTGGTTTGGTTCGATGATTGTTTACTTCTGAAAAGCTATTCAACCAGGAAGGACAATTACAAAGAGAGTGGAGCTATATTAATGATGAGAGCAAGCTTCTGTTTCGTTGTCATTGTGTCAAATGTTCCATGTTTGACAAGCTGAAGTTAGACAAAATTTAAGATGTCTTCTTCAATTTGGATGCTAAAAAGAAAAATAGAACAGCTTAGATGCCAGAGAAGGGAAATAAAAAGTTTCAAGCTTATGACTTCTTGAGGTTTGCAAAAATGGGCCACTAACCTGTGGAGAATTTTTTGTTACAGCTTTTGCTTCATGTTGAAAGACATGGGCTTTTTCCTATGCTCCCCCAAGTTTTCAAGATTGAGATGGCAGGGGATGGGGGGATGTGATTTCAGGACGGGTTTTTTGGGTGAACATTTTTTTGGGGATGGCAGGGGATGGGGAGATGTGATTTCAGGACGGATTTTTTGGGAGAACACTTTTTGGGGATGGCAGGGGATGACTATTAAAATAAAAGAAAATCTAGAAGTACAGCAGGGGGCAGTATTAAAACAACAGAAAATTTTAAAATAAAAAAGATATCAAATATTCATATGGATACATTGGTAAGCCATTTATCATAGATATTGTAAAATCTTTAATTCATAACATTAGACTTGAGTATACAAAATTTAATAGCTTTCATTGTCAATATTCATATATATTATATGAAAGTTGCAACAAAATATATTCAGAAGGCTGCAAATTTCAACTATAAAATGGCAAAACAGCTGTCTCTAATCAACATCTAGTACCATTGCAATTTTGATTCCATACAAATGGGATGAACCATCTGCATGAAAAGGTGATGATTTCGTTGGTCTAATGTTCTATACCTGGATGAAATATCAGCCGTAGATTGATAATATCAGTAACATGAAAAATGCCATGCCAGCTAGTGCATAATTCTTTTTAACATGAACACTTTGTCAAGGAAAACCCCTATACGGCTGCAACAGTCACAAACTTGATCAAATTAAGGTTTTCCCATTTAAAGTTGTATTGTACAAACCTGCGATCAAGAAGATACAGCTGCAACAGTCTTGACACCAGACTTTATCAGTTTAAGGTTTTCACTTTTTGAAGTTATATTGTACAGACCCGCGATAGCAAGTGTGTAGATTGATAACATGAGCATATTCTGAAAGTTATCTTTTGAAATATATTTTTGAATTTTCTCTCTTAAATTGGCCTTAAAATTTGTTCATATTAAAATATATTAACTAAATTTACTCATTTATTTTTGGTATATATATAATCATTTGTTGCTGATACATTGGTTGTAGAAAATTGGCATAGTTAGGTTGAACCTACAATTAACCATCAGACACAAGGATTGAGGTTTTCCATTACCTTGGTGTACCGTATAGGCATTGAATATCACTTGTATGGACTAAGATGTCAATAACATGAAAAATGTTTTCCAGAGTTTTAACTCCATTAAATGAACACTGTTAGGAAAAGGCCTTCATACAACCATAACAGTCCTACTATATTGATTAAAGGGATTTCATATCACGACAGTACCATACGCATTTGTGACAACATCAATAATGTAAGGATTGTAAAATCGAAATCCTAAAATTATATTTTCATGTGTGTTACTTTTACAGCACACTTCAAACATCATATGGAAAATAAGCTATGTATTTACATTTAATGTTTTAAGGTTGATGGTTCATCTCAATTGTATGGAGTAAAAAAGTGATTCAAATCATGCATGCATTTGAGGTGATGGCTAGCTGTCTTTGGGATAGTAGGGACATTTGGACATCCCCTAGCCATCCACTAATGTACGTAGACATTTCCTAAAAAATACAAGTACTTGAAATGTTTTTTGTTTTTTCACACATGTAGGGATGGGATGGGGATGTTTCCTACTTATCTCTTGTTCATCGAAATGTCCCATGTAGGGAATGGAATGGGGATGTTTCCTACTTATCTCTTGTTCATCGAAATGTCCCCTGTAGGGAAGGTGGTTTAGATTTGGCAAGGGAAGGTGGTTTAGATTTGGCAAGGGATATGTCTCTGGGGAGCATAGGTTTTATCAATAGAGAGTTTGATAATTTAATAATTTGGAGAATTCTTCTACTACTTCAATAATTATTTGTGTAAAGGTGAAAAATGCATACCTTGTGCTTTTATTGATTCACCTTGGCCTGCTTGATTAGTGTGCAAAATGGTTTCTTGAGCTTTATCCCCAAATGATCCAAGGACTTGGATTTGATTTGCTATTATAGTTGTTCATTGCTTTTGGTCACTTTTGCCGTGCGAAAATGAAGTTAGCTCATTTCAGTGAATTAGATGGCATGAATTTTACACTTGGACTTTCAATTTAAAGTTTTAAAATTGGATGCATTTCCCTCACTTCCATTTAGTTTTAATGAGTCAAACAAAGTGAAAAATACTTGAATTACAAAAATGACAAACCACCACCATTATTCTAAAAGGTCTAAAAGGAAAATCCAACATGAGTTTTGTTACTCATTATATCATGCAAGAGGATGACATTAACATTGCATCAATAGTTTGTGTATTGTACGATTATTTGTTGTCTTTCTCTACAAGAAATTTTGAGCATAAAAGAACAAGTTAAATAATATAATCTATTCTACTAAAAAGAAATGCAATAGTTAGATTAAGCATAAATGTTACTAAACATCAGCGAAAACAAAGTTCTTACCAACACCAACCTTTGGTCCACCAAGTCCATGGTGGTTGTGCTCAAAGATGGTTGATTTGGTGGATTTGAGTGTTTTCATGAGCAACATAATAATGCATAAGGACATGGTTGACATGACTTAAAATGACATTCTATTTATAGATTTTTGGCTATAGTATTGAATGGTTAATATTAATAGTAAAGATCAAGGGCTCAAATTGGTTGAGACCCTTGGAGGGATGAGAGGAGGATAGGTGTCTTCACATGATTGATGGAGATGAAGGGTAGATGAATTGAGGGGAAATCAATGGTGAAGGTTTCCCTTGGAGAAAGTGGAGAGGCAAGATTGAAAATGGTACTTAGGAGTACCTTGGAGGATGGGAGTCCTCTTACCCATGTGACATGGTACCAATAACATGTCACATGCACAAAGACCCATGCCTTGTGTACAAAGGATCCATGCCTTTGCACACCTTGGAGGATGTGGAGGGTTTGATTAGGAAAGTGCAAGTGAGTTAATTTATTTTAACTCACTAGTGAAAAGTGGATGAAAAAGAGAATTAAATAAATAGACATATTTATTTAATTTCTAGAAAGGGAATGTGGAACGTAGGTACATAAATATTTAAATTTATTTACTTAAGTTAGACTATAGAAGAATGATGATTAAGGATTTTAGGCTAGAAACATGGTGTGGGTGAATAGTGTCTTGAATGAAGATTAGATAATTAATTGGATAAGTAGAGATTAATTCAATCAATTCTAGAGGAAATGGACGGGTTATTAGATAATTGATGATGTGCCTTAGACAAATATCTCCTCAATGATGTGTTGACACCATTTTTTATGACATAGATTTCAAATGTTAAGTTGAGTAGATTTTTGACATTAGCTTCAACATGGTTTAGATCTATGAATGAGGTTTAGATTTGCATGTGTAGAAGTGAGCTAGAATATTAGACAACAAATTTTATTTGTTTCAAGGTAGCTATTCAACCAGTCCCAAATTTTTGACACATTGGCAAATCAATTGACTATATTTGGTATAGCATTAGACAACAAATTTTATTTGAGCTAGAATATTAGACAACAAATTTTATTTTTTTCAAGGGAGCTATTCAATTAATCCCAAATTTTTACTACGTAGATTTCAAATGTTGAAGTTGAGAAGATTTTTGACATTAGCTTCAACATAGTTTAGATCTATGAATGAGGTTTAGATTTGCATGTGTAGAATTGAGCTAGAATATTAGACAACAAATTTTATTTGTTTCAAGGTAGCTATTCAATTAGTCCCAAATTTTTGACACATTGGCAAATCAATTGATGATATTTGGTATAGCACCAAGCACCCTATATTTCATTTATTGAAATGTAGTGCATTTATTTTAGTAGCTTATTTAGTTCCAAATCTTTATATTTAGGTTAGAGTGTTTATTCAAGTAATTTAATTGAAATATTCTAAAAGACAATTTCACACCTCTAAAGGTTTTGTTTCTATGGCTTATTCCTTCAACATTAGGACTTCAAATTAATATTTTTAATTATATACCTTTCATTTTTTGTAAGAGATTGGTTCCATCCTTCATTGGTTTTATTGTTACATTTTGGTTTGGGGTTTTGCATTTTCATTGTGTGATATCCTCATAAGTTATATCCTTCCATCTTTTTTGGTTGTACCTTTCACCAAAGACTTTTAAGAATTTATTTTGTGATTATCATCATGCATATATCAAGGATTATAATGGGCATTCATGTTATATTGTTTCACATCCTTTGGTTCTCAATAATATCACATTTTTCTTCCATATTAATGATTTTTTTTTGTTTCATGAGTGAGTTGATCTCAAGTGTATCTACTTTCTCTTTCATAGATTTTCCTTCTATTTCTAATGAATTTATCTCATTTATATTCATGATTCATGATGATTATTCCCCTACTATTATGGATGATGATGTAACACTACTTGTTTGTGACACGTCTAGGGATGATGTTTGTGATGAGATTTCATCTTCCACAACTATATAATGGTTTTTGATTCTTGTGATGTTGTTCTCTCTACATGTCATGATACTCTCATTTCTATACCCCTAAATAAATGTGCCTTTATGATGCATCTTATGAGGAGTCTAGGTGTAAAGGAGGGGATTCACTATGCTCAAGACAACGTGGTCCTAAGGAGAAAATAGCCCTCAATTAGCTCAAAGATCAAAGCTCACGTGACATGATAAATAATAAGGAATGTTTATATAATCTAATAAAATTAACACTAAGTTATAAATGACAAGAATATCAAAATCACTTATTTATAGTACATGAAAGAATTAAATTCTCTAGTATACAAAAATGGAAAGAACATAAATTGAAGATTGTACCTTTAAGAGGATTAACTCTCAACCACAAACGCTAGTGTGTCGTGCGAACGTCTGCGCCCTGTGTTGTCATCTCTAATAAAACAAACAATAAAAACCTAGAATCTAAAATACCCAGCTTACTAAACCTATTCATCTGCACATAAACAAAATGAGAAAAATGTTGGGGGCTATTTAGGGGTTTGGAAAAAAACTAAGTCAAACCCCCATTTTGGTGTTTCCACCTCCACGGACAACCATACAGGATCAAGATGGATAAAAATGCATAAAGCAAAGACGTTGATAGAAACAAACCCCACAAAGAAGAAGAATCATTATCACGAATATAATACACATTTGATAAAAATAAACTCTACAAGGAGGAGAAACCCTACCATGAATGTAAATAAATGAAGACAAGATTGTATAGAAAAGATTGTTGAACACTTGAAATATTGAGAGGGGGGGTGAATCAATATTCTTTAAAACCACTTAAACATTTAAACATTCATTCACATAACATATTTAATTTGTAGTAAGAAAGGAAAGCATGAAAGCAACCATCAAAACCACATAACACATGAACACTAGATTTTTACGTGGAAAACCCAAAAAGGGAAAAACCATGGTGAGGATTAGCTCACAATTTATTATAATTGGTTATAAGATATTGCAAAATTTCTCACTATAGGTGGACTCACTTCCCACAAAAATAAGAAAAGATAGAAGAGGGGTGGTGCACAACTAAAATGAACTATTACAAATGGATCTATAACATGCTGGAATACAGTTCCACTGAAGCTCAATATACAAAGTCAACACACTTCATCAATTTTCTCTAACACTCCGCTTTGCTCTGAATTTGCATCACATTCGTACAATTCAAATCCACTGTACTTTCATATTCACTAACACACAACTCCAACACATGAAATATCTTATACTTATATCCATTTCATTCCAACACTAATTAGGTTGGCCTAAATAGATGTATCATACAAAATATAACTTGTTGGATCAAACACACAAACATACGCACTTCACGCCTTAATTCAAACTTGTAATACATAATATAGGTTGGGGTTGACCTATAATATCATCCTTATAGTGCATCAACACCTATTTAAACTCCATAATACAAATACCATATTAGGTCAACATCGGTAATGTCCTAACATCAAAATTCACCAATTGATCAACAAAAAACATACACATAGACCTCCAAACTTCATACCACTTGGAATTAAGATACACATGACACTTGTCAACACTCCCATAAATCTTCAAGACTAGATACCAATCCGCGGTGAAGTGTGGACTCACCAAAACATACATTTTGTATTGGTAACCACTGTCATTGTAGACCTAATATTTTGGTATTCATAACTTCTTCACTAGAGAACAAAACAATGCGAAAACTTGGATTTAGACTCCTCTAACATCTAACAAAATCTCCTTAGAATCACAGAGAAAGATTCCTTAAGGCGGACTAATATAGACAAAAATACTGGATATCTTCTACACTGAAAACATTGTTTTGACATAGCCATTTTCTACTTCAACCATCTGCATCAGATCAAACCATCTTGCAAATATACGTTAGATTACTATTTATATACACACTCATGCTTCACTAGATGATCTATACATCAATCTCCATACAATGTTAACATCAATGACAACACTGCATATTATACAACTCATGCTCATACTCATGTTGCTAGTAGACATATCAATGACAAACTCCACAAACTCCCAAAAATATACCCCTTTGTCATTGATGGAAACATGCACAAATTTATCTCTCCAAAACTACTCTCCCCCTTTAATATCAAGGGAAAAGGGTGCAAATGTGTTCTATTCTTTGTTCCCCCTTTGACATCATTCACAAACTCTTTACTGGATTACATACATACTCCCCCCAACTGATATATACATGTAGGAATGATAACAACAAAATTTTGACTAACTCCCCTATCTCTACCATTTGCATATATACAATAAAATCTAAAATGCGTAAAAGAAAGAAATATTATTAATCAGAAGAGGTATTTGACACCTGTAACTTCTCAAGGTGTGCTTTCCAATCCTTCTTCTCTTCTTCCCTACCTTTCTTGGATAGGCCAAGCATATGGCTCTAAGTCTCAAACTTCATAAGAAGTTCTTCACCATCATCATAAGTGTTGGGTACCGGATCTAACTTCTTTACCTTCTTTGCACTCATTAGGGCATTAGAGATAGGTATGAACTTGGCATTTACCAAATCCCCAAGATTACCAAATTGCACAATTATCTTCTCTTTTTGGACTTGCACTTGAAAGAATTGCTTGTGCAAATTCTCAATCACAGACCTTGTGCTCCCATCAATGTCCTGTGTTGGATCATAAGCATCAAAAACCTTATCAATTTGGGATTCAATGGAGTCCATCTCATCCTTTATGCTCTTGGTGGAGCTAGGTCATTTCATACAAAATTGAAATAAAATTTTGGCTTCCACCAAGCAATCCTATACACCTTTAATAATATCTTGAAATTTGTTGTGTGCGATGGAAAATTTTCTATTATTCCATTAACCTCTTATCATTCATCTTATTGTCCATCTCTTTCTCCAAATTTTCCTTCAATCCACTAGAGTAATCCTTGAATGAGTAAAGAAAAAACCTTAAGTTCTTCATACCAAATAGGGAGTTGTCTACACATGCACCAAGTATGGTATTTTGTAGTACCTTTACCACTTCATCAATCAACTTTGCACTTTTTTTATGAGTCTATAAAATTTATTTTCAGGAAAGAGTGTGAAAAGCATTACCTAATTGAAGCTTGTGTAGTGGAGAAATATTATCCATGTCAACTTTCCCCTGTTGCATTGGAAGCTTAAGTAATTGGGTAGATACTACTGGTTGAAATTGAAGTTGCATACTTAACAAATTCTTCATAGAGTTTCCAGAGGTACCAAAAGTTTCTCCAAGTGACTTTGCATCATCTTCTGCAATCTTCTCCTCCAAAGCCTTTTCCTTGTCACCAATGTTGACTTCTTCATTTTCATCTTTCTTTTTAGCATTGATTGGTGTCTCCTCATTCTTCTTCTTATCAGTAACAAATGCATTCACATCCTTTTGCTCATCATCATAGATTTTTTAGTGTTGTCCGAAGTTATATTCATCTCTGAGTTTCCTTGGGTATCCTTTGCATTTTACTTTTGGTTCTAGAGGAGGTGAGTTGTGAATTGTAGATCCATCCTCCTTCTATGCTTCTATAACATTAACATCTATAGTGGTATTATCTCCTACTAGAGGAGCATTATTTGTAGTACCTTATTCTGCAATGTTCTCTTCGCTAGTAACATTTTCTTCCACATTTGGAAGTGCCATCTTGCACACTCTCTTCTTTAGCAACATGCTCATGTTGTGCTTCTACTTCCTTAACATTCAGAGCTGACATATCATCATGCATTTCCTCTACACCATCCAGAGTTAGACCTAACCTTTTTTCCAAATTGACAACCTTCTCCAAAGACTCATTTTGGAGTCTCTCAAGATCATTCTGATCTCTGCTCATAAGGGTGGTTACCATTTGCTTAGTTCAAAACTCCTTATTATACACCTGAGCCAATTATTTTCATTTGAAAGAGATGCACTAATCTTGTCCAAAGAAAAATACCTCAACTTTGCTTCTTCATCAATTGTCTCTTGTCTTCTTACATATAATACACCTTAATTCTCTAGGAAACTTCTTTTCAATGTTCTTCATATTAACTTCAAAAGTAATAATATATTTTACAATTTCTTCTTCAATGATAGCCTTATCAATATCATTAGTAGTAATATACAGTGCAATAGTCTCTTCTAACATTTCATGTTCTACAATCCCATTGAACAACACATCTAACTTAATGGGGCTATGTGTCCTTACTAGAGTCTTTTTCTTCTTTTTATTGTCATCTGATGACTTCTTCTCGTTGCTAGACTCTGTTTTCTTCTCCCTCATCTGTATTTTGTAGCCTTGTTTTTCTTTCTCTACTTCAACCTCACTATTAGTGTCTACAATATCAATCTTTTGTTTCTTTACACTTGCTTCACCTTGTGGAGCTTCAGACTTCCTTTTCTGGACCAATTGTGGTCCTTCTTTTTCATCATCAACGTTCACTCCCAAGTATGCTTCTCTTGTTGCTTTGGTTTTAACTCTTCTTCTTGCAGGGCCTGTTTGCTTTTTTTTTGGAGTGACCTTTTCTTTTACAAGCATCTTCTACTTCTTTTTTAGAGATGTCTTCTCCTTCACTGGAGTACTTGTAGAATCCTTTCTTTTCTCTCCAATATGAGACTTAGTTTTGGAGGACTTTGGGGCAACCAAAGGAGTGATAAATGTTCTACCAAATTTTGACACTTGATGATCCTCTCAATGAGCCAGAAATGGCTTTAGCCTTCTTTACTTGTTCTTTTGTGAGGCCCATTTCCTCCACAACTATTGCAGTCATCTTCTCAATAATTTTACCTATATTTTTGTTGTCTTTGGTCCATGTGCATATGCATGGAATTTTATTCATAGGTTCCATACCTCTCTTCAAAGGTGCCTTTTGTTACCAAGAATATGCTATCATTCTTGTATTTCTCCACCATGCTTTGGGGAATCCTTTCTCTGGCCTACATGTTCTTCTAAAAGGTCTTGAAAAATCCCCATAATATTGCTTCTTGAGTTTCCACATTACCTAACCTCCTTAGGTGGTCTTTGATTTGATGAGCTACTAGTTTTTCCTTCAACCAAACTATATTCTTTGTATTGGGAGCCTCATTCAAGAAATAAAACAACAAATATATGATCAATGTACCAAATTTGAAAGGATATTTTGAATCCTTTATCTTTTGGAAATTCTCAATTAACTGTTCCCTCAATAACCCACACAAGTCATAATATGCACCCTTCACAACCATTTCATATGTTGTAATAATGATGATTGTTGATACAAAGTTTTCCCTGTTAGTGAAATATATTTTGTAACCAGTCATCATGGTGGCATACTTTACTTTCAGATCTCTAATGTTCTTGATTTTCAAAGCTCTCTTGTCATACGTCGCTCCTGTCAACCCCATTACTACTTCATTCTTCATAGACTTTAGTGCTAGAATTAGTCCGGTTGAGTATAAAACCATAACAACCCTAATTTCCTCTTTGTTGATTAAGTGTGGTATGTCAAGCCAAACAAATCTATCATGGATTCTTTTTATTGAGAATCTTACCCATGCATCATCATGACTAAAGTTAGGAAAATGATGCCACATTGAGCTTCTTCTCTGCCAAGCTCTCAAATTCTATTTTTATTTCGAATTTGTCCCTAGTGAGTTCATTAACCCACACATCACCTATTTTTCCATAATCATATTCTTCCAACTTCACATGAATGTAAACCCTTACACCTTCTATGTGTAGAACACCATATGGGATGTGTGAAAATGCACCATCTAGATCATCCACTAGAGATTTGTCGGGATGCCATTTGAATTTGGGTTGGTGACAATCCACTATCTCTACAAGTTATGTTGTATACATTATGAAACAAATTCAAACCACTTTCAAAACTTAGGGCAAGATATAAATATAAATACCTTTTAATCACCTTTCAGTTAGGGTTTCACGTGCAAGAACTTCTAAAAATTATTCCAACACTTTACTTTGCTCCCCACTGCTCTTTTCTTCTCAAATGCTCATTTGTAAATGACTTAGATTTTGTATGAAATCACTTATAAACCTTTTTGCACTAACCTAATTTCACATTGAATACAAAATTTGAAAAGCTGGTAAAAACCCTAACTGTGTGCATAGTCAACTTTAGATGCTCTACAAACTTTCGCAACAATATATTTTCCACCGGTTCTTTCTCCAACAGGTTAAGCATATTGACCCATGCCTCATATTGACGTGCTGAAACATCAACACCATTTCTCTGGTAGGGGATAAAGAATATTCTATTAATGCTCCCCTAAGACAAATATTTCTTCTTAGTTTGTGGAGGAGGCATCTGTACCAGATGCTAGGTATAGACTCAAGCTTAGTCTCACTGTCTTCTTTCTTTCTCCAAATCTTGTCCATCTCTTTCTTCATCTCTATTGGATCAACCTTTTTCATCAGATCATTCTTCTTTGCTGGATTATTCTTCTTGCTTCTACAAAAATTAGAAATGTGTCTTGGTCTTTTGTAATTGTAACAAGTGACAACATTTTGAACAAGCTTACTTTCACCCATTTTGGATCTACATTGATTAGCTTTATGCCTAAATCAATTGCATGCATAACAATATCCATTGAAAGATTGAAACCTCATACCATTGTTATAGCCATTCATCATTTGACTTCTACATTCACTAGCATTATGACTGAACCTTTTGCATGTAAAGAACTAACCAAGAAAATATTGAACATTTTGATTCATTCTTCTTCTATATTCCATAGCCTTATGTCCAAATTTATTGCAAAAATAACAAAAACTATTAAAAGATGGGTACTTTGTGCATTTGGTTTTCTGATTGGTGGTCTTTTGAAGTCTTTCATTTGATTCCAGACTTGCTCGCCATTAGTCTTCTTGTCCTCAATCTTCTTTTTAGTTTGATTTAGAGTTTGATTTGTATTTGACCTTTCGCCTTTCTCAAACCCTAATCTTTCTTTGTCTTTAGAACCTTTTTGGTTTGTAATCATTTCATCAAGCTTTGTAGAATCCATCTCGAATTTGTCTTCACGACTCTTTGCTTTTTCAAGATCTGATCTCAAGGTCACAACTTCTTCAAGTTTTGAGCATTCTTTAGATTTTCTTTTCATCTTTATCATTTAGGCATTCTTCAACTCTTTTTCCTTCTTCAACTTGCACTTTCAGACTGGTAATTGTTTCATTGGCTTGCTTCAACTACTCACTGACCTCCTTATGTCTTTCTCTGAATTTATTGATTTTCTCTCTCAATTTTCTGATGCATTCATTTACTTCTTTGACATTTTCCTTCAGATCTTTGTTCTCACTTTTAGACCTTTCCAAATCTTCAAGGGCTATTCTGTGTTCTCCATTCATATTAACCATGCACTCTTCTTTTTTGAATCCAACACCAGGAATTTATTTTGGAGTAGGAAATACTCCAACAACCATGTGTTCAACCTTTAAGATCTTCCTCAAGCAGTTAAGCTTTTTCCAAGGAACCAAGCTACGATACTAATTGTTGAACACCCAAAATATTGAGAGGGGGGAGTGAGTTAGTATTCTTTGAAACCACTTAAACATTTAAACATTCATTCCACATAGCATATTTAATTTTTAGTAAGAAAGGAAAGCATGAAAGCAACCATCAAAACCACGTAACACATGAAAATTGGATTTTTATGTGGAAAACCCAAAAAGGGAAAAAACATGGTGAGGATTAGCTCACAATATATTATAACCAGTTATAAGGTATTACAAAATTGCTCATTGTAGGTGGACTCAATGTCTTAATGGACTCACTACCCACAAAAATAAGAAAAGATAGAAGAAAGGGGTGGTGCACAACCAAAATGAACTATTGCAAATGTAACTACAACATGCTAGAATATAGTTCCATTGAAGCTCAATAGATAAAGTCGACACACTTCATCAATCTCCTCTATTTTGCATTTGCATCACATACAGACAATTCATATCCACTATACTTGCATATTCGCTAACACACAACTCCAACATGGGAAAGATCTTATACTTTATCCATTTCATCCCAACACCAATTAGGTTAGCCTAAATAGATGTATCATACAAAATATAACTTGTCGGCTCAAGCACACAAACATACACACCTCATTCCTTAATTCAAACTTGTAACACATAAGATAGGGTTAGGTGGACCTATAATAGCATCCGCATAATGTATCAACACTTATTTAAACTTTGCAATACACATATCATATTAGGTCAGCACTGGTAATGACCTGACATCAAAATTCACCAACTAATTGACCAAAAATGGACACACGGACCTCCAAAATTCATACCACTTGGAATTAAGATACAACTGACACATGTCAACACTCCCATAAATCCACAAGACCAAAAACTGATTTGTGGTGAAGTGCGAGTTCACCAAAACATACATTTTGTACTGGTAATCACTATCACTAGTAGACTCGATATTATGTTATTCACAACTTCTTCACTAGAGAACAAAACAATGTGAAAAGTTGGATTTAGACTCCTAAAACCTCCAATAAAATTTCCTTAGAACTACATAGCAAGATTAATCAAGTCATACCAATGCAGACCAAAATATCAGATGTTCTGTACACTAAAAGCACTATTTTGACACTTAGCCATTTTCCACTTCAAATTCCTGCACTAGATCAAACCTTCTTACATATATACGTTGGATTATCATCTATATACACACTTATGCTTCACCAAATTATTTGTACATCAACATCCATACAATGATGACATCAATGAAAACACTTCATACTATACAACTCATGCTCATACTCATGTTACTAGTAGACATATCAATGAAAAACTCTACAAACTCCCAACAAAGATCAATAGAATGACAAGAGAGCATTACCAACAACCTGTGAATCCCCTCTTGGATTGATAGATGTGATGGATTTACGTGCAAGAGGAGTCTTGACTGTTGCTTGAGATAGTTTTTCAGCAGAGCTTCACTGTGTGAGTGAGAGAGTAAGAGAGCATAAGAGGAAGTTGTTCAAGAGGCACTCCATTATTAAAATGAGAGTAAAAATGGAGTTTTGTTAAGTTGCATGGGTGGGAGGAGCCGTTACACATGCATCTTTTTCATTACAATGTGTGTTATGGGAAATAATGTGAAATATTTGCATTTGAATCTCATAAATTTTGGGGATGCTAGCATGTTGTAGAGACCTCTACGTGTCATACTAGTTTCCAAAAAAAACTTTACAAGAATCAAACACTCAGGTTGCTAGTGCTTCATTGTTATCACCTATGAAGTCAAAATCGTGAAATTCGAACTTATATGGTTTTGCCATAAATGAGGTAGGCCTAAATGCATAAGTAAGAAATTGCCACAGGGTGCAATTTTACGACACTACATTTTTCCTCCACTTTAGTGAGCTGAATTTTGTGAAAAATTAGCTACACTAAAGTAGCTAAGAAGACATAAATGTTAATTTTGAAATTTGACGATTTTACAAAAAGGATGCTGTAGAGGTTGAGCAGGTAGACATTAATGATGCCCCCGACATTAACGATTCCCCCGCCGTTTGAGCTCGATAAAAAACTACAGTGTTTGATGTTATATTTGATTATGAAAAACTAAAAAATAGGTTAGTTACAAAAATGGAAGAAATTACCATGACAAGAAGAATGCTTAAGAAAAATTTCAATGAGTTGGAAGAGAAATTTGATGAAGAAGTGAGTATATGCCCCCTCCTATTTTTTCCCCTTTCCAGGTGGGTGAAAAAAGGTGGGAAAGAGAAATTTCACCACAAAAAATGGTAAAAAAATTTCCTATATATGCTTGGTGTGGGCCGATGGAAGGTCATTTTCACTATTCACTATGAGGATTTTGTTAACTTTTTGGGAGAGCTTTCAACAAGATTCCTTGTAGATGCGACTTATGGCTACTTAGGATCAACAACCACTGATTATCAGGGAGGGGTGAGCCACTTGATGAGGTACGAGGAAGTTTTCGCCCTACTTCATTATTTTTTGATGATCTTTAGCCTTAAAAAATTGTCAGCAATGCAAGCGTCAAGCTGACACGATCAAGTTTGACAGTTTTGCTAGCATCGGACTAGCGAGTCAGAGTTCATCGACCATACTGGCATTTTTCTTGCACATTATTTTTGGCCAATTAGGCCTCAGGCACTAGCATGTCGTGTAGACATCTGTGCGGCGTGCCATTGTCTCAAAGATCAACATAAATTTTTGATTAAGTGGAATAAAAAGACTAGAGTAGAAGTGGATTTTCTTGACATGGTGTTTAGGTTTTTGTAGGTGCTTTGTGAGATCCATGAGCATACCGATGGAGCTATCCTATCATTGTTGAGGAGTCGATACAGGAAGATCTTAGCCAACGAGTATTATTTACTGCAGTAGGTCAGGCTATGGTGGGTCTACACCATAGTAGCTCAATCATATTCCATGTGCCCATGCTAATGTCGTTTATGGAGAGGTGAGATGCTAACACCTCCTCATTTCATCTCCCAATAGGGGAGATGATAGTCACCCTTATGGACGTATACCACATCCTCCAACTTCCCATTTGGGGAGAGAGGGTAGCGTACAAGGAGGAATGTACAATGCAGGATGTGTAGGCGGCACAACATCACTACTGTTGAACAAGTTAATTGAGAGAGGGGGGACGAATCGTTTGTCATATATTTAAACTTTAATTCATTCACTAGAACTAATCCTTAACACTGCTTAGTAGATTAAACATTAAATACTAATGTAGAAACTAAAAACCATTACATAAACACAATAACCCCATATTTACGTGGAAAACCCAATAAGAGAAAAACCATGGTGAGGATTAAGTCATACTATAAAGAATATCAAAATCGATTACAAGAGGCTCAGTTCCTGAGAAACAAGGCTCTCTGCCAAAATAAGGATTCACTTTCCAACAGGGCTAACAACTCAGAGGGCTCACTACCACAAAGATATAAAGAAGATAAATAAGACTTGTTACAGAGAGAAGAAAATATCAATGCAATAGAGAAATCCACCATAATTCACTCAATCCACTTGTAGACATGCATGAATGATAGAGTGCACCTTCAGTGCACTACTTCTGAAAACTCAACATTTAGGCTTCACATTGATCTGCTATACTCGCATCATACAAACACACTAATTCACACTTATCTCTATTCTCTTTGCGCTCTTGTCTCTATTTCCTTTGTTCTCTTCACTTCTTCTTCCCTAACTTGTTCTACATTTATACCATCTTCAACTTTGAAACATATCCAAATTCAAATTTGGTTGGCGCCAAAACATCCTAGGGTGGAATTAGAATGAGGGAAACCCAAACACATGGTTCATAAGGACCCAAATAGATCCAACACACTTCACAAACTCCGAAAGTAGTATTCCACACAAGGTTGGCCAAAATAGTGTAAAACACAAAAAAATTAAGCACAAAATTTCCAGATACCAAAATTATCTTCAATATAGTCAAAACAACTCAACTCTAGAACTGCAAGTCATAAGACTTCATCAAAGAGAAATCTGGACCAACAATACTTCTTCCTTGACCTCAACCAAAAACACACAAAACTACAGTTCACAATTGGTGAATAGAACTCGCACTGTACAATGAATCAACGACCAAAAATTAGGATATAATAGCTTCCAACAACCATGATCAACATATCTGAACCATACAAATATAGGAGAAAATATGGAGCAAAACCTAGAGCAACCATTGAACATCTGCAACATATCTTCATTACAATTTTCTCAATGTCCTCGGCATATACAACCAATAACCTGTATCCATGACACTAATGACAACAACAATCAGTTGATAACCAATTGAACAGTTGAAATCTATGACAACACCTTCAATCTTTCCATTCTTGCAACAATTTCCCCCTTTTTCATTGATGGCAACATATGATGTGAAAAACCATCAAAGACACCATACTAGCTTTGAATACACTTCTCAATATTTTTCTTTCGATTCCTTTTTGTTTCTCCCCCTCAGTAGATAGTCTTTTATATTCTTCCTCTTTTCTTCCTCTTCTTTTTCACATGCTTCCTCTCCCCTTTAACAACAATGGCAAAGGAAAAAGATATTTTACATTGATTTCCCCTTTAACATGGAAAATATAATACTCACAATGACAACACTTGATACTACCTTCTCCCCCCTTAGAGGTAGCCACCAAAACATCAATCTAGAAGAAAGATAGATCCATAGATCCACCAGACTAATGCATTTCCATATGCATCTAGTTCAATAAAGGAGGGGCAATGATCCATAACTTCTCCTGAAGATACTCAAAATTATCTTTAGGAAGAGCCTTCATAAATATATCAGCCACTTGATCTTTTGTCGAAACATACTCAGATTTACTTCATTCTCCATGACCTTCTCTCTCAAGAAATGATATCTGATAGATATATGCTTCATCCTCGAGTGCATCAAAGGATTCTTTGAAATGTTAATTGCACTTGTATTACCACAGAAGATAGAAATAGGATCATCATACACCACTATGATATCTTTCAATGTATGTTTCATCCATACAAATTGTGTATAGCGAGATGCAGTAGCAATATATTCAACTCTAGCACTAGACAAAGAGAGTGGATCTTTCTTTTTACTTAGCCATGCCACCAATATGCAACCAAGAAAGAATGCACCATCACTTGTACTCTTTCTGTCATCTAAAGATCCATCCCAATTTCCATCTATATAAGAACTTAGAGTAAAGTCAATATCTCTAGGATACCATAATCCATAATCCAGAGTGTCATTCAAATATCTGAATATTCTTTTAATAGCAACATGTGTTTCCTTAGGATTTGCTTGAAAACTAGCCACAAGACAGACAACATGCATAATATCTAGTCTAGTAGCAGTCAAATACAATAGTCCACCAACCATAGATCTATACTTGCTCTCATTAGCCTTAGGTGAATCATGATCTTTACCCAATTTGCAGCTAGTCACCATAAGAGTACATACTGGTTTGGAACCATCCATCCAAACTTCTTCAACATCTCTTTCACATAGACCGTGAAATAAAAATTCCTTTTTTTATTTGATTGATCTGTAGCCCAAGAAATAAATTCATCTCTCCAAACATAGACATTTCAAATTCTTTTTGCATCTCTTCCACAAACATCTTGCACATATTTTCATTTCCTCCAAAGATAATGCCATCAAGATATACAACTACAATCAATAGTTTGTCATTTTCAATCTTAAAATAAAAATTACTATCCGCTGTACCCTTGTTGAAATCTTGTTGAATCAGATGCCTGTCCAATCTCACATACTAGGAGCTTGCTTAAATCCATATAAATATTTCTTTAATCTACACACCATATCTGGTTGATATAACAACTGAAATCCTTTTGATTGTTCCATGTAGACCTCTTCTTCTAGCTCACCATTCAAAAATGCTGACATGAAATCCATCTGATAGACCTTAAATTCTTTATGAGCAGCAAATGCTAAGAACATCCTTATAGCTTCCATTCTTGCTACTAGAGCAAAATTTTCCTAAAAATATATTCCTTCCACTTGTGAGTAACCTTTACACACAAGCCTTGCTTTGTTTCTAACCACTTCTCCATTCTCATTCAACTTATTTCTAAATACCCACTTTGATCCAATAATGTTTTTATCTATCGATCTTGGGAGCAATTCCCAAGTTTGATTCTTCTCAATCTGCATAAGTTATTTCATAGCTTCCATCCAATGTTCATCTTTACATGCTTCACTTATAGTCTTCGGGTCAATCTCAAAAATTAAACACAAATTAACTTCAACAACTCTGCTTCTAGTTAATACTCCTTTAGTCTTATCTCCAATAATCTGACTTTCTGAATGATTTTTTTGTACATATCTAGGTGTCTTAGGTGACACCACTAGAACATCTTCTTCTCTTTCATTTTGTTCATTCTGCTTCTCTTGCTCATCCTTTTCTTGTTCTTCCACAATCTCTTCAATTCTTACACAATTAGGTTCAACAAATACATATCCATCAATGCCAATTGAATTCTTCACTGTCTCATCAACCTTGACATTTGTACTTTCTACAATCTTTCTCAGTCTTTTATTGAAACATTTGTATGCTTTGCTTTTAGTAGAATATCCAAGAAAAATGCCTTCAACACTTCTTATATGAAACTTACCTAAAGTTTCTTCATCTCTTCTAATATAACCTTTTCTTTTGATTACCTTGAAATACTTAACAGTAGGAATTCTTCTAAACCATAGCTCATAGGGGGTCTTTGTACTATTTTCTCTTGCTTAACTTGATTTAATACATAAACAACAATATGAATAGCTTCTCTCCAGTAAAATTTTGATAAACTAGCCTCAATGATCATTAATCTAGCAACCTCTCAAACTATTCTATTTTTCCTTTCAACAACTCCATTCTGTTGAGGAGTACATAGATCAAATAACTGTCTCTTTATTCCATGCACTTCACAAAACATATTAAACTCATGGGAGGTGAATTCTCCACCTATGTCAGACCTTAAACATTTTATCTTCAAGTTTACTTCATTTTCAACCATAGCTTTGAATGTCTTAAATCTATCTAATGCATCTAATTTCTCTCTAAGAAATGTAACCCATGTACATTTAGAATAATCATCAATCAAAATCATAAAGTACCTTTCACCTTGTAGACTTCTCACTCTTGTGGGACCACATAGATTTGTATGAATTAAATCTAGTAGACTAGTGGTAGATTTTTCCTTTGATCTGTAATGTCTTCTTGCTTGCTTTCCAAATTGACAATTCTTACAGATAACATTAACATGCTTTGTAATTCTTGGTATATCTCTCACGACCTGAATTGCACTAATCCTTGCCAAGTTATCAAAATTCATGTGACACATTCTTCTATGCCATAACCAAATATCATTAATCTAATTCATAAAGCACTGTCCATCAATACCCTTAATTTTATAGATATTTCCTTCAGATTTCTTTCCTACAACAATCAATGTTCTAGATCCTTTTTGAATCTTACACCTCTCATCCTTAAACACAAGATCATATCCTTTATTGCACATTTGACCAAAACTCAAAATATTTTGTTTTAATTGCTTAACATAGTAGACACCATCAGTATTATGCTTTCCATCAAAACTTACTGAACCTATCCCACAAATTTTAGCACTAGTATCATCTCCAAACATAACCAAGCCTCCATCATATTTTTCAAGTTTAATAAACTTACTTTTATCACCAGTAATGTGATGTGAAAAACCTATTTTCAAATAAAGTTTGTACCCTTGCTAAGCTATCAACTATAGCAACCTATTGACAAATGGGAAAACTTTGAGGTTGTGGGTGACCTGGGAATGAAGTGGAACTCTAGATTATGGGCTGGTTCCCCTTAAGATACTTTGAGAAAAACTGAAGAATGATAAAGGAAAAGAGTAAGAAAGATGTACTTTAATTTAAAACCTATCACTAACAGGTGATACACCAAAGATAAACATATGACAATACTGCAGAGGACTCATAGAAAATCTCAATAGAGCTAAACAATCTCACAATACAGAGATTTATGTTTACAAAAAAATGAGTCTATGTAAGGTTCTGACTGTTCTAATGCTTAGCACAAGGAAAACAAGATGTTTCCACAAATATAATATGCAAAAGAAAGAGATCACTAACATTAACTAAATTTGTGACATAATATCCTTTGCATTCAATACTAAAGGAATTTGATCAAATAAAAGGATCACACAAAATTTAATCATGCAACTCACAACTAGTTACTAAACAACAAAGAAAAACTGTGAAGGAAATAAATTTCTATTGAGAAAATAAGGAGTGTCTGTGTTACAGATATGTAGTATTCATAAAAAATGAGTTACAAAGTTTGAATAGTGCTCTTTCAGCAGTCTCCTAACTAAGAACTGCTTTACAAAAAGGCAAAAATGCCATATATACAACCAAGGGTGTTGGCCCCCTGCATTAGGGTTTTCAAAATGAGTCGTCGCCTGGACACGTCGGCCCTAGAAGGCTTTGGAATGAAGTCAATGAAGCATTCAATGTGCATCCCCTGCTCATGTCGATGAAAGCTCATCCCTGGGCATGGCCTTCAGATATTTTACAACTGTTGTTATTATCTTGCAGCCTTTGAGTCCGCCATTAAGATTTCGTCAGAGTTGCCTTGAATGCTCTGCGATATGGTCATTAATGCCTCTTTGCTCCTCCAGCCGTTATCTCCAGCTGCTATCGTGACTCATGGCTACCTCCCCTTCGAGAAGCAGTATTAGATCTATCCACTAGATTCAGCGCCATTACTGACTGATCACCCTCGATCTCAAAGTAGAGTGATGTCGTCATGCTCCGTCGATCTTGTTCGCAGGGGGGTCGAACAGTCAAACTTCCCGTGATATGCCCTAGCGCCTTCTGATTGGTCGAGTTTTATGCTAGGTGGATTCCAAGGTGGTCAAAGGTTGCTTCAGAAGGATCGCATGTCGGCGAGACCTTGGATGTCGAGGAGAAGTGATAGCGGGCAGATAGAGTCATAGCGATGCCATTTTCACTCGGCAAGACACCCGACGGTCGGCAAGACCTCATGTCGATGTCCTCATCTCCTGGAAAAGGCACTCCTTTACAATGAGATTTTTCAAAACTGGTAGGGGTGGGGCCAAGACGAAACCGAAACTGGGACCAGGGGAAGAAAGGGGGCAAAAGTGAAGACAGATGAATCTCGGCAAAACCAGGACTAGGACCAAATCCAGACCTGAAACTTTCATTAAGTTTCAAGTTCGGATTTTGTTCCAAACCCTCTTTCGCCAAAACTCAAAAGACGACGAAGGAAAGGAGGAGGAAAGAAAAATGGGAAAAAGCATCCCTCGAAAAAATACAAGGAAGAAAAAAGGCCAGCGGAAGTGGGGTCGGAATCGAAACGGAAACAGGAACCCAAAGATGAACAAGGAAAAACTTAAAAGGTGGAATCGGAATCGGAACCAAATCCGGACTTAAAACTTTCATCAAGTTTCAAGTTTGGATTCCATTCCGAACCCGCTTCCAGCAACATACGAGGGAAGAATGAAGAAAAGAAAAAATATAAGGGGGAACCAAGGAGGAGGAGACATCCCCCAATCTCAGGCCACGAAGAAAAGGAAAGAAGAACGAGCGGAACCGGGGGTGGAACCGGAACTGGAACCAGAACGAGAATGGAAACTGAAACTTTAGAAATGTTCCAAGTTTGGATCCCGACCCGGTTCCGCCCCCGGGAGAACGAGGAAAAGGCAAGAAGAAAGCAAAAGGAAAGAGGGAAAAGACAAGGCAAAACATAAAATGAAACCCACCCCCAAGCTGAAGATCTGCTTGCTGGGCTCAACCCTCTCGGGAGCCACATTTAATCCACGTGCCGAATTAAAACATCATTTTCCCCTGCATCTGCACAAGAAGCAAACAAGTTAAAAAAAGTGATCCTGATGCAAGTGTTCCTCCATTTGGTATTTGAGAAAATATGAAAGCACGGGTTACCCTACTTGATTGAGCCCATAGGCGAAAAATGGGTAACACAACCACTATCAACAACCCAATAATTCTTTTCTTGTTTAGCATGTAGGGAAAAGATAACAGTACCTTCACTTTTCTCCTTCTTTGGAGGGCTTTCCTTCACCTATTTTTTAGAATTAGGAGAAGCAGGTTCATCCTTTATAGCCAAGAACAAGCATTCATTGTCATCGGTATCTTCATACTCAAAATCTTCATCAGATATGCTAGCATTCTCATTCACATAATATGCTCTGTTAATCTTCTTTCCTTTCTTTTCTTTATCATATCTTTGTTTATTCCTCTTAGCTCTTTCTAGACACTTTACATCATAATAACCTATTTCTCCACAACTAAAGCATTTAAATGGTAACTTACCTTCATACTTACCAGAGCCTTTCCTCATCCTTCTCACAAAGCTAGCATCTATTCCATCAAAATTTTCTTCATCCTCATCTTCAACTTTTGTAGCCTTAAAAGAAGTTTCTGATTTGCATCCATTCCTTAGACTCGACTTCCTCATCTCATAAGATGTCAAAAATCCCAACAATAGATCTTTAGTGCATGTCTTATAATATATACTCTGTTAAATAGCACACATCTTCTTACTGTAAGCATTAGGAAGAGTTTTAAGAATCTTCTTTACAATTTTGGTTTCATCTACAATAGCACCAAGTCCTTGCATTCCGACCACTATCTCATCCAATCTCTATACATAAGCTTTAATATTCTCATTTTAGACATATGCAGAAGCTCAAACTGTCTCCAAATTCTGTAATTTTGCCTCTAACTCTTTGATCACCTTCATGCGCCCTTTCTAAAGCATCCCAAATTTCCTTAGCAGTCTTCAGATTCTAAACCTTAATCAACTCGAAATGTACCTGAAGACACTGAAAAATGTCCTAGTCGATATCATACATTTAAATTAGATTTACTAACATCATTTCCTCTTTAACCCATCCTCTTTTCGCCTAATTAATTTAATTAGCCTAGCTAATTAATTAATTGCATCATTTTCATCTATTAGCCTAATTAATTTAATCAGGTTAATTAATCTTTTTTTACATTGATACTTCACTAATAAAATAAAATAAATGAAAGTATTTAATTTAATTCCCTAAGTCATCTTATTTAATTAAACCTAAGTTATTTAATTAAATATCACTTTCACCTCTCCCCCCATTTATTAAATCATCCACCATTTATTAAATCATCTAATTTAATAAATATCATTTTATTCCTCCAAATCCCCTAATTGCATAAATTAAATCTTGTTTAATTAGCAATTAAACTAATTCTCCTCTAAGCAAAGGGAATATTCCTTATCCTCTTTTTGCAAAATCAAAACTTTTTTTAAAAATATAAATTGCCTTTTTCCTCATCCAAGGGAATAATCTAAGGAATATTCTCTCTCCTCCAATCAATTCACTTGGCTTCTTGAACAAGCTAAACCTTTAACCTTTTGAGCAAGTTACCTTTGACCTATGCGAGTAGGTCAAAAGTGTGTTTGTTTGAGGCAAACATGGGCCCTTGATTAATTTTCATGATGCATTCTCATCCATTGATGAAAATCCATGATCCATGCCTCTCATCCCCTTCATCTTGAACTATTGATTGAGCTTTTTGATCTCAACCATTCATTCTTCATTCACTCTTCTATAAATAGATCACTATTTGGAGACAAATGGATCCATCTTTCAATTGCAAACTTGTGCTGTTGAATTCATTTGCATCCATACTCTCAAATCACTCACTTGTTAGCTTATTTTAGTTAATGTTAATTGCATAATAGCTTAGATCATCCATTAATGGCTTCCATGCATCCATCTTAGTTTGTATATGAATTAGGGTTTTCATCTTTTAGCATAATTTTAGCTTAGATTAGCTTAGCTATATCATAATTAGATCATTTGTAGCATAAAATCATGGTAACTTAGCTTGCATCATGTTTATTTTTACATAAACTAGGTTTTCACACATCAGTCACAATGGTTTCATTGATTCTCTTCCATATAATTGATTGAAACAAGCTCACTAATCACGAGATTGGGAAAGGGTCATTCCACATCAGCACGACACCAATTCCACAACGAGATAAGTTTCAGATGGATTAGAGTAGATGTTTTAAAAGCTTTCATAATTTAGTATGTTAGGTTTTGATAAATGTTTAGTTTCAATTTCATTTGAATGATCTTGTTGGGATTCAAGTATTAGTGGCTCCGTTATGTTTCAATTTTTCATGGATTAAGCATAATTCAACCAATACTGATATCCTCATCTCACAATACCAGACTATTCTTCAAAATTTTCTTTTCCTTATTGTTCACTTCATGTTCTTTGATCTCATCAGCCATACTCGAACCATTAGCAAGAGTGGTGTAAGGATTTTTGTAAGCTTTCTCCACATCATATCTGAAATACTCCAAATATTCTTCAATCAATATTTTCTAGATAGCACAGTTAGTTCCATCAAACCTTGGATAATCATAAGTCATCTTGCCAACCATCTTGAACCTTCCTCAAACAGTTAAGCTCTTGACTAACGAACCAAGCTCTGATACCAATTGTTGAACAAGAAAACTGAGAGGGGGGTGAATTAGTTGTCACAAATTTAAGCTTTAATTCATTCACCAGAACTAATCCTTAACATTGCTTAGTAGATTAAACATTAATTACTAGTGCAGAAACTGAAAACCATCACATAAACACAATAACACCAGATTTACGTGGAAAACCCAATAAGGGAAAAACCACGGTGAGGATCAACTCACACTATAGAGAATATCAAAACCGATTACAAGAGGCTCACTACCAAAACAAGGACTCACTGTCCAAAACAAGGACTCATTGTCCAATAGGGCTAACAACCCAGAGGGATCACTGCCACAAAGATACAAAGAAGATAAAGAAGACTTGTTATAGAGAGAAGAAAATCTTAATGCAATAAAAAAATCCACCACAATTCGCTCAATCCACTTGAAGACATGCATGAATGATAGAGTGCACCTTCAACTCACTGCTTCCGGAAACTGAAGATTTAGGCTTCGCATTGATCTGCCATAGTTGCATCATACATACACACAGATTCACACTTATCTCTATTCTCTTTGCACTCTTGTGTTTATTTCCTTTGTTCTCTTTGCTTCTTCTTCCCTAACTCATTTTGTATTTATACCATCTTCAACTTATAAACATATCCAAAGTTATCCAACCAAATTCAAATTCAAATTAGGTCGACACCAAAACATCCTAGGGTGGAATTAGAATGAGGGCAACCCAAACATATGCTTCATAAGGACCCAAATAGATCCAACATGCTTCACTAACTCCAAAAGTAGTATTCCACACAAGGTTGGCCAAACCAGTGTAAAACACATAGAAAAATTAAGCACAAACTTTCTAGATACCAAAATTATCTTCAATATAGTCAAAACAACTCAACTCTAGGACTGCAAGTCATAAGACCATCATAGAGAAATCCAAACCAACAATACTTCTTCCTAGACCTCAACCAAAAACACAAAAAACCACAGTTCACAATTGGTGAACATAACTCACACTGTACAATGAATGAAAAACAAAAAATTAGGATATAGCAGCTTCCAACAACCATGATCAACATATCTTAACCATACAAATATAGGAGAAAATCCTGAGCAAAACCTGAAGCAACCACTGAACATCTGCAACATATCTTCACTACAATTTTCTCAATATCCTTGACATATACAACCAATAAACTATATCCATGACACTAATGACATCAACAATCAGTTGATAACTAATTGACCAATTGACATCAATGAAAACACCTTTAATCTTTCCATTCTTGCAACAACTACATGAGGTGGTTGGAGTAGGGCCATGTTGTAGTTCCATTAGTATATCGTGTCTTGATTGTGATGGCACTACATGTGGCCATTAATGGGTGAGGCTCTCACTTGCATGGGGGCCTCATTCATTTCATCAAGGCCATGGAGCATTGGTGAATAATATACACTTGGGTTGGCGCATGCTTGTGCATATCTACCATGACCTTAAACATTATGTCCACTATGAGTACCACAATATTACAACATGCATTCTCCTAGAAGTGTGGGTGTTTGATCACTTCACTTGCACACAACCAACTAGATATTCCTAGGGTGTAGGGTAGGGAGACCCTTGCACCCATGCATACCCATTAACGAGTGACTGGAATTTCAAAAATTTATAATTTTGGAGACAAATTTTTGATCAACTGGGGAGTGATGACGTTTGATGGTGGCTGTATAAGTACATGTGAACCTATCCATTAAACCATATCATTGTACCATACTACTAACATCGAGTCACACAACAATCCAACTAGGCGTAGGCCATTCCCCCCTTGCACCCATGTACATATGATCTCATTGTAGTGTAGCTAGAGTAGGGGAACATCCTTGTCACACCTTTGTCGATGTCACACTTAGTGGCAATGATAGTGAGAATGATGACCTTCTAGAGGCCCTTATGATTAATGAGTTAACATTTCAGTTAGCTTTACCAAATGGTGATCGACAACAAGTACAACCTTGATTTTACTAGCAGATGCCCTTCAGGGTGATGCTTGTGTTTAGGGTTCTAATGGTGGGGCAATGGGGAGTAGTGAAGACGAGGGTGTGATGGAGGCAGCTTGAGTGAAAGAGAGGCCGAGGTGACACTGACAAGTATCATCTCCAATGTGTGCATCTACGGTCTTTGTTGTGCCACCAGGTGCTTGACCATTTGTGCACCTTTTGTAGCTGCTATACGGCTCAACATCATGTCCACCAATGGTGGTGCACCCATGGATCCATGCTGATAGTCTGGGGATCCAGGTAAGTATTTCATTTTATATTTTTTTTTCATTTTAGTTATTTCATTATACATTCACACACACACATATATATATTTTGATGATGCGGTATTGATATGCTCCACTTTCTCTATGGTTGTAGTGTTTACACAAGAGTTGCTCAACTTCTTTGGTTGATGCATAATAGAGGCAATCCCAACTATCCAGATCTAGAGCTGGGTCCTAGACTCCTACAAGCCATAGACAATAGGGTTCCATGTCCAATTATTTGAGCATGTAGTGCATTTGATGACAACCTATGAGGAGGTCTAGGTAAAGCTGGTCCAATACATTGTAAAGCTATCCCTGATGATTGGGCAACAGGGCCAGCGAGGTACAAATCTCCACTTTTTTTAGCTAAGAGAGACTAGTTTTTGACAAGAGCTAAGAGTATCGAGTAGACACATGACACTCTTCAGAGTAAGGTCAATTACCTTAGGAGGCAAGTAGAGGTTGCGAGGATAGCCCCAACTAATCTCAGGAATCCTTAGGTAGAACAGTTGAGGGACGAGCTAGTAATGACTAGAAAACAAGAGGACATGCTGATAGAGCACGTTGCTTCCCTGAGAGAGCAAGTGGACCAGCTAAGAGGAGAGCTATGGGGAATCTAGTCACACAACATGTCCATGTCACAATCACATGAATCCCACTCGCACGTATCCATCCAATAGCCACCCCCACCACCACTAGGACTAGAGGGCTCTAGTAGCCACACCCTTGATAGGTAGATACATATTATTATTGTATACCATTTTTGATGCATAGATTCATATAAACATATACAAGAACCATATTTTGTTATAGTGGTGTGATACATGTACATGACATTGATGTCGATATATATACAAGAGATTTTAGTTCAACATTATGTGTTTCATGTGTATGCTTTCTTTTCATGTATGGCTATGTTATGGATGTATGTTTAGATTAGATGTTATCATGATACACACTTGAGATGTATGTTTAATTAAATGCAATGATGATCTGATTGATTAATGGTATAGATAGAGTATGTGATGTAGAATGTATGGAAAAAATAAATAATCAAACATAATGCACTTACACATAACATAGGAATAAACCACATATGTATACAATTCCTAATGAAAGAAATTAAATACATACACATGTTTACATCATAACACAAACTAAAAAGATAATGTGTTAATGAAGGAATGTCATAACATAATGGACTATGATCCTTGAAAAGGGGACAAGTGTCATGCACATGCCGCATAGACCTTATGCATAGTATTTGAAAAGATGCATTACATTGACTGGTTCTTTCAGAGGAGTACCATCAATAGAAGATATTCCATATGCTCTAGAACCATACACAAAGGTGATTATGTAAGGACCTAGCCAATTAGGGCTAAATTTTCTCTTTTGATTAGATGACATATTTACATTTCTATGATTCTCATAGAAAACGAGATCACCCACTTTAAAAGTGTGAGAAAGAACACCTTGATTATAATGCTTCGAAGTAGACTTGATAAGCCCAAAGATGATCGAGGTCTTGTAATCAATGCTCATGGAGAAATTCAAGCTGATTTAGACGTTCAACATGATAAGTGTCATCATTAATTAACCCTTTAAGGGAAACTGGAAAAGACAAAATTTACAACTCTAAAGGAATAATAGTCTCAACACCATACACAAGGTTATATGAGGTTGTACCAATAGCCATACAACCACTCATGTGATAGGCCCATAAGGTATAAGTCAATTGAGTTGCCAATCTTTACCATGTTTCTTCACTATTTTTTAGAGAATTAGTTTAAGAGTTTTATTAGATGATTTTGCTTGGCCATTATATTGGGGATAGTAAGATGTAGAAAATTAATGTTGGATATGAAACTTCTTTATGAATTTCTTTATCTCTTTGTTGGGTGATCCCACAATAGTGGTTTACACTTTTTGGGACATCCTAATTTTTGCTGAAATCACATACTTTTAGAAAATATAATGATTTAAGCCTTGAAAAGTTTCATTTAAAGGATTCCAATTGAATAGGGTTTGATCAACCCACCTTATATCAAACCCCCTTAGATAGAACCCTACTAGTTTTAAACCATACCTACAACGGAGTCTCCTTTACACCTATCAAAATGCTGATAAAAAAATAACTTTTGATTTAACTTTTGGGGGATCAAATGAATTCATTTATTTATTTTTTATTTTTTAAGTATGCATTTCTTATTATAAGCTTCCCAAAAAGTATAATTTTAAATATATTTAATTTGATTATTATATTTATTTTTTATTTCTTGTGAATGTATGTTTTTCACCGAAAATCAAGCTCTTTGTTCTTCACATGTGGAAAAATAGTAGATTACCAAAAAAAATTCTAAAAAGTATGTCCATGCTAGGTATTGATGTCCTTGATCCATAAAAAAAAATAAATTGAATTTTGATACATACAAAAAAATGTTATGTTTTATACGGTTTGCTTATGTCTAAATTGTAATTAGTGTTATTTCAAAACTTAACTAAGAAAAAAATCCAATAAAACACTATGAAACCAAATGAAAGTGTTAGATATCCTAGTTACAAATCTAAATTCAAAAAAATTAGAATTTTATCTTTCATAAAAAAAAAGTTATGTTGTATATGATGAACATCACTCTTAAAAAATGGTGTTTATTGTTAAAAACTAGTTTTCAAAGGAGATAGAAAAATAAATACAATTTGATTCCAATTTTTTTAAAAAACATATATTTAAAATCTATAGACAAAATGTCACAAATCACTAGTTTGTGTCATCTTCAAATTCCTCATGGTTTAGTAGCTATAGGTGCCTGAAAGTGAAGATTTAGTTAAAAAAATTCAGTTCAATGTCTAGTTTGGCCAATAATTGTAAACTAGTATTGTGGGATCATCCTATTTTTAAATGAAGTACCATTGTCAAAAATAGGGGTAAAAGGTAACCCAAAGTGAGAAATAATATTATTCAAAAGAAAGCTACAAATTGCTTCAATGTTAGAGGATCGAAGTGGAAAAGCTTCAACTCACTTCATCAAGTAATTGGTAGTTGTGATGATAAAGGTATGTCCCTTATAAGAATTGGGTAATATTTTACTAATAATATCCAACCCCCATTTTGCAAATGGCCAAGGAGTGGTTTGGTTATGAAGCTCTTGTGTGGGAGATCGAATAAGATTACTGTATTGCTGACATTAAGGATATATTCTGAAAAAGGTGAAGGAGTCTTGCTCCATTGTTTTCCAATAATATGCCATATAAATCATTTTTGCACTAAATATTTACCACCAAAATATCCACCCCCAGAGCCCGAATGAGCTTCTTGAAGGGAAAGGGGTATTTATGCCTCAGTGAGACAGTAAAGAATAATATTGTTGTAAGATTTTTGATAAAGAACATTAGATAGAACAATGTATCAAGTTGAAAGCTTTCGTATATGAACACGAGTATTCTTATTCGCTTCATTGGGAAATTTCCCAATTTCAAATAATTATAGATATGAGAATACCATTCCCTTGAGTCTACATGAGCACACACAAGACTGTCAATTTCAAGTTGATCTGAGATAGTGAGAGAGTAGAGAATTTGAACCAAAAAATTATACCCATGTACACCATCATCTGAGGGTACAAGGGAAGTTGTGTTTTCCATTGCATGTCCATGTGGAAATTTTATCTCCTAGGAAAATTGTCTATAGTAAAATAAGAGAACCAATCAAGCAAGGATAAATCCAAATCCTGGTACTGAGATAGCTTTCTCTGCTTAGCTTGATATGTTCCATGATTTGATTTACAATGAGCTTAGAATGATCACCATGAATGCAGATATTTTTAATATTTAATGCTATTGTGGCATGTAAGCCAACAATAAGGGCTTTGCACTAAGTGATATTATTTGTACAATGAAATTCTAGTCAAAAGGATGGAGGAACCGACTTTCCTTCAGGTGAGATTAAAAATACACCTACCCCAAAACTAGTTTGACATATCAATCCATCAAAATACATTTCCCAATATAAACAAATTTTCATCTGGGAATAAGTCCAAGTTAGGAAAATGTTGAGGTGAGGGAGCTTTTTCCAATTGATTAGTGGCAACGTGTCCTTTAATCGCTTTTTGAGTCACAAAATTAATATAAAACTTAGAGAGAAACATCACCCATTTTTTTAACCTTCTAGAAAGGTCAGTTCTAGTAAATAAGTGTTTAAGAAGGTCACATTTTATGATCACATGATTCTTCGCATGAAGAAGATAATGTCATAACTTCTACATTGTGAAAATGAGGGAAAGATATTATTTTTCCATAGAAGAGTACCATTTTTCATAATCAACTAGAATATGACTAATGTAGTAGATCACCCTTTCTTTACCATCATCATCATGTTGAGCTAACAAAGCTGCTAAAGCATAAGGTGATGTAGAAATTTAAAGAAAAAAGGTCTATCTTGTATAATCGACATCAAGATGGGAGGATTAGCCAAGTAACTCTTGATAGATTCAAAATCCTTGTGATATTCATCATCCCACAAAAAATGGACATCTTTCTTCAACAAGCGTGTGAATGGAAGAGTACGATCAACCAATTGAGATACAAATCTACAAATTCCCTGAATCTTCCCTTGCAAACTGCATAGTTGAGAGATGTTCTTAGGTGGAGGAATGTTAACAATTGCATTGATCTTATTGGTGTTAACTTTGATTCCATGATGAGAGATGAGAAATCTTAAAAGTTTTTCGACATCCACACCAAAGATGCACTTAAGAGGATTTAGTCTCATCTTATAGAGTCAAAGTATTTCAAAGATAAGATGAAGATTCTCAATGTGATCTTGATGAGTTGTAGACTTAGCCAAGATGTCATCAACGTAATCATTTAAGATCTTGTGAAGAAATCATGAAAGATAAGTCATTACTCGTTGGTAAGTTGCTCCGAAATTCTTTAATCCAAATGACATGAATACATAACAAAAAGTAACCCAAGGGGTAGTGAAGTTTGTCTTATACTAATCTTCCAGGTTAATATAGATCTGATTATAGCTCAAGAATCCATCCATTAAGGATAACAAGATAAAATCGAGCCCACAATCATATCAATATTGGGAAACAAGAAATTATCCTTAAGAGAAGCATTATTAAGATCACAAAATTCAATACAAATATGAATATGACCATCAAGTTTATTAACGATGATGATATTTGATATCCAAGGTGAATAGTTAATGGTACAGATAAAACCAACTTTTAAAAGCTTTTCTATCTCAATCTTGACTAATAAAACAACATTGGGATTTACTTTACGGATCTTCTACTTAACGGGCTTGGCATCTGGACATAGGACAATATTATGAACTACCATAGATTCGTCAATATCGAACATGTCCTTATATGACCAAGTAAAGATATCTGGGTGAGGATGCGATAAATCAACATGTTGTTTAGATTCTTCTAAAGAGAGACACTTTCCAATCTTGATTAAATTTTCAAAAGATAATCTCCTTTGAGGAGAGTACTATGGTCTTTAGTATGAGGTATAAAAAAATTATCACACATATTAGATAGAGGATATTTCTCATTAGAACTCATAACAAACTCTCCAAAATATGCCAGTGTATTCAAGAAATATGGGAACCATTGCTTATGATGATAGGGAGGTAGGTTAGAATAGACACTTAAGTCTTCTAAAGCTTCATCTGAAGAGAAAACATCTAGAGGAGCTTCATTAGAGTCTACCTTTCTTTCAATGTATTTAGGATGAACCATCTTAAGAGGATGAAATTCAGTAGAAACCATGTTGACATTCAACCATGAATTTTCCTTAGACATTGTGGGGTGGTATCCAAGTCCAACTTTGGAGTCATATGGATCAACCTCTAAGGGGAATTTAATACCTTGTTCATTATTCCCATAATCTTTACCTCCATAATCAAACTTGAGAAGATATTATATCTTGGTCTCTAACGTGATTGCAATTCCCGAGGAGAGAAAGCATTAGTGTAAAGAGCATATTCCTTACTATAAGTATCACCTTTCTTTAAAAATACATAATCATCCTTCTTAGTAGAGGTGATGAAATTTTTGGGATGTATAGGTGGATAGGATCTACTTTGTGCTCCCCAATATAGGATTTAATAAAGTTCAAGAATTCCTATTCATCACTTAGACATACATCTGGTTTAGGAAAAAAATACAAGGAGTAGACTTAGGACTTTCTCCTTCAGGAGGATCTTCTTCAGGGATATTTGTCTCAAGGGCATCCTTTGTGATAGGTACTACTGGAGTAGATGTCAACACATTGGAAGATAATGAAGGGATAAAATTCTTAAGAGTAGGTGTAACCAAAGTTTGACCAACAATTGCCATCTCATATAAGTGTACAACATCAGGGTCAAGTCTGATTATGATCACCTCATTGTTAGCAAAAAACTTTGTAGAATGATGCAAAGTAGAAGTAACTACTCTTAAATCATGAATCTACGGCCTCCCCAAGATAATATTATATGGTAATGGTCTTGGCATAACATATATCAAGGTGGGTATGGTAACATGTCCCAAACTTAAAGGAAAGATCACCATGCCTAATGATTGTTGACCGACATTATCAAACCTACAAATATATAGGGAAGCATTGAGGGAAGTTGAATCAACTTTAATTTTAGGAAAAAACTAAATGCTACATATGTTGAGCGATGAATCAATATCAATGAGAGCATTCATAATGTCAATATTATTCATGCAAACTATTGTCATCAAAGGATTCACTTACTTTTGCACTTCCCGAGGTAGGAGCTCATGTAGATGGAAGGTAATATTCAACAAATCCACACAAATATGATCTATCAATGCATTAACATCTATTGGCCTATTAGAAGAAGGTAAAAGTATATTTTATAAGGCTTCATGAAGCATACCCCATTGAACCAAAGTAGTCTGAAGAAAATTACAAAGTGAGATCTTAGTGAGAGTAATACAAATTTGCTCGATAAAATCATACTCACCCAGTTTCTTAGCTACAAGTCTAGGTTCTTGAGGAACGCTTGGTTGAGAAGGTGGTAAAGAAGTAGGTTGATTAAAATTTTGTTGGTTCCTTCTAGTATTATAATTATGGGCTATCGCTCTATAAGAGGGAACCTTAGACTACATGAATCTCGTGTAAAGATCCGGTGTATCATTTTCAATAGGGACCACACAAATAGAATGAATCCTTTTAGAGGGACTAGATGTATTCACATAAATGACTAGTCCCTTAGGCCTTTGAGGGGAAACAAAGACTATGATTATATTTATAGAATTCTCAACTTGTGGAGAAGAAGGTTTCAATGGAGATTTTTTTTTAACAAGGTTTTGAGTAGAAGGAGATGCCTCTAAGAAATAATCTAGGGCATCATCCAACATATAAAAATACTATTAAAAAAATGTATTATCAAAGCATTAAAATTTTGAAGAAAAATATCTAACATGGTTTTATTGATGTTGGGTTCACCAAAAATATAAAGGAGGGGATTTTCTACCCTCAAGATGACAATGTCCTAAAGAGAAAATAGCCCTCAATCACTTGAAAGATCAAAGCTTGGGTGATGAGATAAATAATAATGAATGTTTATATAATCTAAACAAATTAACACTCGTTATAAATGAAAAGAATATTGAAATAATTTAATTACAAGAGTACATGAAAGAATTAAATTTTCTATACACACAAATGGAAATCACAAAAACTAAAGATTCTACCTTTAAGAGGATTAACTCTCAACCACAAACGCTAATGCACTACACAGATGTTTGCACCTTGCACAACTATCTTTGATAAAGCAGACAATAAAAAATTTGAATTTGAAATACCTAGCTTACTAAACTTGTTCATCTGTACACATAAACAAAATAAAAAAATCTTGGGGCTGTTTAGGGGTTTGCCTCATTCAAACCCTTGTTTTTGTGTTTTCACCTCCAAGGAAAACCAAATAGGATCAAGATAGATAAAAATGCATAAAGAAAAGACACATGATGGAAAGAAACCCCACAAATAAGGAGAACCGCTATTACAAATATAATAGACATTTGATAGAAACAAACCCCGCAAGGAGGACAACTCCAATCTTGAATGGAAGTAAATGAAGACAAGATTGCATATAAAATGTTAATAAAATGGCAAGAGAGCGTTACCAACAACCTGTTGATCCCCTCTTGGATTGATAGATGTGATGGATTTACATGAAAGAGGAGTCTTGACTATTGCTTGAGAAAGTATTTTGATAAAGCTTCACTTCATGAGTGAGAGAGAAAGAGAGAGCAAGAGGAAGGTGTTCAAAAGGCACTCTATTATGAAAAATGAGAGTAAAAAATGGAGTTTTATTAAGCTGCATGGGTGGGAGGAGCCATTACACATGTATCTTTTCTATCATGACATGTGTCATGGGAAAAGAATGTAGAATTCACATTTGAATCTCAAAAAATTTAGGGATGCTAATGTGTCGTGCTAGTTTTCGGCCAAAAATTTGCAAGAATCAAACACCTAGGCTGCTAGTGCTTCATCGTTGTTGCCTAGGAAGTCAAAATCGTAAAATTCTAGCTTATAGGCTTTTTCCATAAATGAGGTGGGCCTAAATGTGTAAGTGTGAAATCACCACAGGGTGTAATTTTATGACACTACACTAGGAATAGTGATTCATGTGATCTATCTTCTTCTATACATGATGATGGTATGTTTTGTGTTGATACTTATTTTACATTTCCTATTGACCCTATGGATATTCACAATTATTCTTTATTTTGTGACACATTACATGTTGATAGCATGCATTGTGATGATATTTATTTAGCTTTTCATGTTAATTCTATTAATGATGCATTGGCTCTTATTAGATTACATGATGACACTATTTTTTTGGGTGGAAAACTTTGCATGATACATGATTGTTCTAGTGGTATATTTTTATATGTTGAGCCATTTTTGCTTGCTAATTATAAGTAAGATGATATTTTATTGAATAGTGAATTTATAATGACTTTGTGTGATAGAGCATTGCAATGGATTTTTACATCTTGTATTCACTATTCATTTATGGAATTTTTGAAAGGAAGTATGTACTAAATTTTATTTAATTCAATAAGGAGGTTATTACAAGTTTTTCAATCTAATTTAATTTGAGCATAGTTTCAACATAGTAACAAAAATTAGATAAAGAACATGAATAAAAGAGAAGAAGTATAAAATAATAGAGCCACCACAATACTAATTATATCCTAGAAAATCCTCTAAAGAGAAAAAATTAGTCTCCAAAGCACCACATCTAATGTATTTATTTTTGCTCAGTAATAGGAGTTTGTATTGCTTTGAATTTTTTTTATCTCATTAGTTTCAGTAATTCACCAAACACTCGAACAACCCATCTAAAACTTGTAAGCTTTAACTAGAAGACATATTAACATGCTAGTAAACATACTTTAAATCCTTGTTCCCCTACAACAAATCAAAAATGTTTGAGTTAACATACTTTTATCTCCATTATCCTTGAAACCAGTCGCCTAACCCTAAACGGTAGTTTCACCATTCCTCCCATGTAAAATTTATCCTTCATCAAAAAACATAGATTAAACTAGCAACATTACAAATTCATGCAAAAAACACAAGAAATATTTTCCTTCAGCTTGAGCTACCCGGCTCCATTTTGATCTTGCAGACCATTTTCATCTTTCTCTTTCATTGGCGTTTCCCATCTTTTTCCATTTTCTCCACTTCCATTTGCTCCACTTCCATTTGATCCACTTCCATTTTCTTCACTTCGGCCTTCCCATCTCTTTCCTTTTGCTTTGCTTCCATTCACTCCACTTCTTCCTTTGCTTGGGCAATTACCTCTTCAACTTTCATTAGTTCGACAAAGAGTTTTAACGCCTTCCAGCCTAATTTTACTTCTTCTCTGCAACACTCTTTAAACTTCCCCTCTGGAAAATGAACAAATGGTTTGCATCCCCAAAATTCTTCAAACTCTTCCATCTCAAATCCCTCACTAATGTCTAGCCCTATGCCCGAGATTGCCCATCCCATTATTGTCTCCAAACTGCCCAAGAAATCTGCATGTACAATTATTTCCATCACTTCTCTAATTGTTTTACCTTCTCACCCAGGTCCAATCCCCATGCTACTATCAGAGAGTACACATCCATTTTCATCCTATATCTGTGTCTTAAAATGCCAAAGTCCCTGCCCAGGATCATCCTCAAACACTGCACCAATATCCCATCATTAAAGAGAAACATCCCCATTAATCTCTTCTCAGACGTGTTGTCATAAAATGGGCTTAATTGTTTCCTTGAGAGAACAGTGAAGTTTTCCTCCATTGGAGCTCTATGTCAGCAGTGCCTCCACCACAAGTGCTCCTTCACAGAGCCTTCCTCACTACACCAAACACAATTTAATTTTTCAAAACTTGAGGGCCGAGAGATTTTAATCTCCTTGATTAACTCACTCTGAATTAAATGCCGCTCATACTGGGGATGCCACCGCCAACCTTCCCAACCTTCCTCCTATCATGTCAAAACTACTTCCGACTTCCCACCATCTTTCCCATTAAATGTAGTGTACTCGCCAACTTCTTTAGATTATTCTGCTAAATCCACATTCCTAAAATCTTTAAATTTCAATTCTCCCACTTCTCTAAATTTTAAAGCCCATTTAGAGAGGATGTTAGCTTCAACATTACCCGATCTTCTAATGTGACACAATTTTTTTTTCACATGAAGCTAATTCTTCTCTAATTTTCTCAATTACGTTATGAAGGTACCACACACTAATAGTCCCCTTCGTCACTGCTTGTACAATTATTAGTGAGTCCCCTTCTAAATTATTTTTTGTAGCTCCCAATTTTTTTCCAAGTTTAATTGCCGTTAAGGCTGCTAAGGCTTCTGCTACATTATTTGTTCCATCCTCCAACATTTTCACTCCCAAGGCTAATACATCCCCTTTCCAGTCTTGAATAATGAAACTTGCCCCTGATTGTCTAGGGATCCCTGTTGATGCACCGTCAAATTTTATTTTCCACCAACCTTCCATTGGTTTTTCCCAAGAAACCTCCCAAGATACCTTTGTAGCTAGTTGAACCCAACCAGGCCCCTTAACGGGTCACCACATCTATTGTATTAATCAATAACAAAAGTTACAATATAATATGAAGGTCTTTGTGTTTCAATGAGATCAACATTGATTTTGGAGGAATTTCAACATTGTAACTTTACATTAAATTTGACACACATTCTTCATTCGAAACCTTGTTTATATAGGCCAAGGAGACATAGGAAACCATGTGTAAGAATAAGCCAGTGATTCAATGTCTTATAAACTACTAAACACAACTTTTCACTCAAGTCAAGCAAATAAGAATGTAGGGAAATAGTATTAAGATTAATATTAGATAGTTGACTTAATTACATAGTATAAATGAACCCATGTTTATATAAAATAGGGGTGGAGTGAATCAATGTATAATAGGTGGAGTGAATCAATGCATAATAGGTGGAAGTTAACTAAAGCTAATTTAGTATGATAGGCAAAATCTAACTAAAGTTGATATAACACAATAAATGAAATATAACTCAATTTAAATTATTTGTGTTAATTAAATATATAATATATGAGCATATGATTCAATGACAAAAGCTACCTAAGAATGTTTAATAAAATAGATAATAAATAAATAAAAATATGAGTAATACTACCTTAGTGCAATACCAAAAAAAATTAGTCTAATGTAAACACTTTAACACTCTTGAGAATACAAAATTTCCTTACATATGAGTCACACCAACAAGGCTTGATTAAGTACCCATGTACATGATGATAAACAAAGAGGACTCAAGATGTATCTAATATATTCCCCCCAAGGACAACTTCTTTCATCCCAAGCATTAGAGTAAACTAAAGTAGTAGTTAATGGTTTAGTGAAGATGTTAGCAACTTTCTCTTCAATACAACAACTCCATGCTGATAACATGTGAAAATATTACAATATATTATAAATTATTAAACTAACATAAATTTTCATTTAGATCTACATACAAGCAATTAATAATGCAAAGAAACAACAGTAGATAATTATTATATAGCCAACTTAATTATATATTATACAAATGAGTCTATGCTTATATAGAACAAGGGTGAAACTAATTAATGTATAATAGATGGAAGTTAACTAAAGATGATCTAGAATGATATGTGTAAGTTAATTAAAGTTGATATGATACGATAGATGAGAGACAACTCAACCTAAGCTAGTTAAATTCCAATTAGGTGCATAGAACGTGCACATGATTGAAGACAAATTACCTATCTACTTAATATAATAAAGAATAAATAATTATAAATGTGAATAATATTAGTTTAGTGAATGATATGAACAACTAGGCTAGTGTAAACTCCATGATAATATGAATGGTTTCTTAAAAATATAGGCTTAAAATTATTAGCCAAAATAAGTCTAAGTGGTTCACATTCAATCCCTATATCTGACTTCAAAAGTAACTTTTTAATTAGAATATAATTTTCAATTATTCTAATTGAACATAATAACCTAAGTGTCAAAGTGTAACTTTCAAGTGATCCAACATGAGGTAATAATTATATTTACACACCTCTTAAACATGACTATAAATAGTCAATAAAAGATGTTGGTCATAGTCCAGTTAGTAATCCCCTATTTGGTGACTTCTTACAACCATCATAAGACCAATGGCATATGATTGAGTGCCAACTATAGAATCATAATATATCATCCGCATGGGTTGCCTTCTTCACGTGGGTCCAGTATTTACAATATTCTACAAATATTAAATAATTTATTATACAACTAGGACTTTGCAAGGTGTACAACACCTAGTCCTAACAAATCTCCCAATCCTATACATTACAAGAATCATAAGCAATATTCACCATAGTGAATTAATGCTAAGGGTTGATCCTCATAGCTATCCAAAACCATTTGAACTTTGTATGTTAAAAAAATTCATTAAATCCTACACAACATTCACCAAGGTATCGCTTTCTTGACCATGATCCTCTTATCCTCCATGCCATGAACAAAGAAATATACACATTGATGTACTTTTTCCATTTATGAAAGGTGGGTTTCATTTCCAAGATGATGATACTTTGATTTTCACATTGAATCACCATTGTGCCTTGCTTCAACCTAATGCTCATAAATAGTTTTCAAATCTATACTACTTACTTGCATGCATAAAAAGTTTCCATGGACTCTATCTCTATGGTTGAAATAGTATTAGAAACCTATCATTTGATCATCTAATTGATCACACCATCAAACAAGGTAAACACATACCCATTAATAAAGCCCCTTTGATCTATTAGTCCAATCATAATTCATGACTCCATATATATCTATTGTCATGTAACTTTGTTCCCATTAGTAGAAAATCAAACACTTTGGTGTGTCTATAAGATACCTAAATATTACCGACAATAGAATCCAATGCTCTATGCTCACATTGGACATATACCTATTTAGGACTCCCACTACTTTGAAAATGTTTAATTTTGTGAATACTATACCATACATAAGATTGAACTTACACAAGGGGTGTGGATCATGTCCTCTATCTCATTTTTTGTCTAAGGGCACTAATAAAAAAAAATATTTATTTCCACAAAATGCAAACACTAACTAGTTTGTAATCTTGAATCTTGAATCATTGCAAAATATAATTAGCATACTTCCTTTGATTGATCTATAGTTTTTCTTCATTCTTTCATGAGCTTCATCTCTAATATGAATTAAGTTTCCCCAAGTACTTCATGTTATATTATTCTAAAAGATAAAATTTTAGAGCCCTAATCACACCATTACTATTAATAGAAAATAACATGTCATTAACATAAAGATGTTGGAATTGTGAAAGCACACACAAGGCAAGATCAAATAGAAAATAAGAACACCTTCCACACACGAGAGTTAGTGCTTATAATAAGAAACCCTAAATGAGAAAGGGATTAGATCATGACAAGTGTTTCCTATGGATCTCTGGTTGGTGATATTCCTATGAGAATCTTGCTCTGCAAGTATATTGTAATATTTTTGATTTTTGATTAATGTATTGGACAACTTTTGGAATGTGGGTTTTTTCTCCCAAAAGGGTTTTCCACACACAATTCACTATGTTGTGGTATGCATGATATTTATGTCTATTTTTGTTTAAGTTTCTATAACTATTAAATATTTGTAAAAGTTTTGCATTATTATCCTCTCAAGATTAGTGTAGGAAGTTGTTCTACTACCTTAGCTTCCTTACACTCATCTCCTCTATGAGTAATGCACCTATCACCTTATCAAGATTTAAATTTGAGATGGTGCTACTCATTTTCATTACTAGGCTATCACATAAATTAAGCAAAGAACATAGAAGGATTATGTATTAATTATCTCTATCTATCTTCACACACACATGTGTTAATTGGATCACCATAATTATTGAATGAATTTTAGTGCTTTGTCACAAAGTCTCCATCATACATCCTTAAGAAATAAAAATTATTCCACAATAAAATAATTTTTACTAGGATCTTGTTGGTGTGAACATGGGATTTTCTTATCTGATTTACCCTTTGTAGAGTGAACAAGGCACATCATCTAACTAGCTCCTTGTTAGGTCTTTTTCACACATGTTAAGATTACTTAGTGGTTAGGAATATTTCTAGAAGTTTTAGTTGTGTGATCTTATCTTATGTCATTTACTTTTTTGTGTCTCATGTCATAGGATTAAGACACTTGTCATCATCCTTGTTTGTCCCATCTCTCAACCTTTCCTATATGAGAAAGGTACCATATGTACATTTTATATTGTATAGGATCACATTTGATCTAATATAATTTGCATCCATTATTACAAAATTATGCTTCTACTTTTCTCTCTTGTGGAAGGATATTTTGATTTTGTAGGCAATCTTAGGAGCTTGAGTTCTTGAGTGACTCTAACATGGTATAAAAGCTTTAGATTTGTAAATTCCCTTCTCATATTCAGGGTGATTCATGCATGGGACTTTTTTGGTTGCATTTTAGGGTAAAAATACCTCACCATTGAGTCAAGAAGACCCAAAAACCTATATTTTCATATAAAATACTTGATATTTTGGTGACAAAAAAAATTGACTATTTTGGGAGGGTTTAAAAAATTATATAGTCAAAATTCAATATAGTTTGTAAAATCATATGAACATGTATAGTATATATGATACATATGGGTTTGCAGTTGTGGTTGTCGATGTGGTACAATTGTTGGCAATAATTTGTAGTGAATATTCTTATTTGCATTATTTTTGCATAGTCTAGCATGAGTAGGTATAAGTTGACATTTTTAATGAAATATTATTCTAATTTTTTTCACCTAGTTAGCATTGAAACAAGTAAACAAGTGGTCACCATGAGTTGAAGCCATTGATTCCTCTCGAATAAAGAGGGGCTTAATACTTGGTGGCACATACAAGAGATGTCATTGCTCATAGTGGGTGTCCATTAGGCCGCCACCCTTAGTGGTACTAATTTTTTTAAAAAACCCCAACAACCAAAATTATAATAGAGGTCATATGAGGCAACCAACAACTAGGCACTAGGGGCCACATTTTACCCCTACATGCCTTAATTAGGTAATTTTTTTCACCTCACCATAACTTTCTGCCAAGGTGTAAATTTTGCAAACAAGATATCATCCAAAATTTGGTTCAAAGAACTTTGCAGTGGTGTAAGCTATTTTACCAAATTTTTGAAATAAATTTTATTTGTGGTTGAAGTTAGATCCTCCTTTTTGGACCTCCAAGCTCATAAATTTTTACATGTTTATCCAATTTTCATGATGTTGGTGTAAGTTTTTATTTTCCTAGTGGGATAATTTATTTTCCCTTAGTCGTAGGTTTTTATTATACTTTTATTAATCTTGATTAGGAGAATTAAGTGAAATTATTATTTAATAACATTGAGATAAGGTGATGAGGTGTCCCCATACTTAAAGGGTGTGAAACAAAGAAAATAAAATAACCCTAGGTCTACAATGTAAACCTAGGATTGGAATGGGGGTTTTGATGAGGAGGGGTGATATTTTCTATTATTTTATTAAGATGGAGACTAACAAGGTGAATAGATTGACTTTCAACCATGAAGGTGAGCCAATCAAACCTGAATCTCCATCCTATTGAGCCTTAGAAATGGATTGGAAATTATTTTCTATGATCAACCTAATTAAACTATATGATCTAATATGTAAAATACAAGATCCTGACAAATAACAGACTAAAACAACAGTTTGCGGGCAAATCCAGGAAGTGTAGATGATTGTGTAGCTCCCAAAAAAAATTGGTTTTAGTGTGCATAGGAGGACTTATATGCCCAAGAGAATATGAATCCTTGTAAGGGTGTCTTGTTCAACTTTTGGGGTCCTCTGGTGGTAGATCTAAGATCTTTGTTTCCACTTTCAAAGTTGTTGGAATGTTGTTAGAAAATTCTATAGGCGAGTTTTTGTGGCTTAACAAGATTTAGGCATTTGAATGTAACAATGGCCAACTTGTATTTAGTATTTTTTCACTCCTCTTCAAACCTAATACTTGTACATTCAAAGAGGGAAAATTTTTGACCATTTAGGGGCTTGCTTCAGTCAAACCCTGTGTAAGTGTTTCCACTTCCATAATGGCAATACTAATGATATAATGATAATGGATATGAAGGAATGATGAAATTATAAAGTGTTGCAACTCACCACCCTTCAATGGCTTCCTTGAAGGACTAAAGTCATACACATCACATCAAGTGCTTGGATATTGATTGATTGATTGGATTGAATGCTTTGGAGACCTACAAAGGGGGTTAGCCTTCACAAAACAATGATAATAAACAACATGAAATCACATACACTTTGACATGATGCTTGTATCTTGAATTGCTGAAATAAACCTCTAAATTTTTTCTCTTGACAATAATGGTTGATCATAAAATCCCTTCTTTCTTTTAGTTTTAAATGGTGAAAAGACTAGGTATTTATAGGCATTTATTCAATTTTCCAAAAAATAGATCTTGATAGCCGACCTTTGCAAGTTGGGTTTTGATTGTTAAAATGGCCACATTGACATATCCAAAATTGGGTCCTGATTGAATAGGACTTATTCTCCCTAGGGTGAATGGGTCTTGACCCTATTTTCTAGGACATTAAGTGTCAGGGGAAAAATATCAATTGAATGCATTTGTTCAATGATTTCAATTTGTTTAAAAAGGTAAAAATGAGCCTCATAATGCATAATTTAGGAATTTAGGAGTATAATTAGGTCCAACAGATTTGGGGGGAAAAATAGTGTGAAATTGTCAAGGGTGACACGATGCTATTATTAGCCCCCACTTTAGTGAGAGTATGAACTTACGTTCAGACTCACACTAAAGTAGAAATTATATGTCAAGAGGGGTTTGACTGTCCAAATGTTTAAGAGATAGGATGACTAAGGATCTAGGAGGATGCACAAGCCCCTAAGATTCAAGATCCCATGGCAAGAGAGCATAAGCACAAAAGGAACACACACATGTATGAAATGAAATGCAACAAGACAACATACACAAACGTACATGTCAAAAAACATGAAGCATACATGATGGAAACACATGACATGAAATAAAGATAATGCCGAAATGAAAAAAAAACATGATGTAAAAATGAAGAAGACACACAAAAAAACACAAGGTTAGTACTAAAATATTTGAGTTAGTAAGCCAAAGATATCCCAGTCTTAAATTATCTCAAATACCAAACATCATTCATCAAATAGATGTTAGCTCCCATGAGGACTAGAAAGTTGTGTTATGCCACATCACTCATGAAACACATGGCTACACTAGCAAGCAAAGTGTGTTATGCTAGGTGGCCATGTTGAAAAGGGGTTCTCAAGTTCATGACCCAACAAGCTTCATTATGCCGAATCCATGAACTATATTACAAAAACTCACCTCAAGGGGTGTATAAGGTTTAACATATTGGGGGGTGAATAAAATTCACCTTAGGGGGTGCATGAGGTTTAACGTCTTAGGGGACAAACAAAACTCACCTCAGGGGGTGCACAAGGTTTAACGTCTTGGGGAAAAAACTAAACTCACTTTAGGGGTACACAAAAGATGATAGGATAAGGCTAAAAACTCAAGGGGTCAAATGAAACTCACCTCAGGGGGTGCACACAAGATGATAGGATAAGGCTTAAAACTTAAGAGGTGTTATAACAACACCACCACAAAAGGTATTTTACAAAAATAATAAAGGGGCTTTGCTGAATATATGAAATGTCACACCTTAGGTAACATCACACATGACATCATGACCAAGAGAGGACAAGTCAAGGAGTAAAAATATCACACCTTAGGGAATACTAGCCATAGTATTACCACAAAGAAGAACATCATATGCGAAGAAAAGTCACCAACATAGGGGATATCAATCCCAATATCACCACAAAGGAGACACAACATAGATCAAGAAGGCCACACTTCTATTGAAAAGGTCACACTTTCTAGGAGGTGTATGCTATCATCACTAAGAAAGAATCATTTCCTATGCGAATAATGCATGGTGAACTATATGCTCCCCATAAAATGTTAGTTTCCTCGCTACATTAATGATGTTTTAAGGAGATAAAAAGGGATCCCTTGCTAGAAGGAATGCACCTAGGACAAGGCTGCTTAACCCCTCTTCCACCAAGTGTAGGGTCAAAGATGAGCTCGAAATGGAAGATGATATGCTGCTCTTTGCAAGATAGAATATGATTGCATAAACCTTAGTTTATACCCCCATGCATAGTAGTGAGTATTGTGTGATACTACAACTACCACATGAAAATGAGAACAACTAATGCTATTGATTAAGTGAAGATATTTTTAATGTTTTTGTTATTTTTTAAGGACATCAACCAAGACCTCTTATTATTTCTTACGTGTTAGGCTCGATGGGAACACAAATACCTTGTTCTTTTACACCACATCCTTTTCCATTATAGCCAAGTTTTTGTAAGAGTTCATAATCTCTTCCATAAATTGCTTCCATTGCTTTTGAAGAAGGTGGTTTTTCATAATCACTCTCATCATAAGTGGATGTATAATTTGTATTTTCTTCTTTCCTAGAAGTTATGAAATTGGATGTTTTTGATGACTTAGTGATAGATTGTGTTGATACCATTGCTACCTCTTTCTCTTTTTTTGATTTTTGTGTAATCTTGTATTCTCCCATGAATGTAGGTGTAAAATCTTATGAACTCCAATCATCCTTGAAAAACTTTTTCATTGATGAAAGACACTCATTTTTATCCTTAATTTATAAAGGTTCCACCTTTGTAGTTAGCATTAGTGTGCGAAGAGGATTTGCATTCTAGCTTCAGTTTGTAAACAATTTTTAGATTTTGGATCATCTTTTATCGTGTAAACCTTATTATTGTATATGTACTTCATTGAAGAATGAAGCATTGAAGGCACTCCATTCATTTCATGAATCTATGGTCTACCCAACAAAATGTTGTATAAAATATCATGAGGCATGACATGGATAGGAGTTTGTAATGTAACCTTACCAACTTTGATAGGGAATATTATCACACCAAGTGGTTTGCTTTCCACGGTATCAAAACCTTTGATTGACAAATCAACAGGTTGAATTAAAGTTGTGTTTGCTCCAATTTTATCCAAAATATTTAAACTACAAAAATTCATCCTTGAAGCATTGTTAATAAGGGTACATCTAATCCCAACCTTGTTAATAATAACCATTATCATCAAAGCATAATTTTGTTTTTGCACTTCCAAAGGGGGTAACTCATTTTGATGAAAGACAGTGTCCAAATTAGGTGGATTCATATTCTCAATTAAATTTTCCACATCATTTGGTTGCACACTAGGAGGGATAACAACATTTTGCAAAGCATTTTAAGCAATTCATGGTAAGAAGGTGATGTTTTGAATCAAATCCAAAGGATATCATAGTAGGAGTGTTATGAAGTTGCTCAACAAGATCAAATTCTTTACCACTACGCTATTGAATGTTAGGTCTAGGTGGGAGATATGGTTGAGGCAATGGGATGGAAGTTGGTGTTTCTTTTGGTTGCTTATTGTTTCTAGTGTTATATGTGTGAGTTTTAGTATGATAAATTGGTTGTTACGACACATGATTACTAGTAAGTTATTTTGAAAAACTTAGGATATGGCCATGAGGTTTAGGAAGTCCTATAATGAGGGGTGACTTAGGAGGTCCAATAATTAAAGGGATTTTAGGAGGTTCAAAAGGAGTTCTAGGAGGTCCAATAATAATATGACTTTTAGGAGATTCAAAAGGAGTTTTATGAGGTCCAATAATCAAAGGAGATCTAATAGCCAATTATGTGTTCATAACCTCAATAGATTGGAATTATTGTTGATGATCTTAGAAGTTATCGAGGTGGAATCTAATGTCACCTTAGTATCTTTATCTAAGCAATCCATAAATGTATCAATGATTTTATCCTCTTGTCCAATAATATCTTCCCAAGTAGGAGAGGTAGGGGGAGAAACAAACAAGACTCTCATGATGCTCAATGATTAGATCTTCTAACACCAAGATACCTTCATCACACATAGGAGAGATATCATGGGAATTACAAACATGATTGTCATGATTTTTAGTGATTGCATTCTCTTTCACCAAGGTAGTTTCACACATAGGAGAGATAGTGGGAAAGGGATCAATGAAAAACAATAAAAGCGGGGAAATAAACTCACTGTGATATGCTTGTAACAAAAATTCTTTGAGATGCTTAACAAGATTTAACAATAGAATATGAATTATTAGAAAAAAGGATTTTTGCAATGAGAACATGATGTAAACAATTTTCCTATTGAAATGCAATTAATTTCTCAAATTTCTTACAAATTAAGTAGAAATGGCACCTTTCTTACACATGCAATAACACCTTTTCATAATTTCAAATCAGACATTTACAAGTAGAAACAAACTAAAAATATAGAGATAGAAATCTGTGAAAAAATTGTTTGAGCCACTAGTACCAGGATAGAGGCACCCTAGGGCATTTGAGTCCTAGATAGGGTGTTTGAAATTTCAAAGTTGATTGTTAAAAGCACTGCTAAAGGATTTTGGTCCTGTTTGCGAACATGTTGAGCAGTTGATATTTTTCTAGATTTTGCTCAATTTAAGACAATGTACTTCAAAATGCAAGTTTACAACAAGGTTGAAAATGTTTTGGCAAGTTTTCAATATAAATTTTAGATCTAAAATGCAATAATTATCTGATTCTAAGATGCCACAATCTAAAAGTGATGATTTTGATGCAATTTTGAAATAAAAAATATAATGTTTTTCACTTTTTGAACTATATGAAAGATTCCTACTTGCATGCAATTATGAATTCTAATTTAGAAATCTACAAACACTAACATAATGAGTAGACATAGACAAAAAATTATGAAAAAGCTGGCCAATGCTAGGGTACAAAGATAGAGGCACCCAAGAGTGTTTGAGTCCTTGATAGAGGTTCTAGAAATTCAAAAGTTGAATGTTTATGTTATTGTTTAAGGTTGTGATTTTTATCTACAAACAAGTTTGATAGTGACTATTTTTCTAAAATTTGTTCGATTTAAGACAATATGATTTAAATGCAAGTAGACAACAATAAAGGACAATTTTGAATGCAGATCTAATCTAAATGAATGAGATAAACCCTAATGCAACCTACGATGCAATATGTGATGCAAAAAGTTTAAATTACTTTTTAATGCTTTTATGCTGCAAAAATGAAACCCTAAATGAAAAATACAAAGCAATTCAATGCAAAACCTAGATCTAGGGTTTGAAAGACTTCCAATTTCAGAAAGTTTATGATTTCAAAATGTTAGGTTCACAAAAATGAAACATAAAAAAGGTGATCCTATGTCCCAAGTGCTTAGAAAAATAGGATTCAAGGCCTTTTCCTAGGCTTTCATTGAGATGGAGATCAACAAGGTGTATATATTAAATTGCAACCATGAAGGTGGGGCAATCAAAACTAGATCTCCACAAAATAGGGGATTGGAATGGATTAGAATTGATTTACTATGATTATCCTAATTAGAATATGTTCCCTAATACTGAAATTGCTAGAATTTGACAACTGATAAACAAAAATAGTCAATTATAGGTAGACCCGAGAACTGTAGAGGATTGTGTACCTGCCCCAAAAAATTGGTTTCAGTGTGCATAGGAGGACTTATACGCTCAAGGGAATATGAGTCCTTGTAAGGGTGTCCTGTTCAACTTTTGGGGTCCTTTGGTGGTAGATCTAAGATCTTTGTTTCCACTTACAAAGTTTTTGGAACATAGTCAAATAATTTTGTAGGTGAGTTTTCGTGGCTTGACAAGATTTAGGGATTTGAATGTAACAATGGACAACTCATATTCAATCTTTCTTCACTCCTCTTCAAACCTAAGACCTGCAAATTCAAAGAGAGAGAAAATGTTCGGACATTTAGGGGCTTTCCTCAATCAAACCTCATGTAAGTGTTTCCACTTCTACAATGACAATGTCAATGATAAAATGATAATGGATAGGAAGGAATGATGAAATCACAAAGTGTTGCAACTCACCTTCCTTCAATGGATTCCTTGAAGGACTGAAGTCACATGTCACCTCAAGGTCTTGGATCTTGATTGCTTGATTGAATTGAATAATTTGGAGACCTACAAAAGTGGTTAGTCTTCATAAAAAATTGATAATAAAGCAATATGAACTCACATACACTTTGAAATGATGCTTGGATCTTGAATTTCTACAATAAAGATCTGAAATGCTACTCTTACCTTGCTCTTGACAATAATGCTCACTCATAAAATCCCCTTCTTTCTTCTAGTATCAAATGGTGAAAAGACTAGGTATTTATAGATATTTATTCAATTTCCCAAAAATTAGATATCGATAGTCAACCTTTGAAAGTTGGGTTTTGATTGTTAAAATGGCCTCTCCGACATATACAAAATTGGGTCTCTGTAGAATAGGACTTATTCGCCCTAGGGAGAATTGGTTCTGGCCCTATTTTCTAGGACATTAAATGTCATGAGAAAATACTAATTGGATGCATTTGTTCAATGCTTGTAATTTGTTGAAAAATGGTAAAAATGGGCCTCAAAATGCATAATTTAGAAAATTAGGAGCTTAATTAGGTCCAATAAATTGGGGGGACAAATCATAGTGTAAAATTGTTAAGGGTGACAATTTACGCCACTACAAGGTGGAACATTTCCTTAAAGGGTAGACCATTTCCCACTTTTGGTGGTTAATTCCTATTGGTTGGTTTTCCACCTCCATCCTCTCCTTAGTTCTATATAAACTCATCACCTAGCTTGTATTTTTCATCTTGGAATCTCTTAATGCAATTTCGTCATTCTGGTATATCTCTTAGAGTTGCTGATTTGCAAATTGTTTATGTTTTTCTAGTTTATGTAGCTTTGAATTTCTTTTATAAATTTCCTTGGGTTATTAATCTATTTTATATTTCTAACATGGTATTAGATCTTTTGTTTTGAGAATTATGAGATCATAGATTCCTAATTAAGAGTTTAATTTTTCATGTAAGATCTTGTAAATTCCCATATGATATTTTCTTATGTTTTCAATGAGCTGGAGAATTAGAGAGGGTTAATAAAGATCTAATAACCTCTTCATATTGCATGTGTTTTGTGATATATGGGTGATTGTAGCATTTTTGGTTATATTCACAACATTTTTTATTGTTCTAATGCATCCAAGATGCTCGAAAAAGTCAAGATTGAATTTTGTTTCATCTAATTTGGAGATCTTACTGACACAATTGCAAACAAGGGTTTGAAGCTCAGATTTGGCAAACAAATTTTTATAGGATCATTTTTCATCCAAAAAAACCTTACCATTGCATTCAAGAGAATAAGGAGAAAATTTTTGACATAAAATTATCCATATTCAGATCTAGGATCTGTTGAGACAATTTTTTTGCTCAAGAGACTGAATGACCCCCTAAGTCACGCAAGTATAGTCGTACAACAAAAAAAGTCAATATATATAAGGCACATTTTAGCACAAGGTGCAAAGCGCCCAATGCTAAGTGCTTAGGTGTAGGTCTTAACATCCTATGGCTCAAAGGTCACTACACTTGTTAAAGCCACCAAGGCATAAGTTGGCGCCAATTATTTTTAACCATTGCAATTTATTGCAGACTGTGACACCCTTCCATGAAACTATTGACAAAATTTTGTAGTTAGCCAACCAAAACTCATCAATAGTCACCACCACAGTATCAAGTTTTAACGAATGAGATGCCAATAGATTGTTGTCACGTCTCAAACTTTGGTACTGCTTGATTTTACTATAAGTGGAATTGAAACATGAATAAATATGTCTGGTAGAATAAATGTTGTGAGGTTTGAATAAGAAATTAGGTGAATGTTTATTTTATTTGAAAGATGAAATGCAATGGATGATAGTTTATTTCTATTAGATAAAATGTGATGATTATTATGATGTAATATAGAGAATGATATGTATTTCTTTGATTTATATTTTTGGACACTAATCTATTAATAAGTGTCTGAGTTTATATGAGATGCAAGTTTGTTGGAGACCAAGAGTGTGGTTGAGGTAGAGGAGGTTAGCCACTTGGCAGGGTTAAGTTGGAATGGATCCTCTCACATGCATACACCACTTAGTAATCATATAAACTGCATTTAGGATGTTATTTAATTAATTATTTATATTGTTTTACTTTGTAGTGTTTATTTAAAATTAATTAAGTGGTAAATTAAATGAATAGAAATAAAAATAATTAGCTAAGTGTATTTTTAGTTAATGTTTTATTTGAAGGTTAAGATGCTATTTATTTTGTTAAATTGCGGATAATGTGTGCATAGAAAACAAATCTTGCTTTATTTTAAAATCAAATTTTTTAGAAAACTTAGAATAAAAGAAATACACAAAGATTTTCGAAAACAAAGTGATAAGATAGAAAACAATAAAATTAGAAAAACAAAACACAAAACAAAGCAAAATAAAACTGGAAAAAAGTAAGTAAAAGTTTATAAAACTCTTTATTTCTCAACAAGAGGAGCATTCAAAATTATTATTATTTTCTTTCATCTTTTTCATTTTTTTTTTTATGGAAAACAAAATTTGAAGCAAGGCAAGAATGGTTGAGTTGGGTGAAACTGGGAAAAGAAGAGGAATAGAACAAGAAAGAACAATTGAATCAAAGCAAATTTATCGGATTAGCATTGGACTCTAGGTTTTTAATTATTTAATTTCATGAAATTTCTTTCCCAGATGTGCGTGTCAATAAATCATTTTTTTTTTCTTTCACATGAATATTGCTTTGAAAACATACATTGGATTTCTGTAGGAAACTCAATCAAACTCTATATTTCTGTAGAAAACATGTACATGCCGCATAATTTCTGAGTAAATATATATATACAATATATAGAAAAATATATTCATATATATATATATGTCTTTCTACAAAATATACATATATATATAATTTTTATATAAATATATAACCTCTGTTTGTTTACAACCATCAATTTAGTGTTTGTATTGCTGTATTTAAGCAAATAATGGGAAAACACAGCCTTTAAGCATTTATATTGATATATATAACAGAGTTTGAATGCAGCATGTAGCTGCTTGTGAATGGGCTGTGGAGAGGGCGGGGCTACGCTCATGGGGAGCGGCCGCCCCCTCTTTCTCCATCGTAGGCTGTCAAACATAAATTACATCTGCTTTTTTTAATACTTCAAAACTCTGCTCCAAAAATTCGCCTCCTTCCATGGTCTAGTTTCAAGCTTTATTTTCATTCAATATTTTCAACTTAAACAATGTTCTATGTTTTGAGTTCTCCATGCTGGGCTTGAAATTGCCAGCTGTAAGGAAAAGATTTTAGCATACTGTTATATAAATATGTATATATATACAGTATGAAATTTAATATTTAAGCAATTTGTATTTTATATATTTATGTATCTATACAGTATGTAATTATAATACATATACGAAATCTGTACTGGCTACATGCAATCTGTATTTTGTTATTTATAAATATACAGTATATAATTTCATACATATATGAAATCTGTATTTGCTTCATATTTCTGATTTTAAATCGATTCCTTCACTCCTTTATAGCTTGTCTTTGGCTTGGAATTTATGAAATCCATATGGCTGTGCATGTTTTCTGAAATTTGATGGTGTATAAATACATATATGCTTAGATATCTGCATACTATGAGAGGCTGTACATATATACATAAATTTATGTGTAAATGTGTATATTTGTTCTTAAATACAAATGCATCTGTAAAATTTATATATTTAGAATTTTGTTTTTGTTGAATATAATTTGATTATAAATGATATCTATACATAATTTGAGAGTTTCATTCTGTTTTTAATGAACTTTTCTTGAATATAAATGATATGAATATATTCTGGGTATGAATTTTGGTTTCTGTTTTTGATTGGGGACTTTCTTAAAAATATAAATATTATGTATATATATTTATGAATATATAAATATATACACATATCTATAGACTGAAATGTATTGAAATGAATACTTTAATTTGATTATTAGAAAGTGTAGAAACTTGCTGGAGAAGTTATAAATCTATATTTTTAATTCAATTGAAAATTGGAAAATAAATAGAAATCTATTATACAATAGAATGGGAATACAAGCTCATGTAATTGCTTTTTTCTATTTGAAACATAAGGATTAAATAGTTGGATTGTTAATTGCTTGTATATTTATTTATTGGATATTTCCTTGTCAATGAAATCGAAAACTTGTATAACATTTAGAGAACTTGATGATGAAACTGTACTTGAAAAGTTGAATGAATATAAAACACTTGAAATATTAGAAACTTGAAACAATTTATGCTACATGTATTTTCTTGATAAAACCACTTTCGAGACATGATGCTGAGTGTGGATTTCTAGAGACGATAGTTTCCCTTTTCGAAACTATCACTTTTTGTTATTTTTGTTGCTTGGCCAAGCACATGCACCATTGAAATAGATGGAATTTTAAAAGCTTAGATATTATTGATATTAGTCTCTGCCACATCCTGCATGCAAGAGATATGTCATTCTAGATTATATTGCATACATGCATTAGACTTGCATCGAGAGTTCCCTCCTGCTTCTCCGTTCCAGGTTGCTAGGCTCCTTGCGCAGGGTCAGAATTTTCTTCGAGCTAGGAAAAAATCAGGGGAAGTATTTATACTTCGTGGTTAGGAGGAAAAGGCACCTGGACCCACTCTTGGTCTCGACTTTGCGGAAGACAAAATAGTGTCATGGCGTACGAGCACCGAGGATTTATCATCACATGGATATTTATATATACATTTCTTGTATTACTTTGTATGGCTTGCATATAGCCAATTGTAATTTAACTTGGGAACTTGTTGTAATCATTGATATGTACTTGCATATGTAATATTGAAATAGATGTTGTAACATTACTTATGTAAAATTTTACATTCGACATTGTAATTGCTTGGTAACAATCTTATTATATTCTTATGTGGAAATGAATTTTATATCAATATCTTTAATTGGAAATGTGAATATTCTTTGAGATTTTTCGTGTTTAGTAAGGTTGGCATACCTTTACAAATGTTGAAGATGAACACTTTCCATCCACAAAGGTATTGAAAATAAATTTTGTCATTTTTTCCAAATATTGTTGGTTGAAGCTGTTGTTGCATTTTTTCTTCAACAAGCCATAAATTTCACCCCGATGCTTCATTTTTCGAAAAATGAATAGGTGTTAGAAAGGTATTGAAGATAACTACACAACTATAGGGCTAATTTTTCTAGATTTTGTTTTAGGCTCATTTTGTATCAAAATTTGTAGTTTCTACCATTGCAGGCCTATTGAACATTGCATTTTTTTTTTTTGTATATGCATTAAACTATAAAATTCCAACCTTGTAATTTAGGGGTGATTTTTGATACTAGTGAGAAGAGTGGGAGTGTATTTGGTATTATTTTGGTGTTTTTTATGCTCATTCTTGGGGGTATTATAAAGCCATCTTGTAATCATGAATTGAGATAAAGTTTTATTTATGGGGGGTTAATCATGTCTCTTAAGACATTTTTTTCATCCTTTTGTTGTCAAACTAAACTTTAGAGAACTATTTTTCCTAGAAACAAGGGATAAATAATCAATGCCTTGAGCTACTACTTCCTTGGAATCATTCTGAGCCAAGTGACTGATAAAAAAATGCATCGTTTAACAATAATGACATGGTGTATGGACTAATATGTCTTACTATTTTTTGGGATACTCTATATCACATAGAACACACTGAGTGTCCTTTCAGTGCTTGAAATTGTTAGTGTAATTAATTAATTAATTAATTATTAAACTAGCATAAGTTAACTTAGGTCATGCATCATTTAGTCCTAGGTTAGATTTTAATAAATCATTTAATAAATAAGGTAATATTCCCTTCCTTGTTTGTAGGGATAAGATTCCTTCTAGAAGATGAGTTGTTCTTCTAGAAATTATCTCAACATTTAATAATTTTCTAGATAGGGTTCACATGTTGTCACATGTTGTTAGATCATGAGACATGGCAACATCTCATGCATGTTAGGTGTTCACTTTTTGCCTATATAATCAGAAATTTTGTTCATTTGTAACATATCAATCAATTAATCAATCTATGATCTAATGTTGTAGATCTATAGAATCTCTATTATGCATGTCTAGTTGCAACACTTTCTATGTGGTTGATTATCTTTCTTGGCAAAGGTCCTCCATTGAAGACTGTAGTTTCAGGGACCCTGTGCATCCATAATTTCAACATGGTATCAAAGCTTGTCTAGTGAAATGTCAACCCTCGATCAAGAAATTTGGTGTGCGAGATTCTTACAGGTTTGAAGGTTTCCATTGAAGGCTACTTGACTCCACCTGGGGACCAAGCTGATTTTTGAAGCAAATTGAGTCAGATCCAAGCTCACCATTGTCTTCAGAAGGCCTCGAAACCCTAGGATCGCTTGCCCATTCATCAAAATCGGATACATCAACTTGGGAGCCATCAGAGGTATTTTTGGGTTTGCAAAATCAATCGTACGATCTGTACAATTTGCAGCAAAAAATCATCCCAATCAGTTGTCCTCTGAGGCAAAATTATTTGACACAGACACTTTTTTCGTTTTAGAAAATCCGGGCTATTATTTCTATTATTTTGGCAAAAAATATTTTGGCATCTTTGTATAGTTTGCAGAAAAATTCAAATATATTTAAGCGACCTGTTATTAAAATCATCGGTCGGCATCAAATATTTTGTCTATCGGCTTTTTTTTTCTGCATATTTATATATTGGTCGACATCAATTCACATTAGGGTTTGATTTTTTTAAATCATCAGCATATCGTATTTCACTGTTGGCATTTTATATGGGGTTTGATTTTTAAATCCGCGAGCTATATCTCACTATCAAAATTCAAATTCAAAAAAAATGTTTTGATTTTTTAATTGCTTTTTAGCAATATTAAAAAAAAAATCTTTATATTCTTTGATGTCGGCTCATCAACTTTCAGTTTGCAGACAAGTTGTTTTGATCATATGCTTTTATTTTTTGTAGGGAGGGTACATCTGACCGGTCCATTCACCACTGACAAATGACCGTCCATCGTGTTTCTCCTACGGGTATCCCACCGGTGTTGTCCGTTGTTTTTCTTTGGATGCTGTCACCTGTACTCCGTCCAACCCTGCCGCCAACCATCTACCGCCGACCGCTATGATTTGTTGCCGCTGACTGACACCCTTTCCTTCACCGGTGACCATGTTCCTCTCACCAACTGGGCTTTCTTCTATTGTTGGTTGTTCACCCCATTCGTTGGTCAGTCAACCTTGCCGGTCCCATCACCGCTGACTAGCCTGCCTTCTCCTCACCCGGTCACAACAATAACCATGGAGTTCGCTATAGGGAGCGCTCTTTTTTGCCTATGTTTTCACTGCAGTTATATTGGAGATTGAGTGCTAGTGCCCAGGGGGCTTAAATTTTAACCCTCGTTACCCTGCCGAGTGCCCCATATAGGCATTTTTTTTGTTTTATCACAAATTTCACCCATGGTGTTGAAATTCAACAAATGAGATACCGTTGGAAAGTTAATTCAGTCTACTTTTCAGTGGTGCAATCTATTTTGTGAAATTTTTCTCACAAAAAATACTACAGTCAATTGAAGTCAAAACCCTCATTTGGACTCAGAGGCTTGTAACTTCGCAACCATTCATCAGATTTCAGTGATTCCAGCGGCAGCAGGAAGTATTTTCAGAGCTTTTTTTATCAGTCTAGACCCCTTGATTAGTTTCAATTCCAAGTACTCTTGCATTGATTTTTTCAATTTGGTACATTTGTTTAATAACTTGGATATCCTGAAGCTTGGGAAAAGTTTTTTTGGTCTAGGTAGCATCACTTCAGTTGTACATCATCCTTGGAAGTCTTTATTTGCTATTGAAGGTCATTTGTCTTTGTATTTTTTGGAGAAAATTCATTATGGGGCTTTCATATACTCCTTTGGTTATGTTGCATAAGGGAAACTATCAACAATAGCAAGATGGGATCAACCACCATCTCCAATCACTTGATCTATTGCCTCATTTGTATGGTATAGTTCCTCATCTGAGTGAAGGTATTCATGAATTTGCTTGGAGTTGCAATAGATACACAGTCTTATAGATCATTTTATGTAAGTTGATTGTGATGTTCTAAGTACTATTGATCATTGTGATTGTCCTCACATTCTTTGGACTAAGCTTTGGGAGATCTATGGATATTTAGATACTCCACCATTCCCCGATGGTCATGATTCAGAATGTCATTCCTCAGATCAGGTACCCCATGATGATATTGTTGTATAGGAGGTTGATTGCCTTGATCTTTCTGAAGAGGTTGAAAAGGTTGCTTTAGGTGCTTCTTATCCATCAGAGACAGCTGGTATCCCTTCACATTTAGTGATTCCTTGTCCAAATTCATTGATTGAGTTTTCCACTATCATCACTCATCAGGACACCTTTGGTTTTTCAGACTTGATATCACAGGATGGATTTGTTTCAAGTATCACTGACTTAGCTACTTCTATAGGTTTGGAGAAAATTCTCAAGGGGATATCACTCCTCTATTCAAATTCCACTTTGGAGAGTTTTCTTGAGTCTCATCCTTTTGTCTCGACCTTGATTGGGAATCCATAGACTATCTTGGAGGCACTTGGTTTCTCATTAGAGATTTCATGTATGATACTTCTTCCCTATCATTCCATTCAGGAGTTGAAGTTTCTTCAACATCTACCATTGGATTTGCTTCAGACTTATTTTAGTGGTTTTGAGGACACTTCATTCAGCGGGGCTATCAAGTCTCCATCACACTGTCTTTGGATATTGTTTAGCATCAGTTTCTGCATCGTCCTGGTTTGTCACCCTCTTCATTGTTTAGGACTATGGCATCTTCATCTTCAGGCAAGGAGACATTTGAGCAGAGTTTAGAGACATAATTGACATCCACCTTCATCCTCCCTTCCTTCAATTCCTATCCGGAATGGGAAGCATCTCTACACTTGCACTTGGTTTTGTTTCTTTCGAAAGGGAGACAAGTTGTTTGTTGACATTGGATCTTCAAACACTTACCATTTTTGTAGGTGATATCATCTTCTGGGGTGGCTATGTAGTCTCTCTCTATTGTATCCATGTGATAGATGGTGTACTTGGGGGGTATTTGGGAGTCCTCCATCCTCCCCATTCTCACATTTTTTCTTTTTCATCTCCTTTTTGGAGAGGGGTTTTGTTCCCATTGGGTTTTCCCCTTTTCTCTGGTTGTGGGATATTTTCTACATCTTCATGTACATGGGTACCTAACATGGCCTCATAGCCGGGACCCATCATCTTCTTGCATAATCATTGCATTTTCCTCCCTAAGTTGAACTTATGGGGGGGGTGTTAGTGTAATTAATTAATTAATTATTACACTAGCATAAGTTAACTTAGGTCATGCATCATTTAGTCATATGTTAGATTTTAATAAATCATTTAATAAATAGGGTAATATTCCCTTCCTTGTTTGTAGGGATAAGATTCCTTCTAGAAGACGAGTTGTTCTTCTAGAACTTATCTCAACATTTAATAATTCTCTAGATAGGGTTCACATGTTGTCACATGTTGTTAGACCATGACACATGGCAACATCTCATGCATCTTAGGTTTTCACTTCTTGCATATATAATCAGGCATTTTGTTCATTTGTAACATATCAATCAATTAATCAATCTATGATATAATGTTGTAGATCAATAGAATCTCTATTATGCATGCCTAGTTGCAACACTTTATGTGTAGTTGATTATCTTTCCTAGCAAAGGTCCTCCATTGAAGATTGTAGCTTCAGGGACCCTGTGCATCCATAATCTCAACAGGAATGCCATCCAATATTTATATGGAGACATTAGATCTTCATTTGAAAGTGATGTTTCCTTAGAGAATTGAGCTCTTGTGAATGATACTGAGACTTATGTTGCCCCATCTTAAATATGGATGATCAGCTCACTAATACCCTATCAACAATACCTGTTGCAACTTAGATTCTAGAGATGCCTCTTTGAGAGCCTCCAATGATTCATTTTAGCAGGGTCATTTATGTGTTTTGGATTTAGTCCATTGGGACCAATTTATAACTTGGACATCTCTTGTTTGTTTTAGAGTCCCTCATTTCAGATCTAGATGACACCATTGAGGTCATTGTCTTCTCTTTGAGGACCAATATTTTATTCTTGCATCTGTTGCTACTTTAGAGTCCAATGTTGCTTCTTTAAAATATTCCAATGACTTCTTGTAGTAGGATATACCTAGTCTTTTAGATTCAATATATTTGTGTGATGATCTCTTGAAATGTATTTCAAATTTGTTTATGGAGACACATATTACAAATTTGGGAGACAGTATTGATTGTATTCATATTCTCTTTGATGGAGTTTATTTTTCTTAGTTGTTGTGGGGGAATACTCTGACCCTCTTATTCATTCTCTACATAATCATTCATCACAGTTTGACATGAGTGTAGATACTTTGGATCAACATTTGGAAGAGACATCTTTAGAAGAGATACTTGAGTCTTTAGATTGTGTTCTACAATTGTCTCTAGGAGATTCATAGTTTTTGTTTCCAACAGTGTGGCCTAGAATGCTTGATTTGATTATGAGAGCCTTCAACATCAAAATAGGGACACTTGAGTTGAGTCTAGAGACTTCAAACATCTTGAGTTTTCTTCCTACATATTCCTTTCAATAATGGAGAGATAGCTTGCATACACCTTTGGTTTTATTTCTTCCTAAGGGGAGGAATGTTGTTCGATGATCCTGGAATATCTTCTATATTTAGTTTTAGGCATCTACCATTGGATCTCTTTGGGGGGGCTACTTTGTCCTTCTCTTCCTCTCTCTATTATGGGGGTGTTATTTCTCTATTTTTTGGAGGGGATTCTTCTTCTTTTAGGGGATTTACATGTACATGGGTATCTAACATGGCCTCATATGTCAAGACCCATCATCTTTTACACCCTTGTAAGCTACACTTAAGGGGGTTGTTGGTGTAAGTTTTTATTTTCCTAGTGGGATAATTGATTTTCCCTTATTCATAGGTGTTTCCTACACTTTTATTAATCCTTATTAGGATAATAAAGTGAGTTTATTATTTAATAACTAGGAGATAAGGTGATGAGGTGTCCCCATCCTTAAAGGGTGGAACATTTCCTTAAAGGGTGGAGTATTTCCCACTTTTGGTGGTTATTGGTGGTCAATTCCTATTGGTTGGTTTTCTACCTCTATCCTCTCCTTAGTTATATATAAACTCACTGCCTAGCTTGTATTTTTCATTTTGGATGATTTTAATGCAATTCTATCACCCTGACATTACATATCTCTGAGAATTGCTGATTTGCATTGTTTATGTTTTTTCCAATTTATGTAGCTTTGAATTTGTCTTGTAAAGTTCCTTGGGTTAACAATCTATTTTAGATTTTTAACACATGATTCTTATGGAATTGGAAAGGTATTGAGGAGATTTATATTTATATACATACACTTTTCTAGATTCAATCCCACATATATTTTATTGATATTTATACATATTTTCATTTTGGTTGATAGATTGAACATACTAACACATGGAGAAGTTTTGTCGTTTTGGGAAGGCTTCATTTTTAGTCTAGATCATATTGGAAAATTGTAATTTTAGTTTGAGGATATCATTATGAGATATAATTGTATTTTTCCATATTTGGTCCATCTTGTCTTTGTAAACTATGGAAACCAAATCTTGCAATGTAATAACAATACATATAAAGTGTCAAGTCATACTTTGTGGGGGGGGGTGATGGAACACGTTTGTTGTTACACAAAAGGTCTACCTATTAACACCCAATACAAGTGCCAAAGATAAGAAGATCCATGGGAGGCGGTTAGTCCATGTCCCGAATCCGAAGGGAGATGAAGGTGATTAGTCCAAAAATCCCCCCTTAGCGTCACCTTAGGGGATTCAAAACTGCGACCATGACTCTGATACCATTTTTTGGAACACATTTGTCGTTGCACCAAAAGATCAAGCAGTTAACGCCTGATTCAAATACCAGAGATAAGAAAATCCATGGGAGGTAGTTAGTCCATGTCTCAAATACGAAGGGAGATGCTGGAAATTAGTCCAACAAGAGTCTCATGATTGATTTTGGTGGTAGTTTATTTATTTATTCTGGTTGTAATCATGTCTCCTAATCCATGGAAAATTAAATATGATTATTATGGGAAGAAATGGAATACAATAGATGAATGCATGTGAAAGGAGCTTGATGAGTTGAAATTTATTTATAATCTTCATGAGTTGAGATAAATTTGCATTACTAATGGAATTAGTTTGTTAGATTCTTCTAAACCAGAAATAGATTCATCAAATATTCACACTGAATAATCTTGTGTTGACACAACATCATTTAGGGATGAACAATATCAACTAATGATATGCATTGAGATCTCATATCCTTCATTTACTATTGCTTTTGATGATGCTTATGTTGCTACATTCATGGCTACTTGCACGATTAAGTGTAGAAGGATATACATCATCTTCTAGATATAGCTACTTGGGATGAGTACTTGACATACGTTGCAAGTTTTTTTGTGGAGTCTCATATTTTAAATTTAGGAGACACCATATATTTCATTCATATTCTCTTTGATGAAGATAATTCTTATTCAATTTTTATGGGGAACATTTAAATCCTCTTCTTCATTCTCCACATGATCATTTATCCTAGTTTGGCATGAGCATGGATATTTTTGAGTAGCGTTTGAAGGAGAAAAAAATATCTTTAGAGGTTCTTGAGTCTTTGAATCTTGTTCTCCATTAATCTCCACTTGATTCTAGATTATCATCTCCATCAATGTGGCATAGAACACTTGACTTCGTAGTGATAACTTTTGACATCGACATAGGGACACTTGAGTAGAATTTAGAGACTTTATGCATCTTCATCTTTCTTCGTACTAATTCCTATCTAGAATGGGAATATTTCCTGCATCTATACTTTGTTTTATTTCTTCCCAAAAGAAGGAATGTTGTTTGTAGGCATTGAATTATCTTTTATCTTCAAGCATTCACCATTTTTGCAAGAGATTACATATTGTGAGGGGTCTACATAGTCTCTCCTATTTTGTCTTATGGGGGGTCATTGATTGCATATTGATGATATAAGTAGTCCGTAGGGGGTCATATTTACTCTTGCTTCCTTATTTCACTTTCTTGTATTTTCTCTCTTTTAAGGAGTTTTGTCCCACTAGGTTTTATCCTTTTCTCCATTTTTGAGAAATAGCATTTGCACATGGGTACCTAACATGTGGCTCAATACTTGAGACTCGTCATCATCTTTTCCTCATTTGCATTTATTCATCATTTTCCCTAAGTTATACTTAAGGGGGGCATTGGTGTGAATAGGGGTTTTTCCTATCCGGTTTACCCTTTGTAGTGTGAACAAGGAACACTATCTTACTAGTTCCTAATCAAGTCATTTTTACACATATTCACATGTTAAGTTTATTTAGTGATTTCATAATCCTTCTAGAATTCGTAGTTGTCATGTGATCTTATCTTATGCCATTTAATTTTTGTGTCTCATGTTATAGGATAAAGGAACTTTTCATCATCCAAATTTGTCCTATATCTCAACCTTGTGTATATAAAGGTCCCATATGAACATTTTGTATTATATAGGATCACATTTGATCTAATATATTTTGCATATATTTTATAAATTTATGCTCTTTCTTTGCTCTCTTGTGGAAGGATATTTTTCTTTTGCAAGTGATCAGGGGAGCTTGAGTCCTTGAGTGGATCTAATAGAACTTTGTCTAGTACAAACTCCATTACTTATTTCATTGGTTCTTGATGGTGGTCTCTCTTGAAAGATTCATGATCATAGAATTTGCTAGAAAAAGTTGAACCATGCTCCTCATATTTCTTTTAACAATGACTAAGTCTTTGTCTCTCATGTTGGGTGGTTTCTTTCTAGAAATTATATCCATAGATCTTTGTAAAGAAGGAGGTCCTCCATTTTGAGCTTCTATACTTCAAAATTTTTTCTATTGATTCTCTCCATCTCAATTCTAGAATTTCTTGCTATATATGTTTCCTAAAACACAAGATCAATTGGAGAACTTCCACTTAAATAAATATTAATAAAAAAATATCCTCACTCCATTCACATATCTAATAATCAAAGAAAACTTTAGTGGCGAATCTTCACCAATTGGTGAATTCTAGGAATCGACCAAGTTGAAATTGGTGAATTTCTCGCACCCAACAAGGTGTCCAAATTGCCCGAATTTTACAAACTATAGGTCCAATGCATGTCCATTCGCCAATGATTTTTTTTATGAGGCATATTTAAGCAAAAAAATTGCAATTTTCAAACTACATGTTTCAATTAGATCGACTAATATTTTCGCCTGGAATCCCGAAAACATTTAATAAAACACCTACATATTCACCAATACTATTAAAACAACATTGTATTAGGACCCATTTCACCAATTAAAATTTACAAATAGTTGCTTGTGAAGACCCATTTCGCCAATTAAAATCTATAAATAGTTGCTCATGAGGACCTATTTCACCAATAACATTAAAAAATAATTACATTTGAGGACACATTTCGCCTTGAAAATTACAACATATTGTTGTATAAGCACTCGGGATTCACCAAATTTTTAATATACCATTTAAAAATCCCTCAGAATTTGCCAAATATGGAATCATGGATTGATATAAATACAATCGAAAGTGTCATTTATTCTTACATATTTTGTTTGATTATGATGTTCTACTTCTCGATTCAGAAGTCAACAAAAGCCGAAAACGTAGACTTAAAAGGTGAGTGATCATTTCTTCATAGTGTTATTAGTTATAATAATAAGTTTTCTTTATCTCTTTTCTATTCTTGCTTCAACAAAGTGAACCTTAGAACCAAACTCTGAAGTTTCAGAGTTTTCGAAACCTCTGACGCACCAAGTTGAAAGATGACCAAGAAAGACTTGCAACTCAACAAAGTGAACCATCAACCAAGTTGGGGAATCGCGAAGTTATGAAAATTTAGAACTCCGCGAAAAGTTAATAAAACTTTGAGGACTAGCGACTAAGTTTAGGAAAAGACAAAATCTTTATATTTTATTCCATGGTATTGAATTTGATACGTAATTCTGCATCATTTGTAAAGAACAACACTTATCACACTACTTATAAATTTCTATTGCATTGCCATTCACACAATCTTTGATAAATAATTGAAAGGAATATTATTAATCCATTCCTTGAACATAAATAGATACAATCGAAAGTGTCATTTATTCTTACACATTTTGTTTGGTTCTGAGGAGTGAGGTTCTGCTTCTCGATTCAAAAGTCAACAAAAGATGAAAAATGTAGACTTAAAGGTGAGTGATCATTTCTTCATAGTGTTATTAGTTATAATAATAAATTTTCTTGATCTCTTTTCCATTCTTGCTTCAATCTTAAAGATGATATTGAGTAGGGAATGGGATCTATATTATTATTCTTTGTCCTTAAACAAGAAGACATTTTTTTCCAATTTTTATTCAAAGTGAGAGATGAATATGTCGAGCGAATCAGAGATCAATATGTCGAGCAATTTGAGCAGCAAGGGTAAGGCTCCGGCCACTCCTTAGGGTGGTGAAGAGACTCTTGCTGCTCCTTAGGGTGGTGAAGAGACTCCTACCGCTCCTTAGGATGGTGAAGAGACTCCTGTCGCTCCTACGACTCCTTAGAGTGGTGAAGAGACTCTTGCTGCTCCTTAGGCTCCTCAAGGTGGTGAAGAGATTCCTGCCGCTCCTCAGGGTGGTGAAGAGACTAGGAGTCCATCAAAACACTAAAAACTTAGACGTACCATACAGTCTTACTTTGGAATTTCCAAAGCTTTTGATCCATCAGGTCAAGATGGAGCTACATCATCAACTCTTCCACCAAATATTGGTAGCATTCACAATACCTCACTACCACCGGAAGGTCAAGTTGAGATTGTCATTGATTTAAATCAAAATGTATCAAATTAGGATGGAAATACCATAAAATATGTTCCAAGGGATACCTTGGGTCCGGTTAGCCAGAATGAGATAATTGACTTGGAAGAGGATGGTGATGTTGGTAGCAAGAAAAGGAAAAATAAACCAAAAAGGGGGCGCAAGTGGGAAATGACAAGGAGTTTTCAACTTGGTTGGTTGTCAGAGTACCCATTCATGGTACCAGTGGGGATTGGCAATGCAAACAATATTGAAAAGGCAACATTGGCCAAATGTAATATTTGTAGTTGGAAATGTGGAAGAGCCAAGACGTTGTAGCTAAAGATTGACACTATAGCAAAGCATATCGGTAAAGTTTATGAAAAACAAATCATAGATGGAAAGGAAGAATCAGTCGTACGATGGAAATCAAAGGAAGAATTTCTTCATGTTAGGTATGCCACAGATTACGAAGAGCATGAAAAAGAATGTCGAACATTGTTGCATATAAAGGTACACTTAAGACTCAATTTGGAAAAGCAACGAAAACAACAAATCTGTCAAAAACTGTTCAGATGAGTGTTGTTTTTCATATTTTTTCCAGAGGGCGTCCTATGATAGACTACCTAGAATTTTTTGGTTTATTATCTTATTTGAATGTTTCTCACTATCCCTACTCACATTGGTCAGTAAACGCTTGATGGGAATGGGAAAACTGTCTTGCTGCAGTGGAAAAGGAAGATTTAAAGCATAAAGTAAAAGAGTCAAATTTCATTGCATTATCTGTAGATGAAGTTACTGTGGTAGACAATACTTCTTGGGTTTGTATGCATTTATATACTACACAACAACATGTTCGCCAAGCTCATCTTCTCTGTGTTCATAAAATGAAGGACAATTAAACATCGCAAAATATATTTGAACTAGTCAAGAAATATTTGAATGAAATTGTAGGTATGGATAAGTTGACAATTGCGAAAAAGTTGGTGTGTGTAGGAGCTGATGGAGTTGCAGTGATGGAAGGTCAAAGGACCGATGTTTCCACAAATTTACAAACTACTTGTGCACAATAAACGATTGGAATTCACTGCATGGCCCACATAATGAATTTAGCATTCAAAATTGTAAGCATGTTTCCTATAGTATCAAAAGTCAAAAATCTAGTCCGCGAGATCCACGCATACTTCTGCTAAAGTCCTAAACGTTTCAAAGAATTTCAAAATTTTGCTAAGTGAATAACACTAGGAAACAAGCTTCTCAAGGATTTCGATACCAGATGGATCTCCTTGCATGGACCAACGCAACAAGTTCTTTTAGAATATCAATTCTTGATTGGAGTGATGTACAAAATCTCAGCACAATAGACAAAGCTCCTGACCTCTTACATAGCTTAAGTGATATAGAGACACTCTTGACTTTAACTAGTCTTCTCCCCATGTTGGATGTGATGAACAAGATTGTGAAGAAATCCCAAGACAAAATTATGTATATTAATGAATATGCCAATCTACGTAAACATACATGCTTGGCCCTCGATCATATATATCTAGATCTAACACAAGATGGCACAAATTATTTCATGTGGCAGAAAATTACTGATTTGAATGATCCTAATAATTATTTACAGTTTAATGCAAGCGAGCAATTATGTATCTATGTATGTGGATATGAGATACAAATGTTCCAATGTTAGACAACTAGGAACTCTAGCAGAGAAGTAGCTATTAACGAGGAAGATTTTAAAGGCATTGTTAAATTTGTTCGTGATAATTTGAAGGAAATTGCAAAATCTCTTTCCTTAGAGATTCATGAAAGATTCCCTCAACATGAAATACTTGAAGCCATGAGTATTGTGTATCCTCAATTTTGGGAAAACTGAGATAACCCAAAATATTTTCATGCTTAGGTAAAAATCTTGATCGAACAATTTTTGAAAACTGTAACATACAATGAGCAGAAAATAGAAGGAATTTTAGATGAAGCTAAGCTTAGAAAACAATGTATGAATTTTGCAACAACTATGAAGGACTAGTATAAATCCATGGGCAAGGACAAGGCCTTTGAACCGAGATCAATAAAAAAGGTTTGGACAAGCTTAGATCAGAGTGAAATATTGTGTGGTTTGATATCAAAATATTTCAAACTTGTTGATTTATATCAAACAATGATATTGGGGCCAGTGGAGGATGAGAGAGTTTTCAGTACATTGGAGTTTTTGAAATCAAAGTTAAGAAACAAACTAGACAAGAATTTGGAAAATTGCTTGAGAATGAAAGGAACTACATATAATGTTAGAAATTTTCCTTTTGAAAGGACACTCGCAATTTGGAGGTCCACATGTGAAAGAAGAGGGACCGGGTTGTGCAACACTCCAATTACAAAGGTTGGTACTGGTGGCACTGGTAGTAGCAATGGGACTCAGACAGATGACATTGACAAAAATGACACAATGAATGTTGAATTTGAGACACAAGCCGAAGAAAATGAAGAGCAAACTTGGAATCAAATTCAAGATGACTCTTTTACTTTATTTGATGATGAACACCAGTTTGGGGACCCCAATTCCATTTGAGAAATGGGAGAGACTTAAGAAAATTAGTAGCTTTTAGGTATTTATATTGCACTTCATGGATCCTAGGATCAAATTCCATTATTCCATACTGCACTTGATGATATTTTATATTGTATTCAATGAAATTGTGAATCATTGCACTTCATGATATTTTATTTTATATTGCACTTCATGAATCATATTCCAAAGTCAAACTGTAGTTGATGATATTTTATGTTGTATTCCATGAAATTGTGATATTTTATATTTTATATTGTATTTTATATTTTACATTAGTCTGTACATAGTATTCAATGAGGTGTTAGATGACGATGCCTTTGAAAGGTTAAGGCAAGATAAGTCCATAATATCGCGTGGTCTCTGAAACTTGGAACCTTAGAACCAAAGTCTAAAGTTTCAAAGTTTTCCAAACCTTCGACCCACCGACTAGAAAGATGACCAAGAAATACTTGCAAATCAACAAAGTGAACCATCAACCATGTCGGGGAATCGGGGAGTTATGAAAATTTAGAGCTCCGTGACAAGGTTATAAAACTTTGAGGGCTAGTGACTAAGGTTAGGAAAAACACCAAAACCGCGACTTTGAGTGATAGTAACCAAAGCAATGAAACTAACCAAAAATCCATCATTCCAATTCCAATAATAGATAATCCACAACATGAATTCACATAAATGTTTAGTGGATATGCTAAGTATTCATGAAGATTGAGTATTGATGTGTGAATTGTAATGTAATTTCACTAAGATTATGGATGCCTGGAATTAAAATCACCTTATAGTTCATATTTTAATTGTGTTAAAAGTAAAACTAGAGCATGTGCTCAACGATTCATCACTCAACTCAATGCTCATTAGATTAATAACATATTAACAATAGTATTAGTAGCATATACAACAATGAACATCAACAATCGTTTAAAGTGTATCTAGAAGTTGAAACCACTACTAGAATTTTTCTTCAAATGATATAATAAATAATATAGATAATTGAACATCAACACATTATTGAAGTCTGAATTTGAGCTTTAAAATTGATTATCACTGTATCACATGAAGGAATACATAGAGGCATTGGCAATGCAAAATATTGCTCAAAGACAACTCTGCACAAATCTGAGTTGGAACTTGGAAACTCATATTATCAAAAATTAAATCACCGCATCACCTTTTCTAGCAACTTCCAATCTTCAGGTGTTGGAATTTTCATTTGTTCTAATTGATGTTGTTTGACTTGAAGATTTGTTAACAATTCATGATTTAAATTGGAACTTGTCTTGGATTTCTTCAGTCAATTTTGCATTCAGGGTTAGCAATGGTTTGATGGAATCCAAATAGGTCACCACATCTGGGTTTTGAGGAAACTGGTCCAAATCAATCTTCCTTGCATCCTCCATCTTCTTTTTGAAATCATTCTTTCCAACGAATCACTCATTTGTGTCAAAATCCTCTGGTAAACCAAGCTCCATGAAGCTCCTTAACTTTTCCTCCACCTTCTTCATCTTGTCTGCAACCAAATGCAAATATTTCTCTGTTTCAAGCATTCTCAAACACTTTTCAATGATAGATGATAATGCCATTGATGTAGCAAACTGATTAGTAATCCCTTTTGATTTCAAAACATTGTCATTGGCTTTGTAGACTGTTTGTTGAATTTAATTTGTTGATTTCTCTAATGCCAACACATTTTTGTTCTCCATTAAATATTTGTTGAGGTTATTATGATGTTTTCTGATAGCATCAATCAATTGAAACATGTCACACAAATGATCAATCCCCTCCATTATTTCATCCCAAATATTTTGTTTCATATGCCTCATTGTTTCTCTACAAAATGAAGATAACTTATTTTGACAAGACTTAATTTCATTTTTTGCTTCCATCAGCTCTACCTCCAATCTTTCATTTCTTTTTCTCTCCAATTTTTGTTCCCATTGTGCATTTACATTTGTAATGCTTAGTCTCAATTTTTCTGAAGTGGATTTTTCCTCATCATATTTCTTGTTGGTCTCATCTAGCCTTTGCTTCAGGTCATTCATTGCAGTCTCATTCTGCTTGTCCTCTTTGCTTGCTAATGCAGATGTAGATTTTTTAATTCTTTTTTCTAATTCATTGCTCTTGTTATCCACTGCTTTCCTCTTTGCTTTCTCATTTGCTAGGTCTTCCTGTAACTTTTCAATTTGAGTTTGCAACCTTTTTTTCTCTCTATCTTGCTTTAGCAATGATGTGGACAAAAATTCATTGTTCTTCTTTGATACATTAATTTTGTCACTATTTCTGAGTCTAGAAAAATACAATTGAAAATTGTTCACCTCGAATTCAGATGAAGCCATATGATTTGTTGGTTTATTTTGAACTATGGGAACAAGAATTGTGTACTCCATGATTTCTTTACTTGTGTCAAATGTGGGTAATACCATGGTTGTTGTAGGCTCTGAAGTTAGAGAAGACATACTCTCCATCAGTTGCTTTTTTTATTTTTTATTCAATTCTAATTTCTTTTTAAACTCTTCAATGCAATCAAAACTCGAGTATGCATGAACAATGGAATGCTTGAATGGTGAAGGAATAGGATTACTTGAAGTTGCTAATGATGTTATAGATAGACTAATTGGCATTGGGGGAATGCCTTGAAATAAATCCTTTGTGGTGGATCCACTGGTAGTGTGACTTGGAGTTAGACCTGTCAAAATCCTTTGGCTCTTCTGTATGCCTTGATCACCTGGTGTTTCTGTGGTATATTATGTTTTTGTCCTCTTGTGTGTAATTTGTTGTTGTAGCACATGTTGACCACTACTAGTACTACTACCCATACCATTTCCACTAGAGGCAGTGCCAGTTGCACTAAGCCCTCCACCATGGGCATGTCCTAGTTGTGATTGTGTCTGACCATGAGGACAAGGATTTGAAGCTCTAACAAATTGAATTGTTCTGGCTCTACTTGTTTGCCTTTGGTCTACTTTATTAGCTCCAAGGATAGATTTATCAACTGGCTTTCTATGTTGTACACCTATTACTATAGGAATTCCTTGTCCTTGGGACCCCAAACCACCACCTTCATAACCCATTTTTTCAGCTATGGCTGCTCCTATAGTAAATGCTTTTTTTGTGGCCTCATTTAAACCAATTTTGAAATTGAAATGGATTTCTTCTTGCCTATCATCATCACTTTCTTCATCTTCTTGTTCATTCAGATGTTCTATATTCCATAATTTTCTAAACTCAAGATCTTCTTCGTTATCTCCGTACTCTGCAAGAGCTCTTGGATCACCTGCTCCTTCCTCATAGCCCAAAAGGCAATAATTTTTTATCGTGACCAATTTTTTTTTGTAACTTCCTTCTCTAGAGAATCTAGCATTTTTACTCTACTAGATGGGTTATGACTTTTTTCATAAAAAATGTTGTACCTCCTAATTGTCTTTCGATGCAATGCCATAATTTTTGCTAACAATTGTTCAAAAGAAATACCATTCTCAGCAACACTTTTGTTCATTGCTACTTTGACCTCATCCCAAGAATCCTTGTTTCTCAAGTTTTTAAGCAAGGGTTTACTTTGAAGTTGAATTCTACTTCCAACATTATTATTGAGCACAATCATTGATTTAATGGTGTGACATGGATCATACTGCTAGTGACAGATAGCATCAAAATCAAAAAAATTCAAAAGATCATGTGCCACACTAAATGATTTTCTCTTGAATGTCATCCCTCCACATGAAAAAGGTAAAGAAGGAAATAAGGTCTTTTTCCCCTAATCGCTAAAGTGTCTTTCATCAGTACTCTGCATCTACCTTACATATTCCAAAGCAAAAACCCTTTCTGTCACATGTAATGGAAGTTTGTATGGTTGTACTTCTGATCCATAAAATCTTAGCACAATATATTCTTCCATTAAGTACCAATCGACCAATTGTATTTCTTTTCCTAGTTGAATGCAGTTTCTACATGACAGAGGCAATCTAGGCATTGGAGTATTTGTAATTGCTTAATGCAATGGAGCCAAAAAGTAGTCTACAAAATGACTGTAGTTCCTTTGAGAATCATGCAACCTTATAACAGTGGTCCATTCATATACTAGAGCCATTTTCTTTTGCTCAGGATTACTATTACCATAGGGCTGAATCTGAAGCTTGTTGTTCTGAAACATTCCTTTGAATTTGAATAGAAAAAGATAGCACAAGTAGGTTGTGAACCTAAATGTCTTGGTGGAACCTCCTTTAATCATTAAAAAATGTTTATGCATGGATTCTACAATGTGCTCAATAAAATTATATTTGGCATGTGGAACACCATAATGGATATTATACACCATTTCAAGGAGGCATGCACCCACTTCCAAATTGCTATCCAGTCTGAGGAAAAATGCTAGCATGGAAATAGTATCCTAAACCAATGGTTTAAAAATATCCAAATCATAAGGAGGCTTCTCATCACCTTTCAATTTGTTTCTATCCTGAACTATTCTATTTAAGAAAGAATTTTTCTCCATTTCATCCACTGCTTCATAATCACTAGCAAACTTTTGTAGGTCAATGTGGACATTTCCAAATTCTTCGGTTGTAAACCCCAAGCCCAACACTTTTCTAAGTTCTTCTACATTAATGGATAAAAATTATTCTTTGCTATCTTTATTAACAATTTCTCTTTTGTTATCATCATAATTTAGGGCACAAACCATGATAAATTATGGGCAATGGAAAACCTCATGTAACATCATGTGGCCTAATCCAGTTACCCACGGTGCAGTGATACTATTAACTTGCAATTGCATTTGCTTTGTAGCCTTATTCTCAGATGAAAATCTAAGTATTGAGGTACGGCTACCATAGGTTTCAGGATCATAAATATCATGGTATTCATCAGTGAAACCTGGGGTTTTAAGCAATTTTGCATAAAGTGTTTTTTTATCCGACATTGCTCTAGTGGTACTGGTGGTAGACATGCTATTACAATCAACAATATAAAATTTGTGAATTCCCTATTAGCTCTTAATTTTTCTTAATTCTTAAGCCTCTTAACCCTAAACCTAAACTTCAAAGTTTGACAAAATAAGATTTAAGAAACGTCAAGTGATGAAACGTACCCACATGAATTCTTTAACTTACCTGGATTTTGAATTTTGATTCTTGAAGTTGAAACTAGGTTACTGGAATAGCTTTGTTGGAAGTGGAATTGTGGAACCCAGAATAGGGTGGTGCACTACAATGAGAAAATTGAATGACACCGAAACGTCTACTCATTACTTACGGACTACACAGTACACAATTAGGTAGTACAATGTACATGGCTGATAGCATTTAAAACAAGCCATTAATGATTTACTCTTGCGTTGACAACAAATTCTAAACCGTTGATCTTTGTTAATCTAATGGTTATAGGGTGATTTTAGAGGTTTAGTTTGGAAGCATAGCACTCTGTGCATTTCATTCTAGAATGCAACTACAACCATACATCAAATTTTCATTGAACGGTTGAGTAATTTATGATATAAATAATAAACATAAAACATGTGTTTTAAATTTGCTTTAAACTCTTTTTTTTGTATTGAACAAAGAAAAATAATTACAAGAATAGAGCTACCAACAGTAGCTGAAAATCAAACTAGCCAAACTCAGCAAAACAAGATATACAACATGTGTTTTAAATTTTCTTTAAAATTTAATACACTAGAATTGACATCAAGGCCAACGGGCCAGAAACTTAACGTTACCAAGGCCTTAAATGAATTACAATGTCACATTAATAGCACATTGCACAACCATTAATAACATTTAACTTGCAAAGGACTTAATAAAATGAATTACAATGTCACATTAATAGCACAACCATTTATTTTATTACAACTAAATTACATTGTCACATTATTACATAGTACAAATATAAATGTAAGCACAAGCGCCAAGCTTCTGCTGGACCGTTGTTGAAAAGTTGAAAATGTAAATGTGATACATGTATCTCTGAAAATAAATGGAACTTTTCAGGTCAACCATGAGCTTTCAAAATAAACTCATGGGACTTTCCAGGTCAACCATGGTCTTTGAAAATAAATGCATGGGGAAAGGGGGTTGAATCAAACTGGGGAAATGGGAGCCATGAAGATACAAAATGTACCTAGCCCCTTTCAGAACCAAACTGATGCAAAGGATGAGGGGTTGTAAAATTGCTCCCATGCAGAAGATGAGCACTTAAAATAAATGCATGGGGCTTTCCTGGTAGGCCATGGTGTCTCAAATTAAATGCAAGGGACTCTCCTGGCCAACCATGCAGAGGATGAGGGGTAGTAAAACTATTCCCATGCAAAAGATGAGCACTGAAATTAAATGCATGGGAATTGCCTAGGAAACCATGCAGATGATGAGGGGTAGTAAAACTGCTCCCATCTTCTACTTGTAGCTTCCATGCACTAGGATATCACTTATCTCCACCAGAGCTCCTCATCTTGGTTTAAAACCTGTCTGAGAAGTCAGATAAACCAAATCAACTTCTTTCCAACTCCACCAATTCTAAACTTGAAGGAAATTGGTCTTTCACTCTGTAACTACATAACTGGAGGTAGGAGAATTTAGAGCATCCCCAATATTACCACATCATCTTCTTCCTGGGACATGAATCCTTAATACCTTATTAAGTTATCAACCCTACAAAATGAAAACCCTTATGACAATTAAACTAATGATTTTAGTTGTGCCCACTATCCTTATTTATGGGCCAAAAGTGCTGCCAAAAATGTCACTACCAACCTGGTCCCTTGTACACCTCACACATGTCACGTGTGAGGTTGTGTATAGTTACTATTGAATAGTAATAATTGTGATTCACGCAAACCAAAAATCTAACTTCATCGTTACCTCAAGCTAGCTACATGAAAAGTTGCAAACTATACCTCAAGCTGACAAGCTGTCAATTGTCAAAATCAACAGTGCCACACAAGTTGTCGATTGTCAAAATCACTGGATTATTGACATCATCGTCTACGATTCTATAGTACATCGTGTAGTTTTCAATATATAGCTATCCAATCAATCACTCTGGCTATTCATATGGCATTAATCTATGTCGCCGCCCAATACCACAACTAAATTGAGAATTTCAATAGAATAAATGAAAGGTAGAGTACTTTGACTCATTGAAAAGAGAGAATTAAATGTCTCATTTTACCTTAATCATTATCAATGTCCTAATAAGTCACAATAAATTTCACTCACTTATGATTAGAACTATATGTTGATTTCTGAAACCAATAATTAATAAAATCTCAACCATTGATTTATGAAAATCTAATGGTTCTAGTGTTATTTCAGTTCGCAAGTCTCGTGCTTCAAGGATTTACTTTTAGAATACATCTATAGCCGTCCATTGAAAATTCATCGAACAGTCCCTCTTTTAAAACAAACTTTATGCATGTGCATAATTTCAAATGGGGATATCGCTAGGTTGACGAGACTCGACCCTCAGGATTAAAGAGTTAAGATTTAAGGCTTTATCATAAAATATTTTGGTCTAACTTAGGCAATATTAAACGGTAAACAAGAGCACCAATATTTAAATGATAAAATATTTAATGGTTCTAGTGTAATTTCAGAGGTTTTAATTCGCAAATCTAGTGCTTGATAGATATACTTCTGGAATGCAACTACAACTGTCCATCGAAAATTCATCGAACGGTCGTGGTCCATATTGTCGCATGGTCGTTGAAATTTGGAAACTTAGAACCAAAGTCTGAAGTTTTGAAGTTTTTGAAACCTCTGACCCACCGACTACAAACTACAAAGATGGCCAAGAAAGACTTGCAACTAAGGTTAGGAAAAACACGAAAACCCCGAATTTGGTGAATTAAGATAGGAAAGGTGACAACTAAGGTTAGGAAAAGCACCAAAAAACTGAATTTGGTGAATTAATATAGGAAAGGTGGCAAGGACAGTGCATTTATGAAGTGAAGATCGCGGGCAGATTTTAGCAAGTGGACATGACTAGAGGATCAATGGGTAATTAAGATCGGTACGTGTGGAGTTTGGAAAATTATTACCTCTCAAATCTCGATTAGTAAAGTTAATAATAGAGTTTGGTGTGGAGAAGAAGGCACACAAAAAGTCTAAAGAGTGGTGGTGGTGGCAGTGTAGTTGCAATAGTTTTCAAATGGAGGCCAACTTCACTCTGTGTTCAAGGAGGCAATTAAATCTGTTTTATGGTGAAGCTTCTAACAAAAGATTAATAGGTATGTTTTTATTCACTGATGGGAGGTTGGTACAAAGTGTGTGGATGATTTTGGGGAAATATTTTGGAAATCTAAGGCATAGATACAAGACTAACATGGATGTATACTCCTTGATTATAACATGGGGTTTGGACTTGGGGGAATCAACAAGCATAGTGAGAGAAGTGATGGAGATGATTGTGCATAGAGATTTATTGGAAGGATTAGAATCAATACTTGAATGGGAAATTCCAGGTGAAGGTTTCAACATCTAGGAAGACTTTGAAAATGTGGAACTGGAAGGTGCAGAAGGATGCATCCCTTTCGTGCATTGGTTGGTGGATGAGATTAAAAATCAATGCAGGGAAGAAGCAAGGTTAGCATGGGAAGCATTGAAGCTCTTTATAAAGCTGATGAAGGCGGAAGCACAGGAAAAAGCAAAGGAAAAGTTTATGAAAGCAAAAGGACAGAATGCAAGGAAGCGGAAGATGAGTTAACACAGTTTTTGCAAAATTTGTAGTTTTTTGTAGGGTTTTTGTAGAATTAAAGAAAGACTAGTACTAGATTTTTTGCTTGTTGAAATATGTAAGGTAGATATAGATAGTTGTGGAACTGGTTTTAGTTGGGCAGGGTTACTTTTTCTGTTATGAAGCATGTTAAGATGCTTTTTTGAAAAAATTGTTTTAGCTGTAGGTGATTTTTGGATGGTTGATGAAAACAATGAGGCAAATAATCTTTATTTTCATGCATTTTTTTTATTAGTTTGATATTATGTTTAATTTTCCAATGTTTGTTTCTTAATGATTTGAAAATAGGTTTGATTCACCAATGAATTTTATTTTTTAGTTTGAAAAAAAAAATTAATCGCCAACAATTTTTTTTTTCTAGTTTGAAAACAAGTTTAATTTGCCAATCGGAATATTTTATTTGTTTGAAAATAGATTTTAATTGCTAATGGAAAAAAATTAGTGGTTTTAAAAAAATTGCATTTCGCTAGGACTTTCCACAAACTTCTAACAATTAGAGAAGATTTGCCAATGGACATTATTTTTTTTTCATGAAAAAGGAAAAAATTTGCAACTAAAATTAATATTTTTATCGGGAAGTATAAAAGATTCATCAGGATTTTACACCTTCGCCAAGGGGGGCGTTTCTTAAAGTTTTCCCTACTAATTGTAGACATCCAAATTTGGACACTTAATTTATCCAAATTTATCACTTTTCTTCTAAACATCCTCTTATCCTAGTTAATTAAATAATATTACTATTATTTAATTAATATCTTTAATTCATAATCCCTTACCCTCCTTAATCCTCTTTTCATCAAATAAATTAAATAAATATTACATTTATTTAATTCCTCACATGTCATTTTCATCTAATCCTAATCCATTTCCTAATCTCTTCATTAAGGATGCGCACATGCCTAATCCTTGATTAGGATGTGTCACATCCTCCAACTTTTGCAAGTTGGCTTTTAATCCTAATTAGCCCCTAATTATCCTCTAATTACTGATTAATTAAGCCTAATCATTCTCCAAGGAATTTTTAATTCCTTTTTATTCTTCCTAGATTCCCCTATTTTATATGTGAATTTTTAATTCACATTTCATCCTTCCAAGGCTTCTAGAAGCCTTGGACTTGTCACAATCTCCACATGTGACCAACCTTAGACTTGTCACAATCTCCACATGTGACCAAGTCCCACCTTTTTGGAGCCCACCTTTTATCCTCTAGATCATCCTATGAATGTGAAATTCACATTTATATCCCCAACCACCTTTCCTTTTCCCATGTAGATTTTTGAGGAATTCTAAAATTTCTCAAATGTCCCTTTCACTCCCACTTGGGGACAAGAAATCCCTTTTTGTGGAAATCCTCTCATCCCCCAAGGTGCATGTCCTTTTCCACCTCATGTACCTTTTTGACACCTCATCTCCACCTCATATCCCCTTGTCCACTTCACCCTCCACATGTTAAGATGTGAGGGCTTGTGGGTTTTCAACCCACCATAGCCCTTCATCTTGGCCTTGTTGGAGCAATCTTGACCGTTGAATTCTCTAGAGAATTCAAATTCTTCTATAAATACCCCCTCCTCAAGGGCATTTTGAGAACACTTCTTGATTTGAGCAACTACATGCTACCCATTTGCTTTTCCAAACACTTTGCATCTTGATAACTACATGCTGTCCATTTGAATCCTCAAGTCTTTTCAATCATTCAACCATCTTTGTTAATCATCTTGCATATAGAATCTTGCATCTTAGTCACTCAATCTATCATCTAAGGAGCACACAATCCATTCCAATCAAGGGCCAATCAAGGAGAAATCAACAGCAAGGAAGGTGAAATCGTTTGTGTTTTATTTAGTCCATTTTCCTTATTGTTTATCACTCTTTTGGCTAATCTTGAGGTGTCTTTGGTATTTTATCACTTGCATTTTAAGTTGTTTTGCACATTTAGAGTAGTAGAAATATCAAGGTATACACTAATAATATATCCAAGCTTTGATACCAAATGATAGGAAACATGCACTAAATCCTACTTAATCCAAAGAAGAGAGTATTACAATTTTTTTAATATAGTTAAATCTTAGTAGATTTTGGCATATATACAAAACATAGACAATGAAAAAGTATAGAAGGGAAGAAGAAGTGTGGCAGCGCCCTTCATAGAAGTGCGGCAGCGCCCTTCACAGAAGTGCGGCAGCGCCCTTCACAGAAGTGCGGCAGCGCCCTTCACAGAAGTGCGGCAGCGCCCTTCACAGAAGTGCGGCAGCGCCCTTCACAGACCCGCGGCAGCGCCCTTCACAGAAGTGCGGTAGCGCGCTTCACAGAAGTGCGGCAGAGCACTTCACAGACCCGCGGCAGCGCCCTTCACAGAAGTGTGGTAGCGCGCTTCACAGAACTGCGGCAGCGCCCTTCACAGACCCGCGGCAACACCCTTCACAAAAGTGCGGCAGCGCGCTTCACAGAATCGTGGCAGAGCCCTTCACAGAACCACGACAGCGCCCTTCACAGAACCGTGGCAGCGCCCTTCACAGAACCGCGGCAGCGCCCTTCACAGAAGTGCGGTAGCGCGCTTCATAGACCCGCGATAGCGCCCTTCACAGAATTGCGGCTGCGCCCTTCATAGAACCGCGGCAGCGCCCTTCATAGAAGCGCGACAGCACCCCAAAACAACACAGTTCGGAAGGTAAAATAGGTGTTTTGGCTTCATTTTTGTTCTAGTTTTTTACAGCTTTTACGTAATAACTCTCTAACATTATGGTGGCAAGGATATTGCTGTTTTTCGCTAACATTTTGCAGCATATTATGGTGAAATTTGACCAAAAACGAAAAAGAAGACAACTAACATTTGTTTGCAGGGTCATCTACATAATCAGACTTTCAAAAATTATCTTTGCTGCTCTCAAACATAGTCTAATTAGGGGGATTAAATCTCATTGTTTGCTGTGGTTGCTTATTTTTGTGTTACCCAAGGGGGGCATTGATTTGTTTTCACTTTTCCCTTTGCACTTCGTGTGAGCCTGGGGAGTAGTTGGAAACAGTTGGTGTCTTCCTTTTAGTGGGACCTGCTTGGGGATTTCATCACCCCAAGGGGCGATTCCAACCACGTGTACCGGCGGGGTATATAAAGGGGGGAGAACGAAAGTTGTACCCCAATCCAGTTGCATCGTAATTGGCGGAGCGTCGAAGCTAGGGTGATACCTAGATAGGCGTGAAGAGTTGGTCTAAGCCTTTCAGTATCTCGCTAGGGTTCCCGACTCACGCTTGTAACAGACTGGTGTTCACGGTTGTGCCTCACGTACCGAGAGTATATCGAGGACTCCCTAGAAGCCTTGTGCATCCTAGATTAAGACTTTGCCTTACCACACCCGTAATATTAATCATAAGATTGTGCTTGCTTGAGGTATTATCTCGTGAAAAATCTGTCAAATTTTTGATACTTTGGACTTGTTTTATCATTTTGTGTCCTTGCCATAGCCTTTGCCATCAAAAACCAAGCTTTGTCCCTCAGAACTAGTGAAGGCCTTCACGAGAATGCGGTAGCCCCGCTAAATGCGTAGTGCTCCCACGCAGCATAGAAGGCCGATTTATCAAGTAGCATGAGAAGCCGATTTGCTGCAGAATGCTGGCTACGCCCCTTTAACTTCCCGGGGCCATCATTTACAAACCGTACGTCAAATCAACTTCGTTCAAAAACCAAAATTACTTAATTTTTTGAGCTCTATCTAGTGGTACCTTTTGTTTCTTCCTATCTAATCAAACCAATCCATTCCTCTAATCATCTAATCAATCTAAGCACACCAATCCGATCAAGTTCATCCAATCACAATTATCCAATCAACATCATCTAATCATTTAATCCTATCCAATCAAATTGATATAGTACTTTAATCAAATTCATCCAATCATCTACCCGATCTAATCATCTGTCTACCGAATCCCATCAAAATCAAAAGCAATCCCATCCAATCATCTTAATCTGAGCTTTTGTCCAATCCTGATCTGAGCTTGACCAAAATCTTGATTTGAGCTTTAATCCATTCCCATCCAAAATATTTTATCCATCCTCTTTATCCTTTCACCATCATGAATCCTCATCCTCCATCAATAGTAGTCAAGGGAAACCTTAATTACGTGGATGACGATAACGAAAGTCTTGTTGATCAAGAAGAATATGACATAGATCCCCTTGATGCTATTGTCACTAGTAAGATCTCTCCACCCACTTTCCACAATCCAATCACCCCTTCCAGTTATCTCGTTATGTCTTCATCCATGCCTAATCATGCTCCTTATGCCACCTTTGACAATGGATACCCAGTATCTTCTTCATCCCCATATTTGTCATCTCCTTCATCTACATCATCCCCTTACACAACATCTACATCCTCTTATCCTCATCTCCCATCACAACATTCCTATTACAATTCCCCATCCATGTCCCCCTATCCTAATCCTCTTTTCCAATCTTCCCATACTAATCCTACATCCACACCCTTTTACCTTAATCCTACATCCATGTCTCCTCATCCTAATCCATCATCCCAATACCTTTATTATAATCTATCCCCCACATCCTCTTGTCCCACTACACCACCTACATCCTCTTGTCCTAACCTACAATCCATGTCCCCCTATCTTAATTCACCACTCCAATATCCTTATCTTAACCCTCCACCCAATCCCATTCATCCATCTACTCCTAGACCTCCATCCAATCCTAGTCTTCCATCTACTCCTAGTCCTCCATCCAATTCTAATCCCCCATCTACTCATAGTCCTACATTCAATCCCATTCCTCCATCTAACCCTAGTCCACAAATCCATAATCCCTCATCCATTTCTACCATCCCAGCCAAGCCAACCATATGCAAGTCTTTCATTTCAGAAGTTCTCCAAGGACTCATTACAAAGAAGCCATCCCCAACTCCACATCTTGAAGTCATGGAACCATGCCATCCCAATCCATCATCCACGCTCACTAGTGATGAGACCCTTCTCCACACCACACCTATCATTGTTGTTACCACCCCTAACACTGATCAAACCATTGAAACCATTGAACCCACATCTCCTACCATGAGAGCCACCGAATCCATCGAAGACACCCAAGCCCAATCCACTCCCTCTACTCCTAGATCCACCCAAATCCAATCCACTCCCTCTACTCCTATATCCAACCAATCTATCGAAGACACCCAAATCCAATCCACTCCCTCTACTCCTAGATCCACCCAAATCCAATCCACTCCTCCCACTCCCAGTAGCACCAAAATTGATTCCAACGAACCTCATGAATCTTCCATCCCTCCATCTTCTCCACTTGAAGAGTCCCAACAAGACTCTGTTACCATGCCTCCCACACACGATGAGTCACGCCAAGAGTCTAATCCAAAGCATGCCAGCATATCCCCTTCTCTCGATCAAGATCCTACCATCCCATCTAGTCCACCTCAATATCACAATCCTCCATCCATTCCATCCCATGACCCCCTTGTCATTCAAGCTTCCACTACTCCATCTCCATCTCCATCGCATGAGCCCACTACCACAATTCTAGATTCTATCATGGCCCCTATTCCCTCTCCTAATGTTGCTATCCCATCATCTCCTTCTCATGATCCCCCATCATCACCTAAAAATGCTATCCCCACACCGCTTGCATATCCCCTTGGTCCTCTCACATTCCTCCATGGTGGTCTCCTCGCAGAAGAAAAACAAAGCATATACACCAACCCTCCTCTTCCACCTAATAATGAACTTGCATCATTCTTCCAGAATAACAAAAATCCTATCCTAGATCGAATACTCAAGAAAATGAACTATCAAGGAAAAGGTTTAGGCCTTCATGAGCAAGGTATTATAGAGCCCATCCAAGCTAAAGAACATTTGTATCCGCACGGTCTTGGATGTACTATTCGTGACTCGCAATCCAAGAATGTTAGTACAACCTCTAGACGTCCTCAACGAGCCTTTTCCAAAAGAAATATTGGCTCTTCTCATATCCCTACCAGATCATATGTCGCCATCCCTCCTCCTCTATCATATCACCTCAAAACAACTATCCATCTTCCTCCTTCATCCGCTCCATCCATATTGGGTCCTTATGTCCCCTCATCCCCCATCCCATATCCTCCAAGTCCTAAGTCTATTTTGGGCCCTTATATCCCAAAATCACCTCCTCCATCTCATCCTATCCATCCTTTCATCCATTCATCACCTATCCATCTCATCCATCATAAACATCCTCACATACCCTGGTATATCTGGATCAACAAGGGTACCCTCTACCTAAACATCCTCCATCTATATATATAATCCCATACCCGTACTCCATCACTCCATTATCATCCATCCTTCACACCCATCCCATTGCTACTAAAAAGCACTTTGGTTGTTAAAGAAAAATGCATAAATCCAAATATCCACATGAATCTAAAGCTCCCTCATGTCCCTCCAAAAGACATGGTGAAGAAAAGAAAAATCTAAATATACATCAAATCCATAGGCCCCAAAGGCCCACCAAAGCAAAGATCAAAACCATGTGGATCCCAAAGAAAAAAGATGCAATGCCATCACATGAAAAATCAGTAAGAACATTCAAAGTCGCTAATCCAAAAGCTCATCATACACCCCTTTCATCTCCTAAGTCCGTTCTGGGTCCCTATGTCCCGAAATTCACCATTCCATCTCCTCCATTATCCCCACATCCTCCATCCCTTAATCCTATTATCTTTTCACATCCACCAACACATGTGCCAATGTTGGTCC
>VDFB02281492.1:496767952-496932962 GCA_007258455.2 Sequoia sempervirens | reverse complement strand
TACAAAGAAGATAAAGAAGACTTGTTATAGAGAGAAGAAAATCTCAATGCAACAAAAAAATCCACCACAATTCGCTCAATCCACTTGCAGACATGCACAAATGATAGAGTGCACCTTCAACTCACTACTTCCTGAAACTCAAGATTTAGGCTTCGCATTGATCAACCATAATTGCATCATACACACACACAAATTCACACTTATCTCTATTCTCTTTGCGCTCTTGTCTTTATTTCCTTTATTCTCTTCACTTCTTCTTCCCTAACTCATTTTGTATTTATACCATCTTAAACTTATAAACATATCCAAAGTTATCCAACCAAATTCAAATTCAAATTAGGTTGACACCAAAACATCCTAGGGTGGAATTAGAATGAGGGCACCCTAAACACATGCTTCATAAGGACCCAAATAGATCCAACATGCTTCACTAACTCCAAAAGTAGTATTCCACACAAGGTTGGCCAAACTAGTGTAAAACACAAAAAAATTAAGCACATACTTTCTAGATACCAAAATTATCTTCAATATAGTCAAAACAACTCAACTCTAGAACTGCAAGTCATAAGACCATCATAGAGAAATCCGAACCAACAATACTTCTTCCTAGACCTCAACGAAAAATACAAAAAACCACAGTTCACAACTGGTGAACATAACTTGCACTGTACAATGAATCAACAACAAAAAATCAGGATATAGCAGCTTCCAACAACCATGATAAACATATTTGAACCATACAAATATAGAAGAAAATCCTAAGCATAACCCGAAGCAACCACTGAACATTTGCAACATATCTTCACTACAATTTTCTCAATATCCTTGACATAGATAACCAATAAGCTATATCCATGACACTAATGACATCAACAATCATTTGATAATTAATTGACCAGTTGAGATCAATGACAACACCTTTAATCTTTCCATTCTTGCAACAACTACATGAGGTGGTTGGAGCAGGACCATGTTGTAGTTCCATTAGTATATCGTGTCATGATTGTGATGGAACTACATGTGGCCATTAATGGGTGAGGCTATCACTTGCACGAGGGATTTATTCATTGCATCAAGGCCATGGAGGATCGATGAACAATATACACTTGGGTTGGCACATGCTTGTGCATATCTACCATGACCTTAGACATTATGTCCACTATGAGTACCACAATATTACAACATGCATTCTCCTATAAGTGTGGGCGTTTGATCACTTCACATGGACACAACCAACTAGATATTCCCGGGCTGTAGGGTAGGGAGACCCTTGCACCCATGCATACCCATTAATGAGTGACTGGAATTTCAATAATTTATAATTTTGGAGACAAATTTTTGATCAACTGGGGAGTGATGACGTTTGATGGCAGCCGTATAATTACATGCGAACCTAGCCATCATACCATATCATTGTACCATACTACTAGCATCGAGTCACACAACAATTCAACTAGGTGCAGGCCATTCCCCCCTCGCACCCATGTACATACGATCTCATTGTAGTGTAGCTAGAGTAGGGGAACATCCTTGTCACACCTTCGTCAATGTCATACTTAGTGGCAACGATAGTGAGAATGATGACCTTCTAGAGGCCCTCATGATCGATGAGTTAGCATGTCAGTTAGCTTTTCCAACTAGTGATCGACAACAAGTACGACCTTGATTTTACTAGCGGATGCCCTTTAGGGTGATGCTTGTGTTTAGGGGTCTAATGGTGAGGCAATGGGGATCAGTGAAGGTGAGGGTGTGATGGAGGCAGCTTGAGTGAAAGAGAGGCCGAGGTGACACTGACAAGTATCCTCACCAATGTGTGCATCTATGGTCTTTGTTGTGCCACCAGGTGCTTGATCATTTGTGCACCTTTTGTAGTTGCTATAGGGCTCAACATCATGCCCACCAGTGGTGGTGCACCCATGGATCCATGCTGATAGGCTGGGGATCCAAGTAAGTATTTCATTTGATATATTTTTTTTTGATTTCAGTTATTTCATTATACATTCACACACACACACACATATATATTTTGATGATGCGGTATTGATATCCTCCACTTTCTCTATGGTTGTAGTGTTTACACAAGAGTGGCTCAGCTTCTTTGGTCGATGCATAATAGAGGTAGTGCCAACTATCCAGATCCAGAGCTAGGTCCTAGATTCCTACATGTTGTAGACAATAGGGTTCCATGCCCAATTATTTGACCATGTAGTGCATTTGATGACAACCTATGAGGAGGTCCAGGTAGAGCTGGTCCAATACATTGTAAAGCTATCCGTGATGATTGGGAAACAGGGTCAACAAGGCATAGATCTCCACTTTTTTCTAGCTAAGAGAGACTAGTTTATGACAAGAGCTAAGAGTATCAAGTAGACACGACACTCTTCAAAGTAAGGTCAATTACCTTAGGAGGCAAGTAGAGGTTGTGAGGATAATCCCAACTAATCTCTAGCATCCTCAGGTAGAACAGTTGAGGGATGAGCTAGTAACGACTAGAAAACAAGAGGACATGCTGATAGAGCATGTCACTTCCCTGAGGGAGCAAGTGGGTGAGCTAAGAGGAGAGATATGGGGACTCCAGTCATGCAGCATGTCCATGTCACAATCACATGAATCCCACTTGCACGTCTCCATCCAATAGCCACCCCCACCAGCACCAGGACTAGAGGGCTCTAGTAGCCACACCCGCAATAGCTAGATAGATATTATTATTGTATACCATTTTGGATGCATAGATTCATATACACATATACAGGAACCACATTTTGTTATAGTGGTGTGATACATGTACATGACATTGATATTGATATATATACAAGAGATTTTAGTTCAACATTATGTGTTTCATGTGTATGCTTTCTTTTCATGTATGGTTATGTTATGGATGTATGTTTAGATTAGATGTTATCATGATACACACTTGAGATGTATGTTTAATTAAATACAATGATGATCTGACTAATTAATGGTATAGATAGAGTATGTGATGTAGAATGTATGGACAAAAGAACTAATTAAACATAATGCACTTACACATAACATAGGAATAAACCACATTTGTATACAATTCCTAATAAAATAAATTAAATACATACACATGTTTACATCATAACACAAATTAAAAAGATAATGTGTTAATGAAGGAATGTCATAACATAATGGACTATGATCCTTGAAAAGGGGACAAGTGTCATGCACATGCCACATAGACCTTATGCATAGTATTTGAAAAGATGCATTACATTGACTAGTTCTTTCAGAGGAGTACCATCAATAGAAGATATTCCATATTCTCTAGAACCATACACAAAGGTGATTATGTAAGGACCTAGCCAATTAGGGCTAAATTTTCCCTTTTGATTAGATGACACATTTACATTTCTATGATTCTCATAGAAAATGAGATCACCCACTTTAAAAGTGTGAGAAAGAACACCTTGATTATAATGCTTAGAAGTAGACTTGATAAGCCCAAAGATGATTGAGCTCTCGTAATCAATGCTCATGGAAAAATTCAAGCTGATTTAGACGTTCAACATGATAAGTGTCATCATTAATTAACCCTTTAAGGGAAACTCGCAAAGACAAAATTTACAACTCTAAAGGAATAATAGTCTCAACACCATACACAAGGTTATACAAGGTTGTACCAGTAGCCATACAACCACTCATGTGATAGGCCCATAAGGTATAAGTCAATTGAGTTGCCAATCTTTACCATGTTTCTTCACTATTTTTTAGAGAATTAGTTCAAGAGTTTTAATAGATGCTTTTGCTTGGCCATTATATTGGGGATAGTAAGATGTAGAAAATTAATGTTGGATATGAAACTTCTTTATGAATTTCTTTATCTCTTTGTTGGGTGATCCCACAATAGTGGTTTACACTTTTTGGGACATCTCGATTTTTGCTGAAATCACATGTTTTTAGAAAATATAATGATTTAAGCCTTGAAAAGTTTCATTTAAAGGATTCCAATTGAATAGGGTTTGATCAAACCACCTTAGATCAAACCCCCTTAGATAGAACCCTACTAGTTTTAAACCATACCTATAACGGAGTCTCCTTTACACCTATCAAAATGCTGATAAAAAATAACTTTTGATTTACCCTTTGGGGGATCAAATGAATTCATTAATTAATTTATTATTTTTTAAGTATGCATTTCTTATTATAAGCTTCCCAAAAAGTATAATTTTAAATATATTTAATTTGATTATTATATTTATTTTTTATTTCTTGTGAATGTATGTTTTTCACTGAAAATCAAGCTCTTTGTTCTTCACATGTGGAAAAATAGTAGATTACCAAAAAAAATTCTAAAAGGTATGTCCATGCTAGGTATTGATGTCCTTGATCCATCAAAAAAAATAAAATTGAATTTTGATACATACAAAAAAATGTTATGTTTTATACGGTTTGCCTATGTCTAAATTGTAATTAGTTTGATTTCAAAACTTAACTAAGAAAAAAAATCCAATAAAACACTATGAAACCAAATGACAGTGTTAGATATCCTAGTTACAAATCTAAATTCAAAAAAAATAGAAATTTATCTTTCATAGAAAAAAAGTTATGTTGTATACGATGAACATCACTCTTAAAAAATGGTGTTTATTGTTAAAAACTAGTTGCCAAAGGAGATAAAGAAATAAATACAATTTGATTCCAAACTTTTTTAAAAATATATATTTAAAATCTATAGACAAAATGTCACAAATCACTAGTTTGCATCATCTTCAAATTCCTCATGGTTTAGTAGCTATAGGTGCCCGAAAGTGAAGATTTAGTTAAAAAAATTCAGTTCAATGTCCAATTTGGCCAAAAATTGTAAACCGGTATTGTGGGATCACCTTGTTTTTAAATGAAGTACCATTGTCAAAAACAAGGGTAAAAGACAACCCAAAGTGAGCAATAATATTATTCAAAAGAAAGCTACAAATTGCTTCAATGTTAGTGGATCGAAGTGGAAAAGCTTCAACCCACTTCGTCAAGTAATTGGTAGTTGTGATGATAAAGGCATGTCCCTTAGAAGAATTGGGTAATATTTTCCTGATAATATCCAACCCCCATTTTGCAAATGGCCAAGGAGCGGTTTGGTTATGAAGCTCTTGTGTGGGAGATCGAATAAGATTACTGTATTGCTGACATTAAGGATATATTCTGAAAAAGGTGAAGGAGTCTTGCTCCATTGTTTTCCAATAATATGCCATATAAATCATTTTATGCACTAAATATTTACCACTAAAATATCCACCCCAAAGCCCGAATGAGCTTCTTGAAGGGCAAGGGGTATTTATGCAGGCCTCAGTGAGACATTGAAGAATAATATCGTTGTAAGATTTTTGATAAAGAACATTAGATAGAACAATGTATCAAGTTGAAAGCTTTTGTATATGAACATGAGTATTCTTAGTCTCTTCATTGGGAAAATTTCCAATTTCAAATAATTATAGATATGAGAATACCATTCCCTTGAGTCTACATGACCACACACAAGACCGTCAAGTTCAGGTTGATCCAAGATAGTGAGAGAGTAGAGAATTTGAACCAGAAAATGGTACCCATGTACACCATCATTTGAGGGTACAAGGGAAGTTGTGTTTTCCATTGCATGTCCATGTAGAAATTTTATCTCCTAGGAAAATTGTCTATAGTAAAATAAGAGAACCAATCAAGCAAGAATAAATCCAAATCCTGGTACTGAGATAGCTTGCTCTGCTTAGCTTGATATGTTCCATGATTTGATTTACAATGAGCTCAAAATGATCACCATGAATGCAGATATGTTTAATAGTTAATGCTATTGCGGCATGTAATCCAACAATAAGGGCTTTTCACTCAGTGATATTATTTGTACAATGAAATTCTAGTCAAAAGGATGGAGGAACCGACTTTCCTTCGGGTGAGATTAAAACTACACCTACCCCAAAACTAGTTTGACATATCAATCCATCAAAATACATTTCCCACATTGGTTCATGGTCTAATATAAACAAATTTTCATTTGGGAATAAGTCCAAGTTAGGAAAATGTTGAGGTGAGGGAGCTTTTTCCAATTGATTAGTGGCATCGTGTCCTTTAATCGCTTTTTGAGTCACAAAATTAATATAAAACTTAGAGAGAAACATCGCCCATTTTTCTAACCTTCTAGAAAGGTCAGTTCTAGTAAATAAGTGTTTAAGAAGGTCACATTTTATGATCACATGAGTCTTCGCATGAAGAAGATAATGTCATAACTTCTACATTGTGAAAATGAGGGAAAGATATTATTTTTCCATAGCAGAGTACCATTTTTCATAATCAACTAGAATATGACTAATGTAGTAGATCGCCCTTTCTTTACCATCATCATCATGTTGAGCTAACAAAGCTGCTAAATCATGAGGCGATGTAGAAACTTAAAGAAAAAAGGGTCTATCTTATATAATCGACATCAAGATGGGAGGATTAGCCAAGTAACTCTTGATAGATTCAAAATCCTTGTGATATTCATCATCCCACCAAAAATGAATATCTTTCTTCAACAAGCGTGTGAATGGAAGAGTACGATCAACCAATTGAGATACAAATCTACAAATTCCTTGAATATTCCCTTGCAAACTGCATAGTTGAAAGATGTTCTTAGGTGGATGAATGTTAACAATTGCATTGATCTTATTGGTGTTAACTTTGATTCCATGATGAGATACAAGAAATCTTAAATTTTTCCCAACATCCACACCAAAGATGTACTTAAGAAGATTTAGTCTCATATTATAGAGTCAAAGTATTTCAAAGATAAGATGAAGATTCTCAATGTGATCTTGATGAGTTGTAGACTTAGCCAATATGTCATCAACGTAATCATCTAAGATCTTGTGAAGAAATCATGAAAGATAATTCATTGCTCGTTGGTAAGTTGCTCCGAAATTCTTTAATCCAAATGACATGAATACATAACAAAAATTACCCCAAGGGGTAGTGAAGGTTGTCTTATACTGATCTTCCAGGTTAATATAGATCTGATTATAGCTCAAGAAGCCATCCATTAAGGATAACAAGCTAAAATCGAGCCCATAATCATATCAATATTGGGAAACAAGAAATTATCCTTAAGAGAAGCATTATTAAGATCACAAAAGTCAATACAAATATGAATATTACCATCAGGTTTATTAATGATGATGATATTTGATATCCAAGATGAATAGTTAATGGTACAGATAAAACCAACTTTTAAAAGCTTTTCTATCTCAATCTTGACTAATAAAACAACATTGGGATTTACTTTATGGATCTTCTACTTAACGGGCTTGACATCGAGACACAGGATGATATTATGAACTACCATAGATTCGTCAATACCGAACATGTCCTTATATGACCAAGCAAAGATATCGGGGTGAGGATGCAATAAATCAACATGTTGTTTAGATTCTTATAAAGAGAGACACTTTCCAATCTTGATTAACTTTTCAAAAGATTATCTCCTTTGAGGAGAGTACTATGGTCTTTAGTATGAGGTATAAAAACATTATCACACATATTAGATAGAGGAGATTTCTCATTAGAACTCATAATAGAATCTCCAAAATATGTCTGTCTATTCAAGAAATATGGGAACCATTGCTTATGATGATAGGAAGGTAGGTTAGAATAGACACCTAAGTCTTCTAAAGCTTCATCCAAAGAGAAAACATCTAGAGGAGATTCATTAGAGTCTACCTTTCTTTCAATGTATTTAGGATGAACCATTTTAAGAGGATGAAATTTAGTAGAAACCATGTTGACATTCAACCATGAATTTTCCTTAGATATTGTGGGGTGGTATCCAAGTCCAACTTTAGAGTCACATGGATCAGCCTCTAAGGGAAATTTAATACCTTGTTCATTACGCCCATAACCTTTACCTCCATAATCAAACTTGAGAAGATATTATATCGTGGTCCATAACGTGATTGCAATTCTTGAGGAGAGAAAGCATTAGTGTAAAGAGCATACTCCATACTATAAGTATCACCTATCTTTAAAAATACATAATCATCCTTCTTAGTAGAGGTGATGAAATTTTTGGGATGTATAGGTGGATAGGATCTACTTTGTGCTCCCCAATATAGGATTTAATAAAGTTCAAGGATTCCCATTCATCACCTAGACATACATTTGGTTTAGGAAAAGAAATAGAAGGAGTAGACTTAGGACTTTCTCCTTCAAGAGGATCTTCTTCAGGGACACTTGTCTCAAGGGCATCCTTTGTGACAGGTACTACTGGAGTAGATGTCAACGCATTGGAAGATAATGAAGGGATAAAATTCTTAAGAGTAGGTGTAACCAAATTTTGACCAACAATTGCCATATCATAGAAGTGTACAACATCAGGGTCAAGTTTGATTATGATCACCTCATTGTTAGCAACAAACTTCACAGAATGATGCAAAGTAGAAGTAACTACTCCTAAATCATGAATCTATGGCCTCCCCAAGATAATATTACATGGTAATGGTCTTGGCATAATATATATCAAGGTGGGTATGGTAACAGGTCCCAAACTTAAAGGAAAGATCACCATGCCTAATGATTGTTGACCGACATTATCAAACCTACAAATATATAAAGAAGCATCGAGGGAAGTTGAATCAACTTAAATTTTAGGCAACAAATAAATGCTACATATGTTGAGCGATGAATAAATATCAATGAGAGCATTCCTAATGTCTATATTATTCATGTAAACTATTATCATCAAAGGATTCACTTACTTTTGCACTTTCGGAGGCAGGAGCTCATGTAGATGGAAGGTAATATTCAACAAATCTACACGAATATGATCTATCAATGCATTAACATCTGTTGGCTTATTGGAAGAAGGTAAAAGGATATTTTACAAGGCTTCACGTAGTATACCCCATTGAACTAAAGTAGTCTGAACAAAATTACAAAGTGAGATCTTAGTGAGAGGAATACAAAGTTTCTCGATAAAATCATACTCACCCAGTTTCTTAGCTACAAGTCTAGGTTCTTGAGGAACGCTTGGTTGAGAAGGTGGTAAAGAAGTAGGTTGATTAAAATTTTGTTGATTCCTTCTAGTATTATAATTATGGGCTACCGCTCTATAAGAGGGAACCTTAGATTGCATGAATCTCGTGTAAAGATCCGGTGTATCATTTTTAACAGGGACCGCACAAATAGAATGAATCCTTTTAGAGGGACTATATGTATTCACATAAATGACTAGTCCCTTAGGCCTTTGAGGGGCAAAAAGACTACAATTATATTTATAGAATTCTCAACTTGTGAAGAAGGTTTAAATGGAGAATTTTTTTTAACAAGGTTTTGAGTAGAAGGAGATGCCTCTAAGAAATAATCTAGTGCATCATCCAACATATCAAAATCCTATTAAAAAAATGTATTATCAAAGCATTAAAATTTTGAAGAAAAAGATCTAACATGGTTTTATTGATGTTGGGTTCACCAAAAATATAAAGGAGGGGATTTTCTACCCTCAAGATGACAATGTCCTAAAGAGAAAATAGCCCTCAATCACCTGAAAGATCAAAGCTTGGGTGATGAGATAAATAATAATGAATGTTTATATAATCTAAACAAATTAACACTAGTTATAAATGAAAAGAATATTGAAATCATTTAATTACAAGAGTACATAAAAGAATTAAATTTTCTAGTATACACAAATGGAAAGCACAAAAACAAAATATTGTACCTTTAAGAGGATTAGCTCTCGACCACAGATGCCAATGCACTACAAAGATGTTTGCACCCTGCACTGTCATCTTTGATAAAGCAGACAATAAAAAATTTGAATTTGAAATACCCAACTTACTAAACTTGTTCATCTGTACACATAAACAAAATAAAAAATCTTGGGGCTGTTTAGGGGTTTGCCTCATTCAAACCCTTGTTTTTGTGTTTTCACCTCCAAGGAAAACCAAATAGGATCAAGATAGATGAAAATGCATAAAGAAAAGACACACGATAGAAACAAGCCCCACAAATAAGGAGAACTCCTATTAAAAGTATAATAGACATGTGATAGAAAAAAACCCCGCAAGGAGGACAAATCCTATCTTGAATGTAAATAAATGAAGACAAGATTGCATATAAAATGTCAATAAAATGACAAGAGAGCATTACCAACAACTTGTAGATCCCCTCTTGGATTGATAGATGTGATGGATTTATGTGAAAGAGGAGTCTTGACTATTTCTTGAGAGAGTATTTCGACAAAGCTTCACTTCATGAGTGAGAGAGAAAGAGAGAGCAAGAGGAAGGTGTTCAAAAGGCACTCTATTATGAAAAATGAGAGTAAAAAATCGAGTTTTATTAAGCTGCATGGGCGGGAGGAGCCATTACACACATATATTTTCTATCATGACATGTGTCATGGGAAAAGAATGTAGAATTCACATTTGAATCTCAAAAAAATTAGGGATGCTAATGCGTCGTGCTAGTTTTCGGCCAAAAATTTGCAAGAATCAAACACCTAGGCTGCTAGTGCTTCATCGTTGTTGCCTAGGAAGTCAGAATCATAAAATTATAGCTTATAGGATTTTTCCATAAATGAGGCGGGCCTAAATGTGTAAGTGTGAAATCACCACAAGGTGCAATTTTATGACACTACACTAGGAATAGTGATTCATGTGATCTATCTTCTTCTATACATGACGATGGTATGTTTTGTGTTGATACTTATTTTACATCTCCTATTGACCCTATGGATATTCACGATTATTCTTTATTTTGTGACACATTAGATGTTGATAGCATGCATTGTGATGATATTTATTTAGCTTTTCATGTTAATTATATTAATGATGCATTGGCTCTTATTAGATTACATGATGACACTATTTTTTTGGGTGGAAAACTTTGCATGATACATGATTGTTCTAGTAGTATATTTTTATATGTTGAGCCATTTTTGCTTGCTAATTATAAGTAAGATGATATTTTATTGAATAGTGAATTTATAATGACTTTGTGTGATAGAGAATTACAATGGATTTTTACATCTTGTATTCACTATTCATTTATGGAATTTGTGAAAGGAAGTATGTACTAAATTTTATTTAATTCAATAAGGAGGTTATTACAAGTTTTTCAATCTAATTAAATTTGAGCATAGTTTCAACATAGTAACAAAAATTAGATAAAGAACATGAATAGAAGAGAAGAAGTATAAAATAATAGAGCCACCACAATACTAATTATATCCTAGAAAATCGTTTAAAGAGAAAAAAATAGTCTCCAAAGCACCACATCTAATGTATTTTTTTCGCTCGGTAATAGGAGTTTGTATTGCTTTGAAAAAAAGATTATCTCATTAGTTTCAGTAATTCACCAAACACTCGAACAACCCATCTACAACTAGTAAGCTTTAACTAGAAGGCATATTAACATGCTAGAAAACATACTTTAAATCCCTGTTCCCCTACAACAAATAAAAAATGTTTGAGTTAACATACTTTTATCTCCATTATCCTTGAAACCAGTCGCCTAACCTAAACGATAGCTTCACCATTCCTCCCATGTAAAATTGATCCTTCATAAAAAAAAAAAGATTAAACTAGCAACATTACAAATTCGTGCAAAAAACACAGGAAATCTTTTCCTTTAGCTTGAGCTACCCGACTCCATTTTGATCTTGTAGACCATTTTCGTCTTTCTCTTTTGTTGGTGTTTCCCATCTTTTTCCATTTGCTCTACTTCCATTTGATCCGCTTCCATTTGCTTCACTTCCGCCTTCCCATCTCTTTCCTTTTGCTCTGCTTCTATTCGCTCCACTTCTGCCTTTGCCTGGGAAATTGCCTCTTCAACTTTTATCAGTTCGATAAAGAGTTTTAACGCCTTCCAACCTAATTTTGCTTCTTCTCTGCAACACTCTTTAAATTTCCCCTTTGGCCAGTGAACAAATGGTTTGCATCCCCCAAATTATTCAAACTCTTCCATCTCAAATCCCTCACTAATGTCTAGCCCTATGCCCGAGACTGACCATTCCATTATTGTCTCCAAACCGCCCAAGAAATCTACATGTACAATTGTTTCCATCACTTCTCTAATTGTTTCTACCTTCTCACCCAAGTCCAGTCCCCGTGCTACTATCAAAGAGTACACATCCATGTTCATCCTATATCTGTGTCTTGAAATGCCAAAGTCCCTGACCAGGATCATCCTCACACACTACACCAATATCCCATCATTAAAGAGAAACATCCTCATTAATCTCTTCTCAGACGCGTTGCCATAAAATGGGATTAATTTTCTCCTTGAGAGAAGAGTGAAGTTTTCCTCCATTGGAGCTCTATGTTAGCAGTGCCGCCACCACAAGTGCTCCTTCACTACACCAAACACAATTTAATTCTTTGAAACCTGAGGGCCGAGGGATTTTAATCTCTTTGATTAACTCACTCTGATTTAAATGCCGCTCGTACTGGGGATGCCACCGCCAACCTTCCCAACATTCCTCCTGTCATGTCAAAACTACTTCTGACTTCCCACCATCTTTCCCATTAAATGTTTTGTACTCGCCAACTTCTTTAGATTATTCTGCTAAATCCACGTTCCTAAAATATTTGAATTTCAATTCTCCTACTTCTCTAAATTTTAAAGCCCATTTAGAGAGGATGTCGACTTCAACATTACCTGATCTTCTAATGTGACACAATTTTTTTTTCACATGAAGCTAATTCTTCTCTAATTTTCTCAATTACGTTCTGAAGGTGCCACACACTAATAGTCCCCTTCATCACTGCTTGTACAATTATTAGTGAGTCCCCTTCTAAATTATTTTTTGTAGCTCCCAATTTTTTTCCAAGTTTAATCGCCATTAAGGCTGCTGAGGCTTTTGCTACATTATTTGTTCCATCCTCCAAATTTTTCGTTCCCAAGGCTAATACATCCCCTTTCCAGTCTCGAATAATGAAACCTGCCCCTGATTGTCTAGGTATCCCTGTTGATGCACCATCAAAGTTTATTTTCCACCAACCTTCCATTGGTTTTTCCCAAGAAACCTTCCCAAACACCTTTGCAGCTAGTTGAACCCAACCAGGCCCCTTAACGGGCCACCACATATAATGTATTAATCAATAACAAAAGTTACAATATAATATGAAGGTCTTTGTGTTTCAATGAGATCAACATTGATTTTGGAAGAATTTCAACATTGTAACTTTACATTAAATTTGACACACATTCTTCATTCGAAACCTTGTTTATATAGGCCAAGGAGACATAGGAAACCATGTGTAAGAATAAGCTAGTGATTCAATGTCTTATAAACTGCTAAACACACAACTTTTCACTCAAGTCAAGTAAATAAGAATGTAGGGAAATAGTATTAAGATTAATAGTAGATAGTTGACTTAATTACACAGTATAAATGAACCCATGTTTATATAAAACAGGGGTGGAGTGAATCAATGTATAATAGATGGAGTGAATCAATGCATAATAGGTGGAAGTTAACTAAAGCTAATTTAGTATGATAGGAGAAATCTAACTAAAGTTGATATAACACAATAAATGAAATATAACTCAATTTAAATTATGTGTTAATTAAATATATAATATATGAGCATATGATTGAATGACGCAAGCTACCTAAGAATGTTTAATAAAATATATAATAAATAAATAAAAATATGAGTAATACTACCTTAGTGCTATGCCAAAAAAAATTAGTCGAATGTAAACACTTTAACACTCTTGAGAATAAAAAAATTCCTTATATATGAGTCACAACAACAAGTCTTGATTAATTACCCATATACAATATGATAAACAAAGAGGACTCAAGATGTATCTAATATATTCCCCCCAAGGACAACTTCTTTCATTCCAAGCATTAGAGTAAACTAAAGTAGTAGTTAATGGTTTAGTGAAGATGTTAGCAACTTTCTCTTCAATACAACTCCATGTTGATAACATGTGAATATATCATAATATATTATAAATTATTAAACTAAAATAAATTTTCATTTAGATCTACATACAAGCAATTAATAATGCAAATAAACAACAGTAGATAATTATTATATAGCGAACTTAATTATATATTATACAAATGAGTCTATGCTTATATAGAACAAGGGTGAAACTAATTAATGTATAATAGATGGAAGTTAACTAAAGATGATCTATAATGATAGGTGTAAGTTAATTAAAGTTGATATGATATGATAGATGAGAGACAACTCAACCTAAGCTAGTTAGATTCTAATTAGGTGCATAGAACAAGCAGATGATTGCAGACAAATTACCTATCTACTTAATATAATAAAGAATAAATAATTATAAATGTGAATAATATTAGTTTAGTGAATGATATGAAAAACTAGGCTAGTGTAAACTCCATGATAATATGAATGGTTTCTTAAAAATATAGGCTTAAAATTATTAGCCAAAATAAGTCTAAGTGGTTCACATTCAATCCCTATATCTGACTCCAAAAGTAACTTTGTAATTAGAATATAATTTTCAATTATACTAATTGAACATAATAACAAAAGTGTCAAAATGTAACTTTCAAGTGATCCAACATGAGGTAATAATTATATTTACACGCCTCTTAAACATGACTATAAATAGTCAATAAAAGATGTTGGTCATAGTCCAATTAGTAATCCCCTATTTGGTGACTTCTTACAACCATCATAAGACCAATGGCATATGATTGAGTGTCAACTATAGAATCATAATATATCATCCACATGGGTTTCCTTCTTCACGTGGGTCCACTATTTACAATATTATACAAATATTAAATAATTTCTTGTACAACTAGGACTTTGCAAGGTGTACAACACTGTACAACACCTAGTCCTAACAAATCTCCCAATCCTAAACATTACAAGAATCATAAGCAATATTCACCATAGTGAATTAATGCTAAGGGTTGATCCTCATAGCTATCCAAAACCATTTGAACTTTTGTATGTTCAAAAACTTCATTAAAGCCTACACAACATTCACCAAGGTATCGCTTTCTTGACCATGATCCTCTTATCCTCCATGCCATGAGCAAAGAAATATACACATTGATGTACTTTGTCCATTTATGAAAGGTGGGTTTCATTTCCAAGATGATGATACTTTGATTTTCACATTGAATCACCATTGTACCTTGCTTCAACCTAATGTTTGTAAATAGTTTTCAAATATATACTACTTACTTGCATGCATAAAAAGTTTTCATGGACTCTACCTCTATGGTTGAAAGAGTATTAGAAACCTATCATTTGATCATCTAATTGATCACAACATCAAACAAGGTAAACACATACCCATTAATAAAGCCCCTTTTATCTATTAGTCCAATCATAATCCATGACTCCATATATATCCATTGTCATGTAACTTTGTTCCCATTAGTAGAAAATCAAACACTTTGGTTTGTCTCTAAGATACCTAAATATTACCGACAATAGAATCCAATGCTCTATGCTCACATTGGACATATACCTATTTAGGACTCCCACTACTTTGAAAATGTTTAATTTGGTGCATACTATACCATACATAAGACCTCCAACTGAACTTACACAAGGGGTGTGGATCATGTCCTCTATCTCATTTTTTGTCTAAGGGCACTAATAAACAAAAATATTTATTTCCACAAAATGCAAACACTAACTAGTTTGTAATCTTGAATCTTGAATCATTGCAAAATATAATTAGCATACTTCCTTTGATTGATCTAGAGTTTTTGTTCATTCTTTCAGGAGCTTCATCTCTAATATGAACTAAGTTTCCCCAAGTACTTAATGTTATATTATTCTAAAAGATAAAATTTTAGAGCCCTAATCACACCATTACTATTACTAGAAAATAACATGTCATTAACATAAAGATGTTGGAATTTTGAAAGCACACACAAGGCAAGATCAAATAGAAAATAAGAACACCTTCCACACACGAGAGTTGCAAACAATAATTTTCTATTTCATCAAAAAGAAAAACTTACAAGAGATGCCAAGAGCTTTCATTGAATTGAATAATACAATGGAGAGTGCTTATAATAAGAAACCCTAAATGAGAAAGGGATTAGATCACGACAAGTGTTTCCTATGGATCTCTGGTTGGTGATATTCCTATGAGAATCTTGCTCTGCAAGTATATTGTAATATTTTTGATTTTTGATTAATGTATATGACGACTTTTGGAGTGTGGGGTTTTTCTCCCAAAAGGGTTTTCTCCACACAATTCACTATATTATGGTATGCATGATATTTATGTCTATTTTTGTTTAAGTTTTTGTAACTGTTAAATATTTGTAATTTTTTGCATTATTATCCTCTCAAGATTAGTGTAGGAAGTTGTTCTACTACCTTAGCTTCCTTACACTCATCTCCTCTATGAGTAATGCACCTATCACCTTATCAAGATTTAAATTTGAGATGGTGCTACTCATTTTCATTACTAGGCTATCACATAAATTAAGCAAAGAACATAGAAGGATTATGCATTAATTATCTCTATCTATCTTCACAAACACATGTGTTAATTGGATCACCATAATTATTGAATGCATTTTAGTGCTTTGTCACAAAGTCTCCATCATACATCCTTAAGAAATAAAAATTCTTCCACAGGAAAATAATTTTTACTAGGATCTTGTTGGTGTGAACATGGGATTTTCTTATATCTAATTTACCCTTTGTAGAGTGAACAAGGCACATCATCTAACTAGCTCCTTGTTAGGTCCTTTTCACACATGTTAATATTACTTAGTGGGTTAGGAATATTTCTAGAAGTTTTAGTTGTGTGATCTTATCTTATGTCATTTACTTTTTTGTGTCTCATGTCATAGGATTAAGACACTTGTCATCATCCTTGTTTGTCCCATTACTCAACCTTTCCTATATGAGAAAGGTCCCATATGTACATTTTATATTGTATAGGATCACATTTGATCTAATATAATTTGCATCCATTATTGTAAAACTATGCTTCTACTTTTCTCTCTTGTGGAAGGATATTTTGGTTTTGTAGGTGATCTTAGGAGCTTGATTTCTTGAGTGACTCTAACATGGTATAAAAGCTTTAGATTTGTAAATTCCCTTCTCATATTCAGGGTGATTCATGCATGAGATTTTTTTTGGTTGCATTTTAGGGTAAAAATACCCCACCATTGAGTCAAGAAGACCCAAAAACCCATATTTTCATATAAAATACTTGATATTTTGGTGACAAAAGAAATTGACTATTTTTGGAGGGTTTAAAAAATTCTATAGTTAAAAGTCAATATAGTTTGTAAAATCATATGAACATGTATAGTTTATATGATACATATGGGTTTGCAGTGGTTGTCGATGTGGTACAATTGTTGGCAAGAATTTGCAGTGAATATTCTTATTTGCGTCATTTTTGCATAGTCTAGCATGAGTAGGTATAAGTTGACATTTTTAATGAAATATTATTCTAATTTTTTTCACCTAGTTAGCATTGAAACAAATCAACAAGTGGTCACCATGAGCTCAAGCCATTGATTCCTCTTGAATAAAGAGGGGCTTAATACTTGGTGGCACATAGACGAGATGTCATTGCTCATCGTGGGTGTCCATTAGGCTGCCACCCTTAGTGGTACTATTTTTTTAAAAAACCCCCAACAACCAAAATTATAATAGAGGTCATATGGGGCAACCAACAACTAGGCACTAGGGGCCACATTTTACCCCTACATGCCTTAATTAGGTAATTTTTTTCACCTCACCATAACTTTCTGCCAAGGTGTAAATTTTGCAAATAAGATATCATACAAAATTTGGTTCAAAGAACTTTGTTGTGGTGTAAGCTATTTTACCAAATTTTTGAAATAAATTTTATTTGTGATTGAAGTTAGATCTTCCTTTTTGGACCTCCAAGCTCATAAATTTTTACATGTTTATCCAATTTTCATGATGTTGGTGTAAGTTTTTATTTTCCTAGTGGGATAATTTATTTTCCCTTAGTCACAGGTTTTTATTGTACTTTTATTAATCTTGCTTAGGAGAATTAATTGAAATTATTATTTAATAATTATGAGATAAGGTGATGAGGTGTCCCCATACTTAAAGGGTGTGAAACAAAGAAAATAAAATAACCCTAGGTCTACAATGTAAACCTAGGATTGGAATGGGGGTTTTGATGAGGAGGGGTGATATTTTCTATTATTTTATTAAGATGGAGACTAACAAGGTGAATAGATTGACTTTCAACCATGAAGGTGAGCCAATCAAACCCGAATCTCCATCCTATTGAGCCTTAGAAATGGATTGGAAATTATTTTCTATGATCAACCTAATTAAACTATATGATCTAATATGTCAAATGCAAGATCCTGACAAATAACAAACTGAAACAACAGTTTGCAGGAAAATCCAGGAAGTGTAGATGATTGTGTACCTCCCATTTTTTTTTTTTTTTAGTGTGCATAGGAGGAATTATATGTCCAAGAGCATATGAATCCTTGTAAGGGTGTCCTGTTCAACTTTTGGGGTCCTCTGGTGGTAGATCTGAGATCTCTGTTTCCGCTTTCAAAGTTGTTAGAATGTTGTCAGATAATTCTATAGGCAAGTTTTTGTGGCTTAACAAGATTTAGGGCTTTGAATGTAACAATGGACAACTTGTATTTAGTATTTTTTCACTTCTCTTCAAATCTAATACTTGTACATTCAAAGAGGGAAAATTTTGGGCCATTTAGGGGCTTGCTTCAGTCAAACCCTATGTAAGTGTTTCCACTTCCACAATGGCAATGCTAATGATATAATGATAATGGATAAGAAGAAATGATGAAATAATAAAGTGTTGCAACTCACCACCCTTCAATGGCTTCCTTGAAGGACTGAATTCATACACATCACATCAAGTTCTTGGATCTTGATTGATTGATTGGCTTGAATGCTTTGGAGACCTACAAAGGGGGTTAGCCTTCACAAAACAATGATAATAAACAACATGAAATCACATACACTTTGACATGATGCTTGGATCTTGAATTTCTGTAATAAAGCTCTAAATTTTTTCTCTTGACTTGCTCTTGACAATAATGGTTGCTCATAAAATCCCTTCTTCTTTCTTCTAGTTTTAAATGGTGAAAAGACTAGGTATTTATAGGCATTTATTCAATTTTCCAAAAAATGGATCTTGATAGCCGACCTTTGAAAGTTGGGTTTTGATTGTTAAAATGGCCACATTGACATATCCAAAATTGGGTCCTGATTGAATAGGACTTATTCTCCCTAGGGTGAATAGGTCCTGACCCTATTTTCTAGGACATTAAGTGTCAGGGAAAAAATATCAATTGGATGCATTTGTTCAATGATTGCAATTTGTTGAAAAAGGTAAAAATGAGCCCCATAATGTATAATTTAGGAATTTAGGAGTATAATTAGGTCCAACAGATTTGGGGGAAAAAATAGTGTGAAATTGTCAAGGGTGATAGATGCTATTATTAGCTCCCACTTTAGTGAGAGTATGAACTTACGCTTAGACTCATACTAAAGTAGAAATTATATGTCAAGAGGGGTTTGATTGTCCAAATGTTGAAGAGATAGGATGACCAAGGATCTAGGAGGATGCACAAGCCCCTAGGATTCAAGATCCCATGGCAAGAGAGCATAAGCACAAAAGGAACACACACATGTATGAAATGAAATGCAACAAGACAACATACACAAACATACATGTCGAAAAACATGAAGCATACATGATGGAAACACATGACATGAAATAAAGATGATGCCGAAATGAAAAAAAACATGATGTAAAAATGAAGAAGACACACCAAAAAACACAAGATTAGTACTAAAATATTTGAGTCAGTAAGCCAAAGATATCTTAGTCTTAAATTATCTCAAATACCAAACATCATTCATCCAATAGATTTTAGCTCCCATGAGGACTAGAAAGTTGTGTTATGCCACATCACTCATGAAAGCCATGGCTACACTAGCAAGGAAAGTGTGTTATGCTAGGTGGCCATGTTGAAAAGGGGTTCTCAAGTTCATGACTCAACAAGATTCATTATGCCGAATCCATGAACTATATTACAAAAAATCACCTCAGGGGGTGTATAAGGTTTAATATATTGGGGGGAAAATAAAACTCACCTTAGGGGGTGCACGAGGTTTAACATCTCAGGGGACAAACAAAACTCACCTCAGGGGGTGCACAAGGTTTAACATCTTGGGGAACAAACTAAACTCACCTTAGGGGTACACACAAGATGATAGGATAAGGCTAAAAACTCAAGGGGTCAAATGAAACTCACCTCAGGGGGTCCACAAAAGATGATAGGATAAGGTTAAAAACTTAAGGGGTGTTATAACAACACCACCACAAAAGGTATTTTACAAAAATAATCAAGGGGCTTTGCTGAATATATGAAAGGTCACACCTTAGGTAACATCACACATGACATCACGACCAAGAGAGGACAAGTCAAGGAATGAAAATATCTCACTTTAGGGAATACTAGCCATAGTATTACCACAAAGGAGAACATCATATGCCAAGAAAAGTCACCAACGTAGGGGATATCAATCCCAATATCACCACAAAGGAGACACAACATAGATCAAGAAGGCCACACTTCTATTGACAAGGTCACACTTTCTAGGAGGTGTATGCTATCATCACTAAGAAAGGATCATTTCCTATGCGAATAATGCATGGCAAACTATATGCTCCCCATAAAATGTTAGTGTCCTTGCTACATTAATGATGTTTTAAGGAGATAAAAAGGGATCCCTTGCTAGAAGGAATGCACCTAGGACAAGGCTGCCTAACCCCTCTTCCACCAAGTGTAGGGTCAAAGATGAGCTCGAAATGGATGATGATATGCTGCTCTTTGCAAGATAGACTATGATTGCATAAACCTTAGTTTATACCCCCATGCATAGTAGTGAGTATTGTGTGATACTACAACTACCACATGACAAGGAGCAACAACTAATGCTATTGATTAAGTGAAGATATTTTTGATGTTTTTTGTTATTTTTTAAGAACATCAGCCAAGACCTCTTATGATTTCTTATGTGTTAGGCTCGATGGGAACACAAATACCTTGTTCTTTTACACCACATCCTTTTCCATTACAGCCAAGTTTTTGTAAGAGTTCATAACCTCTTCCATAAATTGCTTCCATTGCTTTCGAAGAAGGTGGTTTTTCATAATCATTCTCATCATAAGTAGATGTATAATTTGTATTTTCTTCTTTCCTAGAAGTTATGAAATTGGATGTTTTTGATGACTTAGTGATAGATTGTGTTGATACCATTGCTACTTCTTTCTCTTTTATTTTTATTTTTGTGTAATCTTGTATTCTCCCATGAATGTAGGTGTAAAATATTATGAACTCCAATCATCCTCCAAAAAAATTTTCATTGATGAAAGACACTCATTTTTATCCTTAATTTATAAAGGCTCCACTTTTGTAGTTAGGGTTAGTGTGCGAAGAGGATTTGCATTCTAGCTTGAGTTTGTAAACAATTTTTTAGATTTTGGATTATCTTTTATCGTGTAAACCTTATTATTGTATATGTACTTCATTGAAGAATGAAGCATTGAAGGCACTCCATTCATTTCATGAATCTATGGTCTACAACAAAGTATTGTATAAAATATCACGAGGCATGACACGGATATGAGTTTGTAATGTAACCTTACCAACTTTGATAGGAAATATTATCACACCAAGTGGTTTGCTTTCCACAATATCAAAACCTTTGATTGACAAATCAACAGGTTGAATTAAAGTTGTGTTTGCTCCAATTTTATCCAAAATATTTACACTACAAAAATTCATCCTTGAACCATTGTTAATAAGGGTACATCTAATCCCAACCCTGTTAATAATAGCCATTATCATCAAAGCATAATTTTGTTTTTGCACTTCCAAAGGGGGTAACTCGTCTTGATGAAAGACAATATCCAAATTAGGTGGATTCATATTCTCAATTAAATTTTCCACATCATTTGGTTGCACACTAGGAGGGATAACAACAGTTTGCAAAGCATTTTAAGCAATTCATGGTAACAAGGTGATGTTTTGAATCAAATCCCAAGGATATCTTAGCAGGAGTGTTATGAAGTTGCTCAACACGATCAAATTCTTTACCACCACGCTATTGAATGTTAGGTCCAGGTGGGAGATATGGTTGAGGTAGTGGGATGGAAGTTGGTGTTTCTTTTGGTTGCTTATTGTTTCTAGTGTTATATGCGTGAGTTTCAGTATGATAAATTGGTTGTTACGACACATGATTACTAGTAAGTTGTTTTGCAAAGCTTAGGATATGGCCATGAGGTTTAGGAAGTCCTATAATGAGAGGTGACTTAGGAGGTCCAATGATTAAAGGGATTTTAGGAGGTTCAAAAAGAGTTCTAGGAGGTCCAATAATTAGAGGACTTCTAAGAGGTTCAAACGGAGTTCTAGGAGGTCCAATAATAATATGAATTTTAGGAGGTCCAAAAGGAGTTTTATGAGGTCCAATAATCAAAGGAGATCTAATAGCCAATTATGTGCTCATAACCTCAATGGATTGGAATTCTTGTTGATGATCTTAGACTGGGTAAAAGCACAAAGTTGTGTCGTACTTTATAAAGGAAATGACCAACACTGATCCAACTTTTAAACTTGAATCAATAAAAAGTGGCATCAATGTTTTGAATTTTGAAATAATGTAAACTAGTAAAATACGTTTTTTTAGTATATTTTGTTTGTATTTAAAAAAAATTAAAAAATTATTTAAAACTAGTTTTTAATAAATTAACACTATAATTTAGTTGCTAATAAAATGCTGAAAAATGAAGTTGTATGAGACGTCAAACTTTTTATAGTAAATTTTATTTTTTTTCTTTCAAATTTTTTGTGTGTATTTATAACTTGAAACTTTAGTGCATGCATATTTTTTTTCCAATTTTGATAAATATAAATTTTTAAATAAATATTAAAATGTGTGTGAATCCAAAAACAATTGTTTCCATGGGACATCAACTTTCATATTAAATATTTATCTAAAATGGAAAAAAAATTATACCATCTTCAAATAAATTCTTTTATTTAGTGCATCATATTTTTTCTAATTTTTTTTAATAAGTTTTAGTATTTTTCCTTGGCATGGTAATCAACCTAATATTTTATGTTGCTAACTTGCTTTTATTAAAAATAAAAATAATAATAATAATAATAATTAAACCATTAAAATAAATATATTTTTGAAAACTACACTTATGGATCTAAAAAAGGGTATTTTTATATTTAAAAAAAAATGTTATTTATATTAGTAGGAGTTATTAAAACTTCAAGTTTTTCAAATATATTTATTTTTTTGGTAAAGTGGACTCAAAGTGGCACTCCATCTATTTTTAGCCAACAATTTTAGTTGAAAAAGTTGTGGTAGTATCTAACTTAGCTAGAATGAATCTTACTAGATCATATGTTTGACCAAAATTGATTTTTAGTTAGAAATGCTTAAATTCAGTTGTGCTTATAAGCTGTCTGAAAGTGTGACACAACTTTGTACTTTCACCCTTCTATCAAGGTGGAATCTAATGTCACCTTAGTATACTTATCTATGTAATCCATAAATGTATCAATGATTTTATCCTCTTGTCCAATAATATCTTCCCAAGTAGGACATGTAGGGGAGAGAAACAAGCAAGACTCTCATGATGCTCAATGATTAGATCTTCTAACACCAAGATACCTTCTTCACACATAGGAGAGATATCAGGGGAATTACAAACATGATTGTCATGATTTTCAGTGATTGCATTCTCTTTCACCAAGGTAATTTCACACATAGGAGAGATAGTGGGAAAGGGATCAATGAAAAACAATAAAAGAGGGGAAACAAACTCACTGTGATATGCTTGTAACAAAAATTCTTTGAGATGCTTAACAAGATTTAACAATAGAATATGAATTATCAGAAAAAAGGATTTTTGCAATGAGAACATGATGTAAACAATTGTCCTATTGAAATGCAATTAATTTTCTCAAATTTCTTACAAATTAAGCAAAAATGGCACCTTTCTTACACATGCAATAACACCTTTTCAGAATTTCAAATTAGACATTTACAAGTAGAAACAAACTAAAAATACAGAGATAGAAATCTGTGAAAAATTTGTTTGAGCCACTAGTACTAGGATAGAGGCACCCTAGGGCATTTGAGTCCTAGACAAGGTGTTTGAAATTTCAAAGTTGATTGTTAAAAGCACTGCTGAAGGATTTTGGGCCTGCTTGCAAACAGGTTGAACAGTTGATATTTTTCTAGATTTTGCTCAATTTAAGACAATGTACTTCAAAATGCAAGGTTACAACAATGTTGAAAATGTTTTGACAAGTTTTCAATATAAATTTTAGATCTAAAATGCAATAATTATCTGATTCTAAGATGCCACAATCTAAAAGTGATGATTTTGATGCAATTTTGAAGTAAAAAATGTAATGTTTTTCACTTTTTGAACTATATGAAAGATTCCTACTTGCATGCAATTATGAATTTTAATTTAGAAATCTACAAATACTAACATAATGAGTAGACATAGACAAAAAATTATGAAAAAGTTGGCCAATGCTAGGGTACAAAGACAGAGGCGCCCAAGAGTGTTTGAGTCCTTGATAGAGGTTCTAGAAATTCAAAAGTTGAATGTTTATGTTATTGTTTAAGGTTGTGGTTTCTATCTACAAACAAGTTTGATAGTGACTATTTTTCTAAAATTTCTTCGATTTGAGACAATGTGATTTAAATGCAAATATACAACAATAAAGGAAATTTTTGAATGTAGATCTATTCTAAATGAATGAGATAAACCCTAATGCAACCTACGATGCAATATGTGATGCAAAAAATTTAAATTATTTAAATGCTTTTATGCTGCAAAAATGAAACCCTAAATGAGAAATACAAAGCAATTCAATGCAAAACCTAGATCTAGGGTTTGAAAGACTTCCAATTTCAGAAAGTTTATGATTTCAAAATGTTAGGTTCACAAAAATGAAACATAAAAAAGGTGATCCCATGTCCTAAGTGCTTAGAAAAGTAGGATTCAAGGCCTTTTCCTAGGCTTTCATTGAGATGGAGATCAACAAGGTGTATATATTAACTTGCAACCATGAAGGTGAGGCAATCAAAACTAGATCTCCACAAAATAGGGGATTGGAATGGATTAGAATTGATTTACTATGATTATCCTAATTAGAATATGTTCCCTAATACTGAAATTTGCATAATCCAACAACTGATAAACAAAAATAGTCAATTGTAGGTAGATCCGAGAAGTGTATAGGGTTGTGTACCTACCCAAAAAAAATGGTTTTAGTGTGCATAGGAGTTATACGCTCAAGGGAATATGAATCCTTGTAAGGGTGTCCTATTCAACTTTTGGGGTCCTCTGGTGGTAGATCTAAGATCTTTGTTTTTGCTTGCAAAGTTTTTGGAACATAGTCAAATAATTTTGTAGGTGAGTTTTCGTGGCTTGACAAGATTTAGGGCTTTGAATGTAACAATGGACAACTTGTATTCAATATTTTTTCACTCCTCTTCAAACCTAAGACCTGCAAATTCAAAGAGAGAGAAAATGTTGGGACATTTAGGGGCTTTCCTCAATCAAACCTCGTGTAAGTGTTTCCACTTCCACAATGACAATGTCAATGATAAAATGATAATGGATAGGAATGAATGATGAAATCACAAAGTGTTGCAACTCACCTTCCTTCAATGGCTTCCTTGAAGGACTGAAGTCACACATCACCTCAAGGTCTTGGATCTTGATTGCTTGATTGGATTAAATGCTTTGGAGACCTACAAAAGTGGTTAGTCTTCACAAAAAATTGATAATAAAGCAATATGAACTCACATACACTTTGAAATGATGCTTGGATCTTGAATTTCTAAAATAAAGATCTGAAATGCTACTCTTTCCTTGCTCTTGACAATAATGCTCACTCATAAAATCCCCTTCTTCTTCCTTCTAGTATCAAATGGTGAAAAGACTAGGTATTTATTCAATTTCCTAAAAAATTAGATCTTGATAGTTGACCTTTGAAAGTTGGGTTTTGATTGTTAAAATGGCCACTCCAACATATACAAAATTGGGTCTCTGTGGAATAGGAATTATTTGCCCTAGGGAGAATGGGTTCTGGCCCTATTTTCTAGGACATTAAATGTCATGAGAAAATGCCAATTGGATGCATTTGTTCAATGCTTGTAATTTGTTGAAAAATGGTAAAAATGGCCCTCAAAATGCATAATTTAGAAAATTAGGAGTTTAATTAGGTCCAATAAATTGGGGGGACAAATCATAGTGTAAAATTGTTAAGGGTGACAATTTATGCCACTACAAGGTGGAACATTTCCTTAAAGGGTGGACCATTTCCCACTTTTGGTGGTTATTGGTGGTTAATTCCTATTGGTTGGTTTTCCACCTCCATCCTCTCCTTAGTTCTATATAAACTCATGACCTAGCTTGTATTTTTCATCTTGGAATCTCTTAATGCAATTTTGTTATTCTGGTATATCCCTTAGAGTTGCTAATTTGTAAATTGTTTATGTTTTTCTAATTTATGTAGCTTTGAATTTCTCTTATAAATTTCCTTGGGTTATCAATCTATTTTATATTTCTAACATGGTATTAGATCTTTTGTTTTGAGAATTATGAGATCATAGATTCCTAATTGAGACTTTTATTTTTTCATGTAAGATCTTGTAAATGCCCATATGATATTTTCTTACGTTTTGAACGAGCTGGAGAATCATAAAGGGTTAATAAAGATCTAATAACCTCTTCATATTGCATATGTGTTTTGCGATATATGGGTGATTGTAGCATTTTTGGTTATATTCACAACATTTTTTACTGTTCTAATGCATCCAAGATGCTTGAGAAATTCAAGATTGAATTTTGTTTCATCTAATTTGGAGATCTTATGACACAATTGCAAACAAGGGTTTGAAGCTCAGATCTAGCGAACAAATTTTTATAGGATCATTTTTCGTCCAAAAAAAAACCTTTCCATTGCATTCAAGAGACTAAGGAGAAAATTTTTGACATAAAATTATCCATATTCAAATCTAGGATCCGTTGAGACAATTTTTTTGCTCAAGAGATTGAATGACCCCCTAAGTCATGCAAGTATAGTCGTACAACAAAAAAAGTCAATATATATAAGGCACATTTTAGCACAAGTTGCAAAGCGCCCAATGCTAAGTGCTTAGGTGTAGGTCTTAACATCCTATGGCTCAAAGGTCACTACACTTGTTAAAGCCACCAAGGCATAAGCTGCTGCCAATTATTTTTAACCATTGCAATTTATTGCAGACTGTGACACCCTTCCATGAAAGTATTGACAAAATTTTGTAGTTAGCCAACCAAAACTCATCAATAGCCACCACCACAATATCAAGTTTTAACGAATGAGATGTCAATAGAATGTTGTCACGTCTCCAACTTTGGTATTGCTGGATTTTACTATAAGTGGAATTGAAACATGAATAAATGTGTGTGGTAGAATAAATGTTGTGAGATTTGAATAAGAAATTAGGTGAATGCTTATTTTATTTGAAAGATGAAATGCAATGGATGATATTTTATTTCAATTAAATGAAATGTGATGATTATTATGATGTAATATAGAGAATGATATGTATTTCTTTGATTTATATTTTTGGACACTAATCTATTAATGGGTGCCTAAGTTTATATGAGATGCAGGTTTGTTGAAGACCAAGAGTGTGGTTGAGGTAGAGGAGGTTAGCCACCTGGCAGGGTTAAGTTGGAATGAATCCTCTCACACACACACACCACTTAGTAATCATATAAATTGCATTTAGGATGTTATTTAATTAATTATTTATATTGTTTTACTTTGCAGTGCTTATTTCAATTAATTAAGTGGTAAATTAAATGCATAGAAATAAAAATAATTAGCTTAGTGTATTTTTAGTTAATGCTTTATTTGAAGGTTAAAATGTTATTTATTTTGTTAAATTGTGGATAATGTGTGCATAGAAAACAAATCTTGCTTTATTTTAAAATCAGATTTTTTAGAAAACTTAAAATAAAAGAAATATAGGAAAATTTTCGAAAACAAAGTGATAAGATAGAAAACAATAAAATTAGAAAAACAAAACAGAAAACAAAACAAAACAAAACAAAATAAAGCTGGAAAAAGTAAGTAAAAGTTTATAAAACTCTTTATTTCTGAACAAGAGGAGGCATTCAAAATTATTATTATTTTCTTTCATCTTCTTCATTTTTTTTTTTCTGAAAACAAAATTTGAAACAAGACAAGAACGGTTGAATTTGGTGAAACTGGGAAAAGAAGAGGAATAGAACAAGAAAAGACAATTGAATCAAAGCAAATTTATTGGATTAACATTGAACTCCGGATTTTTAATTATTTAATTTCATGAAATTTCTTTTCCAGATGTGAGTGTGAATGAATCATTTTTGTTGGATTTGATTTGCTTTCAGATGAATATTGCTTTGAAAACATACATTTGATTTATGTAGGAAACTCAATCAGACTCTATATTTTCTGTAAAAAAACATATACATACCACATAATTTCTGAGTATATATATATATATACAAAATATACATATATATAAATATATAACTTTTGTTTGTTTACAGCCATTAATTTAGTGTTTGTATTGCTGTATTTAAACAAATAATGGGAAAACGCAGCCTTTAAGCATTTATTTATATATATATATATATATATATATAACACAATTTGAACGCAGCCTGTAGCTACTTGTGAATGGGCTGTGGGGCCCTCCCCACAGGGGATGCGCCCATGGGGAGCAGCCGCCCCCTCTTTCTCCACTGTAGGCTGTCAAACATAAATTACATCTGCTTTTTTTAATACTTCAAAACTCTACTCCAAAAATTTGCCTCCTTCCATGGTGTAGTTTCAAGCTTTATTTTTATTCAATATTTTCAATTTAAACAATGTTCTATTTTTTGAGTTCTCCATGCTGGGCTTGAAATCGCCGTCTGTAAGGAAAAGATTTTAGCATACTGTTATATAAATATGTATATATATATACAGTATGAAATTTAATATTTAAGCAATTTGTATTTTATATATTTATGTATCTATACAATATGTAATTATAATACATATACGAAATCTGTACTGGGTACATGCAATCTATATTTTGTTATTTATAAATATACAGTATATAATTTCATACATATGTGAAATCTGTATTTGCTTCATATTTCTGATTTTAAATCGATTCCTTCACTCCTTTATAACTTGTCTTTGGCTTGGAATTTATGAAATCCATATAACTGTGCATGTTTTCTGAAATTTGATGGTGTATAAATACATATATGCTCAGATATCTGCATACTATGAGAGGCTGTATATATATACATAAATTTATGTGTAAATGTGTATATCTGTTCTTAAATACAAATGCATCTGTAAAATTTATATATTTAGTATTTTGTTTTTGTTGAATATAATTTGATTATAAATGATATCTATACATAATTTGAGAATTTCATTATGTTTTTAATGAATTTTTTCTTGAATATAAATGATATGAATATATTTTGGGGATTAATTTTGGTTTCTGTTTTTGATTGGGGACTTTCCTGAAAATATAAATATTATGTATATATATTTATGAGTATATAAATATATACACATATATATAGACTGAAATGTATTGAAATGCATAATTCAATCTGATTATTAGAAAGTGTAGAAACTTGCTGGAAAAGCTATAAATCTATATTTTTAATTCAATTGAAAATTGGAAAATAAATAGAAATCCATTATACAATAGAATGAGAATTCAAGTTCATGTAATTGCTTTTCTCTATTTGAAACATAAGGATTAAATAGTTGGATTGTTAATTGCTTGTATATTTATTTATTGGATATTTTCTTGTCAATGAAATCGAAAACGTGTATAACATTTAGAGAACTTGATGATGAAACTGTACTTGAAAAGTTGAATGAATATAAAACACTTGAAATATTAGAAACTTGAAATAATTTATGCTACATGTATTTTTTTTATGAAACCACTTTCGAGACAGGATGCTAAGTGTGGATTTCTAGAGACGATAGTTTCCATTTTCGAAACTATCATTTTTTGTTATTTTTGTTGCTTGGCCAAGCACATGCACCACTAAAATAGATGGAATTTTAAAAGCCTAGATATTATTGATATTAGTCTCTGCCACATCCTGCATGCAAGAGATATGTCATTCTAGATTAGATTGCATACAGGCATTAGACTTGCATCGAGAATTCCCTCCTGCTTCTCCGTTCCAGGTTGCTAGGCTCCTCGCGCAGAGTCGAAGTTTTCTTTGAACTAAGAAGAATCTGGGGAAGTATTTATACTTCGTGGTTAGGAGGAAAAGGTGCCTGGACCCACTTTTGGTCTCAGCATTGCGGAAGACAAAATAGTGTCATGGCGTATGAGCACCGATGATTTATCATCACATTGATATTTATATATACATTTCTTGTATTACTTTTATGGCTTCCATATAGCCAATTGTAATTTAACTTGGGAACTTGTTGTAATCATTGATATGTACTTGCATATGTAACATTGAAATAGATGTTGTAACATTACTTATGTAAACTTTTATATTCGACATTGTAATTGCTTGGTAACAATTTTATTATATTCTTATGTGGAAATGAATTTTATATCAATATCTTTAATTAGGAATGTGAATATTCTTTGAGATTTTAGTGTTTAGTAAGGTTGGCGTACCTTTACAAATGTTAGAGATGAGCACTTTCCATCCACAAAGGTATTGAAAATAAATTGTCATTTTTTCCAGATATTGTTGGTTGAAGCTGTTGTTGCATTTTTTCTTCAACAAGCCATAAATTTCACCCCAATGATTCATTTTTCGGAAATGAATAGGTGTTAGAGAGGTATTGAAGATAACTACACAACTATAGGGCTAATTTTTCTAGATTTTGTTTTAGGCTCATTTTGTATCAAAATTTGTAGTTTCGACCATTGCGGGCCTATTGAACATTGTATTTTTATTTTTATTTTTTTTGTATATGCATTAAACTATAAAATTCCAACCTTGTAATTTAGGGGTGATTTTTGATACTAGTGATAAGAGTGAGAGTGTATTTGGTATTATTTTGGTGTTTTTATGCTCATTCTTATAAAGCCATCTTGTAATCATGAATTGAGATAAAGTTTTATTTATGGGGGGTTAATCATGTCTCTTAAAACATTTTTTTCATCCTTCTGTTGTCAAACTAAACTTTAGAGAACTATTTTTCCTAGAAACAAGGGATAAATAATCAATTCCTTGAGCTACTACTTCCTTGGAATCATTCTGAGCCAAGTAACTATGATAAAAAATGCATCGTTTAACAATATTGACATGGTGTATGAACTAATATGTCTTACTATTTTTTAGGATACTCTATATCACATAGAACACACTGAGTGTCCTTTCAGTGCTTGGAATTGTTAGTGTAATTAATTAATTATTACACTAACATAAGTTAACTTAGGTCATGCATCATTTAGTCCTAGGTTAGATTTTAATAAATCATTTAATAAATAGGGTAATATTCCTTTCCTTGTTTGTATGGATAAGATTCCTTCTAGAAGATGAGTTGTTCTTCTAGAACTTATCTCAACATTTAATAATTTTCTAGATAGGGTTCACATGTTGTCACATGTTGTTAGATCATGACACATGGAAACATCTCATGCATCTTAGGTTTTCAATTTTTGCCTATATAATTAGGCATTTTGTTCATTTATAACATATCAATCAATTAATCAATCTATGATCTAATGTTGTAGATCTATAAAATCTCTATTATGCATGCCTAGTTGCAACACTTTCTGTGTGGTTGATTATCTTTCCTGGAAAAGGTCCTCCATTGAAGACTGCAGCTTTAGGGACCCTGTGCATCCATAATCTCAACATGGTATCAGAGCTTGTCCAGTGAAATGTCAACCCTTGATCAAGAAAGTTGGTGTGCGAGATTCTTGCAGGTTTGAAGGTTTCCATTGAAGGCTACTTGAGTCCACCCAGGGACCAAGCTGATTTCTGAAGTAGATTGAGTCAAATCCGAGCTCACCATTGTCTTCAGAAGGCCTCAAAACCCTAGGATCGCTTGCCCATTCATCAAAATCGGATACATCATCCCGGGAGCCATCAGAGGTATTTTTGGGTTTGCAAAATCAATCGTATGATCCGTACAATTTGTAGCAAAAAATCATCCCAGTCAGTTGTCCTCTGAGGAAAAATTATTTTAGACACAGACACTTTTTCGTTTCAAAAAAATTGGGCTATTATTTCTATTATTTTGGCAAAAAATATTTTGGCATCTTTGTATAGTTTACAGAAAAATTAAAATATATTTGAGTGACTTGTTATTAAAATCATCAGACGGCATCAAATATTTGGTCTATCGGCTTTTTTTTCTACATATTTATATACTGGTTGGCATCAATTCACATTAGGGTTTGATTTTTTTAAATCATCGACATATGGTATTTCACTGTCAGCATTTTTTATGGGGTTTTCTTTTTAAATCCATGAGCTATATATCTCACTAGCGACATTCAAATTAAAAAAAGATGTTTTGATTTTTTAATTGCTTTTTAGCAATATTAAAAAAAAAATCTTTATAGTTTGTTGTCGGCTCATCAACTTTCAGTCTGCAGACAAGTTGTTTTGATCAGATGCTTTTATTTTTTGTAGGGAGGGTACATCTAACCGGTCCATTCACCACCGACAAATGACCATCCATCGTGTTTCTCCCATGGGTATCCCACCGATGCCGTCTGTTATTTTTCTCTAGCTGCTGTCGCCTGTACTCCGTCCAACCCTGCCGCTGACCATCTACCGCCAGCCGCTGCGATTTGTTGCCACTGACCGACACCCTTTCCTTCGCTGGTGACTGTGTTCCTCTCACCAACTGGGCTTTCTTCTACTGTCGGTTGTTCACCCCTTTCGCCGGTCAGTCAACCTTGCCGGCCCCATCACTGCCGACCAGCCCGCCTTCTCCTCACTCGGTCACATCAATAACCGTGGAGTTCGCTATAGGGAGCTCTTTTTTTTGCCTATGTTTTCATTGCGGTTATATTGGAGACTAAGTGCTAGTGCCCAGGGGGCTTAAATTTTGACCCTCGTTAGCCTGTCGAGTGCCTCATATAGGCATTTTTTTCGTTTTATCACAACTTTCACCCACGGTGTCAAAATTCAACAAATGAGGTACCGTTGGAAAGGTAATTCAGTCTAATTTCCAGTGGTACAATCTATTTTGTGAAATTTTCCTCAAAAAAATTCCTACAGTCAACTGAAGTCAAAACCCTAATTTGGACTCAGAGGCTCGTAACTTCGCAACCGTTCATCGGATTTCAGTGATTCTAGCGGCATCAGGAAGTATTTTCAGAGATTTTTTGATCAGTTTGGACCTCTTGATCAGTTTCAATTCTAGGTACTCTTGCATTTACTTTTTCAATTTGGTGCATTTGTTTAATAACTTGGATATCCTGAAGCTTGGGAAAAGTTTTTTTGATCTGGGTAGCATCACTTCAGTTGTACATCATCCTTGGAAGTTGTTATTTGCTGTTGAAGGTCATTTGTCTTTGTATTTTTTGGAGAAAGTTCATTATGGGGCTTGCATATACTCCTTATTTGGTTATGTTGCATAAGGGAAACTATCAACAATGGCAAAATGGGATCAACCACCATCTCCAATCACTTGATCTATTGCCTCATTTGTATGGTATAGTTCCTCATCCGAGTGAAGGTATTCATGAATTTGCTTGGAGTTGCAACAAATACATAGTATTAAAGATCATTTCTATGTAAGTTGATTGTGATGTTCTGAGTACTATTGATCATTGTGATTGTCCTCACATTCTTTGGACTAAGCTTTGGGAGATGTATGGAGATTCAGATACTCCACCATTCCCCGATGGTCATGATTCAGAATGTCATTCCTCAAATCGGGTACCCCATGATGATATTATTGTATAGGAGGTTGATTGCCTTGATCTTTCTGAAGAGGTTGACAAGGTTGCTTCAGGTGATTCTTCTCCATTAGAGACAGTTGGTATCCCTTCACATTCAGTGATTCCTTGTCCAGATTCATTGATTGAGTCTTCCACTATCATCACTCATCAGGACGCCTTCAGTTTTTCATACTTGATATCACAGGATGGCTTTGTTTTAGGTATCATTGACTTAGCTACTTCTATAGGTTTGGAGAACATTCTCGAGGGGATATCACTCCTCTATTCAAATTCCACTTTGGAGAGTTTTCTTGAGTCTCCTAATCCTTCTGTCTCGACCTTGATTAAGAATCCAGAGACTATCTTGGAGGCACTTGGTTTCTCATTAGAGATTTCATGTATGAGACTTCTTCCCTGTCATTTCATTAAGGACTTGAGGTTTCTTCAACATCTACCATTGGATATTCTTCAGACTTCTTTTAGTGGTTTTGAGGACACTTCATTCAGGGGGGACTATCAAGTCTCCATCACATTCATCATATCCATCACATTGTCTTTGGATATTGTTTAGCATTAGTTTCTGCATTGTCCTGGCTTGTCACCCTCTTCATTGTTTGGGACTATGGCATCTTCATCTTCAGGAAAGGGGACATTTGAGCAGAGTTTAAAGAAATCATCGACATCCACCTTCATCCTCTCTTCCTTCAATTCCTATCCAGAATGGGAAGCATCTCTGCACTTGCACTTGGTTTTGTTTCTTTTGAAAGGGATACAAGTTGTTTACCGACATTGGATCTTCAAACACTTACCATTTTTGCAGGTGATATCATCTTCTGGGGGGGCTATATAGTCTCTTTATTGTATCCATGTGACAGATGGTGTACTTGTGGGGTATTTGGGAGTCCTCCATCCTTCCCATTCTCACATTTTTGCTTTTTAATCTCCTTTTTGGAGAGGGGTTTTGTTCCCATTGGGTTTTCCCCCTTTCTCCGATTGTGGGATATTTTTTGCTTCTTCATGTACATGGGTATTGTTGTCAAATAGATTGCACCCGAACGCTTGAATAGTTAAATTTAGCAATCTGTTGAAGCATGGAATGATCCTCAGGCTTGTGGGTTGCCTAATCTTGAGGATCAATCTCCAAAGAGGGTTGGTTCCTTGATGAAAACCTTCTAAAACTAACTAACTTGGCTGGAAAAGAGATATAAAGCTTGCTTGAATTGAAATCCTAAAGCTACAGGAGGTGATTGCACCAAAATTAAGTGATTCTATTTGCTATCCTAAATCTATAATCAGCTGCAATAAAGTCCTAAATTTATCTCACAATTCAATTAAGATCGTGAAATTCATCAATATTTCACATGTAGGCTTGAAGTTTCAATGTTTGTAAGAGGAAAACTAGATTTTCACAGATACAAATAACTGAAATCTTTGTTAAACACAACATGCAACCTGAATTATAACATGAAATCTTCTTTTTTAAAGCATCAATGAGACAAAACAAAGGATTCAAGATAAAATCACAATGTTTAAATCAAATCATTCATATGACAATAAAACTCAAGAAAGTATTGAGAAGGAAACACTATACTGAAAATAAACTCTATTACAATGCTTGAATAAAAAGCTGAGTGACAATGCCTCGCTGTTGTATGTGGAAGCAGGAAAAAAGAACTAACCTGAAAAAGATAAACTTTTGCAATATATACATTGTGAATGCACCTCAAAGTGCATGAAAAAGTAACTAAAAGTCAATTTCAGTGAGAGAATGACAATTCCAAGGTGAAATTTGAGCAGAAGCAAAAATCCCTGAAAATAAGGTTCAAACTCATGCAAAAATGAGTGAACTCGGTCTCGAACTCGTAGTCATAAAGCATTGAACTGATCTGAAACTCAAACTGAACTGGAAATCTCTGAACGTGAGCCAAAACATGCAAAAATCCTCCATGCTTTAATCAATTCGCCCATGATAACTTAGAGTCCATTTCACATGACAAATCTTCAGTTGAGTCTAATATGAAACTGAAGTAGAGTGCTAAAAATCTCCATGACTCGCATGACTAACTCGTCCTCCAGTTAGCTCTACTCAAGTACTGCATGGATCTCTAATTAACTCATCATCACATGATGTCTTTTATTTACATGTAAAGATAGCTAATTAATTAAATGATTTATAATGTATCATTTAATCAATTAACCTACATTGAGAATGCAAAAATAAAAGAAAGAATAATATTGAGGCATAATGTCAAATCAGAAGCCTTAATTCTCATCTCACGGGCCTTCTTACATTATACTTAGCATATTTCCAATATACGTTCACCATTTCCAAAAATATTAGTCAACCATCATGTGTATTGGAATTTTTTTGATAATAGTCGACCATAATGATAAAAACAATATTGACTTAAGAGTCAAAGTAGCCACGGGAAAAAATAAGACATAATGATTTTTGTTAAAATCATGGGAAAAAATCAAAGTCATTCCACTTTGGTCAAGCAAATAATATCAAACCCTAAAATATCATTTCATTCGCACTTGACTTGGAGAAGCTTCATGAAGAAGCTGGCCGCCACTGCTGGGTAGGGTTTCTGAGAATTTCCTTAATGCTAGAGCTTAAAATTTCACCATATTTTGTTGTTTCTGGGCCGAATCCTACTGATCGTCATAGGGTAAGTTCTTTAGTTTACAATCTGGAGGTACCTTGACTCCATTACATTGCATTTTCTGAGGCTTTTAGGCCACTACCTTGAGACATCTCTGAGACATCTTCTTTTCATTTTTCTGTTGCTATTGAGTTTCCAACAAGCTCGCCATGAATGATAGGGCTTTAAGCTTTTTGAGACTTAGTCTATAGGAGGAAATCATGGCTTCACTTGTATCTTCTGACATAGAATATCATGGTAAGCTTTAAAATAATATACCTCTTTTCTGCCATTTATTTTTTGAGTGTTCTTCATACCTGTATGAGATTGAAACTCTTGTAGCTAAGACTGATACAAAATCATGCATATTTATGACTTTGGTCTCCACTGTAAATAGTGATTCGCCTTCTGGGTATTCATATTTCACTGTATTCTACATTTTTTGAGTAAAACCCTTACATGGGTAAGAAGAAATCTGCATTTTTTCCACCATAAAAACATTTCTGAGCAAGAATCATTGTATGAATGCTATAATAGCCGACATGGTGGGTAATATTTTGATATTCTTGGCAGGAATTTGCATAATTTATGAGTATTTTCTCATGCCTATTTTGTTCTCTGTATAGAGACACCTCCTTGTAAACTTTATAATCTTCGTACTACTCGCATTTTCTATAGAAAGCTCCTTGATGACTGAAAACTTAGAGAAAGAACAAGGGTACCACAGTGAATAGATTGTATCAAAATTAAAACTAACATCACACTGTGAGGTACTCCTTTCAAGGTTACTATATAGTTGTTAGCCACCATTCAAATAGGCTACTGCCTTACAGATTTTGCAGCCACTGTGAGCATACTTATGACATATCCTAATTTATAATCGAACTCATTAGATGCAAGCATAGTACTAATTTCTCTACCATTTATTGATTCTTGCTTAAATGATTGCTCTATTTATGCTTGACCGTTCACTATCTTGCTTTGAAACTGGAGTATACATCATGAACTATAACATTTTTTTATCTATCTTTATTCTTTCCAAAGTCTTCACTGAACTTTATCTGCCTTGATTGATGTTCCAGAACACAAGCATTTGTAATTTTTTTTTTTTTTTCTGGACACATACTATCTGCCATCAGAATGGTATTTTTAACAGCCAAATCATTTTGCTGCTGGGATTCCATAATACGTTGAGGATTGGGTTCAGAATATTCAATATTAGGTTGATTAGGCAAATCAACACCTTGTTTCCTTGTGATAAAAATAAGTCTCTCGGGATGGAAGCTCATCTCTGCCCTAATTGAATTTCTAATGCTTGGTTGACCCAAACAATCATATTGGCTATTGGTGTCCAAAGTACAACTTTCCTCCACTCTTTCAATTTGATGGCCATTACTGGATTGGCTGAACTAGACTGGATTAGATTTTGTGGGACAGTCATCATTTGATGTCTTGCCATCTTTCAAACATATCTCTTTTGTATTCTTCTGGTTCATTGAATTTATAGATGGAAAGACATTTCTATTGCCAGGCTGTGCTACTTCCAATGGTATTCTTTTCACTATAAAGGTTTTGACTATCCACTATTGCCCTGCCATATGCACATGCTTGTCTTCCCACGTTATTGCTACTAATGAAAGCCTCAACCTACCTTAGGAATACATTTTTTTCTTCTCTTCATGGGCTAAATTACTCACTTTAAAGTCCACCTACTATGTTGTCCAATTTGTGCTTTATTCACGGTGAATAATCTCTCAATTAACACCTCTAATCATTGCATGAGACTATCCAATGGTTTCAATATGCTCAATATAGTTTTTCCTCTTGTTTTGAAGCTTCAAATTGGTAGATTACTTGAGTAGTGATTATCTATGAATCTGGATCTTTAGCAATGTTATCTTGACTGTTCTCAACCATCATGATACTCATTCTACTCCTTTTGATAAATAAATCAAAGGCTACTCTTGTAAATCTGTCTTATAGACCTGCAACTTACTATATTATCAACAATTTTTGATCTACTGCCTTCCAGTTATGCATCCATGCTTGTAAATCTGTTGTTGCTTTTCTTGTAAGTGAACACTTTTAAATGCTTTGATTTGGCACCTGTTCTTGCAATGTTCACCTGTAGCATTTGGCACTATAACGAATGTTCTTTATAAAATGCTCCCTTCTTGTTAAATACATATTTGTTTCTTTGTCATATCTTTACTTCTCTTGATCAATTGAAATCTTGCTGATGATTGACATTGATTGTAAAATATGAGAATACTGCTTCTCATTTGTAAGAAACAATTAACTTGTTGAATGCTCTACTTTCCCTTCAGTATAAAGGGCTCAATGCCTTATTAAAATGTGAACATAAATGAAAGGCAGAGTTGAAACAAGAGATGGTAAATGCAATATATTTTTTAATTGTTTCCTTTGAATGATGAGCAAAAGATAACTGCTCAATCTGTTTTACCAAGCTGAATTAGACTTCTTGATGACAGTCTTAGATGATGAATGTTTCTTTCTTTGATTAAATAACTCTCATATATGATGTGAATGAGAGGATTCCACATGATATGCCAGGCTCTACCCTTGTGGGAGCCCGTTTTATTCCACATATCTGATGAAAATAATCATGAACATGATGAACCTGTTCCTGCACATTGAAACAAACATGTTAGCAAAATAAAAGAAGTTGAAAGCTTCCATTGAGTTATGTTTTTCTTGATGTTAGCCTTTCATCTGGTGAATGCTTGATTTAATGCAAATTACATTCCTGTTGGTAGCGTAGGCATACGACAAAATGTAATTCATCATTGCTTAGAGTATAACTCTAACGCCATTTCTTTATAATTTTGCAGGTTCATGGAGCGAGGAAATGAGGCTATAGCAGCTTGGAGACACGACGACTGAAGACATCAACAAAAGTGATTCATCATTACAGGCAATGATTTGCTCCTCTTCTTTGCGCTTACATTATTTTCAGCACTGTAGTTTATCTTTGAATTTTGTATTCATCATTTGATTGTCATAATCAAACTCAGTTACTCTCGCAGCTTGTGCGAGATTCAGTGTTTTTACAAAATGAATAAAAGTCATTACTATGCAAGTTCTCAATTTTCTGTTTAAAATACTTGCACAATAAAACTATAATTTAGATGTAACTTGATCTTTATGATGATCAATGGATACTTTAACAACAAAAAATGAAAATTTCTGTACTTATCAATGATGAATTTGATTTAGCTCTACCTGTTTGAGCTCGTAGTGAAAAATAGGTAACAGGTACCTAACTTGGCCTCGTAGCTGGGACCCATCATCTTCTTGCATAATCATTACGTTTTCCTCCCTAAGTTGAACTTATGGGGGGGTGTTAGTGTAATTAATTAATTAATTATTACACTAGCATAAGTTAACTTAGGTTATGCATCATTTAGTCCTAGGTTAGATTTTAATAAATGATTTAATAAATAGGGTAATATTCCCTTCCTTGTTTGTAGAGATAAGATTGCTTCTAGAAGATGAGTTGTTCTTCTAGAACTTATCTCAACATTTAATAATTCTCTAGCTAGGGTTCACACGTTGTCACATGTTGTTAGACCATGACACATGGCAACATCTCATGCATCTTAGGTTTTCACTTTTTGCATATATAATCAGGCATTTTGTTCATTTGTAACATATCAATCAATTAATCAATCTATGATATAATGTTGTAGATCAATAGAATCTCTATTATGCATTCTTTTTTGCAACACTTTCTATGTAGTTGATTATCTTTCTTGGAAAAGGTCCTCCATTGAAGACTGCAGCTTCAGGGACCCTATGCATCCATAATCTCAACAGGAAAGCCATCCAATATTTATATGGAGACATTAGATCTTCATTTGAAAGTGATGTTTCCTTAGAGAATTGAGCTCTTGTGAATGATACTAAGGCTTATGTTGCCCCATCTTAAATATGGATGATCAGCTCACTAATACCCCATCAACAATACCTGTTGCAACTTAGATTCTAGAGATGCTTCTTTGAGAGCCTCCAATGATTCATTTTAGTAGGGCCATTTATGTGTTTTGGATTTAGTCCATTGGGACCAATTTATACCTTGGACATCTCTTCTTTGTTTTAGAGTCCCTCATTTCAGATCTAGATGACACCATTGAGGTCATTGTCTTCTCTTTGAGGACCAATGTTTTATTCTTGCATCTGTTGCTACTTTAGAGTCCAATGTTGCTTCTTTAAAATATTCCAATGACTTCTTGTAGTAGGATATACCTAGTCTTTTAGATTCAATATATTTGTGTGATGATCTCTTGAAATGTATTTCAAAATTTTTAACGGAGACACATATTACAAATTTGGGAGACACTATTGATTGTATTCATATTCTCTGTGATGGAGTTGATTTTTTTTAAGTTGTTGTGGGGGAATACTCTGACCCTCTTATTCATTCTCTACATAATCATTCATCACAATTTGACATGAGTGTAGATACTTTTGATCAACATTTGGAAGATACATCTTCAGAAGAGATACTTGAGTCTTTAGATTGTGTTCTACAATTGTATTTAGGAGATTCATAGTTTTTGTTTCCAACAGTGTGGCCTAGAATGCTTGATTTGATTATGAGAGCCTTCAACATCAAAATAGGGACACTTGAGTTGAGTCTAGAGACTTCATACATCTTGAGTTTTCTTCCCACATATTCATTTCAATAATGGAGAGATAGCTTGCATACACCTTTGGTTTTATTTCTTCCTAAGTGGAGGAATGTTGTTTGATGATCCTAGAATATCTTCTATATTTAGTTTTAGGCATCTACCATTGGATCTCTTTGGGGGGGCTACTTTGTCCTTCTCTTCCTCTCTCTATTATGGGGGTGTTCTTTCTCTATTTTTTGGAGGGGCTTCTTCTTCTTTTAGGTGATTTACATGTACATGGGTATCTAATATGGCCTCATATGTGGAGACCCATCATCTCGTACACCCTTGTAAGCTACACTTAAGGGGGGTGTTGGTGTAAGTTTTTATTTTCCTAGCGGGATAATTGATTTTCCCTTATTCATAGGTGTTTCCTACACTTTTATTAATCCTTATTAGGACAATAAAGTGAGTTTATTATTTAATAAATAGGAGATAAGGTGATGAGGTGTCCCCATCCTTAAAGGGTGGAACATTTTTCCTTAAAGGGTGGAGTATTTCCCACTTTTGGTGGTTATTGGTGGTCAATTCCTATTGGTTGGTTTTATACCTTTATCCTCTCCTTAGTTCTATATAAACTCACTACCTAGCTTGTATTTTTCATCTTGGAAGATTTTAATGCAATTCTATCATCCTAACATTACATATCTCTCAGAATTGTTGATTTGCATTGTTTATGTTTTTTTCAATTTATGTAGCTTTGAATTTGTCTTGTAAAGTTCCTTGGGTTAACAATCTATTTTAGATTTTTAACACACGATTCTTATGGAATTGGAAAGGTATTGAGGAGATTTGTATTTATATACATACACTTTTCTAGATTCAATCCCACATATATTTTATTGATATTTACACATATTTTCATTTTGGTTGATAGATTGAACATACTAACACATGGAGAAGTTTTGTCCTTTTGGGAAGGCTTCATTTTTAGTCTAGATTATATTGGAAAACTGTAATTTTAGTTTGAGGATATCATTATGAGATATAATTGTATTTTTCCATATTTGGTCCATCTTGTCTTTGTAAACTATGGAATTTGATTCTTGCAATGTAATAACAATACATATAAAGTGTCAAGTCAAACTTTGTTGGGGGGGTGATGGAACACGTTTGCTGTAACACAAAAGATCTACCTATTAACACCCAATACAAGTGCCAAAAATAAGCAGATCCATGGGAGGCAGTTAGTCCATGTCCCAAATCCAAAGGGAGATGAAGGTGATTAGTCAAAAAATCCCCCCCTTAGCGTCACCTTAGGGGATTCAAACTCGCGACCATGACTCTGATACCATTTTTTGGAACACATTTGTTGTTGCACGAAAAGATCAAGCGGTTAACGCCTGATTCAAATACCAGAGATAATAAAATCCATGGGAGGCAGTTAGTCCATGTCTAAAATACGAAGGGAGATGCTGGAAATTAGTCCAACAAGAGTCTCATTATTGATTTTGGTGGTAGTTTATTTATTTTTTCTGGTTGTAATTGTTGCCTAATTTTCACCTACGGGCTTAATCAGGTAGGATTAATTGTGTTTCAGATGTTCATAAGGGCCAAATGGGCATTTGCACAAGGGAAAAAGTCATGAATCTGATGCTAGGTCACAAGGAACTCAATTGGAAATCCTACCTTGTTCAAGTTCGGCATGAAAATCCTCTAAGGAGATAGTCACTAAGACCTTCAGAATGTCTCGCCGACTAAAAGGGCTCTCACTAAATGAAGGCATCATCCAGAGGAAATGGTCACGTTGGGGAAATAAAATCATCTCGGGTGAATGTTTGGCGAACAGGCCAATGTTTCGGCGATAGTAATGAAGCTCGGCAAAAGTCTACCCAATAACAAGTGTTTTGGCAAGGGAATGATGCCTTCGGTATAGGGTTGTGCCCTCAACAAATGGTCTTACTGATATAGTCATGTCTTCTCGACAAGAAGGATGGGCTCTTGGCAAAGGTTGGTTCCTTCGCCAGAATGTCTCATCGAACGCAGGAGGTCTCCCCGACATATTTGACATCGGTGTAGTTTCCAGCTGTCAGGGTAAAGTCTTCCCGACTTGCTCGTGGTCTCGACCAAGGAAAGTAGTTTCGCCATGATGTCTTGTCGAAGTCAGAATGTCTTGCTGACGGAATGGTGAGTCTCGGGGTAACATTTTGCTTTCAGTAAGATCTCTCACCGACATTCAAGAGTCTTTCTGATAGATGAAGAAGCCTCAGCAGGAGATGATGGTTTCGGCGAAGGATGGAGGAATCGCCGTAATGTCTCAGCGAACGAAGGTGGTCTCGTCGAAAGATAAAGGGGGCCTCAATATGTGTTTTGCCTTCAGTAGGAGTCTCACCGACAACAAAAAGACCTTGCCGATAAAGTTTAACATCAGCATAAGGTCTTTCCGAAGTAAGGATGTCTCCCCAACAGGAAGAGGAGCTTTCCAAAGGATTTGGCCTTTGACATAAGGTCTCAGCGATGCGAAGGGTCTTGCCGATAAAGGGAGCCTTTGGTGTAATGTTCCAAGTCAAAAAAATGTCTCCTCGACCCGGTGATGTCTTGCCAACTAGTGAATAACTTGGCGAAAGAGAGGACCTCGGTGTGAGGTCTGGGTGAAGAAAGGAAGTCTCGCCGACATGAAGGAGCTCATCGAGGAGTAAGCGAATTCGGTGCGACGCCAAGGAGACAAGTCTGGCCAAAATGAAATGTCTTTCAGTGAAATGTCTTGCCGAAGGGATTGTGCCCTCGATCTAGTATTTTTGAATTCACCAAGGGTCTCGTCGATCAGGGGAAGTCTCAGCGAAGTAAAGCGGCATTGGCGTGGCAATTTGAGCTCGCTAAGAAGTCTCAGCGACCCAGGAGTGTCTTGGCAACTGAATCAAGTGAGCTCAGGGAGAAAAAGGAGAGATCAGCAAGAGGTCTCACCGATTGATGGGGAGTCTCATCAAACAAAATGATAAGAGCTCGGAGAGAATGGGACTGCTCACCAAAGGGTCTTGCCGAAGGGTGAAGGTCTCGGCGATGAAAGAGATCTCTGTATGACTCCAAGGGGCTCGTTGTAACATCTTGCCGAAAGTGATATGTCTTACCAATGTTATGGATGATAACAAAGGCGATATCGACATGACTTTTGGGCTCGCTAACAACTCTCATCGAAAGTTCCATGTTATGCCGATGGTTGCAGGAGGATTTAATCACATCAGGGAGACACGATTAGTGTCTCACCGACATGTGATTCTACAAGAGGAGGTTTTGACCGCCGGAAGAATCTACATGGAGTTCATTCAACCAATCAGAGAAAGCTACAAGTGAATCATTGACAGCTGAACCAGATGAAGAAGATCAACATGATGAAAAGAAACGTGTATCTATTCTGAGCTCAAGAGCATTCAAAGCACTTGATAGGGAGGTTCAAAGATGGACACGATGATCAAAAATGAATGCGGTAGCTATGAAAGATCTGAAGGCTTCTCCGGGAATGTTTCTTCACCGACATAGGCAGCATGGACATGAGGATGAGGCATTAATTTCAATTAAAAGATCTGAGGGAGTTTTTATCCCGAAGGGAGATATTTTGTAAGTTCTTTGGAGCTGACCACACTTTTGTATATAAGGCATTTTTTGCCTCTTTGTAAAGGAGTTCTCCTAGATGCTTTTCAAAAGTCTGTGACTCTTTTGTAGTCCTCTCTCAGATTAGCAGAATTTTGTAACTCATTTTGGAACATGTTATATAAACTTTACCTTGATTACCATTGATGGTTCATTTTTTGGCTTTTGGTTCTTGTGAAGTATTGTGCAATTTTAAGTGATTCATCAAGCTACTTAGTGAAATATTTCTTTTCCTTATAGCTTTGTTTCAGGTTAGTATGCCTTTCTTTGCAAAAGTGGTATCATGTAGGTTATAAACTGTGTTTATTCAATTGCACATGAGCTTTTAATTTGTGAAAGTCTGTTTTTCCTTCTTGAAAGTGTGTGCATGTCGAACCTGTTTGTATGCATAATCCATAGAATCTTGTTGTGTAGTCCCATACCCATTATCAGTTTTCAAGTGTAAATTGAGTATCTCATTGTTCTTATTAGTTCGGTGCATCACCTTAGGATTTAATTATCATTTTTATGTTTCTCCTTCTCCCTTTTCCTTACAAGATCAGTAGTTTTAGGTGATGACCCAAAAAGGAAGCCGGCCTTCTCCGGAGGTTGACGTCTGCCTATAAAGTGACCCATAGCTTTGGAGGTCTTCCCATGTTACACTAGATTGTTGAGTTTACTTTCAGCAGGGTGCAAATCGAGGTGATAATAGTTCTAGCATGCCCGGTGGGACTGTTGAACAAACAGTTTGGAAATTATATGTCTGTTATCACCTAAAATTGCACCATTGTTGAAACTGACGTTCAACACCTCAGTGTAACATTGGAAGACCTCTAAAGATGTGGGTTTATTACAGACAGAGGTCAACCTCTGGAGAAGGCCGACTTCCTTTGGGTATCACCTAAACTAATGATCTTTGCGAGGTAACTGGAGAAAAAGTGCATACAAAATGAAACTATACTGAACTATTCCTATGGTGATACACCGAGTTGATAAGAAATCAGGAAATTAAAACAAGATGCAAAAACACTGGGGAAACTAGACTGCAGCTATTTTACTTACTCAACATAACCCCATTAGACTTATGCATCACTCTTGATAGGTTTGATCTACATACATATCTCAAGAAGGAAGGAACAAACTTCACAACTTTGTGGTATGAATACAGATTTAGGAAACACTGTTAAAGAAATACATACATAAGCTAACATACAGAAATGAGAGTGGTAAGAGCATTAGTACTTATTTTCAAGGTGAACTCTGTTTTGCATTCTAGATTTCAGTTGAGTTACAAAAACATACATTTAGTAGAGAAAGGATTGATAGAAATCACTAACTCTTCAGAGTGTATAATCATAACTGTTTACAAAAAGGAAAAAAATGCCTTGTATATCAAACTTAGTCGGCCCCTTAGGGCTTACAAAAAAAATATTAGGCCTCGGGATAGATCTTTCCTTAGATCTTTTTATTGAATTTAATGTTGCACCCTGCGTGTCCATGCCGCCTATGTTGGTGAAGAAAGGTTGCCTTCAGAGGAAACCTTCTTGATCTTTCTGCAACCACCGCATTCACTTCCTGGTATCGTGTCCGTCTTTAAATTCCCCTCAGTCAAGCTGATTTGAATGCTCCTAAGCTCATGTTGCTTTTCCTTATGTTAATCACCTTCTCTTGCCACTTGGTTTCGCTGCCACGGCTTGCTTTGGCTTTCTTTGATTTGTTGAGCCTACTCCACGTAGACTCTGTAGGAGATCAAAACTCTTTTGAAAAGAATCGCATCTCGGCGAGACACTGAAAGTGTCTCACCGATGCGATTATGCCCTATGAAACTATCGACACAATATGCGACAATCGATGAGAGTCTTGTCGAGCCCACAACTCATGTCGATATCACTGAAGCCATCGACAAGACACAATTCTGTCGTTGAGACATCATGATGAAATCCCTATTCTTTAGCGAAGGAATCCATCTCAAGGAGACCTTCTGCATTTGGCTAGACCTTTGCCGATGACTCCTCCTTTATCACCAAGAACTCCTTATATTGGCAGGACCTCAGGACGAAGTTTTCAACTGTTGGCGAGCTCAACTTGCTTTCGGTGAGACCTTACTGAGTCGGAAAAACATCCTGTCGAGGCCTCTCTTCTTCGCCGATGCCTCCTTTATCATACTGTTGAGCTCCTTTCCTTCTGTCGGCCAGACATCCTTATATCGATAAGACCTTATGCCGATGTCAAGCTCTTTCGGCGAGCTCTTTATTTTCTGGTCGGTGAGACATCATGCGGTCACTGAGACTTCATAGCGAACTCCTCCTGTCTGCCCCAGCTCTCTTCTATTCGCTGTGATCGCATCAAGTCGGGAAGACATCTTATCGAATGTAAGACCTCCTTTTTGAGTCTCCTCGAATGCATTTTACTCGGCCGGGCCCTACATTTCCTTCGTTGTGACTAAATTGATGTCACCCTGAGACATTTTATTCCATTGCGCTCCAGGTCTCCTTCAACGTGACTCCCATCAGTTGGGAAGACATCATGGCGAAAGGAAAACGCTACACCGAGCCCCCCTTTGTTGTCACCAAAACATTGGCCCATCAGCCAGACCCTTTTCCAAGCACACTAGTCTCCCCGAACTCTCACCTTTCGGCCATACTACTTGTTTGTCGCCGGGACTCACGCCAAACTTTTCCATTCCACCGAGCTCTTTACTTCCTTCGGCAAGATTGTGAAAAGTTGGGAAGACTTCATAGCGAAGTCCAACAGTCATACCAATTCTTGCTTCCGTCGCTGAGACAGCCTTCATTCGTTGAGACATCTTATAGAGTTTCTTTTCCTTCGGTGAACTCTTCATTCAGCAAGACACCCGGTGAGACCCTTCGTTATCGGTGAGACATTGGCCTATCGGCCATACCTCCCGCTGGGCTTCTTAACTCTTGGCGATGAGCTACTTTCTCTTTGGTCGGGAAGACATCTTGGCAAGATCACTTTTCTCTCAGCGAACTCTTCATTCGTGTTGTTGAGACTTCTTTATCGTTGAGACCCTATATCAAAGTCTCCTTGCTTTGCCGAAAGTCCAATTGAGTTAGGGGAGTGCTTGCTTGATCGACAAGACCTCCTGCTGACACTACCTCCATCCTTTGTCGCTGAGACATTCCCGGGTCGCTGAGACCTCTTAGCGAGCTCAAAATGCCACGCTGAAGACTTCAACATAAAGCACCGTCAGCGAGAAATGATAGTTTGGCTAAGACATCACACCGAGTGCTTGGACTTACTCCAAAGTGTTCATCTGTCGCCAAGAGCTATACCAAAGACATCAACACCATCGACGAGACATTCCATTCTTGCTAGGACTTCTCTCCAAGACTCTTTGTTACCCTGAACGAATGCAGTCGACGTGACCTTCTCACATCACTGGGACCTCTTATCGACAGTGTTTCTTTTGGAAAGAGTTTCCCCAATGACTTTAAACCAACTGCTGTCGGCGAGACCTTGCCTCCTCGCTGGGACTTCTCACCAAAGAAAAGAACTTCTACCGAAATGAATATCCTTTTGTCACCGGGACGATGATCGATGTCTTGCTGATAGGGACCTGTAGGTGAATCCCACTCGCCATGACATTCCTGGGGTCTTGGCGACTCTATCCTTAGAAGATTTTCATGCTGAACCTAAACAAGGCAGGCTTCTTCACTGAGTTCCTTGTGACCTACCATCAGATTCATGACTTTTTCCTTAGGCCAAATGCTCCATTTGGCCTTCTCAAACCTGTTAAACACAATTTTCCTTGCCTGATTGAGCCTGAGGGTGAAAATTAGGTAATATTTCTGGTGACCTTTACTGGATGTTTGCTTGCTAAACATGAAGACCAGTAGTCTAGGCTTATCCATTGGGCATGGAGTCGTTAGGAGGATCAGAAAACAAATAAAAATATTAGTTTTGCACATGGCTGCAACTCGCTTGAGATCCACAGGATACAATAGGTTGCCAGAAGAAAAAACAAAACAGGGGAAAATGAAAGAGAAAATACTATGCCATCACAGGACCTAGGAAATAAAATAATTAACCTGAAGCATAGAAGCATTTATTGAAAACATAAACCTAAACTAATATATACAAAAGAGGAACCCCATTAGACTTGGAAAAAGGGCTTAAGATGTATCCCATTGATTGGGATAGGGAGCAATTCCCCTTCTGTTGTAGCCAACTGATAAGCATTGTGCTCCTTATAGTCTCTGATAAGGAATGGACTTGTCCACATGTTATCAAACTTAGTGTGATGGCCTGGCTTACTTTTCAAAACATCCCATTTTAGCACAAGATCTCCCACCTTGAAAACTTTTTCTGTAGCTTTCTTGTCAAATGTTCTTTTCATTTGGAGTTGATGATACTCCAAAGCTTTCATTTCTCTTTCCCTTGATTCCTCGAGCTCCATGAGCTCTACATACCTCACAGACATGGGGTCCTGTTCCTCAAACATCTCCAACTGGTGAACAATATCAAGAGTTGGAAGCTCTACAGACAAAGGCAATCTTGTCTCTCTGCCATAGACTAACATGTATGGTGAGTTAGCAATAGACCTCTTAGGAGTCACCTTGTTTTCCCACAGTGCATACTTTAGTTTGATGTGCCAAGTTTTTTGATTATCCTCCATTGTTCTTTTGATAATCCTGATGAGATTCTTATTTGTGCTTTCAGCTAAGCCATTACCCTGAAGGTAATAATTTGAGGATGTATTCAAATGAATGCCCCGTTTAACGGCCCAATCAGTTACTCTTAGACCTACAAATGCTAGAGCATTATCAGATATGATAGAGTCAGGAACTCCAAATCTTGTGACTATATCTTCATAGAAGTTCAAAACTGAAGATTCTTTTGCTTCTTTCAATGCAACCGCTTCTGTCCACCTTGTAAAATAGTCAGTGGCTATAAGTACCCACTTGTGACCAACACTAGAAGGCAGATTTATTGGCCCAATGAAATCAATGCCCCATCTCATGAAGGACTGCTTCACTTGAATTGGATGCAGGGGCATAGTAGGAAACTTTTCCTTTCCTGAAAATAGAGCACATTTGATACACTTTCTTGACCAGGCATATGCATCTTTGAACAAGCTAGGCCAATAGTAACTAGATCTTATTATTTTCCAAGCAATATTTCTTGGGGTAAAGTGACCTCCTGTAGCTCCATCATGAAACTCATGAAGTACCCTTTCAATCTGATCACTGTGAATACATCTTAATAGAACACCATTTAGATCCTTTTTAAAAAGAACATTATTTACCAGCACATACGATATGGACTGCAATCTAAAGTATCTTCTTTTAGCTCTGTTCAAACCATATGGACACTCACCAATCTGTAAAAAATGAGTCATATCTTGAACCCAATTAGTTATCCCCATAGGCACATCATCTTGAGCATTCTAAAACTCATTTGTATTAGTAAACACAACATCCTTTTCTAATTCAATTTTATTGTTTGACTCTGTAGAAAGTTGTTCACAAAGACCCTTACCTCTAACCAATTTGGTGATCTTGATATCTATATCATACTCCATGACCTTAGTGATCCACCCTGCTCTTTTTTCATTCAAATATTTGTTCAACATAAACTCCTTCACACTTGAGTGCACCAACAGAATATGAATCTTATTGTTTGACACTAGAGGCTTAAACTTCTTTAGGCTTCTGATCACAGCGAGAACATGCTTCTCAACAAATTTATACTTCTCTTCATAATCAACAAGTACTTGACTGAAGAAAGTGATGGGCTGCTCTAGATTATCCCTATTCTTCTGAACTAGCATAGTAGAGATTGAACTACTACTACCAAAAGCATATAAAAAGAAGTCTTTAGAGAAATCTGGATTTACCAATGTTGGAGCAGATGCTAATGCCTCCTTGTCTCCAAAACTACGTTTTGCTTCTCTAGTCCAATTGAAAACTGCATTCTTCTTTAACATAGCTGTCAAAGGCTATAACAAATTTGCAACATCAGGGATAAACCTTCTCAGAAAGTTAATTCACCCCAAAAAGCTTTGTAGACCCTTCTTGTGATTTGGTAATGGTAGCTCCAATATAGCTTTGACTCTTTCAGAATCAATGGAAACTCCATCTTTTGATACTATATGGCCCAAAAGCTTAGCTTCATGAACTGCAAAAATAATTTTTGTAGGATTGAGGGATATCCCATATTCTCTACACTTTTCAAAAACTTGCTTGAGGTGTGACAAATGTTAATCAGCTCTCTTGGAATAAACTGTAATGTCATCTAGATAAATCAGCATAATCTTATTGATCAAACTTTGAAACGCTATGTCCATGGCCCTCTGAAACATGGTGCCAACATTAGATAAACCAAAAGGCATCCTTTTGTATGCCATGGTGCCCCACTTAGTTGTAAAAGCAGTTTTGAACTGATCTTCCTCTTTAACCAACACTTGATTATAGACCGAAAAACCATCTAACAAGGAAAATCTCTTAGAACCAACAACTACTTGCAAGATTTGTTCCATGGAGGGCAGTGGGTAGTGGTCTTTTAAAGATGCTCAGTTGAGATCCTTGAAGTCTACATAGAGTCTTATCTCACCATTTTTCTTCCTAACTGGTACAAGGTTAGAAACCCATGAAGTATGCTTAATAGGAAAGACAATACCCCCCTCAACTAATTTGGTTAGCTCTTTAATCATTAAGGGGTCAAGCTTTGGATTCAAGGGCCTTTGTTTCTGCCTTACTGGCTTAGAATTAGGTTCTAACTCAATTGTGTGCTGAGCAATATAGGGATCAAACCCTTTTAAATCTGAATATTCCCAAGCAAAGAAATCATGAAATTTTTGGCATAAAGCAACAAAAGCTTGTTTATCTTCATGTGAACAAATTTTTCCTATCTTAAGGAGCTTACCTTTGAAAATCTTCAGTTCCTCATAATGGTCTTCTTTGATTTGCAAGCTAGCTTTACCCTTTTTAAGTTGATCATCAGTACTGAAAATAGACTCTAAGGTAACAAGACCTTTGGGTAACTTATTTGTCCTCAGCTGTATGACTTGATCATCATATTGTTGCTTAAGTTTTGCTTGATTCACCATGGAGAATTGATCTTCTTTGAGCAAGAAAGAAAGGATCTATTCATCACTGTCAAAAACTTGCCAGTAAATGTTGTTATTAGGAATTGATGGCCTGACCACAACCTTCACATACTGCTGTACCTTCTCTTTTCTATTGTCTCATGGACTATCAAACTGTGCTCCAATGGCTGCAAGCCTATCAACATGCTTGTTCTGATTCCTTGGAATAGACACTAAGTTAAAGGCATCAAAATCCTCAAGCATTTTCCAAACTCTATTTCTATAAGATTTTAGTGCATCATCTTTAGCAACATTCAGGCCTCTTACTTGATTAACAATTAGCTCGTTGTCCCCAATATACTTTCAGGTGGGCTATTCCTCTCTTCCTTTCCCACTCAAGGCCTTGAACAAGGCCCTCATATTCAATAGTGTTATTGGAGCATATGAATGCAAAATGGAAAGCAGCATAATACTTATCCCCTTGTGGAGATACAAGCATTGCACCTCCCCCAGCTCCATTTTTCTTCTAGATCCATCAAAATACATCTCCCATAATTCATTCTACTGCTCAAATTGACTTTCTGCACTTCTTTCAAGGTTTGGCATTTTTGTCCCTGCTTCATGCAATACATAATTGCCCAGGCCAATGTCCTGAATAAGCTTGTTTAGATTATCAACCACATTCTCAACTGCCCATTCATTCAGGATTACCTCAGGTACACTCTCAACTTGTAACTCTTGTGCTGCAGCAAGTTCAGTATCCTCTAAAACAATAGAGTTAACATTTATAGCAGATGGCACATAAGGTTTGATGTGATCCTTGGCAAGGGACTCAGAAGTTATAATTACCTTAGTACCATATCTGGTCCTAAAAATCATATGGGACCAATCTAAAGATAAATACCCTCCAATTTTAGCCGTGAAGTCTCTAGATAGACATAGAGCAAAAAATGGAGGAAAATCTATGACCAACACATCTTGTGGGATTGAAAAATTGGGACAGGCATGTAGTGTGAGATTCAGATTTTTAATAACACCTATAGTGTTTACTTCTGTCCCATCCAATTGAAGTACTCCTTTTTCTAATGGCTGGTATTGTAAACCTAGTTGGTCTGCAATCTTTTGGCATTACTGAACTACTAACCCCGCTATCAACCATGCAATTGTGTACCAATTTATTCCCCACTATTAAGGAAACATAGAAAGGAGGGGGCTTGACACTATTACTTTGTTGTGTGGTGCTATGCAAAGGTGCATTGGTTAAAACTGACTTTGTTTTTCTCCTAAAGAGACTTCATTTGAAGGATTCAAACTAACTGGATTTGATTAGGCTGACTGTAACAAATTGATTTGACTAGGGATTGCTAAAGAGTTCCACATCGAAATTGAAACATTAATTTTTTTCATACTTTCAACAATGTTGAAAGGTGCAAATAAATTTACCTTTGGCTGTGTCTTTACAACAGCATGGTCAGGTTGCACTTGACTTGTAGATGAAGCATGTAAAGGTTGCTCCTTACTAGTGTCATAACCTTGCTGCAAAGTGCGTGGTACTTGCTGATTTGATGGACCAACAACTCCCTTATTCTTATTCGTTGCTTGTTCAATCTCGAAAGCCCTCTTCTTGGATCTAGTATTAGTAGCAGCACGTGTCATCCTGGTTCACTCCACAAAATTCTTCTCTGTGCCAATTCAGAAGAGTTGAATCATCTCCAGGCTGATCCTGCTGCTATGGATACCCCTCCTTAGGAAAATATTGCGCACTTACAACACTTTGCACCATAATAGCTTGATTGATGATGCCATTAGAGCATGTCGCTTGATTATGTGCCTGATTACATGGATAACACCACTCATAATCAACAACCAGATTATTTTGAACAGGAACAAGCTCTTTCACAACACTAATTGGGACTGGATTGTAGGCTTGAAAAGGTCTTGTAGCAACATTTTGTCTTGAGCCTTGGTAATTGCCTTGATACTGTTGTCTATTACCTTGATATACTTGTTGCTGGCCTGGATTCTGTTGCTGATAAGGCCTACTATATGATTGTTGCTTCTCTAAGCTTACAAGCTTGTTACCAAAAGACTGCAATAGACTTTTGATTTCCTGCAACTCATTTGGAGAACTGGAAGCAACATTTTCTTGTGTTACAACAACTGGAACAACAACTGGCAGCATTGGTACAACTGGTAGAGGTGTGAAAGGAGGTATTTACAAAGGAATGTTTGCATGTATTTTTGGAAATATAGGCATTGGAGGCCTAGGAGCGAGTTTACCAGCTTGTATTAAGTTGTTCTCAGCTTTGATTGCTATTTCGAAAGCATCTGGCAAAGACACTCCTACCATTGACTGTATGATGACAGCTATATCGCTGTTCAGAGCCCTCAAAAAGTATAAAAATGCGTATTCTAGAGGTGGCCTCACCATTGCAGGGATTCTATCCCAAGTTCTTTGAAATATGAAGTTGAAGTCATGCATCTGCTCTTGTGGAGCCCTCTTAACTATAGTCAATTGTTCCAATAGAGACAAGTTGTCAGACCTGTCTTTAAATTTTTTATGCAACTTATCTCCAAATTCGTCCCATGTTGCAATTGAATTAACTGGTAGGCTCCTATACCATTGTACAAATCTTCCTTTCAGTGAAACAACTAGTAATCTCACTATAACATCCTCTTGGGTTATGTGATGGACTCCACATAACGAAGCCACATCTCTCATGTGTTCAATCGGGGTAGTTTGATCTTCTCCCGTGAAAGTTGGCAGACTCTTCAAGGCTGCCATTGGAATGTCATTGTGTTGTGCCAAATTCAATGGGCTCCCTCCATTAAAAGCAACAAAGGGTTGATTCCTTGGAGTGGCCATTGGAGGTGGCTAAGGAGGATTTGCTGGTACTCTAAATGAAACTAAAGAGGGAACAACAATGTGTGATCCCACAGATGGAGGAGTGGATTGAGTTCTTCTAGAATAGATAATTGTTGAATCTCGCCTTCTTGTTGCTTTGCCTTTTCTTCTTGGTGGTGACAACTGCAAATATTTGAAAGGACCTGAGCTGCTCCTTGTCTGAAGTCTTCTCATAAACTGCAGAAGGTGCTAATTCTAAAATTCTTTCTCTCTACGGAGTTTCCAAGTATGCACAATTGACTTCTGTAAAGTCTGGGACTTGCTAGTTGCATACCAAACCAATAGTTCAATCTAATTTCTGTCCCACCGGGCGTGCCAGAACTGTTATCACCTGAAATTGCACCCTTGTTGAAATTGACGTTCAACACCTAAGTGTAACATTGGAAGACCTCTAAAGATGTGGGTTTCTTACAGATAGAGGTCAACCTCGGGAGAAGGCCGACTTACTTTGGGTATCACCTAAACTAATGATCTTTGCAAGGTAAAGGGAGAAAAAGTGCATACAAAATGAAACTATACTGAACTATTCCTATGGTGATACACCGAGTTGATAAGAAATCAGGAAATGAAAACAAGATGCAAACACACTGGGGAAACTAGACTGCAGCTGTTTTACTTACTCAACATAACCCCATTAGACTTATGCATCACTCTTGATAGGTTTGATCTACATACATATCTCAAGAAGGAAGGAACAAACTTCACAGCTTTGTGGTATGAATACAGATTTAGGAAACATTGTTAAAGAAATACATACATAAGCTAACATACAGAAATGAGAGTGGTAAGAGCATTAGTACTTGTTTTCAAGGTGAACTTTGTTTTGCATTCCAGATTTTAGTTGAGTTACAAAAACATACATTTAGTCAAGAAAGGATTGATAGAAATCACTAACTCTTCAGAGTGTATAATTAGAACTGTTTAAAAAAAGGCAAAAAATGCCTTATATATCAAACTGAGTTGGCCCCTTAGGGCTTAAAAAAAAATCAGGCCTCAGGATAGATCTTTCCTAAGATCTTTTTATTGAATTTAATGCTGCACCCTGCATGTCCATGCCGCCTTTGTCGGTGAAGAAAGGTTGCCTTCAGAGGAAACCTTCTTGATCTTTTTGCAACCACATCATTCACTTCCTGGTATCGTGTCCCTCTTTGAATTCCCCTTAGTCGAGCTGCTTTGAATGCTCTTGAGCTCATGTTGCTTTTCCTTCTGTTAATCACCTTCTCCTGGCACTTGGTTCCGCTGCCACAACTTGCTTTGGATTTCTCTAATTTGTTGAGCCTACTCCACGTAGACTCTGTAGGTGGTGAAAAATCTTCTGAAAAGATTCGCATCTCGGTGAGACACTGAAAATGTCTCATCGATGCAATTATGCCCTCTGAAACTATCGGCATAATATGTGACAGTCGATGAGAGTCTTGTTGAGCCCACAAGTCATGTCGATATCATTGAAGCCATCGGCAAGACACAATTCTGTCACTGAGACATCATGACGAAATCCCTATTCTTTAGCGAAGGAATCCATCTCGGGGAGACCTTCTGCATTCGGCTAGACCTTTGCCGATGACTCCTCCTTTATCGCCAAGACCTCCTTATATTGGTAGGACCTCAGGACGAAGTTTTCAACTGTTGGCAAGCTTAGCTTGCTTTCGGTGAGACCTTACCAAGTCAGCAAAACATCTTGTTGAGGCCTCTCTTCTTCGCCGATGCCTCCTTTATCATACCGTTGAGCTCCTTTCCTTCTGTCGGCCAGACATCCTTATATCGGCAAGACCTTATGCCGATGTCAAGCTCTTTCGGTGAGGTCTTTACTTTCTAGTCGGTGAGACATCACACGGTCACTGAGACTTCATAGCAAACTCCTCTTGTCTGCCCGAGCTCTCTTCTATTCACTGTGACTGCATCAAGTCAGGAAGACATCTTACCGAATGTAAGACCTCCTTTCTGAGTCTCCCCGAATTCATTTTACTTTGTCGGGCCCTACATTTCCTTCGTTGTGACTTAATTGATGTCACCCTGAGACATTTTATTCCATTGAGCTCTAGGTCTCCTTTGGCATGACTACCATCGGTCGGGAAGACATCATGGTGAAAGGAAAACACTACACCGAGCCCCCCTTTGTTGTCGCCAAAACATTGGCCCATCGGCTAGACCCTTTGCCGAGCACACTAGTCTCCCCGAACTCTCATCTTTTGGCCAGACTACCTGTTTGTCACCAGGACTCATGCCGAACTTTTCCATTCCACTGGGCTCTTTATTTCCTTTGACAAGACTGTGACAAGTCGGGAAGACTTCATAGCGAAGTACAATAGTCATACCGATTCCTGCTCTCGTCGCTGAGACCGCCTTCATTCGCCTAGACATCTTATAGAATTTCTTTTCCTTCGGTGAACTTTTCATTCAGAAAGACACTCGGCGAGACCCTTCGTTATCGGCGAGACATTGGCCTATCGGCCAGACCTCCTGCCAGGCTCCTTAACTCTCGGTGATGAGCTACTTTCTCTTCGGTCAGGGAGACATCTTGGCGAGATCACTTTTCTCTCGGCGAACTCTTCATTCGTGTCGTTGAAAATTATTTATCACTAAGACCCTATATCAAAATCTCCTTGCTTTTCCAAAAGTCCACTTGAGTTTGGGGAGAGCTTGCTTGATCGGAAAGACCTCCTGTCGACACCACCTCCATCCTTTATCACTGAGACATTCCTGGGTCACCGAGACCTCTTAGCGAGCTCAAAATTCTACGCCGAAGACTTCAACATAAAGCACCGTTGGCGAGACATGATAGTTTCGCTAAGACATCACACCGAACGCTGGGAGTTACTTTGAAGTGTTCATCTGTCACCAAGAGCTATACTGAAGACATCAACACCATCAGCGAGACATTCCATTCTTGCTAAGACTTCTCTCTGAGACTCTTTGTTACCCCGAACGAATGCAGTCGGCGTGACCTTCTCACATCGCTGGGACCTCTTACTGACAGTGTTTCTTCCGGCGAGAGTTTCCCCGATGACTTTAAACCAACTGCTGTCGGCGAGACCTTGCCTCCTCGCTAGGACTTCTCACTGAAGAAAAGAACTTCTGCTGAAATGAATATCCTTTTGTCACCAAGACGATGATCGATGTCTTACCGATAGGGACCTGTACGTGAATCCCACTCGCCGTGACATTCCTGGGGTTTTGGTGACTCTATCCTTAGAAGATTTGCATGCTGAACCTGAACAAGGTAGGCTTCTTCACTAAGTTCCATGTGACCTACCATTAGATTCATGACTTTTTCCCTAGGCCGAATGCTCCATTTGGCCTTCTCAAAACTGTTAAACACAATTTTCCTTGCCTGATTGAGCTTGAGGGTGAAAATTAGGTAACAATGTCTACTACTAGTTTTTGATATGCAGCGAGTAAATTTCAGGCCTTTCAGAGGTAAAATATCAACATATCATGGCGACTCCAACTTCATAACAGCTGGTTCCAGCAGCCCAGGTGTCCGCAATTAATAAGGTTTGATCTTTAGGCTTGTTATTCCTCATGTCTTATCTCTGTAATGATTAGTTATCAACAATATAGTGACTTTCCACCTCCATTCCATAAGATTCATGTGTATATGTCCTCCCATCAGCCATACTATAAAGAACAACTTGCTGTTTTTATGTCAAATGACCCGATATCAGCAGATTACCAGTATTTTCATCATGTTTGCCACCCTCCCACTCCTGGTCAACCTTTATGTTAGCCATTATATAATCAAAATCAACCCCAGGAGGAGGTTTTTGATGCTAACCAGAATGATTATTTACATAATTAGCCTCTAAAGTATCCTTGCCAAGCTATAATGGACCTCCTCCAACAGTTTGATTGTGTGTTGTGGGGTTTGAGCCAGAGGTTTGAACATATGCAGATTAATGATGTGAGTAGGGTGTTCTCCTACATGTATGGCATGCTAGTTGATGTCAAGAAACAAAAAAATCTTATTTCACAACAGCATGAGTTGGGATGTCAGTTTGAAGATCTTGGGAGAGAGATAGCAGCCAAAGAGGAGCAAATGAAATTCTTATCTGCTCAGGTACAAGGTAGTCGGGTTTATTTAGATTATCAAGCACAAAGGTATGAGACACAGGTGGCCCGTTCCATTCCTAGTTTCAGCTCACCTCCTCCTGTAATGTTGAATCATCTGGTGAAAGAGGATGCTTCCAGAGATAGGTTTCCTAGCTTTAAACAAGAGAAACCTTCCAAGCTCTTTAGTGAGCCTATCAATAAGTCTTCTACCCTCAGGATTCCAAGTTGGAAAGTCCCATCTCAGTCACCTTGTGAGTTTCCTTTTCCTATCATGCAAATGAAATCATGCTCTAGCATCCAGGAAGTAAAAGAAGGGCAGATCTTTGACCAGTACAACTCACTCAACTCAGAGGAAAATAAAAATATTGATTTGTTACATCTAGCTATGGAGGAATATAGAAAACAACAATAACAACAAATGATTGAACAACAAGAAAGCGTGGGTGGGTTGCTTATCGATGATAATAAGCAAGACAATAGGGCCTTAATTCAAGGAGAAAAGCCTGAGATTGAACCTGATATTATCCTTCAAGGTGAGAAATTTGATTTATTCGAATATGTTGTGGTTGAAAAAGCTACTGTTGAGTTTTTTGAGGAGGAAGCTAATTTTGATCCTTATGAAGATTGAAAAGTAGTTGATAGTCATGATGAACTAGAACAACAGGTTCATAAACTTGAACAAATGCTGAAACAGAAGGAGGAGCCTAATGAGCCTAATTTGCAAAGTCATAACTGGTTGGAGGAGCTTCTATTCGATTGTACAAAGGAACTTGAGACTTTATCACCACTTAAATTGTCATCTCCATGCATTGACAAAGACAAGCCTGAATTAGAATGTAACTCTTCCAGTGATGATGAGAATTGTAAGTAGCTTCCATTTTGGTGCATAAAAGAGCCTGAGGCTGATGCGTTGATTGAAGATGTGATGGAGGAAGCTATTTCTTTGTTCTCCATTGAAGAAATGGGCATTCAATTGGGAAAGCATGAGCATATTGAGGAGGCTACTATTCTTCCATAAAGTCAGCCACAGGGGCTATACCTTTCCAGCCAACAAGGTGATAAAATGGCAGTTCATGAGCAAGAGATCAAAGGGGCTCAATCTTTGCCCTTACCAAAGGCTGTCCAATCAGATACCTAGCTCAGATGGAATCCAATACAACACCAAGGATGAATCTTTCACCCAAGCATGAGGGTACATCTCAGGAGGAGTGCAGTCAAGTTACCTTTCGACCTCAGAACGAGAATGTTTACATTCCATATGAAAAGGTCAGTAAGCTTGAATATGTTTTGCAAGAGATCTTGCAACCATCTATTGAATTGTCATGCATGCTTCATTTCTCTTTAGTTTTTCTCCAGCGTAGTAAACATTGTAAATTTTTTAGAAGGGGTAGTTATTTTACCCAACCTGTTAATGGGTTTGTTTGACCAATTTCTTACTGGTTAGTGTAGGGTAGGTTTAGTTGTTACTTCTTTCCCTAAGTGTTGTTCCAACACAAATAAATAGTTTCATTTTAGTTTTTTCCCTGTTTTCAATAAGTTTTCGAGTGCTCTATAAATCTCAGGCAAGTTACAGCCATGTACAAAGCTACTCCAAGTCTGTTCCTCAGTTTTCCCAATGACTCTATGCCCAATGGATAGGCCTAGGCTACTGGTTTCCATGTTTAGAAGGCAAACATCCAGCTAAGGTCACCAGAAATGTTGCCCAATTTTCACCTACAGGCTCAATCAGGTAGGATTAATTGTGTTTTAGATGTTCATAAGGGCCAAATGGGAATTTGCACAAGGGAAAAAATCATGAATCTGATGCTAGGTCACAAGGAACTCAGTTGGAAAGCCTACCTTGTTCAAGTTCAGCATAAAAATCCTCTAAGAAGAGAGTCGCCAAGACCTTCAGAATGTCTCACCAACTAAAAGGGCTCTCGTTGAATGAAGGCATCATCCGGAGGAAATGGTCACGTTGGGGAAATAAAATCATCTTGGGAAAATGTCTGGCTGATGGGCCAATGTTTTGGTGATAGTAATGAAGCTCGACAGAAGTCTCCCCGATAACAAGTGTTTTGCCGAGGGAATGACGCCTTTGGTATAGGGTTGTGCCCTCAACAAATGGTCTTACCGATATAATCATGTCTTCCCGACAAGAAGGATGGGCGCTCGGCAAAGGTTGGTGCCTTTTCCAGAATGTCTCGCCGAATGTAGGAGGTCTCCCCGACATATTTGACATCGGTGTAGTTTCCAACCATTGGGGGTAAAGTCTTCCTGACTTGCTCGTGGTCTCGGCCAAGGAAAGTAGTTTCGCCATGATGTCTTGGTGAAGTTAGAATGTCTCGCCGATGGAATGGTGAGTCTCGGGGTAACGTTTTTCTTTCGATAAGATCTCTCACCAACATTCAGGAGTCTTGCCGATAGATGAAGAAGCCTCGGCAGGAGATGATGGTTTTAGCGAAGGATGGAGGAATCGCTGTAATGTCTCGGCGAATGGAGGTGGTCTCACCGAAAGATAAAGGGGGCCTCGATATATGTTTTTCCTTCAACAGGAGTCTCGCCAACAACAAAAAGACCTTGCCGATAAAGTTTGACATTGGCATAAGGTCTTACCGAAGTAAGGATGTCTCCCCGACAGAAAGAGGAGCTTGCCAAAGGATTTGGCCTTTGGCATAAGGTCTCAATGATGTAGAGGGTCTTGCCGATAAAGGGAGCCTTTGGTGTAACATTCCAAGTCGAAAAAAGGTCTCCCCGACCCGGTGATGTCTTGCCGAATAGTGAATAACTCGACGAAAGAGAGGACCTCGGTGTGAGGTCTGGGCGAAGAAAGGAAGTCTCACCGACATGAAGGAGCTCGCCGAGGAGTAAGAGAATTCGGTGTGACATCATGCCGAGGAGACAAGTCTGGCCAAAATGAAATGTCTTTCGGTGAAATGTCTCGCTGAAGGCATTATGTCTTGCCAAAGGGATTGTGCCCTCGATCTAGTATTTTTGAATTCGCCAAGGGTCTCGTCGATCGGGGGAAGTCTCAGTGAAGTAAAGTGGCATTAGCGTGGCAATTTGAGCTCGCTAAGAAGTCTTGGCAACCCGGGAGTGTCTTGGCAACGGAATAAAGTGAGCTCAGGGAGAAAAAGGAGAGATCGGCAAGAGGTCTCACCAACTGACGGGGAGTCTCATTGAACGAAATGATAAGAGCTCGGAGAGAATGGGGCTGCTCACCAAAGGGTCTTGCTGAAGGGTGAAGGTCTTGGCGATGAAAGAGATCTATGTATGACTCCAAGGGGCTCGTTGTAACATCTTGCTGAAAGCGATATGTCTTACTGATGTTCTGGGCGATAACAAAGGTGATATCGGCATGACTTTTGGGCTCATTAAGAACTCTCATCGACAGTTCCATGTTATGCCGATGGTTGCAGGAGGATCTAATCGCATTGGGGAGACACGATTAGTGTCTCACCAACATGCAATTCTACAGGAGGAGCTTTTGACCACCCGAAGAATCTACGTGGAGTATACTCAACCAATCAGAGAAAGCTACAAGTGAATCATTGGCAGCTGAACTAGATGAAGAAGATAAACATGATGAAAAGCAACGTGTATCTTTTCTTAGCTCAAGAGCATTCAAAGCACTTGACAGGGAGGTTCAAAGATGGACACAAGGATCAAAAATGAATGCGGTAGCTGCGAAAGATCTGAAGGCTTCTTCGGGAATGTTTCTTCACCGACATAAGCAGCATGGACGCAGGGATGAGGCATTAATTTCAATCGAAAGATCTGAGGGAGTTTTTATCCCGAAGGGAGATATTTTGTAAGCCCTTAGGGGACGATGACACTTTTGTATATAAGGAATTTTTTGCCTCTTTGTAAAGGAGTTCTCCTAGATGCTTTTCGAAAGTCTGTGACTCTTTTGCAGTCCTCTCTCAGATTAGCAAAATTTTGTAACTCATTTTGGAACATGTTATATAAAATTTACTTTGATTACCATTGATGGTTCATTTTTTGCCTTCTGGTTCTTGTGAAGTATTGTGCAATTTTAAGTGATTCATCAAGCTACTTAGTAAAATATTTCTTTTCCTTATAGCTTTGTTTCAGGTTAGCATTCCTTTCTTTGCAAAAGTGGTATCATGTAGGTTATAAACTGTGTTTATTCAATTGCACATGAGCTTTTAATTTGTGAAAGTCTATTTTTCCTTCTTGAAAGTGTGTGCATGTCAAACCTGTTTGTATGCATAATCCACAGAATCTTGTTGTGCAGTACCATATCCATCATCAGTTTTCAAGTGTAAATTGAGTATCTCATTGTTCTTATCAGTTTGGTGCATCACCTTAGGATTTAATTTCCATTTTTATGTTTCTCCTTCTCCCTTTTCCTTACAAGATCAGTAGTTTTAGGTGATGACCCAAAAAGGAAGCTGACCTTCTCTGGAGGTTGACCTCTGCCTATAAAGTGACCCATAGCTTTGGAGGTCTTCCCATGTTGCACTGGATTGTTGAGTTTACTTTCAGCAGGGTGCAAATCCAGGTGATAACAGTAATCATGTCTCCTAATCCATGGAAAATAAAATATGATTATTATGGGAAGAAATGGAATACAATAGATGAATGCATGTGAAAGGAGCTTGATGAGTTGAAATTTATTTATAATCTTCACGAGTTGAGATAAATTTTCATTACTAATGGAATTAGTTTGTTAGATTCTTCTAAACCAGAAATAGATTCATCAAATATTCACACTCAATAATCTTGTGTCGACACAACATCATTTAGGGATGAACAATATCAACTGATGATATGCATTAAGATCTCATATCCTTCATTTACTATTGCTTTTGATGATGCTTATGTTGCTACATTCATGGCTACTTGCACGATTACATGTAGAAGGATATACATCATCTTCTAGATATAGCTACTTGGGATGAGTACTTGACATACGTTGCAAGTTTGTTTGTGGAGTCTCATATTTTAGATTTAGGAGACACCATAGATTGCATTCATATTCTCTTTGATGAAGATAATTCTTATTCAATTTTTATGGGGAACATTTAAATCCTCTTGTTCATTCTCCACATGATCATTTATCCTAGTTTGGCATGAGCATGGATATTTTTGAGTAGCGTTTGAAGGAGAAAAAAATATCTTTAGAGGTTCTTGAGTCTTTGAATCTTGCTCTCCATTAATCTCTACTTGATTCTAGATTATCATCTCCATCAGTGTGGCACAGAACACTTGACTTCGTAGTGACAACTTTTGACATCGACATAGGGACACTTGAGTAGAATTTAGAGACTTTATGTGTCTTCATCTTTCTTCCTACTAATTCCTATCTAGAATGGGAATATTTCCTGCATCTATACTTGGTTTTATTTCTTCCCAAAAGAAGGAATGTTTTTTGTAGGCATTGAATTATCTTTTATCTTCAAGCATTCACCATTTTTGTAAGATATTACATATTGTGAGGGGTCTACATAGTCTCTGCTATTTTGTCTTATGGGGGGTCATTGATTGCATATTGATGATAGAAGTAGTCCTTAGGGGGTCATATTGACTCTTGCTTCCTTATTTGACTTTCTTGTATTTTCTCTCTTTTAAGGAGTTTTGTCCCACTAGGTTTTATCCTTTTCTCCATTTGTGAGAAATAGCATTTGCACATGGGTACCTAACATGTGGCTCAATTCTTGAGACTCGTCATCATATTTTCCTCATTTTCATTTTTTCATCATTCTCCCTAAGTTATACTTAAGGGGGGTGTTGATGTGAATAGTGGTTTTTCCTATCCGGTTTACCCTTTGTAGTGTGAACAAGGAACACTATCTTACTAGTTCCTAATCAAGTCCTTCTCACACATATTCACATGTTAAGTTTATTTAGTGATTTCAGAATCCTTCTAGAATTCATAGTTGTCATGTGATCTTATCTTATGCCATTGAATTTTTGTGTCCCATGTTATAGGATAAAGGAACTTTTCATCATCCCAATTTGTTCTATATCTCAACCTTGTGTATATAAAGGTCCGATATAAATTTTTTGTATTATATAGGATCACATTTGATCTAATATATTTTGCATATATTGTATAAATTTATGCTCTTTCTTTTCTCTCTTGTGGAAGGATATTTTTCTTTTGCAAGTGATCAGAGGAGCTTGAGTCCTTGAGTGGATCTAATAGAACTTTGTCTAGTACAAACTCCATTACTTCTTTCATAGGTTCTTGATGGTGGTCTCTCTTGAAACATTCATGATCATTGAATTTGCAAGAAAAAGTTGAACCATTCTCCTCATATTTCTTTTAACAATGACTAAGTCTTTGTCTCTCATGTTGGGTGGTTTCTTTCTAGAATTTATATCCATAGATCTTTGTAAACAAGGAGGTCCTCCATTTTGAGCTTCTATACTTCAAAATTTGTTCTATTGATTCTCTCCACCTCCATTCTAGAATTTCTTGCTATATATGTTTCCTAAAACACAAGATAAATTGGAGAACTTCCACTTAAATAAATATTAATAAAAAAATATCCTCACTCCATTCACATATCTAATAATCAGGGAAAACTTTAGTGGTGAATCTTCGCCAATTGGCGAATTCTAGGAATCGACCAAGTCGAAATTGGTGAATTTCTCGCACCCAACAGGGTGTCCAAATTGCTCAGATTTTACAAACTATAGGTCCAATGCATGTCCATTTGCCAATGATTTTTTTTATGAGGCATATTTAAGCAAGAAATTCGCGATTGTCAAAATACGTGTTTCAATTGGACCAACTAATATTTTCACCTGGAATCCCAATTTTTTTTAATAAAACACCTACATATTCACCAATACTATTAAAACAACATTGTATGAAGACCCATTTCACCAATTAAAATTTACAAATAGTTGCTTGTGAAGACCTATTTCACCAATTAAAATTTATAAATAGTTGCTCATGAGGACCTATTTCGCCAATAACATTAAAAAATAATTACATTTGAGGACACATTTCGCCTTGAAAATTACAACGTATTGTTGTATAAGCACGTGGGATTCACCAAATTTTTAATATACCATTTAAAAATCCCTCAAAATTCGCCAAATATGGAATCATGGATTGATATAAATACAATCGAAAGTGTCATTTATTATTACACATTTTGTTTGATTATGATCTACTTCTTGATTCGAAAGTCAACGAAAGCCAAAAACGTAGACTTAAAAGGTGAGTGATCATTTCTTCATAGTGTTATTAGTTATAATAATAAGTTTTCTTTATCTCTTTTCTATTCTTGCTTCAACAAAGTGAAACTTAGAACCAAACTCTGAAGTTTCAAAGTTTTCGAAACCTCTGACGCACCACGTTGAAAGACGACCAAGAAAGACTTGCAACTCAACAAAGTGAACCATGAACCAAGTTGGGGAATCGCGAAGTTATGAAAATTTAGAACTCTGCGACAAGTTTATAAAACTCTGAGGACTAGCGACTAAGTTTAGGAAAAGCCAAAATCTTTATATTTTATTCCATGGTATTGAATTTGATATGTAATTCTACATCATTTGTAAAGAACAACACTTATCACACTACTTATAAATTCCTATTGCATTGCCATTCACATAATCTTTGATAAATAATTGAAATGAATATTATTAATCCATTCCTCGAACAAAAATAAATACAATCGAAAGTGTCATTTATTCTTACACATTTTGTTCGGTTATGAGGAGTGAGGTTCTTCTTCTTGATTCAGAAGTCAATGAAAGATGAAAAACATAGACTTAAAGGTGAGTGATCATTTCTTCATAGTGTTATTAGTTATAATATTAAATTTTCTTTATCTCTTTTCCATTCTTGCTTCAATCTTAAAGATGATATTGAGTAGGGAATGGGATCTATATTATTATTCTCTGTCCTTAAAGAAGAATAAATTTTTTTCTAGTTTTTATTCGAAGTGAGAGATGAATATGTCGAGCGATTCGAGCAGCAAGGGTAAGGCTCCTGCCGCTCCTTAGGGTGGTGAAGAGACTCCTGCTACTCCTTAGGGTGGTGAAGAGACTCCTGCCACTCCTTAGGATGGTGAAGAGACTCCTGTCGCTCCTACGGCTCCTCAGGGTGGTGAAGAGACTCCCGCTTCTCCTCAGGCTCCTCAAGGTGGTGAAGAGATTCCTGCCACTCCTTAGGGTGGTGAAGAGACTGGGAGTCCAACAAAATGCCAAAAACTTAGATGTACCATATAGTCTTACCTTGGAATTACCAAAGCTTCTGATCCATTAGGTCAAGATGGAGCTACATCATCAACTCTTCCACCAAATATTGGTAGCATTCACAATACCTCACCACCACCGGAAGGTCAAGTTGAGATTGTCATTGATTTAAATCAAAATGTATCAAATTAGGATGGCAATACCACAAAAGATGTTCGAAGGGATACCCTAGGCCCGATTAGCCAGAATGAGATAATTGACTTGGATGAGGATGATGATGTTGGTAGCAAGAAAAGGAAAAATAAACCAAAAAGGGGGCGCAAGTGGGAAATGACAAGGAGTTTTCAACTTGGTTGGTTGTCAAAGTACCCATTCATGGTACCAGTGGGGATTGGAAATGCAAACGTTATTGAAAAGGAAACATTGGCCAAATGTAAGATTTGTAGTTGGAAATGTGGAAGAGCCAAGACGTTGTAGCTAAAGATTGACACTATAGAAAAGCATATTGGTAAATTTTATGAAAAACAAGTCATAGATGGAAAGGAAGAATCAGTCGTATGATGTAAATCGAAGGAAGAATGTCTTCATGTTAGGTATTCCGTAGATTATGAAGAGCATGAAAAAAAAATGTCGAACATTGCTGCATGTAAAGGTACACTTAAGACTCAATTTGGAAAAGCAATGGAAACAACAAATCTGTCAAAAACTGTTCAGATGAGTGTTGTTTTTCATATTTTGTCCAGAGGGCATCCTATGATAGACTACCTAGAATTTTCTAGTTTATTATCTTATTTGAATGTTTCTCACTATCCCTACTCACATTGGTTGGTAAACGCTTGATGGGAATGGGAAAACTGTCTTGCTGCAGTGGAAAAGGAAGATTTAAAGGATAAAGTAAAAGAGTCAAATTTCATTGCATTATCTTTAGATGAAGTTACTGTGGTTGATAGTACTTCTTTGGTTTGTATGCATTTGTATACTGTACAACAACATGCTCACTAAGCTCATCTTCTCTATGTTCATAAAATGAAGGACAATTCAACATCGCAAAATATATTTGAACTAGTCAAGAAATATTTGAATGAAATTGCAGGTATGGATGAGTTGACTATTTTGAAAAAGTTGGTGTGTGTAGGAGCTGATGGAGTTGCAGTGATGCAAGGTCAAAGGACCGGTGTTTGCACAAAGTTACAAACTACTTGTGCACAATAAATGACTGGCATTCACTACATGGCCCACATAATGAATTTAGCATTCAAAATTGTAAGCATATTTCCTACAGTATGAAAAGTCAAAAATCTAGTCCGCAAGATCCACACATACTTCTGCTGAAGTCCTAAACATTTCACAGAATTTCAAAATTTTGCTAAGTGAATAACACCAGGAAACAAGCTTCTCAAGGATTTCGATACCAGATGGATCTCCTTGCATGGACTAGTGCAACGAGTTCTTTCAGAATATCAATTCTTGATTGTAGTGATGTACAAAAATCTCAGCACAATAGACAAAGCTCCTAACCTCTTACATAACTTAAGCGATATAGAGACACTCTTGACTTTAACTAGTCTTCTCCCCATGTTGGATGCGATGAAAAAGATTGTGAAGAAATCCCAAGACAAAACTATGTATATTAATGAATATGCCATTCTACGTAAACATACATGCTTGGCCCTCAATCAGATATATCTAGATCTAACACAAGATGGCACAAATTATTTCATGTGGTAGAAAATTACTGATTTGAATGATCCTGATAATTATTTACAGTTTAATGCAAGCGATCACTTATGTATCTATGTATGTGGATATGAGATACAAATGTTCCAATGTTAGACAACTAGGCACTCTAGCAGAGAAGTAGCTATTAACAGGGAATATTTTAAAGGCATTGTTAAATCTGTTAATTTGAAGGAAATTGCAAAATCTCTTTCCTTAGAGATTCATGAAAGACCCTCGACATGAGATACTTGAAGCCATGAGTATTGTGTATCCTCAATTTTGGGAAAACTGAGATAACCCAAAATATTTTCATGCTCAGGTAAAAATATCGATCGAACAATTTTTGAAAACTGTAACATACAATGAGTAGAAAATAGAAGGAATTTTAGATGAAGCTAAGCTTAGAAAATAATGTATGAATTTTGCAACAGCTATGAAGGACTAGTATAAATCCATGGGCAAGGACAAGGCCTTTGAACCAAGATCAATAAAAAAGGTTTGGACAAGCTTAGGTTAGAGTGAAATATTGCGTGGTTTGATATCAGAATATTTCAAACTTGCTGATTTATGCCAAACAATGATATTGGGGTCAGTGGAGGATGAGAGAGTTTTCAGTACAGTGGAGTTTTTGAAATCAAAGTTAAGAAACAAACTAGAAAAGAATTTGTAAAATTGCTTGAGGATGAAAGGAACTACATATAATGTTAGAAATTTTCCTTTTGAAAGGGCACTCGCAATTTGGAGGTGCACATGTGAAAGAAGAGGGATCGGGTTGTGCAACACTCCAATTACAAAGGTTGGTACTGGTGGCACTGGTAGTGGCAATGGGACTTAGACAGATGAAATTGAAAAAAATGATACAATGAATGTTGAATTTGAGACACAAGCCGAAGAAAATGAAGAGCAGACTTGGAATCAAATTCAAGACAACTCTTTTACTTTATTTGATGATGAACACTAGTTTGAGGACCCCAATTCCGTTTGAGAAATGGAAGAGACTCAAGAGAATTAGTAGCTTTTAGGTATTTATATTGCACTTCATGGATCCTAGGATCAAATTCCATTATTCCATACTGTAGTTGATGATATTTTATATTGTATTCAATGAAATTGTGAATCATTTCCCTTCATGATATTTTATTTTATATTGCACTTCATGAATCATATTCCAAAGTCAAACTGTAGTTGATGATATTTTATGTTGTATTCCATGAAATTGTGATATTTTATATTTTATATTTTACATTAGTCTGTACATAGTATTCAATGAGGTGTTAGATGATGACGCCTTTGAAAGGTTAAGGCAAGATAAGTCCATAATGTCGCGTGGTCTCTGAAACTTGGAACCTTAGAACTAAAGTCTAAAGTTTCAAAGTTTTCCAAACCTCCGACCCACCGACTAGAAAGATGAACAAGAAAGACTTGCAACTCAACAAAGTGAACCATCAACCATGTCGGGGAATCGGGGAGTTATGAAAATTTAGAGCTCTGTGACAAGGTTATAAAACTGAGGGCTAGCGACTAAGGTTAGGAAAAGCACCAAAACCACGACTTTGAGTGATAGTAACCAAAGCAATGAAACTAACCAAAAATCCATCATTCCAATTCCAATAATAGATAATCCACGACATGAATTCATATAAATGTTTAGTGGATATGCTAAGTATTCATGAAGATTGAGTATTGATGTGTGAATTGTAATGTAATTTGACTAAGATTATGGATGCCTGGAATTAAAATCACCTTATAGTTCATATTTTAATTGTGTTAAAAGTAAAACTCGAGCATGTGCTCAATGATTCATTACTCAAATCAATGCTTATTAGATTAATAACATATTAACAATAGTATTAATAGCATATACAACAATGAACATCAACGATCATTTAAAGTGTATCTAGAAGTTGAAACCACTACTAGACTTTTTCTTCAAATGATATAATAAATAATATAGATAATTGAACATCAACACATTAGTGAAGTCTAAATTTGAGCTTTGAAATTGATTATCACTGTATCACATGAAGGAATACATAGAGGCATTGGCAATGCAAAATCTTGCTCAAAGACAACTCTGCACAAAGCTGAGTTGGAACTTGGAAACTCATATTATCAAAAATTAAATCACTGCATCACCTTTTCTAGCAACTTCCACTCTTCAGGTGTTGGAATTGTCATCTGTTCTAAGTGATGTTGTTTGACTTGAAGATTTTTTAACAATTCATGATTTAAATTGGAACTTGTCTTGGATTCTTCAATCAATTTTGCATTCAGGGTTAGCAATGGTTTGATGGAATCCAAATAGGTCACCACATATGGGTTTTGAGGAAACTAGTCCAAATCAATCTTCCATGCATACTCCATCTTCTTTTTGAAATCATTCTTCCAACGAATCACTCATTTGTGTCAAAAGCCTCTAGTAAACCAAGCTCCATGAAGCTCCTTAACTTTTCATCCACCTTCTTCATCTTTTTTGCAACCAAATGCAAATATTTCTGTGTTTCACACATTCTCAAACACTTTTCAATGATAGATGATAATGTCATTGATGTAGCAAGCTGATTAGTAATCCCTTTTGATTTCAAAACATTGTCATTGGCTTTGTAGACTGTTTGTTGAATTTTATTTGTTGATTTATCTAATGCCAACACATTTTTGTTCTCCATTAAATATTTGTTGAGCTTATTATGATGTTGTCTGATAGCATCAATCAATTGAAACATGTCACACAAATGATCAATCCCCTCGATTATTTCATCCCAAATTTTTTGTTTCATATGGCTCATTGTTTCTCTACAAAATGAAGATAACTTATTTTGACAAGACTTAATTTCATTTTTTGCTTCCATCAGCTCTACCTCCAATCTTTCATTTCTTTTTCTCTCCTTCTCCAATTTTTATTCCCACTGTGCATTTCCATTTGCAATGCTTAGTCTCAATTTTTCTAAAGTGAATTTTTCCTCATCATATTTCTTGTTGGTCTCATCTAGCCTTTGCTTTAGTTCATTCACTGTAGTCTCATTCTGCTTATCCTCTTTGCTTGCTAATGTAGATGTAGATTTTTTAATTCTTTTTTCTAATTCATTGCTCTTGTTATCCACTGCTTTCCTCTTTGCTTTCTCATTTGCTAGGTCTTCCTGTAACTTTTCAATTTGATTCTGCAACCTTTTTTTCTCTCTATCTTGCTTTAGCAATGATGTGGACACCAATTCATCATTCTTCTTTGATACATTAATTTTGTCACTATTTCTGAGTCTAGAAAAATCCAATTGAAAATTGTTCACCTTGAATTCAGATGGAGCCATATGATTTGTTGGTTTATTTTGAACTATGGGAACAAGAATTGTGTACTCCATGATTTCTTTACTTGTGTCAAATGTGGGTAATACCATGGTTGTTGTAGGCTCTGAAGTTAGAGAAGACGTACTCTCCATCAATTGCTTCTTTTCCTTTTTATTCAATTCTGATTTCTTTTTAAACTCTTCAATGCAATCAAAACTCGAGTATGCATGAAAAATGGAATGCTTGAATGGTGAAGGAATATGATTACTTGAAGTTGCTAATGATGTCATAGCTAGACTAACTGGCATTGGGGGAATGCCTTGAAATAACTCCTTTGTGGTGGATCCACTGGTAGTGTGACTTGGAGTTGGACCTGTCAAAATCCTTTGGCTCTTCTGTATGCCTTGATCACCTGGTGTTTCTATGGTATATTGTGTTGTTGTCCTCTTGTGTGTAATTTGTTGTTGTAGCACATGTTGACCACTACTAGTACTACTACCCATACCATTGCCACCAAAGGCAGTGTCAGTTGCACTAAGCCCTCCACCATGGGCATGTCCTAGTTGTGATTGTGTCTGACCATGAGGACAAGGATTTGAAGCTCTAACAAATTGAATTGTTTCGGCTCTACTTGTTTTCCCTTGGTCTACTTTATCAGCTCCAAGGACAGATTTATCAACTGGTTTTCTATGTTGTACATCTATTACTGTAAGAATTCCTTGTCCTTGGGACCCCAAACCACCACCTTCATAACCCATTTTTTTAGCTATGGCTACTCCTGTAGTAAATTATTTTTATGTGGCCTCACTTAAACCAAGTTTGAAATTGACATGGATTTCTTCTTGCCTATCATCATCACTTTCTTCATCTTCTTGTTCATTCAGATGTTCTATATTCCATAATTTGCTAAACTCAAGATATTCTTCATTATCTCCATACTCTGCAAGAGCTCTTGGATCACCTAACTCCTTCCTCATAGACCAAAAGGCAGTAATTTTTTATCGTGACCAATTTTTTTCTGTAACTTCCTTCTCTAGAGAATCTAGCATTTTTACTCTACTAGATGGGTTATGACTTTTTTCATAAAAAATGTTGTACCTCCTAATTGTCTTTCGATGCAATGCCATAATTTTTGCTAACAATTGTTCAAAAGAAATACCATTCTCAACGACACTTTTGTTCATTTCTACTTTGATCTCATCCCAAGAATCCTTGTTTCTCAGGTTTTTAAGCAAGGGTTTACTTTGAAGTTGAATTCTACTTCCAACATTCTTATTGAGCACAATCATTGATTTAATGGTGTCACATGGATCATACTGCTAGTGACAGATAGCATCAAAATAAAAAAAAAATCAAAAGATCATGTGCCACACTAAATGCTTTTCTCTCGAATGTCATCTCCACATGAAAAAGGTAAAGAAGGAAATAAGGTCTTTTTCCCCTAACCAATAAAGTGTCTTTCATCAGTACTCTGCATCTACCTTACATATTCCAAAGCAAAAAACCTTTCTGTCACATGTATTGGAAGTTTGTATGGTTGTACTTCCAATCCATAAAATCTTAGCACAGTATATTCTTCCATTAAGTACCAATCGACCAATTGTATTTCTTTTCCTAGTTGAATGCAGTTTCTACGTGACATAGGCAATCTAGGCATTGGAGTATTTGTAATTGCTTGATGCAATGGAGCCAAAAAGTAGTCTACAAAATGATTGTAGTTCCTTTGAGAATCATGCAACCTTATAACAGTGGTCCATTCATATACTGGAGCCATTTTCTTTTGCTCAGGATTACTATTACCATAGGGTTGAATCTAAAGCTTGTTGGTCTGAAACATTCCTCTGAATTTGAATAGAAAAAGATAGCACAAGTAGGTTGTGAACCTAAATTTCTTGGTGGAACCTCCTTTAATCATTAAAAATTGTTTATGCATGGATTCTACAATGTGCTCAATAAAATTATATTTGGCATGTGGAACACCATAATGGATATTATACACCATTTCAAGGAGGCATGCACCCACTTGCAAATTGCTATCCAGTCCGAGGAAAAATGCTAGCATGGAAATAGTATCCTAAACCAATGGTTTAAAAATATCCAAATCATAAGGAGGCTTATGATCACCTTTCAATTTGTTTCTATCCTGAACTATTCTATTTAAGAAAGAATTGTTCTCCATTTCATCCACTGCTTCATAATCACTAGCAGGCTTTTGTAGGTCAATGTGGACATTTCCAAATTCTTCGGTTGTAAACCCCAAGCCCAACACTTTTCTAAGTTCTGCTACATTAATGGATAACAATTATTCTTTGCTATCTTTATTAACAATTGCTCTCTTGTTATCAACATAATTTAGGGCACAAACCATGATAAATTATGGGCAATGGAAAACCTCATGTAACATCATGCGCCCTAATCTAGTTACCCACGGTGCAATGATACTATTAACTTGCAATTGCATTTTCTTTGCAACCTTATTCTTAGATGAAAATCTAAGTTTTGAGGTACACCTACAATAGGTTTTAGGATCATAAATATCATGGTATTCATTAGTGAAACCTAGGGTTTTAAGCAATTTTGCATAATGTGTTTTTTTATCCGACATTGCTCTAGTGGTAATGGTGGTAGACATGCTATTACAATCAACAATATGAAATTTGTGAATTCCCTATTAGCTCTTAATTTTTCTTAATTCTTAAGCCTCTTAACCCTAAACCTAAATTTCAAATTTTGACAAAATAAGATTTAAGAAACGTTAAGTGATGAAACGTAGCCACAAGAATTCTTTAACTTACTTGGATTTTGAATTTTGATTCTTCAAGTTGAAACTGGGTTACTGGAATAGCTTTGTTGGAAGTGGAATTGTGGAACCCAAAATAGGGTGGTGCACTGTAATGAGCAAATTGAATGACACTGAAACATCTACTCGTTACTTACGGACTACACAGTACACAATTAGGTAGTACAATGTACATGGCTGACAACATTTAAAACAAGCCATTAATGATTTACTCTTGGATTGACAACAAATTCTAAACCATTGATCTTTGTTAATCTAACGGTTATAGGGTGATTTTGGAGGTTTAAGTTTGGAAACGTAGCACTTTATGCATTTCATTCCAGAATGCAACTACAACCATACATCAAATTTTCATCGAACAGTTGAGTAATTTATGATATAAATAATAAACATAAAACATGTGTTTTAAATTTGCTTTAGACCTTTTCTTTTTGTATTGAACAAAGCAAAAGAATTACAAGAATAGAGCTATCAACAGTAGCTGAAAATCAAACTAGCCAAACTTAGCAAAACGAGATATACAACATGTGTTTTAAATTTGCTTTAAAATTTAATGCACTAGAATTGACATCAAGGCCAACGGGCCAGAAACTTAACGTTCCCAAGGCCTTAATAAAATGAATTACAATGTCACATTAATAGCACATTGCATAACCATTAATAGCATTTAACTTGCAAAGGACTTAATAAAATGAATTACAATGTCACATTAATAGCACAACCATTTATTTTATTACAACTGAATTACATTGTCACATTATTATATAGTACAAATATAAATGTAAGCGCAAGCGCCAAGCTTCTGCTGGACTACTGGTGAAAAGTTGAAAACGTAAATGTGATACATGTATCCCTGAAAATAAATGGAACTTGTCGGGTCAACCATGAGCTTTCAAAATAAACTCATGGGACTTGTCAGGTCAACCATGGTCTTTGAAAATAAATGCATGGGGAAAGGGGGCTAAATCAAACTGGGGAAATGGGAGCCATGAAGATACAAAATGTACCTAGCCCCTTTTAGAACCAGACTGATGCAAAAGATGAGAGGTTGTAAAATTGCTCCCATGCATAAGATGAGCACTTAAAATAAATGCATGGCACTTGCCTGGTAGGCCATGGTGTCTCAAAATAAATGCAAGGGACTCTCCTGGCCAACCATGTAGACGATGAGGGGTAGTAAAATTGTTCCCATGCAGAATATGAGCACTGAAATTAAATGAATGGGAATTGCCTGGGAAACCATGCAGACGATGAGGGGTAGTAAAATTGCTCCCATCTTCTACTTGTAGCTTCCATGCACTAGGATATCACTTATCTCCACCAGAGCTCCTCATCTTGGTTCAAAACCTGTCTGAGAAGTCAGGTAAACCAAATCAACTTCTTTCCAACTCCACCCATTCTGAATTTGAAGGAAATTGGTCTTTCACTCTGTAACTACATAACCGGAGGTAGGAGAATTTAGAGCATCCCCAATAATATCACATCATCTTCTTATTGGGACCTGAATCCTTAATACCTTATTAAGTTATTAACCCTACAAAATGAAAACCCTTATGAAAATTAAACTAATGATTTTAGTTGTGCCCACTATCCTTATTTATGGGCCAAAAGTGCTGCCAAAAGTGTCACTACCAACCTGGTCCCTTGTACACCTCACACGTGTCATGTGTGAGGTTGTGTATAGTTACTACTGACTAGTAATAATTGTGATTCATGCAAACCAAAAATCCAACTTAATCGTTACCTCAAGCTGACAAGCTGTCAATTGTCAAAATCGACAGTGCCACACAAGTTGTCGATTGTCAAAATCACTGGATTATTGACATAATCATCTATGATTCTATAGTACATTGTGTAGTTTTCAATATAAAGCTATCCAATCAATCACTCTGGCTATTCATATGGCATAAATCTGTGCCGCCACCCAATACCACAACTAAATTGAGAATTTCAATAGAATAAATGAAAGGTAGAGTACTTCGACACATTGAAAAGAGAGAATTAAATGTCTCATTTTACCTTAATCATTATCAATGTCCTAATAAGTCACAATAAATTTTTCTCACTTATGATTAGAACTATATGTTGATTTCTTAAACCAATAATTAATAAAATCTCAACCATTGATTTATGAAAATCTAACGGTTCTAGTGTTATTTCATAGGTTTTAGTTTGCAAGTCTCATGCTTCAAGGATTTACTTTCAGAATACATCTATAGCCATCCATTGGAAATTCATCGAACAGTCCCTCTTTTAAAACAAACTTTATGCACATGCATAATTTCAAATGGGGATATCGCTAGGTTGACGAGACTCGACCCTTAGGATTAAAGAGTTAAGATTTAAGGCTTTATCATAAAATATTTTGGTTTGACTTAGGCAATATTAAACGGTAAACAAGAGCACCAATATTTAAATGGTAAAATATTTAACGGTTCTAGTGTAATTTCGGAGGTTTCAATTCACAAATCTAGTGCTTGGGAGATATACTTCTGGAATGCAACTAGAACTGTCCATTGAAAATTCATCGAACGGTCGTGGTCCATATTGTCGCATGGTCGCTGAAATTTGGAACCTTAGAACCAAAGTCTAAAGTTTTGAAGTTTTTGAAACCTCTGACCCATCGACTACAAACTACAAAGATGGCCAAGAAAGACTTGCAACTAAGGTTAGGAAAAACACCAAAACCTCGAATTTGGTGAATTAATATAGGAAAGGTGGCAACTAAGGTTAGGAAAAGCACCAAAACCTCGAATTTGGTGAATTAATATAGGAAAGGTGGCAAGGATAGTGCATTTATGAAGTGAAGATCTCGGGCAGATTTTAGCAAGTGGACATGACTAGAGGATCGATGGGTAATTAAGATCGGTACATGTGGAGTTTGGAAAATTATTACCTCTCGACCTTTGATTAGTAAAGTTAATAATAGAGTTTGGCACGGAGAAGGCACACAAAAAGTCTGAAAGAGTGGTGGTGGTGGTGGTGTAGCTGCAACAGTTTTCAAATGGAGGCCAACTTCACTCTGCGTTCGAGGAGGCAATTAAATCCGTTTTATGGTGAAGCTTCTGACAAAAGATTAATAGGTATGTTTTTATTCACTGATGGGAGGTTGGTACAAAGTGTGTGGATGATTTTGGGGAAATATTTTGGAAATCTAAGGCATAGATACAAGACTAACATGGATGTATACTCCTTGATTATAACATGGGGTTTGGACTTGGGGGAATCAACAAGCATAGTGAGAGAAGTGATGGAGATGATTGTGCATAGAGATTTCTTGGAAGGATTAGAATCAATACTTGAATGGGAAATTCCAGGTGAAGGTTTCAACATCTAGGAAGACTTTGAAAATGTGGAACTGGAAGGGGCAGAAGGATGCATCCCTTTCGTGCATTGGCCGGTGGATGAGATTAAAAATCAATGCAGGGAAGAAGCAAGGTTAGGATGGGAAGCATTGAAGCTCTTTATAAAGCTGATGAAGGCGGAAGCACAGGAAAAAGCAAAGGAAAATCTTATGAAAGAAAAGGACAGAATGCAAGGAAGCGGAAGATGAATTAACACAGTTTTTGCATAATTTGTAGTTTTTTGTAGGGTTTTTGTAGAATTAATGCAAGACTAGTACTAAATTTTTTGCTTGTTGAAATATGTAAGGTAGATATAGATAGTTGTGGAATTAGTTTTAGTTGGGTAGGGTTACTTTTTTTGTTATGAAGCATGTTAAGATGCTTTTTTGAAAAAACTGTTTTAGCTGTAGGTGATTTTTGGATGGTTGATGAAAACAATGAGGCAAATAATCTTTATTTTCATGCATTTTTTTTATTAGTTTGATATTATGTTTAATTTTCCAATGTTTGTTTCTTAATCATTTGAAAATAGGTTTAATTCGCCAATGAATTTTATTTTTTAGTTTGAAAAAAAAATTTAATCGCCAACAAAATTATTTTTTCTGGTTTGAAAACAAGTTTAATTCGCCAATCGAAATATTTTATTTGTTTGAAAATAGATTTTAATCGCTAATGGAAAAATTTTAGTGGTTTTAAAAAATTTGCATTTCGCTAGGACTTTCCACAAACTTCTAACAATTAGAGAAGATTCACCAATGGACATTTTTTTTTTCATGAAAAACGAAAAAAATTGCCACTAAAATTAATATTTTTATCGAGAAGTATAAAAGATTCACTAGGATTTTACACCTTCGCCAATGGGGGGGTTTCTTAAAGTTTTCCCTACTAATAATATATCCAAGCTTTGATACCAAATGATAGGAAACATGCACTAAATCCTACTTAATCCAAAGAAGAGAGCATTACAATTTTTTCAATCTAGTTAAATCTTAGTAGATTTTGGCATATATACAAAACATAGACAATGAAAAAGTATAGAAGGGAAGAAGAATAGAAAATAAAAAATCACAACATCAAGGGTATTGTTGAATTTGGAAAATAAAATTCATTTAAGCAAGAATTTTTACAACACTAAATAATCTTCACAAGAGAAGAAAAATTGATTATTGCCAATATTGATACAACAATCATAATATAAAGAATAGGTGTGAACCTCACATGTGCATATGAAAAGTGTCCTTAACTTAGCCTAACATTTGAAAATAATCACTAAATTTAGATTACCTTCTTATAGGCATGCATAGCTACCATGTACTTTATAGTACTTATGGAATGGGTATCTTTATACAATGCCTTGCTAGTCATAATAGCCCAAATATTATATCCTTTAACACTATCACTGTAGTTCTTGAAGATACAATTTATTGCCTTATAATCCAATTTTCACTACTTCTTCTTAGGCACATAAACATATTCCTTGCAACAAAATACTTGAAGATGTTGAAGTGAGGGTTTTAACCATTCAAAATTCTATAAGGGTTTTATCCACAATTGCTTATATAAGAAACCTATAAATTAGGTAACATGTGGTGCTAACCACCTATGCCTAATTTTTGTTTCAAACTATCCCTATAGAGTATACTCCTAGCCCTCTCCATGAATGACTTGTTAATCCTCTCTACAACTCCATTTTTTGAGGGGTGGAGTATTCTTATATTATGAAATACCATTCTCTTTGTAGAATATTTAAAACTTATATGACCAATAATCTTCACCATTATTTGTTCTCAACACCTTGATCTTTTTACTTTTCTAGTTTCCCACAAGAGACTTAAACTCTTTGAACTAAATTAAAACCTTAGATTTATACATGAGAATATAGAATTGAGTCTTCTTATAGAAATCATCAATAAAACAAACATAATATAATGATTTTATAATGAAGGTACATCTACAAGACCAAACACATTACTATGAACAAGATCTAAAATCCCATGAGACTTATGAAAGCCAAAGTAAAACTTAACATTCAATTTTGTTTACCATATATATAATGTTCATAAAAGTAAAATTTAAGAGAACAATCAACCAATTCCTCTATAATTTTTTTTATTTTTTAATGTTCTTAGACCCTTCTCAACTATATGGCCCATATTTTTATGTTATAAAATAGTCTTCTCAACTAGTCATTTTCCCTCTAAGGTGAGAACATGTTTGAAAACCTAAACTACATTTCTAGGAGCTACAAGCCACCTTGTTGCTATTGCCTTTGTTGCAAGAGACCTTGATACAAGCCTAGGTGTTGCAAGACTTATTGCTACAAGTCTAGGCATTTCAAGTGCCTTTGTTGTAAGAGTTGTTTCTATAAGTCTATGTGTTACAGGTAATTTTTTACAAGAGATATTTCTGCAAGTCTAGGTGTTGCAAGTGCCTTTCCTACAACTATTAATCCTATAGGTACCAAATTTGTAGGCTCAAGTATATAGGTGTAGATATTGAGAGTATCAAAGTTGCAATTTTATATGCTACAAGTCCCTTTGATGTAGGTACTAATAAAATTTTACATTGAATGTAGATGTTAGCATAGAGGTACAAAATAGTTTCACTCCAAGATAAATTTACCAACACCATATCTCCAAGATCCATCTATGCCCACCACTACTCAAGACTACCTACACACTTACATTGCTAATAGATAACAAGTTTTGTGCCAAACCTAGGATGTGTAGAACTCCTAATACAAATTTTATCCTCTATTAGGGAATCTAATATTGAATTATTCACTCTAAAAAGAGCTCAACATTTTTTTTCACCAAAGTAGATCTTTCTGCCATCAAAATTGTCATTCAAAATAATTCTGCCTGTGGGGAGTCATTATTTTAGCATTAATGTAATTGGTCATACCAACCCCGCAAAGTCGAATATGAATTTTCTAATGAAGTTGATCTTTCTTAGGAAAGATTGAACTTCCTTATTATTTATTGATAAGGTCAAGTATTTGATGGCCTTCACTCTATTGGGGTTGATAGAAATTCCTTATATCCTAGTAACTTTCTTTGCGGGATGCCGAAAATGTATTTCTTGGGGTTTAAAGATGCCCCAAACTCTTGGCATCTCTAAAAAATTTTCTCCAAATGATCAAAATGGTCTTCTTTGGACTTTGAGAGCACTATGAGATCATCTAGATGGATAAGGATGATTAGGTTAATCAAGCCTTGAAAGGTTATGTCCATGGTTTGTTGGAAAGTGGCCCTTGCATTAGAGAGGCCAAAGAACATTTTCATATATGTGAAGGTTCCCCACTTTATTTTGAATGTGGTTTTATGGTGATCCTCTTCCTTAACCCATACTTGGTTATAACATTAGAATCCGTCAATAAAAATGAACATTTCCACACCTACAACCATTTGTAGGATTTGTTCCATTGAAGGGAGGGAATAATGGTCTTTTAGGGACACTTTGTTCAAATATCTAAAATCTACAAAGAGTCTAATTTTGAGCCATTTTTATTCCTTACAGGAACCAGGTTGGATACCCATGTTGAATATTTTATTGGATATATAATCCTTAAATAAATTAACTTCCTTAGCTCTTGAGCCACGAGAGACTCAATTTTTAGATTTCTTGGCTTTTTCTTTTGGCGGGCTGGCTTGGCTCCTTCAACTAGATCTATAGTATTTTAAATCACCTCATGGTCATATCCCTTCAGGTCATCATAGGTCCAAGCCATAACCTCGTCATAACTTCCACAAAAGGATATCAATCAATCCTTATCCTTTTGGGAAACCTCCTTCCCTACTTTAAATTTTTGTCCATCTCCTATGCCAATCTTAGAGTAGTCACTTTTGTTTGTGACAAACTTTATTTTATCATTTCTTGCATCATCAGAATCAAATAGATTCTCTAGAGTAATTATTCCATTTGGAAATTTATTAGAATTTAATTGGATAATTTGGTCTCCATAATCTTCCTCAATCTTTGGTTGCAATTGATCTACAAAGCCACACTACTGCTGAAGAAATATAGCAATTTGGGCATTGCTTTCAAATACTTGTCAATTCTGATCATTATCTAGGATAGTGGCCCTAATGATCACTCACATTGCATGTTTGTTGGTTAATAAATCAGTTACTGGGTCAAACTGAGAACCAATTACTACCATTCTTTCTTCCTTTGCTTTTGAGGATCTTGGAACAAGTTAAATATTAAAGGCTTTAAAAGTTTCAATCAAATCCCATACTCGATGGTGGTAGGACCTTAGAATTTTTTTCAGTTGTAACTCCTCTTACCTGTTTCACTACTAGTTTGAAGTCCTCGAACACCTTTAACTATTTGACACCCATGCGCTCAACAAGGATGAGGCCATGGACTAGGGATTTGTACTTGGATTCATTGTTTGTACAAATGATTTGGAAGTGGAAAGTCCTAAGGGTATCTTTCCCAGATGAAGACATCAAATGGATGCCAAATCCGGACCTAGTTTTTCATTTTGCACCATCAAAATGTAGAGTCTAGAAATTAGAATCATTTTTAGGTTCCTAGTTGTGATCTTTTAGTTTCTTCATGGATTCAAGGATGGCTTGGCATTCATCATAGATTACATAAGTCTTGAGGGTAGTGGTATCAAAGTTTTCAAATTGATCATTTCTCATAAATTCATTAATGAGGACCTCTTCTTCTTAGCTTATTTTTTTAGCTAGTACTTCCTCTTTGAGCATTTATACACAATATATTTCCCACTTTGAAAAGGATGTGTGCTACTTCAAAATTCATCATAGCATCATCAACTACATGTTCTAGGTACAACAACTCAGATTGAAATTTCAATTTTGAGATGTATTTGGTCCTTAAAATTAAGTGGGACTAATCCAAAGACAAATATAACCCCTATCTTGGTTGTGAAGTAGCTTGACAAGCATAGCCCAAAGACTGGCGAAATGCCTATTACCACAACTTCTTTGAGTATTGTGATACTAGGGAAAGATTATAGGGTTAAAGGGAGAGCTTTGATAACCCCTATAGTTTGAACTCTCTACCTATCTAATTGCATTACCCCTCTAAACTTTCATATTGAAGTTGCAGTGAGTTTGCATTTTTCTTGGGAATCACTATGGTGTTGACACCAAAATTAATCATAGAATCATGTAATAGCTTGTCCCCCACAATGAGAGTTAAATAAAATGGGGTGGGTTTTGATTTGCTCACCCCTGATTTGGATTTGATGAATGTGGATGGCATATGGGGTTGTAAATTCTTGCTAGTTTCCCTCTCCTCAGCTTGCACTAGCTTTGTAGTTGCATTACCTTGCACATGTCTCTCTTGGTTTTCCAATGCCTCTTGCAATAGATATTTATACTCAGGGATTGATAAGACATCTCAAAGAGAAATAGTGGTTGGGATTTCTTCAGTTGCTCAACCAAATTCAATGACCCCTAAGGTCGAAACTCAAGCTCTTTTATCATATTCTATTCTATTTCACCTCATTTTTGATATGTCAGGGGTGATGTCTGAGGCCCTAAATTCTTCCCAAAAGTTACCTTAGGCTTTGTGAAAGTCTCCTGATTCTTAGCCAAATTCTTAAAATGAGTATAGTAGTCCAATTGGACTTGCAGGGCTTTTAATGTGGGAACCTTGTTCACATAGATTGCATCCTCACTTTCTACCCAAGAGAAAATCGCACGTTCTGAGGCTATTTACTCCTCATGTTCTAGGGACATACCTTGTACTTGAACCATCAAGACAACATTCTCAACAATCATGGATTGATATATGTGAGGAGTTGTATTAGGTACACTTCCTTGTCTTCACTGCTTGACAACCCCTTGGGAAATTTTTGGGTGTCTATGCATCATTGCACATAAAACAGCATGAATTTGAATCATTCACCAAGTTATTTTGGCCAACAACCAATTCTTTGTATGAATTTGGCAAGATTGTTTGCAAAGGAGTAGGAACTAGGATGATCTAATTTACGGGTTGCATTTGATGATTCAATCTCTACCCTCTCTGATATTGGTTATATTGATACAAAGGCCTTCTACCTTGATAAATTTTGGAAAGGGGCTTTGAGGGCATAGCTTGTTACCTCTTGAGGTTAATGATTTTGTTTGATAAGTTTTTCAAGTTTCTTTTCATGTCATTCATTTCTACGGTGAGTTCCAATGAAGTAGAAGCACTTGCCTGAGTAGTAGGATGTACATACATGGGAGGAGATGCTTGTGAGGTACTTGGAACTTCCTCTTGTGGTGGTATTGACAATTCTGAGAACATGGGCATAGGTGGTTGTGGGGAGAGTTTCCTGATGTCTATCAAATTTATCTCTGCCCTGACAACCAACTTGTATGCATCTGATAACATCTAGCCTCCAAGAGACTGAATCATCACAACTATGTCTAGATTGAAATCATTAAGATAAAAGACAATGGCCATAATTGTTGGCAGTTGGACTGCTACCAGGATCCTTTTCTAGGCTTTATGGAATATGGTATTAAAATCAATATATCCTGTTGCTGGGCTATTTTGATAGTGATTAGCTATTGGAGGAGAGATGACCAATCCCCTTTCTCATTGAATTAGTTGAAGAATATATTTCCTAATTTATCCTAGATGGTGATGGATTTGGATGAAAAGGATCAATACCAATCAGGATCTCTCCCCTTAAAAGAGGCAGCTAATAACCTCAAGGCTACATTATGCTTTATTACACGATGCATAGTACAAACATTGGCAACATCCTAAAGATGTTTCACAATGTTTTTAAAGTCTTCCCTTGTGAACTTAGGGAGTGCTTTCAAGGTGTTAGTAGGAATAAGGTCCCACATAGCCAGGGTTATTTGAGGAATAAGTGGGCTACCACTATTCTAGGCTACAAAGTTCCTTGGTGGTCCTAGGAAAGCCATATGAACTTATGGTTGTTGTGTTGCGCTAAACCCTATTGCTCCTTAGTGGGATACAACCACCAAAGGTGGTAGTAGTAAACTTGGATTCTATGTTGCTAATGACCTTGTAATAGGTCTTTGGCTCATAAAATATGAATTCCTAATCAGGCTATTGTGGGTTTGGGTCCCATTGGGCATGCCATAAAAGGAACTATTGATGCCTAAAACTATCGTTCTTGACAAACAAACTCCTATGGTAATTTTCACAGAAATGGAATCGAATTTGTTGTATGATGAAACAACCTCTATGATTTTAGAATCCAAATTTTTGAATGTTTGAGGGGAAAAGCAGAAGAAGGAAATGCAAGAAATAAACTAAATTGAAAACTACTCTAAGGTGATGCACCAAAAGTAATAATGTGATTCACTCTTAACATTGCATAATATAACCTAAACTCTCTAAAATATTACAAATGATTTAAAAGAGCATATGCATGGTTTAAATCCTGCAGTAAAAAAAAAATCTAGCACCATAGAAGTGAAATTAAAAAATAATATACATCAGTTGATTTCACACATTTAAACACAAAACACCACGTCCTCTTCATTATTGGGGAGAGAAAAATTATAAAGTTCATAAACGATATAGTATAGGATATTCAATCCTTCCCACAAGGGGCACCATTAAGGTTTGAGAGTGGTAAAATAAAAACTCCTTCCATTTCTATTCAAATAAGACTATTAGAATTACTGTTCTCTTTTGTTAAAAATTGTGAACCCTTACAAAAGAAAGAATTTCCCAATTTATAGGCATACCAACCATGGTGTGGTGGAGTTTACAAGGAAAGAAAATTGACACATGGAGCTTGACACTCTTCCTCAGGATGAGGCCATTGTAACCATCTAACTGAAATGGACATGCTTTGTCTCATACATGCAAATGACATTATGTAGATGGTCTTTAAATATGGATATGGCATAACCTTAACATCTCATGATTCTCTCATTACTTTAGATAAAGCATCGCGATGACACGTGGCTAGAATGAATACCCTTCAAAGATAGTTCCATTTAAGGGTCCTACTAATCAAAATGGCCAATGACACACCCTTTTACAACAAAGAAATATCCTTCACTCTCAAGGAGCATTGAGCTACCATGTGGAAGCCCTACGTCCTTTTAGAAATATTGCATTATGGGTCTATTTATGAAAAGGCACTCACAGGATGATTAGGCCGATATAAAAATCTTCCCACCCCTTGAACATACCCATGACGGTCAACCTACTACCCAAAAGTTTCAAAAATGTGGATTTCATCCACATTGAATTTTTCCATCAATTCTAAAATCTTAACCCTCTTACCAAAAGAAGGGATTCTTATATCTTACCAAAAGAAGGGCTTCTTATATCATCTAAACCATTAAAGCTTTCAATAATCAACTATAACATCTCCCTAATTATATCATCATTGTAGGGTTCTTTAGGGGTTGAAATTCTTGAAATTTTACTAAGGAAATAAATGACAACAATTCTTATGTCTTTATCAAGATATCTCATAAGCACCGGGATAATCAAAGAAGCCATTGATGACTTTATTACCCAAAGAAATTTATTTGAATCTGTTGTATCTATCAAAGAAAAAATACTCTCCACTACCTTCAACATATTGAGTAAAAAATCCTTTGACTGATGTAAAAACTTTAAGACCCCTACCTATTGTATAAAGCATATCTCCAACATCCTTTTCACTGAGTGACTCTAATATTTTTAACCTCTTTTCAATTTCAACCCGAGTTTGTCTGGAAGATTCAAATAAATAATTTATCTTCTCTTCAATGATTTTGTCATTGGGTACTGACACACAACTCAAGATCTCCAATAAATGTTAGTTTCCCAATAGGTTGGCAAGATATTCAGTGATTTGATACCAATGTAAGAACACCCCTTTTTTTTTGAAATTTTTATCTAAAGATGCCACAATAAATACTCAAGCAATAAACATGTACATCCATGCAAATTTAATAAATATGAGCATTGAAAGGTTTGAAATTTAAGAGGCTCGTGCTATTACAATTATATAATGATTATTGCATTTATTCAAGACACAATTGTTATAAATTTACGTCACAAAGCACAACTTGGATAGCACTATGTAATGTCCATTAAAACAAAAATCATATAAAGTGTAAATATCTTAAATGGGATGCATCATTATGCAATAGTAGACCCATTGTAGCAATTTCCTAAGTATAGACAATCAACAACAATGTCAAAATGATTTATCAATACCATCTATAACCTTCCTTCTTGTAATGATAGGCTATCACAACTCCAAACACCAATGATGCCTCATATACTACTCATACCTATAAACCAAACCTCTACTAGCACATAATAGTTAATTCTAGGCTCTTTAATCAATTCAAACCTTTAGAAACAACATATAGGGGAGTTGATTAAGCAAGGTGATTTGACATAAAATACATTTTTTTAACTTCAAAATTTCCATCAATCATGTGCTATCATTCCAATAGATCATGACGCCACTATAGGGAAGATTGCAACCACAAAATCTCCACAAAACTTGACACAAACTCCAAAACCCCACCAAAAACTTGTACGACTTACTAAGAGGTGTGATTTTCTTTAATAAAATAATAGATCAACTGTTAAACATTGAAAGACACTTGTAAAGGGGTCATCCAACATTAAGGAATTAGATGTAAAAATGCCCAAAACAAAATCATTCCTTTGACCTAAGCATCCAATATGAAAGGTACAATCAATCCTAGCAAGTGGTACAACTAGGATTGAAAACTCCTACAAACACTACCTAAGCATTGCAAAAATATTTGAAACATCATTACCAAACACTCCAAAATATGCATATCAAAATACTTTGAATATTTTCATTTTATTTTCCCTCACATGTAGCATTCTCAATTGAAAACTTTTAGTACATAGGTAATCTCTATTTGAAATCGCTCCAAGTCTTCAACATTCAACACAAGTATAGATTTTAGATAAATCTATCAACAAACAAATTTGTACAAATGTAACTCTAAATGAGTCACACAATATTAACTAGGGAGGATCTTTCACCATTGTGGCTAATCTTCTCCAAGAGGGTTTTCATCCTCAAGAAGGCTAAGATGAACATAGTTCAATCCTCACAAAACCAAAAAGGTTTCACAAGAGGAAATAAAGAATCTGCATAGCTAGATGAGCTCTTTAAATCTCCTTCTATACTTTTTTTTGCTCTAGATGATATATTTTTAAATTCACTTTTAAATTAAATAACCCTTTTGTGCTCCAAAAGACCTTTTTTATGAAATAATAATTAAACTTGATATGCAAGGTCCCTTTCAAGTGTCCATCATTTAAAAATTTTAATTCCCTTTCCAATGACCTATTACACTAAGTTATTTTTTAAATTATTTTATAAAATTAAGCAACCTTAGTGAAATAATTAAATTAAAATTCAATAATTCACCCAAATTGTGAAAATTGTTGAACATCATCAAAATCAAAATTTGACTATATTGGTATGATATTGATGATGAATAATGAAAATTGAGGTTGATAGGGTGACTTTCTAAAAATAAACAGTCCCTCCAAGAATCTTGGAGAACACACCAAAAGTTAGAATTCACTTTGGAAAGTTTGATATGAGCCATCAAGAGCAAATGCGCTCACTATGAATAAAAATATCCCTAACAAACATACCTTGCATGATCCAAGAACCTTGGAGTTCCCCTCATCAAACACCAAGTTGTTTTTGTCAAAACATGAGCTAGCAAAAAGCTTGCAAATCAAAATAGCTAAAAAAATGGGGACATTACACAATATTTATATTACAATGAGAGACGCTTGATGGATTCCTATTTTTGGAGTTGACACAATGCAACTAGAAAATAGTTGTATCAATGATATTCCCTTAGTTCTAAAAAACTCTACTAACCTACTTTGCATGTTTTAGATTTGTCATTTTGGTGAAGGAGATATAGTTGAGTTTACACCACATTATGTAGTAATTTGAGAGGTATATGAGCTTGAGATTTTTGTTTCTATAGGGAGACTTGATCATGGATTCCCTCATTGCATGTGTTTATTATTTGAGAAGGCTTTTCTATGATCAATTCTATCATTCAAATTACAAGTATCTTCAAAAGTTGAGTGAATAAAATATGGTTATTGTTCTTCTTAAAATTTCATGCATTAAGGGAGTTTGTCAAGGTTATGTACTTGTAAAACATTATTAGGAACCTTTCCCAAGGGTAAGATTCATTATGTCAAGGTACCCCTCAATTTGGTTCATTACAATCTTATGTTATTTCCAACTTCGTCATTTTTAGGTGCCAAGTATGTGCTCACCTTTATTGATGACTTTTCATGACACATGAATGAACTTTCTTTAGTACAAACAAATTCCACCAATTTTTGGACCTCTAAAGAATTTGGGGGAAGTAGTAGAAGGTCTTTGTATTCGATGGATACACAAATAATAGGGGGTATGTGAACCAAGCATTTTAGAATCTATGTAGTAAGCATAATATTGAAAATCAACACATAGTTTAGGTTACACTCCTCAACAAATTAGTGTGGCTAAAAGAATGAACATGTTTTCATAAGAGTGAAAGTTTAGAATTGTGTCCCACTTTTAAAAAGGAAATGGTCAACACAAATACACATTTTCAAATTGGAGCACCTAAAAGTGACACATATGTTTTAAATTTTTAAATGATATAAACTAATGAAATATGAACTCTTAATTTGTAATTTACATTTATATTTTTTTTTCAAAATTAGTTAGATATATTTTTTTATAAATTTAAGAGAATATTCAATTGTTGTTTTTTTTAAGTGAGGTCAATGGGATGTAGCAAAAGATATAGTAAATTTAATTTTTCTCCCATTTAGTTATAACTTATATATCTAGTGAATACAATTTTTTTTTAATGAATTCTTATTTTTTAATAATTTTCTAAAGTTAAATTTACTCAAAAGATTATAATTTTGATGGTGTGCAACCTTTTGACTAAAAAGTTAATAATAAACAAATTATACCCTTTTGGAGAGGGTTCTCTCCTCTAGCGCATTGCATTATATACATACATACATACATACATACATACATACATACATACATACATACATACACACACACATGCATACATACATACATACGCATGCATGCATACATACATACATACATACATACATACATATACATACATATATATATATATATATACATATACATGCATACATACATACATACATACCTACATATACATACATACATACATACATACATACATACATATATATATATAAATTTTGAAATTTTTTAATCAATGTTATGTTTGATTATAATGACTTACCTTGTAGTAAATTAAAAAATAATTAAAAATTGTATTGTCATAAATTGTCACCCTTGACAATTTCACACTGTGTTTTGTCCCCTCTAAATTATTGGACCTAATTAAGCTCCTAACTTCCTAAATTATGCATTCTAAGGCCCACTTTTACTGCTTTTCAATAGATTGCAAGCATTGAACAAATGAATCAAATTGATATTTTTCCTCTGACACTTAATGTCCTGGAAAATAGGGCTAGAACCCATGCGCCCTAGGGTGAATAAGTCCTATTCTATCAGGGCCCATTTTTTAATATGTCAAGGTAGCCATTTTAACATTTAAAACCCAACTTGCAAAGGTCGGCTATTGGGATCTAATTTTTAGGAAGTTGTAGAAATGCCTATAAATACCTAGTCTTTTCACCATTTGAAACTAGAAGAAGAAAGAAAGAAGGAGAATTTATGAGCAAGGATTATTGTCAAGAGAAAGTCAAGAGCAACCTTTCAGTGATTTATTGCAACAATTCATGATCCAAGCATCATGTCAAAGTGTATGTGAGTTCATGTTGAACTTTATTATCATTGTTTTGTGAAGGCTAACCCATTTTCTAGGTCTCCAAAGCAATTCAAGAAATCAAGCAAGAAAGATCCAAGACCTTGAAGTGATGTGCATGAATTTAGTAATTCGAGGAAGCCATTGAAGGTTGGTGAGTTGCAACACTGTGATTTTCATCATTCCTTCTCATCCATTATCATTTTATCATTGACATTGCCATTGTGAAAGTGGAAACACTTACACAGGGTTTGACTAAGGTAAGCCCTTAAATGGAACAACGTTTCCCCTCTCTTTGAAAGTGTAGGTCTTAGGTTTGAAGAGGAGTGAAGAAGGATTGAAGATAAGTTTCCCATTGTTGCATTCAAAGCCCTAAATCTTGTCGAGCCATGAAAAATCACCTACACAATTATTCGACAACATTTTGACAATTTTGCAAGAAGAAACATGAGTCTTAGATCTTCCACCAGAGGACCCAAAAATTTGAGCAGGACACCCTTATAGGGACTCATATTCCATTGGGCATATAAGTCCTCCTATGCACACTAAAACCATTTTTTTTGAGTAGGTACACAATCCTCCGCGCTTCCTAGATCTACCTACAATTGATTGTTTTGTTTATTAGTTGTTGGATTCTTGCAATTTTAATATTAAGGCACATAGTATAATTAGGGTAATCATAATAAATCAATTCCAATCCATCTCAAACCCCCTTATTGATGGATATCTAGGTTTGATTGGCTCACTTTCATGGTTGAAAATCAATTTATACACCTTGTTGATCTCCATCTCAATGAAACCCTAGGAAGAGGCCTTGAATCCTATTGTTCTAAGCACTTAGGGCTTAGGATCTCCCTTGATTATTAGACCTCCTAAAACTCCTTTTGGACCTCATAAGAGTCCTCTAATTATTAGACCTCCTAACACTTCTTTTGGACCTCCTAAAAGTCCTCTAATTATTGGACCTCCTAACACTCCTTTTGGACCCCCTAAGAGTCATCTAATTATTGAACCTCCTAAAACTCCTTTTGGACCTCCTTAAATTCCTTTAATTTATGGACCTCCTAATTCAACTCTCATTATAGGACCTCCTAAACCTCATGGTCATATCCTAAACTTTGCAAAGCAACTTACTAGTAATCATGTGTCACAACAACCAAGTTATCATAATGTGGCTTACACATATAAAACTAGAAACAATAAGAAACCAAAATAAAATCCAACATCCATCCCATTGCCTCAACCATATCTCCCACCTACACCTAATATCCAACATCATAGTGCTAAAGAATATGACCTCGTTGAACAACTTCATAACACTCTTGCTAAGATCTCCTTGTGGGATTGAATTTAAACATCACCTGTTTAACATGACATGATTCAAAGTTCTTTGAAAAAAGTTGTGATCCCTTCTAGTGTGCAACCAAATGATGTGGAAGCTTCGATTGAGAATATGAATTCACCTAATTTGGCCATTTTATTTCATCGAAATGAATTACCTCCTTTGGAAAGACAAAAAAAAAGATGCTTTCATGATAATGGCTATTATTAACAAGGTTGGGATTAGATGTACCCTTATTGACAATAGTTAAGGGATTAATGTTTGTAGTGTAAATATTTTGGATAAAATTCAGTAGACAAAACTTTGATTCAACTTGTTGGTTTGTCAATCAAAGGTTTTGATAACATGGAAAGCAAACTGCTTGGTGTGATAACATTACCTGTCAAAGTTGGTAAGGTTACATTACAAACTACTATCCATGTCATGCCTCATGATATTTCATACAATATTCTCTTGGGTAGACCATGAATTCATGAAATGAATGGAGTGCCTTCAAGGCTTCATCATTCAATGAAGTACATATTAAGCAATAAAATTTGATCCAAAATCTGAAAAATTATTTACAAACTGAAGGTGGAATGACAAATCCTCTTAGCACACTAACAACAACTATAAAAGTGAAACCTTTACAAATTAAGGATAAAAATAAGTGTCTTTCATTGGTGAAAAATTTATTGGATGATTATTGGGGTTCATTAGATTTTACACCTACACTCATGGGGGGATACAAGATTATACCATCAAAATCAAAAAAAGAGAAAGAAAATGCAATGGTATCAACACAACCTATCATTAAATCATCAAACACATCTGATTCTACAACTTCTAGCAAAGATAAAAACATAATTACACATCCCCTTATGATGAGAGTGATCTTGAAAATCCACCTTCTTTGAAAGCAATGGAAGCAATTTATGAAAGAGGTTATGAACTTTTAAAACAACTTGGCTATAATGGAAAAGGATGTGGTGTAAAAGAACAAGGCATTCATGTTTCCATAGAACCTAACACACAAGAAACGATAAAAGGTCTTGGTTATTTTCCTTCAAAAACATCAAAAAGACCTTCACTTAATCATGACAAATAACATTAGTTGCTGCTCCTTGCCATTGTTTAGTTGTAGTACCATAACATACTCTCTACCATGCATAGGGGTATAAATTAAGTTTTATGCAATCATATTTCATTTCCCAAGGAGCAAAATATCATAATCCATAAATGCCTCATCTTTATCCCTACACTTGGGGGGTAAGGGGTTAGGTAGCATTGTCATAGGTGCATTCCTTCTAACAAGGGACCCCTCTTTATCTCCTTTAAATGTTAGTGTAGCGAGTAAATTAACATTTTAAGGGGAGGGAATATGATCCCCTGCTCGTTGTTCACATAAGAAATGGTCTCTTCTTAATGATGGTAGCATATATCTCCTAGGAAGTGTGACCTTGTCAATCAAAGTGTGGCCTTCTTGATCTATATGAGTGTCTCTTTGGTGGTGATATTGGGCTTGATGTCCTCTAAGAGTGCGATCTTTCTTGGAATACAACATTCCCCTTGGTGGTAATGCTATGGCTAGTATTCCCTAAGGCATAAATTTATTTTTCCATGAATTGTCCTCTCTTGGTGGTGATGTCATGTGTGATATTCCCTAAGGTGTGACCTTTCATGTATTAAGAAAATATTTTTTGTTGTTTTTGAGGATAATCTCTTGTGGTGGTGTTGTTATAACACCCCTTGAGTTTTTAGCCTTATCCTATCATCGTTTGTGCACCCCTTGAGGCGAGCTTTGTTTGTCCCCCAAGACTTTAAACTTTGTGCACCCCTTGAGGTGATTTTTGTTCATCCCCCGAGATGTTAAAACTTGTGACCCCCTTATGTGAGTTTTGTTCATCCCTCAATACGTTAAACTTTATACACCCCCTGAGGTGAGTTTTTGCAAGATAGCTAAGGGTGTAAGATTTAAAAATGTAAAATAGTTAAGACCAAAGTAGCAACCACTCTACCTAAGATCTAAGTCAAAATCCCAAATCTACACAAGAGAGTACAAATTATAAAAGAGAGTAAACAAGAATGAAAACATAAGACAAACCCCTGTATCAAAGTTGCTTCATCTCCCTTGCTTCTCCTCCATTCTTTCTCAAGTTGCAAAGCTTTGATGTCAGATTTTGAAATGTTGGAATACCTACAAATGACAATGACAAGATATCAAGAACTTTGGAGAAATGTGGTTGTTAAATCAAAAATGGAGGAGAATACCTTCCTTTATACAAATCCATTTGAACAGACAAAACAGATTGAGCTTGTAGAAAGATTCAAATATCGACAGTTGAGGATATATGCACCACAGAGTAGTGGGCTAGAGACGACTATGACATGGATGGTTAAGATTGAAAAGAGACCAAAGATAATCAATGGTTGAGATTTAAAAATGAGATAGTGGAGGGAGATAATGGGGAAATTAAAAATTAAAATCAATTAATTCATGAGAAAGGAATCTTTAACCAAGTGGAGGATAAATAATTTATTTAAATTATTTATTTGTGGAAAAAGAAAGTCCAGGCATTTAATTTAAATAATTTATGCAACCATTTTAATTAAATAGGAGGAAATAGAGAAAGAGAACTAAATAATTAATTTAGATTAATTATTTAATAGAGGAGAAATGACGAGAGATAATTTTAACAATTATTTAACTATAGAATAATTAAAAGATTAATGAATAGATAAATAATTAATAACAATTATTTAACTATAGACAAATGATGAAAAGATCACAAAGTGAAAGGAATGTTAGTGACATAATTAAAAAGATAATTTATTTAATTGATCAAGAAGGAATAAAGAAAATGATTTAATTAAATAATAAAAATTATTTAATTAATAGAGGAACACGATCAAAGGACAATAATTAAATAATTAAAATTATTTAATTATGTAGGGAAGAAGACCAAGATGATGGAAAAATGATGCTCGTAGACCAAGACATTTTTTAGTGTCTACATTTTTCCCCTCTTTGATATAATACAACTCATCGCGTTGTTTCAAAGAAAACCAGTCAAAACATGCCTTGGTGAAAGCAGGGTGGACGTATGCCCCTGCAAGAGAATTTTGCAAATTTTCAAAAAAAATCATTTTTTTTGGAAAATTATTTAGATAAGACATTTTGACAGCCAAGAGTTCAATGGTGTTGATGGAAATGATTTTCAATGTCATTTAGGGGTCAAATTTTGGTTCAAAGTGATCAAATAGTGCGCCCAATACACTTGCCAAGTGCAAACCCTAATTTTTAGGCTATAAATAGGACCTTGATTAAGAAATTTAGTCATTTGTGCATTTCAAATTTAGAAATCTTAGGAGCTCTAAGAGAGAGAAGTTGAGGAGATGTCACCAGTTCCACATTCCACACATTGAGGCTATCGCATCCAGGCTTTCCGCCGACCTAAGGGAGTGCCCACCTCGATATGTACTCCAAACCTGCTTTGTCAATTTTTTTATTTTTGTGCATTTTAATGTAGGAAAAATTTAGTAGGCAATTACGTCAGACAAAGTTCGTTGCAATTACATGCACAAACGATGCAGGTGACTGCGGTCCGCCACAATCACCTCGTCGTGATGCAATTGCTAGGTCATAGGGGAGGGGCAGTTGCAGTGTAACACATCTGAAATGGTGCACCACATTTGATTTTTGCGTTGCAAATGTGACTAGAAATGACACAATCGATATAAAACACCACATGTGCAAAGAGGAATGATGCATGTGCTAAGAAATGACGCAACTGATTAGGGGTTGACCACAAATGACCCTAGCGACGCATTGGATAAGGCATGTGACACAATTGCAATTGCATGATGCATGCGCTAAAACAATGACACCAAGAAATTCTACGATGCAATGGACAAGTAGAATGATGTAATTGACTGATGAATTTTTTTCCCCAATTTAGAATAAAATTACTTGTTCAATTTAAGTCCAATAGGTCAAATGAAGGCTTTAAATTGAGATGATGAATTTCATGATGACCTCAGGTTGTACTTCCCTCTATCTACATTCGGGAGTCATGATCGGCGACGTTTCGACTTTGAGATCAGTTGTCAGATGCTGAGAGGCAGACAATTCTAGACCTTAGACTATTCTACATCACATATATGCCCATTATCAGGGAAAATAGAGGTATTCTAACAACACTAGCAGAGTGGTGGCACTTTGCGACTTGCACTTTTTATTTGCAGACTAGGGAGGCTACTGTTACCCTGGAGAATGTGTATAGGATTTTGTGATTGTCGATACACAAAGAGCAAGTATGATATGATCCTGTCCAAGGTTTGCATGCCATCTATGATTATTATGATTATGAGGATGAGTCCGAGCTTGGTATACAAGGCTATGAGATCAAATAGGAGACCCTAGCAGAGCGATACAACAGATTCGTCTGTGTTTTGTGTACATTGATTGTCGGTGTCTTGAGTCTAGATCGTAGGGGCTATGGTTTCCTAGTTAGCTAGGGAGAGGTGTTGGTAGGGATTGTACCAAATGTAAGATTCAAAAATGTAAAATAGCTAAGACCAAAGTAGCAACCACTCTACCTAAGATGTAATCCAAAATCCCAAATCTAAACAAGAGAGTACAAATGATAAAAGAGAGTAAACAAGAATGAAAACATAAGACAAACTCCCCTATCAAAGTTGCTTCATCTCCTTTGCTTCTCCTCCATTCTTTCTCAAGTTGCAAAGCTTTTCCCTCATATTTTGAAATGCTGGAATACTTGCAAATGACAATGACAAGATAGCAAGAACTTTGGAGAAATGTGGTTGTTAAATTGAAAATGGAGGAGAAGACCTTTTATAGAAATCCATTCAAACGAATGGAAGAGATTGAGCTTCTAGAAAGATTCCAAGATCGACGGTTGAGGATACATGCACCATAGAGTAGTGGGCTAAGGATGAATATGACATGGATGGTTAAGATTTAAAAGAGACTAGAGACAATCAATGGTTGAGATTCAAAAATTAGATAGTGGAGGGAGATAATAGAGAAATTAAAAATTAAAATCAATTAATTCATGAGAAAGGAATCTTTGACCAAGTGGAGGATAAATAATTTATTTATGGAAAAAGAAAGTGGGAATTTAATTAAAATGATTTATGCAACCATTTTAATTAAATAGGAGGAAATAGAGAAAGAGACTAAATCATTAATTTAGATTAATTATTTAATAGAGGAGAAATAACGAGAGATAATTTTAACAATTATTTAACTATAGAAGAATTAAAAGATTAATGAATAGATAAATAATTAATAATTATTATTTAACTATAGACAAATGATGAAAAGATGAAAAATTAAATGAATAATAATCCATTTAATCACCATTTAATCACAAAGAGAAAGGAAATGTTAGTGACACAATTAAAAAAATATATTTAATTGATCAAGATAGAATAAAGAAAATGAATTAATTAGATAATTAAAATTATTTAATTAATAGAGGAATGTGATCAAAGGACAATAATTGAATAATAAAGTTATTTAATTATGCAGGGAAGAAGACCAAGACGATGGAAAAATGACCCTCGCACATCAAGAGATTTTTCAGTGTCTACACATGGATTCAACATAATGGAGCTTGTTAGGTCATGAACTTGAGCACCCATTTTTAACATGGCCACCTAGCATAACACACCTTGATTTCTAGTGGATCCATGTGTTTCATGAGTGATGTGGCATAACAAAAACTTTCTATTCCTCATGGAAGCTAACATTTATTCAATGGATGATGTTTGGTATTTGAGACAATTTAAGATTGAGGTCTCTTTTCCTTACCGACTCAAATATTTTAGTAATAACTGTGTGTTTTGTTGTGTCTCTTTTGAGTTTCTTCTTCATGTTTACATCATGTTTGTTTTCATTTCATTGTCATCTTTATGTTCCATCATGTCATGTGTTTTCATTGTGTGTGCTTCGTGTTTTTTGGCATGTATGTTTATGTATGTTGTCTTGTTGCATATCATACATGTTTGTGTGTTCTTTTGTGCTTATGTTGGTTTGGCATGATATCTCGGATCTTGGGGGATTGTACAATCCCCCTAGATCATTAGTCATCTCTATCTTGAACATTTGGACAATTGAACCCCTCTTAACACTGATTTTCTACTTTAGTGTGAGTCTGAACATAAGTTCATACTCTCACTAAAGTGGGGGCTACATGTACCATCATAAATTGTCACCCTTAACAATTTCACACTATAAATTGTCCACCATAAATTATTGGACCTAAGTAAGCTCCTAACTTCCTAAATTACGCATTTCGAGGCCTATTTTTACCATTTTTCAATAGATTGCAAGCATTGAAAAAATGCATCCAATTGATATTTTTCCCTCGACATTTAATGTCTTGGAAAATAGGGCAGGACCCATTTTCCCTAGGGTGAATAAGTCCTATTCTACCAAGGCCCAATTTTTAATATGTTAGAGTGGCCAATTTAACATTCAAAACCCAACTTGTAAAGGTTTTCTATCGAGATCTAATTTTCAAGAAATTGGATAAATTCCTATAAATACCTAGTTTTTTCACCATTTGAAACTAGAAGAAGAAACCAAGAAGGAGAATTCATGAGCAAGGATTATTGTTAAGAGCAAGTCAAGAACAAACTTTTAGTGATTTATTGCAACAATTCAAGATCCAAGCATCATGTCAAAGTGTATGTGAGTTCATGTTGTTTTATTATCATTGTTTTGTGAAGGCTAACCCCTTTTGTAGGTCTCCAAAGAAATTCAAGAAATCAAGCAAGCACGATCCAAGACCTTGAAGTGATGTGCATGAGTTCAATCCTTCAAGTAAGCCATTAAAGGTTGGTGAGTTGCAACACTTTGTGATTTTCATCATTCCTTCCTATCCATTATCATCAAGTATCATTGACATTACCATTGTGGAAGTGGAAACACTTACATGGGGCTTGACTAAGGCAAGCCTCTAAATGACCCAACATTTTCCCTCTCTTTGAATGTGCAAGTCTTAGGTTTGAAGAGGAGTGAAGAAAGATTGAAGACAAGTTGTCCATTATTGCATTCAAAACCCTAAATCTTGTCGAGCCATAGAAGCTCACTTACACAATTATTCAACAATGTTTTGACAACTTTACAAGCAAAAAATGAGAGTCTTAGAGCTTGCAATTGATTGTTTCTATTTATCAGTTGTTAGATTCTTGTAATTTTAGTATTAGGGCACATAGTCTAAATAGGGTAATCATAGTAAATCAATTCCAATCCATTTCCAATCCCCTAATTGATGGAGATTTAGGTCTGATTGGCCCACCTTCATGGTTGAAAGTCAATCTATACACCTTTTTGATCTCCATCTCAATGAAACCCTAGGAAGAGGCCTTGAATCCTATTGTTCTAAGAACTTAGGACTTGTATGATCCCACAATTGTGGGTTACACTTTTTGGACAAACTTGACATTGAACTAAACTTTTTTTAACTAAATCTTCACTTTCAGACACCTATAGTTGCTAAACCATGAGGGATTTTTTTTTTTTAAGACTGCAGGAATCGGTTGGGTATCCGTTCCCCTATAAACTGTAGTGCGCCTGGTAAAATTTTTTCACATGACTGGTGGTGCTAGCACAACACGTCCTCCGGTACCACAGGGACGGTAGGGAGACTAGACCTCGTGACCACTTTCCTGCAAGAGTAAACCATGAGGAATTCGAAGATGATGCGAACTAGTGATTTGTGATATTTTGTCTGTAGATTCTAAATATATATATTTTAGAATAAAATTGCATTTCTTTTTCCATCTCTTTTGATAACTAGTTTTTAATAGTAAACACCATTTTTAAAGAGTGATATTTACTATACATAACACAATATTTTTCTATGAAGGATAAAATTCTAACTTTTTGAATTTAGATTTGTAACTATGATATCTAGCTCCTTCATTTGGTTTCATGGTGTTTTATTGAATATTTTTTTCTCAATTAAGTTTTGAAGTCAAATAAATTACAATTTAGACATAGGTTTATTGTATAACACAACTTTTTTTGTATGTATCAAAATTCTTTTTTTTTTGGATCAAGGACATCAATACCAAGAGCATAGATTTTTTTTAGATTTTTTTTTGGTAATATACTATTTTTCCACATGTACAGAATAGAGAGCTTGATTTTCAAAGAAAACCTACATTCATAAGAAATAAAAAATAAATATAATAATCAAATTAAATGTATTTAAAATTATACTTTTTGGGAGGCTTATAGTAAGGACTACATACTTACAAAACATAAACTTTAAATGAATTCATTTGATCCCCCAAAAGGTAAATCAAAAGTGGTTTTTTATCAGCATTTTGATAGGTGTAGAGGAGACTCCATTATAGGTATGGTTTAAAACTAGCAGGGTTCTATCCAAGGGGGTTTGATCTAAGGGGGTATGATAAAAAAATTTCAATTAAAATCCTTTAAATGGAACCTTTCAAGGTTTAAATCATTACATTTTCTAATTTAAATATATGATTTCAACAAAAAATAGGATCTCCTAGAAAGTGTAACCCATTATTGTGGCAACACCCACTTAGGATCACCATTTTCTATGTTTCAAAAATATTAAAAAAATATTATCAAATTATAGGCTTTGAGCCTTTCCAAAGAGTATTTTTAGAATTTCATTAAAATATATTTGGTTTGATTTTTTGGAGTTGAAGTCCAAATTTTGTTGATTTTTCCCCCAAAGAGGGGTTAAGCTAGCACATAGATAGTTTGAAGTGAAAGAGTTTTAACTAAAATTCTTCCACCCAAAAAGGTTTTTTCCATATAATATGAAGTTAGTTTGAATTTTAAGACAAAATTATATCAATTTAATAGTTTTGATTAAAAATATTTCAACTTAAAGTCTTTGTGTCACATAGGTGTCAAGTAGTTTCAAATGAAAATATTTAGCCCAAAATTATTTTGTCTGCCCAAATTGTGATACATCTTTAGATTTTCACCCATAAGAGATGACCAATTGTATGATTCAATCCAGGTTTATGGGATCCACCTTTTGGACTGAAGTAGTCAATTTTTCTAGCTACATTTAGAACCATAGATACACCAAAAGACAATGTAGAATATGACTCTTAAGGAGGCTTGGTCCCATGTCAATCTTGAAGCTTCCTTATTTAGAGTATATGATAGTGAGGCTTGAGCATTCAGTCTAGATGATTAGTGTAAGCCTATGAAAAAGGATATACATTTAAATTGTTGGCTATTATGAAGATGTGAAGACTTATAGGTTATTTGATTCCATCACTTGAAATGTTTTCTTTTGGTGAGATGTGTAGTTTGATGAACACTTCACATAGATGGATATACTATCATTTTCTTCTCCCTCACTACTTGCTCCTTCATCACTTGAGGACACTTTGCTTCTTGAGGTTGATGATGATAATGGTCATTATTCACCCCCTTATGGTGTCTAGTATTTACCTCTTTGGGATTGCACCACTCTTGAGGTGATTGAACCTTTGGTTGGTGAACATACAAATTCTTACCACACTCATTTATAGAAAACACGTGCCACACTTTTGAGTCACACACTTTTAGATGATGCTTATAAGTTTTTAGATGTCACAAGTATTCTAGAGTTGAATAATGGTAGGATAGAAGAACACTCTTCTTTGATGAAGGATCACACATGAGATCTTGCACCTCTTCATAAGGGAGGAAATTTGGTTTCGTGCAAGTGGGTGTACAAAATCAAATATATAGTAGATGGGTCCATTGACAAGTATAAGACAAATCTTGTGGTAAAGGGTATTCAAGTTGATGGCATTAATTATTTTGAAACTTTTGCTCCTATTGCCAATATGGGTTCTATTCATCTCATACTTTCTTTTGCTATGTCACATTGATGGCCAATTTATTAGATGTATGTGAAGAGTTCTTTCTTACATGGTGATCTTCATGAGGAGATCTACATGGAGTAACCTCTAGGTTTTGTGTAGGACTTATCATTTGTTTGTAAATTTCATCATCCATTGTATGGTCTCAAACAAACCTCTCAAGATTGTTATATGAAGGTGGATAACTTCTTATTTGCTTCTAGTTTTTCATGCTACCATTTTGATTTAATAGTTTGCACTTAGAGACATGGAGATCTTTTTTGATACTTCTTTTGTATGTGGATCATTTAAAATTCATAAGTAGTTTTTTCTCCATGATTTGAGGTGTTAAGGAAGTGTTGATGGAGTAGTTCAATATTTAACTAATCTCAAGATTTTACATTTCTTCCTTGATCATCAAGTTTTTCAATCTTTCAAGGACTCACAAAAGAAAGAACACTTGTAGCACCAAAACACCTTTCACACAAGAGAAAAACAATAAAAAATGCCATATTCCAATAATGGTATAATACATACAAGATGAATAATGTACATTATAACCCTTGTATATGTAGACAAGGGTGAAACATAAGATAAAATAAAACTATAATAAGTGTAATAATCATTCAACTTGAGAGAAAAAGAAAATTCTTAAGTAAACTTAACTAATGAAGTGCCTAAATGACTCAAAAAAGAAATCTAGTAAGTAATATAGTTTATTTACACCGAAATTTTAAGATTAGTTTATGTTGGATTTGATACCTCAACTCTATAGCTCTCAAGGACTACTTGGAATCAAACATTTGTCATAGAAAGATAGAAAACTAAAGGTATGGAGGCCCAAAAGGCAATAAATCATATTGAATGTACATACTCACAATATATATGTGAATAATACGATGAGAATTCTTAAAAAAAGGGAAAACAAAAAACAAAAAGTAACCTTAAAGAAACCTTAATTAAAGATAAAAGAAGATTATGATATGTGTTCTCATACTATGGCTTGAAACATAAAAACGCATTACCTAAGTAAGCTTAAATACTAGAATGAAAGGGACCTAAGTAATTCAACAATTAATTAGATAAATACCCATTTACTTTGACATTTTACTTGTAACAATTTTTTTTAAGACACACAAACTTGAGCATGTCACATATATCACCAATTAACTAAAGTAATCATAAAAATACATAAATCAAGAGCGATTAATAGCACACCAAAGTAGAGAGGATCAATGATCTTGTTTGGGCATGATATTGTAGTCCATGTCTCCATTATAATATGTATACATGAAGGTTTAAAAGAAGAGAAATCTTTAAAGACCAATCCTTTGATCATGTTCAAGAATTATATATATATAAGAAACGTAAGTCAATTAAAGCTTTGAGAAAAAATATAAATATATTTATTATAAAGATTAAAGAATATCTATTCCATCAAAATAATCTACAACACATCCAACCCATCCCTTATAATATACAACTTTACACTTAACAAAACTTGATTTTTGTAGTCATTCATAAATTCAACGTAAAAGACAAATAAATTGCTGTTTTGAAAAATAGACCAGAGCCTTTTTACAATTATAGACCTCGGAAGCAAAGATTTAAACAATTTATTACTATTATCACTATTTATGAAGTGATCGCAGATTCATGGGACATTGTACAGAAATGCGGAATCATATAATGAATATTGGTCTTGATCAAAGTGGTGATTATTCCTGTGCTTTTCATCTTTCTTTTCCATTTCAATGCAGTTTTTCGAAAAGCGTTACATTCTTTCCAGAGAACAAACCGAAAAAAAAGTCCAACGATATGAATGAGCACTTACTTTCCTTTCCTTTATTTAATCACCGACATAGTCCAACCAGACGAAGCTTTTTGAGCTAGGGATAGCTTATGCTTTGAGTAAATTAGCTAATTTCCAACTGTGAGATGCCAAAGAAAGCTTATTAGGCGGAAATATTTAATTTGTTGTGATCACTTTAATTTGGTAAACCTGGACAACTTTAAACCGATGGCGATCTGCTAAACAATAGGCGGAATTAGAAAAGGAAAAGATGAATTCATGTTCATTGTCACTTTGAATGCTTTGTTTTTCCTTAATCGAGCTGTAATTGGGGATTTGTATTTATTTTTATGTTACAGAGTTTGTTCTAAGCTCTGACTATTTATATCAACAATAGCAAGCATATGTGTGTAAGTCTTGGAGAATCAACTGCTCGACTTTGGCATATGTGTATAAGTTCAAAGCATGTATATGGCTAATTCTATATATTGTTGAAGTTATTCTGCTTCAGAATGAGAATAAATAACAGCTAGTTGTGTTGCGCATGCTAAAATTTATGGTTTTGTTTTGTCAAATTTTGGATAGTCCGAGCCAAATTGGCCTGCCAAGTTTGAGCCGAGTCTGAGCCTCAGAACTATGGTTCCGGATGAATTAGTTAGATGGTAAAATTGAGCCTGGACTTCAATTTTGCCATACACTGCCATTCAAGATTTTAGGTTCACCCATTGCGTATTTTTTTAATAAATTCTTCCACTAATTAGAAAACACACATTCAATTTATCCAGAAGACAAATGCACTGAGATTTTTCTGTTTTTGAAAGTTAAAAGGCCGATTTCTTAGTGTTTCAAAGGTTTGTTCTCTGCCTTATGGATATGGCTAGTGCAAGAAGTTTACTGTTACCAGGAACGCACATAAGTTTTAAAAGTGTAGAAGAAGTCCCTGGCCCTAGTCATGAACGGTGTTTCTATGAAGAAGACATAACCTCTGGCCATAATTCTCCACATTACAGCCCTCCTAGTTCCACCCATCGAACCCCATCCTTGCTGCGTAAGGATTATAAAAGACAGAAATCCAGCAGAAGCGATGAACTTAGGAGGTTCAGAACGAGCTTATGGTGGTGGGGCCTCGATCAGTCCACCAAGTTAAATATAATTTTTTCATGGTTTGTGTTCATTATGTTTAATCTGGGAGTTCCTGTTCTCAGTTCACTTTTTGTGACTTGTCCTCGCTGTGAGGAAGAGCAGAGTTATGTTTATGATAAAATAGTTCAGATTCCAGAGTCATTACTAGCCGCTATTGCATTCTTTTGCCTTTCACTCTATGTAAGAAGAATTGGCCTTCGCCAGTTTTTGTTTTTGGATCAACTCTGCGATGATACAGCAAAGGTGCAGCAAGGGTACACACAAGAAGTGGATGTAAGTACATTTATTAAAGAATGTTTTACTATACTAGGCATGAACAAATAAGATTCAAATACTCAATTAGGCATGATTATATAAGAATTTACACAATCCGCTGAACTTGCCTCCGAATCACGTAATTTTCTTACATCAAGGATATTCTGCATCTTAGGATATGATTTTATATCTTTGCAGTTGGAAGTAGTTAATTTCCTTATGGTTCAAATGGTAAAATGTAATATATTTGGTCCGTTGAACTAGAGCGTTTCCTGTTGACGTTAACAATTTTTCTTAATTTCATTTTTTATTTATAATTAGATAAGTAACGTGTATGTGCGGACTTTCAGACAATCACTTCAACATGATACTGTTACGTACATTTTTCCAGCAAGGCTGTGAATCAGCATCTCTGTGATAATTGTCTTTTTACAAATTGAACATTTTGTGAAATCTCATGACCTGCTTGATATGAATAGATTGCACAGAAAATTCCATATTTCTTGATGAATTATTTCACTGTCAGGAGTAGGACACATGTTGAAGAAGCATAACTGAATTTCAAAGAGATGAAACCATTAAGAATGGGGCTCAAGCTTCAATTACTCAAACATTGTAAATGCCAGAAACATTTTCCAGTAGGCTGGAAAGCTGTTTTGTTTTGGAACCGTTTCCCATCTTGGGAATTTCTTGAAACTCCTAGAGGGGTAGGGGCATAGGAAACTGTTTTAAAACACTTGTTGAATTTTATAGCTGTTTTTGACAAGTTTCCTACCGTAGAACTTAGCTTGACAGGATACACTTTAAAGTTTGCAATATGTATGCAGCAGTTTCTGAAAACTTTCAAGAGTTTCTTAGAGTTTCTGCCATATTTGATGCCATTTCCTGTTTCTTGCCACTCCCTTAAGATGTCTATCGCTAAGTTTCCGCAGTTTCCTGATCTACCCGTCCCTGCATTCAGTGGTGATGTTTACAAAGGTCCAAGTGCCTATATCTGATTCTTGGTGTGCCATTGACTAAACATGAAAATTTGAAATTCAAAGAGGTCAAATAAGTTAAATATTTGAGGACTTAGATTACATGCATTCTATCTTGAATTTCTTTGACTTTTAATGCTTTCCTTCATTTGTGCAGAGTTCATTCAACCTACTGGCATGGATTCTCTTACCATCATTCCTGGTTGAGCTTCTACACAAAATTCAGTGGTTTATGTCTGTGACAGTTACCATACCATATATCCATGGTCAGATCCTTAGCAGCTCAATCATGTTTGCAGCTGTTTTAGTTTCATGGATTTACAGAACTGGTGTATTTCTCTTTGTTTGCATCCTTTTTCGTTTGACATGCCATCTTCAAATTCTTCGGTTTGAGGGCTATAAAAGTATTCTAGAAGAGTATAGCTCTGATGTTTATATACTTCTGAAGGAGCATACCAGAATCAGGCGCCAGCTTTTTCTGATCAGTCATCGATTCCGTGTCTTTATTCTAGCCTCTTTGCTTACCATCAGTGTAAGCCAGCTTATGGCACTTGCAATGATGTTATCCTCGACTTCCATAATTAACTTTTTCACTGCAGGCGATTTGGTGGTCAGTTAACTTCCTTGCCAATATAAAATTTTGCTGCCTTAATTTTTGAGTATGGATCAATTTATGTAACTATTTAGTCAAGCAATCCATGGATTGGAACCTGCTTAAAGTTTATTGTTTTTCTTTTAAATAGATCATTGTTTGATCTTAAAAATATACATCAAACATTTAATTTGGAGGAATTAGGCTTTGCTGTTCGCAAATGTCCATTATATAAATAAGTGGTACGTCCTTCCCTATTCTTTTGTCAGAAAAATTGGTAAATAGAGTAAGATTTCACACTTGTAGTTATATTTTGCTCTAGATTTCAGATGAGTTTTTTTGAATATTGGGTGAACACTTTTTTTTCCCACCTTTTTGTCATTGGGGCAGTGTGTTACTGCTATACTCCAGGCTCAAACCTGATGTGCCTCACTGTTATTGGGGCAGTGTGATACTGCTACACTCCGGGCCCAAACATGATGTACTTCACTGTTATTGGAGCAGTCCGTTATTGCTACACTCTGGGCCCAAACTTGATGAACATTGCTTATTATCTTAATCCTATTTTTATATTTTTTCTAAAGCAAATAATTATTGAATGATGAAATCTAGTTTAAATGTTTTCCTTCACTATTATGTATGCAGGTATGCTCTGTGGTTCAGCTCACTGGTTTCTTGCTTTGTCTTTTGGGAGCTGCAAGGATAACCCATAGAGCTCAAGGACTTGTCTCAATGGCCACCAGGTGGCATTCGTTATCCACATGCTCCTCTCATGGCGCCTATTATTCTGAAAAAGCAGATTTGCCTGATTCTTTTGGGCACAATCCAAGTTCTATCACTCCCTTTCCCACAGAAAATTCAGATAATGATTCCGAATCATCTGAAATATTTTTCATGTTTCCTTCAAAGGATGCAGTGGCAGCTTTCCAAATGAGGCAATCCTTTGGTCAGTATTCAAACCCACTTGCATGATAATTTTCTATAGTAGTTTGTTGAAGAGTTTTCAATTAAACTAGAAAAATTGTTAATTTGTTTGCAACAAGGGAATGTGTTCGCAACCTGTTAACCATTGAAAGAATTATTAATTGTTCTATGCATTAGAAGTCTTTTCTCTTTTCTCTGCTCAAACCTATGAATTTCTGTAGCCATTAGAAATAAGGAAAAAATGTGATACTTGGTTTGAGTTGAATAAACTGAGTTAGTCTCTTCACAAAAATGATAAACATATTCTTACAAATTATTGAGTAATCTCAAATGCCCATAAACTGGTATTTTGACTTGACATAAAATATTTGGGCTTTAACTTGTACGGCTGCTAATCTTGCACTGTTACAAGTTAGGTATTAATCTCATATCCACTAGATATAGTGGATGAAAACTAATAAATATACAAAAACAAAAATAACAGGAATATGCTTAAATTTAAGGTTGACTCATGGGAAAAAAATTCAAGAAAGAGAAGAAAAGTGTACAAATGCCACTCCTAAGACAAAGGGATCATATTCCCAAGGACTCTCCTAATGTCAAAAAGCCATGAGAATTAAGGGAACTTGGATTTCCTACATTGAATCTAACCTAAAGAAGCATCTAGAATGAATTTCTGAAGGAGGACAAAACGTAGTCATAGAATATTCCATTGTCAACAATGGTCTTAAGAAAAATACATCCTGCTGGAATTCCAAAAATGACGACAATATGCTAATATATCAAGATTTTGTGCAAGGAAAGTGTCAGCAAAAGAATCATGCATGTATGGCTACATCCATCTCCATAGATGACTGCAAAACCTAGCGCATCCTTTGCAAATAGTTTGATTAAAACAACTTACTTGTAAGCAAAACAGAAAAAAGGGCTATGCAAAAGTATATGGCCGTTAGCAACAAGCTAGTGCCAGCTGACTAGAAATGTCAAGGTAATTTTTACATGGATTAAAGACAGGTGAAAAAACATGTGATATATATATCTTCTAAGCATAGGAACACATTTGTCAAGCAAGACCTTCTCAACATTTAATGGAGACTACCTAGCAGAAGAATTTCACCACATTATTGGAGCAAATTTGCTTCAAATGTGTGATGGATTTCGAATTTGTATGGGGCAAATTTTACATTGGGTAATTTACACATGAACAATCATGGTATTGTGTTTTCAATGATTTTAGATGAGTAGTGATTATTTTAAATTTTATATAATCATAGTTTCGTAAGCATTTTTAGAATGAATGGATAGAAGTAATTAAAGGAATAAAACAGGTTTAGAGCACAATCATTTTAAGTAAAACAACGTAGGCAGGACCTCATCTAGAATGCAGAAATTTAGAGCATCTGTTTAGTTGTGATTAAGTATATCAATGATCCTGATGATAAACATGTGTTTTGTGGAACTTTGTGCAGTAACATACCTACGATATAACAGTGGAGGCATCACTTTGTTTGGATTTGTCTTGGATCGTAGTTTACTATATACAATCTTTGCCTTTGAGTTCTCTCTGGTAATGTGGATTCTTAGCAAAGCTATTGCTCTATCTTCAGTGTGAAAGAATTGCAAATCATTTGTTTCAGCCATCAAATATATGCATTATGCAATATTGTGATTATCTCTAGGTACATGTGTATGACACATGGGTTTGAATTTTTTTTCCCTAGCATTCTTCCAAGATTTGTTAATTCTTTATTCTCTTTATGTACCATCATTGTGGTGTTGTCTAAGTGCTGGTTTTGTATTGAGGAACATGTTTACAGTTGAATATGGACATGCATGTATTACCCTTTGTATTTTTTTCAATGAAATTTGCATTAGTTTGTTGTTTTTGTGAGCCTCCATGTTGCTAAGAAATTATCATCAAATTCTTAACAGACGTCTTAACAACAAAAAAGCACACTTTTTCAGTTATCATCTTGAAATATGGTAAGTTGCTACCATAATTGTAGTTTTGCTCTGAGTGATTGCACCTTTAAGGAGCCTCCGGCACTTTTCTGGTCATTTACAGGTGAAAATCTCCGGATAGTCTCGAGAATCTAAAAAATGTCAGAACTTCCCAGTATTTGAAGACTGAAATTTTATTTGGAAATATTGATACATGCTTCTCCTGCTATATCATTCTTAATTGTAGTCTGAAATTTAAATTGTCTTCACAGCCGAGAAGAGTTTTTTTGTAGATTATACAGGAAAATAATATCTTTCAGGCAAATTTTAAAATCTTGTAAGCAAAGTCTATCTGTATACAGTAAAGTACACAACAGAACACAAAGCTACATCAAGTTTTGGTCTGAGCTTTGACCAGTACAAAAATCTTGAATAATGGACAATCCTAAAGTAGATCTTTCAAGTTGAAATGAAGCAGTTTGCATTGATTCAGTACAAAGGCTTCAACGCAAGTAATGGTATTGAATTTAAAAAATAAGCAAATTTTAACTAACTCAAAATGTTGAATCATAATTTATAGCTGAACTCTTAAAGAGAAATCTTAAATGCATCACTGACAGAGAAGCCTGCAACTGCACCAGTTACTCTCTCTTGGTCAAATTCCATTGCCAACTTATAAGTTGATTACAGTTTGTGTTTCATAATCTCCGTTAAGTATCTATTTTTCCTTCATAAACCCAGAAACAAACTCTATACGTGATAGATTCTAATAAGTTACATCTGGAAGCATAAAAAGCAAAGAACAAAGTACAATACAGAAGAACCAATTCAAATATATTCTAAGACTCAAAACCAGGCCAGTAAGTGACAAAGGCAACGTAATACAATAGCACACACAGAAAAAAACTACAAAAGTCTGACCAAATCTGGTAATCACTGAAATCTGATTTTGATAAAATGATAAAAAAGGGCTATTGAACAGAGCAATTACAGAACAGAGCAATTACAGGACATAATGAGTTGAAATGAGGAAGGCCTGCAGATGAAGCAGAAATGTCTTTAGTTCATACTCTAATACAAATTGGTACATGATATGGTCTAATATTAAATTAGTAGAACATGAGAAATACAGCAATTTCATGGTAAGCCCAGAACTCGACAAAAAGAAAAAATAACTTGGGAAAGTGCTATTCTATAATAGTTTTCATATGTAGATATGACAAAGTGGAGAAAATTCTACAAAGAATACTTGTTAGGTCAATGAAGTGTAAAAGAATGAGAGAAAATTTATAAACACATCAGATAACCTACAATTTTTAAGACATCTCTTTGGATTGTTGTATAGTAGACACTGTAATGCCCCAACTTTTACACCAAGACATTAGCAGACAAAGTATGGATGAATGAAATTTTCATGTTACAATTGCAACAAACACATGTCACAATCTCATGCTTGCACACATGATGTTGTCGAAATTGAATGACATTGTGACCAATGCATGCGAAATCACCATGAAGTGCATGATGACACAAGGTCAATACAGTTAGGAAAATGAAGGTGTCTCAACCTTTGTTTTTTTGTAGAATAGATTATTTAAATATTTAATGATGATAAACTTCCCATGTTGTCTTGTGAGTTATAACTTGCAGTTTCTATTTTCGAGGAGTCAAGTTGGAAGTTACTACTTATGGGTGGAGTTGTGCATGAAGGAATTTTCTATTTTTGTGTTGAGTTTGCATGGAATGTGAGTTTTCAAAGTGCAGTTATTATTTGGTAGGTGTAGGTTTTGCTTGTGCAAGTTTAGTGACAATTGGTAGTTGCAATGTTGCATGTGGTGACAATTGGAAACTTATTGTTATGCATGTGTAGTGGTTTTTGCACTTTCCATGTTGCATCTTCAACCTTTGGCATTCGATTTAAAAATGTCTAATTTATGCATTGTAAACTCCTATATATTGAGCACTTGTACTTTGGAGTTGTATGATAATGTTGTTTTGAGATACCGTTATGTTGCCGAATTGACTCCAGAATTGTAACACAAACAAACTCCTATAAAGGCTTGCATTGCAAGTGTATTGTAACTGTTTGTTTACAGATAATACATTGTTCAGGAATTTGGAGTGTGGAGATTTTCTCCCGAAAGGGTTTTCCCCATGTATATTTTGGTGTTATGTGTTTTTTATTGTATCTCTGATGCTATTTGGTTTACCTGTTTATGTGCATCTTCTTTGTTGTAATTGGATGAGGGTTTGAAACTAAAGAAATTTTCACATTCTCTCCTTTGATAAATTGGTGTTGAAAGCTTTTCTGTGTACCTGGCTTCCTTTCAATTGGTATCAAAGCCTAATCACCTATGTTTCCTATTGTGGGAAAGAGTTTTTTGTATTGATCTTATTTTGAGTGGGAGCCTGTTGTAGAAATTTTCTGTTGACCTTGTTGTAGGAAGGAGATGGTGAGCACATTTGGTAGATTTGAGATAGAGAAGTTTAACAAAGGCATCTTTGAGTTGTGGAAGCTCAAGATGGAGGACAAGCTTGTAGATTGTGACTTGTGGACAACTCTTTCTGGAACTATTCCAATGGGCATGAAACAAGAAGATTGGGATCTGATGGATCGGAAGGCTAAGAGTTTGATAAGACTCTATTTAGTTGATTCAGTACTCCTAAACATTCTAGAAGAGAAGACCACTGTACTTCTTTGGAAGAAACTTGCCCAGATTTAGCAAGCTAAATCCTTGGTAAATAAGTTGTTCCTATGAAAGAAGATGTATTCTCTGAGGATGTGTTGATGCGTGTTTTGTGACACACCAAACACCAGAATAAAAAGTGCCCAAAGACAGCTCTATCCTCTCTTGAAAAATTACCTCTTATGCTAAGATTGCTAGAAAGTTCATACGGTAATTCCAATGTTTCGTTTTGGGGGATGGACAAGCTCAATGGATGATGTGATATGCTGATTTCACAAAGGGACCTTGAATAATGAACTTACTCGAAGTAGGGATTTGGATTGATGTAACGTTGAATGCTCTTATATTTTTGAGATTTTCAGTTTGGAATAAAATAAAAGGAAAAGGGATGAGGGTTAAGAAACTAGATTTATGCAAAGCTACTCCTACGAACTTAAGAGACAAATGCCGGATAGTGAAATTTAAACCAATCTTTGCTTCGCCAAGCACGGTACTAAAACTAGACAAAGACGGTGCAATCTTCAATGGGTTTACAAAAGATATCCTATTACACAATACCACCATCAATTCGATCAATGCATATAGGTAATAGAATTCAAGTCAAGCAATTTCAATGTTCAAACTAACCTTACACATCAAATTGAAAATCATTCAATTGAAAAAGGTATGAACTAATCTCACTATTTCCAACACTATCAATCTTTCATTCATCTAAAATACTTGAAAACAAATTTACCCTATTGAAGAAATCATGAAACCATGCGGGCTCATAAAAATAACAAATGCTCAACTTTGAATCCACTTATTATTTAAACAACAATAGTTGCAACAATTTCATAGTCTCTCCCTGAATAAATGAAATGAGTGGGGTTTATATAGGCACCCCAATTACAAAGCAACGGCCAAGATTGATTTGAGATCAATGGCCAAGGTTAATTCAATAAACCCTAACCCTAAAAAGCATAACCAACTCAAAGGACACATGGCACAAGTAGAACAAGCCACTTGGAGTATGGAAAATGATGACACCTCGCGAATCATTCGAGCAAGTAGGAATCCAGAATGCAATTCCCTTTGGACTGCTCCTTAGCCACAAATGCAAGAAATTTAGCTAACACAGAATCGAGTTCCTCCATTGAGATGCTCGGCACAGAATCCAGTTGCACTCCGATCACGTCCAAGGTTTCTAGGCATTGAGTGAAAGTATTTTCCCATCTATCTTCCTGCTTCTGAAAGTTATCCATGAAGGTCAAAAGGGAAGACATATCATCAAGCTGGTTCTCTGTAATAATCTGCACTTCCTTGAAGTAAATGTTCATCACACTTTTCTTCAGTCCTTCTAAATCTAAACCATTTGCATCATGATGCTCCTGTCCTGTCAATCCTTCAAGAGAAGTGAGGATTTTGAACTGAATTTTCTCAACTGCGCTTCGTAGAACAGCACATTCTTCCTTTACTCCATCATATGTCTTCCTTTTAGCCAATAAGGAATGATACCACCTGCTGAAATCATATGAGGCTCCTTCCTCGATAACACCTTCCTGGATCAATATTTGCAAGGAAACTTCCTTTAAAACCTTCAAACGAGGTATTACTTTGTCCTGTACGTACTGGAAATCTTCCCAATTGTCTTCAACTTGACTAACTTTAGTTATAAGCAAGGAAGATCTGTCATAAGTCTGAGCGCACTTCTCTAAGAATTGCTCCATTTGTTTTGAAATATTGGTAACCCAACTCTTGGTTGCCTGACTCGTGATCCTCATAGCCTCAAGAACATCAACGGATTCCAGAGTAAGAGATGATGGCAGAATAAAAGCTGCATTTTCTTGGTGCAAAGGGGCTGTTAGCTACTGAATGAACTCCATTAGCCTTAGATTTTCTAACTCTAGCCTTTCTTTCTTCTCCTCCGTTTTGTCGAACTTCTCCTTGATGGCCTTAGAAGTGTCCGCCAACTCATGGAAATCCTGATCTATCGTGGTTGGCCCAATGTCCAACATTGTAACCTCGTAATCCATAGGAGTAATCTGATCCTTCGGCTTATCAATTTTCGGGACTGCCACCTGTAAGATCCTGGATCCTGCATCATTCCTGGTAATCTGAGAATACTTCTTAGGCTTCTTTGGCGTTTTAGCTTTGCCAATCCTTTCTAGGAAGTCTTGCATGCTTTCAATTGGTTGAACTTCATCCAGTGGTCTGGACTTCTTCATCAAACTTTCGGTCAACCAAGCTGGGATAGTGGATAATTCCATCCCATCTTCTAATTGAACATCATCATTAATTCCTTTTAGAGCAGAAATTACCTCATCTCCCAGCTCTTCATTGTTCTCAAGGATCTCAGTATCTCTTGCACCTTCAATCATCAAAGTATCATCCCCTTCCAAACACTTAGTGAGGGTTTGTTCTTGGAGAGAATCCAACTGTTCTAACTCTTGAAACTCGATTTCTTGCTCATGGCTTGGCTCGATATCAGCAATGGACACCTTTTCAATTATTCCAACTGATGAAGTACTGGAAGATGATGGATTTTCAGTCACTTTCTACTTCTTACTCTCCAATTCTCCGCCAGCTGATTCTTTTTCCTCTGTGTGAAGGCTTTTACTCACCACCTTCCTCTTGCTAGGATATGAAAGTTCATCAAGACTTTCGCCAATTGCTTCACCCTGACTTTCCTTATTGCTCAATGTGGCGTAGGTAAGAGAAATTCCTTCTTTCCTCAACCTGCTGATCTGACTGTCAACCCATTCCCTTGAGTATGCTAAAATATCCTTCATCAATATGTTCAAATCGGTCAACTCAGGTTGTGTCCAGTTAGGCAATAGGATAGGCTTATCCTTTTCCTGTTCAAATTGAGGATGTATGTAGTCCCCGTTTTCTTTTACTTGGTCAGGTATAGGGAACAAGTCACACCTTTTTACAAGTTCAATTGGAATTCTGGACCAAATCTTCTTCCTGACTCCATACTCGTCCACCAAGTTAGACCAATAATCTTCGATCTGCATAACATGAAGGGATTTCTTCCCGTGAACTCTCAGGTATGGATCATAATCGGACCTTGGCTTATAAGTGTTGAACTTATAAAATTGCAACTCTACCCTTGCTGTCTTGGCTGATTGTAATGAGGGACAGACTTCTAGCATTTTTCCAATTGCAACCGGAAAATCCACTACTTGTTTGTTCTTTCTCGCCTAAATAGAGTCTACACATGCCAGTTGCCTTGCAACTTCAAGCATAACAATTTTGTCTGTTGGATAACGAGGAAGTCTATACGGAGCATCCGAGAATCCATGAATTCTTATATAGGTAAATGTCGGAAATTGGATAAACCAAGATCCGAACTTGTCAAGCATCACCATAGCTTCTTTAGATAGCCTCCTTTGCACTGTTCCTTGAAGAACTCGCATGATATACATAAGGAAGGCGTCATTAGTTATCTTGAAATTGTCCCTGTAATGTAGCTAGAGCTGCGGGTAACAATCATATGCTTTGAATTGATCTTTCTGAAGTCCAACTTCGCCTTTACAAATCAGTCCTCTATACTTGGTGAACCGTGCCAAGATATAAACCACATAGGAATTCTTATAGAAGGTTTTGGTCTTCTCTAGGTTTCTCAACTGGAAATCTATATTATCACTTATCAACTTCGCCCAATTTAGTGCTTCCATTCCCAATACGATCTCCTCTACGTATGAAAACATCCATACTTCAAAGAAGGCTCCTTGAGAAGTTCCCATGATCCTGTTCAGCATATGAATCATATCACTGTATTCTATTTTAAAATCCGCGCAAATTAATCTCTTTGGCAACTTGGAGCGGTGTCTTTTGGGTTCATTGATCCAGTTAGAATTGACTATGTCCATACAGGATTCCTTGGCTTGATCGAACATGGCCTGTGATTCCTGTTGAGTCCTATTCAACATTTTTCGACGATGGGGAATACCAAATACTTCCCTGACTGAATCCTTTGTAAAGTACGCTAAGGTGATCCCATTGGGTGTTTTTATGGATCTTGTTTGAGGATGGTACCTTCTAGCACACTCGACCACTAACTCACTGCACTGAACTGCAGGTGGAAATCCTGTTGCTTGATGAAGTCCAGACTTAACAATATTTGTGGCAATAGGCATGGGCATTTTGTTCTGAGTGCCAAACATCCTCCTCTTGTGTTGAATTGCATTAAACTGTTCAAAGTTGGTATCTGCTACTTTCCTCCACTTTGAGGATAACTGGGATTCTGGATAAAATTCTTTGAGGACCTCCTTGACTTGAGCTTTCCTGACTCCACCCCCCACGTTCTTTGGAGAAGACATTGTGCCTGTACGAAGCTCGAAGTTAGAATATTTTAACAAATTTGTAAAAAATAGGCGATTTCTTGGCTGGAGAAATTTTAAAAAATAATTTAAAATCCAGAACTTGATTAAAGGCCGTGTAAAGAATAAATTCTTAATGAAAATTGATCCGCCTTTATTATTTTTAAAGAGCATTCATGGAAATTTAAATAATCTTTTGGATTTTTCAAGACTTATACTGAAGTTTTCTCCAATCCTCAATGAAAAAATCCCATTCCCTTTTAAAATCGCCAATAATAACCTTGCAGTTTTTTGAGAAATCTGGAAATGAAGAGAAAAAATCCAATTCTATGTTCTGGAATTTAAGAAAAATCTGTTTGCAGCTGAAGAAGAAAGACGTCTTTGTCTTGAGAGAGGTTTTGCCTGTGAAAAAATTCGACTTTGTAAATAATAGAAAATGAGCTCACAAGATCATCTTTTATAATAAAACCTTTCCAAATTGATTTAGGTCGACTTCTTCTTCTCATTGGATGTCCTTGCTTTAAAACTAAAAAGCAATCTTATCTTGATCTTTGACTTTTCAAACAAGGCGTCCCTTTTGGCTTGACAACTAAGTTTCATTTTAAAAAAATAAAACTTAAGTTATTTCTTTTATTTTTGCCTTTAGTAAAATTCGACCCTCAAGTGGACTTTTTGACTTTTCAACTGGATTTCTCTTACCAAGGCGACTTTGCCTTAGAAAATTTTCGATTCTTTCTTGAAAAATTCGACTTTCAATTGGATTTTTCTACTTCCCAACTGGAATTTCACTTCAACTTGAAGTTCCTGAAGTCCAGTTCAAAACTTCTCTTGCCTTAGAAAATTTTCATCTTTGTCCAATTGGAATTTCGAACTTTCCAACTGGAATTCCTTGTACATTGCGGATTTTGTCCTACTCTTTCAAATAGATGAATTTTAGTTGGATTTTCCAAGATTTCTCTTTGACAAACGGATTTCCCAATTGGATTTTTCGAAGATTCAACTGGATTTCCTTAATGGCGCACCTCTTCCAGACTTAGGCGAATTTTATCATGATTTTCTTTGCTTTTTACTTGATTTTTCAATGATTTTCTCTCAAAGGCGCGATTTTGTCCAATTGATTTTTAACCTTTGCATGCGCTTTTTCTTGCTTTTCCCCACCTTGCATGCGCTTTTCTCATCCTTGCATGCGCTTTTCTCTTGATTTTTTGCGATTTTCAAGATCTATGCTTGATTTTTGCTTTCTTTTTAGTTCCAAAAGTGGAAACTTTCGAATCCACTGCCAGTGACACCTAGCACTTTCTAAAAATAGAAACTTACTAAAAATAGAAAAAGAAAAAAGCAACCTTCTAAAAATAGTAAATTCCAGATTGGTCTAGAAATGCCAAAAACGAAAAAAGCAAAAAAGCAAAAAAGCAGAATCCCTAAAAAATAGGAAGTGTCAGAATTGAAGAAAGCACAGGCGATCCTTGTCTGCAGGGTCTTCTAAGCACTTCTATGACGTTTACGTTCAGTTTCAAGCCCAAATTCCCAACTTAGCTCGGATGATAACTCCAGACTTTGACATGGAATTCCTAGACATCAGAGACTATGAAATTGCTACTCAAACCTAAACCCTAAGGGCAAACCAGTGAGGGTCCCCATTTGCAATGGGGCGATGTGTGAAAAAGGTCAGAACAGGATGGAGGAAGGAGGACTTGTTGCAGATCACCTGAATGCATTCAACATGCTAGCTGCCTAGTTGAACTTTGTTGGTGTGAAATTGGAGGAGGATCGTTGCATGGCTTTGTTGTGCTCACTGTCAGATTCTCGGGACCACCTTGTCATGGCCATTGGAAGTACCACTACCACCTTTAAGATGGATGAAGTGGTTGCGTCATTTCTATTTGAAGAGATGTAGAGAAAGTATTTCAAAACGGCTAAGGAGGCTCTAGCGGTTCAAGGAAGAACAAAAGAATAAGGAAAAAAGAACAAAAAGCAAGAAAAGTCGAAATCCAAATCTTGTGGGAGATCTAAGTCTCCTGGTAAGACTAAGGCAAAATGTTGGAATTGCGGAAAATTTGGTCACTTTCACAAAGATTGTAAGCAGGAGAAAAAGAAGAAACAAAAGGCTTTCTCCGATTCTAAATTTGATAAATCTTCTGAGGATGATGCAGATGCCTTTGTTGCTGCCTTGGCAATGCATGCATCACAAGATGTGTGGCTGATTGACTTTGATGCTTCTTTCCACATGACTTCATATCAAGATTGGTTCTATAAGTATGAAAGTTATGATGGAGGAAAGGTGTACCTGGGTGATGAGTCTCACCTGAATATTGTTGGCCATGGAAGACTTAAGATAAGATTCCCATATGGTAGAGTGAAGGGGATAAATGGTGTCCTGCATATCCCTAGTTTGGCATAGAACCTTCTTTCTCTAAGTAAGTTGAATGATGTGGGTGTGTAGGTTGTCTTCTCGAATGGAGGATGCAAGATAACAAGAGGAGCTATGGTACTTGCTAAGGGTGTTCGTAAGGCACTTTGTTTTAGCTGGATGCATGCACAGTTTAGTGAAATAGTTTTTTTGTGAAAAATAAGAAAAGAACTTCTAAGTCACTATCCTCACCATTGGAACCAACAACAAAGAAGAAAGTTCCATCCACTTCCGATGGTCGTGCTTTTTGGGTACCCAAGGGTGCTCAAGTTTTGAAGATGAAGTTACTTGCTGAGAAGACAATGCTTTGGCACCAAAGACTTGGTCACATTGGTGAAAAGAGTTTGAGAACCTTGAAAAATAAATGCCTTGTTGAGGGGCTTGATGATTGTAATTTTGAGTTCGATTTTTGCGAACATTGTGTCTATGGAAAGCAAAACCATGTTTAGTTTTATAATAGTTTGCATAAATCTTCTGGGGTTTTGGACTATGTGCATTATGATGTTTTTGGTCTTGTAAATGTACCTTTGTTATCAAATTTGTATATTTTATTTCTTTCATAGATGATTATAGTAGGACATTTATTTATTTTCTCAGTAGTAAAGTTGAAGCTTTCAATCGGTTTAAGGGTTTAAGGCCTTGGTAGAAAATCAGGCTGGTAGGAAGATTAAGTTTTTGAGGATTGAAAATGGTGGAGAGTCTTGTTTCGTAGATTTTGATAAGTTCTGTAAAGAACATGGGATTGAAAGGCATAAGACAACTCCATATACCCCTTAGTAGAATGGAGTTGTAGAGAGGATGAATAGGACATTGATGGAGAGGGCTAGGAGTATGCTAAGTGGAGCTAGCCTTGAGCAAAAGTCTTGGGATGAACCTATTGCCACTGCATGCTATCTGGTTAACAGATCTCCTACATCAACTCTTGTTGAGAAGGCACCTATGGAGATGTGGCTAGACAAAAATCCCTCATTAAGACATCTTTGTGTGTTTTGTTGTGAGGCATATGCTCATGTGCCAAGGAAGAAAAGGTTGAAGTTGGAAAACAAGGTTGTCAAATGTATCTTCATTGGTTATGGTATTATTGTGAAAGGGTACAAGCTTTGGGATCCAATGGCTGCAAAGGTTCTCTATAGTCGAAGTGTTATCTTCAGAGAGATGAAACCTTCTTCCACTATTTTGTAGCCTACAAAAGAACAAAAGAAAGATGTGGTTCAGCTTCCTCCTGACCCTAAGAAAGTTGAACCTGAAGCCCAAAATGGACTTGATGATGAGGAGAGCTTGAGAAGCTTTAAAAGTGTGATGTCCCACTTTATTCTTCAATATCAAACATCATCGCAGCATTTAGGAAGTGATTTTATTAAGGACCTTTGGTTGTTAAGTAAAAGAATCAGCGATTATATTTATAAAAAGAAAGTCAGCCATATAAAACGAAAGACATATAAGACAAAATAGGATAGGACAAATCGAATAAGACAAGAACAAAGCAAACAGTTATAATTAAAAAGTGCAGTGATTATTTTTACCTCAGTGATCAAGTTTATATTTAAAAGGTGGTAGTGATTAGTATTTAAAGGGACAAGCAGCGAGCTTTATTCAAAAGGGCAGTGATTAAAGATAGTGCTTGGAATAAGACATAACAAATAAAAGGTTGTGGATTAGTAAATTAAGAAACAAACAATTAATGTATGAATGGTTATGACTCTTTCAAGGGATAGCAGCCATGAAAGGATGTGTCTTTTGTTAAATGAATGAATATGATTCTTCCCACCATGGAAGATATAAAAGAGGAAACAAATGAGTGGGGAGAGGCATGAATGAAGGAAGGGAAATCAATTAGAAATCTGAATAAAAACAGCAGATTGAAAGAAATGGAACATCATTTGGAAGTTGAGCAGATATTGAGAAGTATGTGTGAAGAAGAAGATAGTTCAATGAGAAATTTATGAAGACAAATAATAAATTCATAACAAGGGAAGTAATTTTAGTATATATATATATATATATATATATATATCTTGCAGCAATTATTAATCCATATTAGTAATTTTTCATTTGATTTAATCTATTTGTTTCTCTTTAAGCAATATCTTTTAAATATGAAAACAGATTGAATAGGAAAGAAATAGGAGCAGATCATAATTAATTATCTGCACTCAGTAGACAAGGGCAGAGTCAGCAATTAATATATTTGCATCTTAGAACTTAGCAGTCTTATATTTTAGCAAGTATTGTGGTATGCACTATAATGATTATTGTGAATGATGATATGTTTATTAATCTCTATGAATCTGGATATATTTAGTGTTTGTAATCCTTACCAAACAACTATGAGGAGAAGTGGGGGAAGTACCAATAGGGTGAGCAGGTACTAGATTTCTTTCTAAGTATGCCACCCCATGTTGGATGGCCAGGGGTCTGTCACTTGGGGCCAAGGGGGTGAGTGTCCGGCCTTGGGCTTAGAAAGAGGAATCTACGGGCCTCCTATTGTAGCTTTCTCCCCAATCTTTACATGGGTTGGTTGTTGGGAAGGATTCAAGGAGTCTCAATCATAAGAAGGATGGATGAGACAACATGGATAGGGAAAGCAGGTACAATTTTATCCATTAAGTATGCCACCCCATGTTGGATGGTCTGGGATCTGCCACTTGGGGCCAAGAGGGATGGTATATCCACTCTTGGGCTTAGCATGGATAGCTTCGAGCGGACTTATCATGTTTCTCATCCAAGTCCTATTATGATTAAACTTCCACTATTCATTATGGATATTGTGTATTTTATATAATTTTGTAATAGTTATGTATTTTTACATGGTTTAAATAGATAAGAAATTCATTATGTAAGTTTTGATCATATGAATTATATTTCCCATATTGTCTAACATGATTGCAGGACCTAAGCCAAGTTTTATATTGCTTCAAGAATCTAATTGGTTAGTTATAACCCTAACTACACTAAATTTTTGATTTTAGGGCAAGATTTAGGGCAACCCCAAAAGGGGACATTACAATTGGTATCAGAGCCTTAATCCTACCAACTTGCGGGACAAATCGACTTTAGCCACCATTCAATGAGAATTAATTATTTAGCCTTCTTAAGTAGGCCAATAATGCATTTCTATATGTGTGTGCCTTTCACATGTATACTTCGTGACTTACGTGTATTCATGCGTATACTTTGAGACTTACGTGTATTCATGTGTATACTTTGTGACTTATGTGTATTCATGTGTATATTTCATGACTTACATGTATTCATGTGTATACTTTGTGACTTACGTGTATTCGTGTGTATACTTCGTAACTTACATGTATTTATGTGCATCCTTTGTGTCTTATGTGTATTTATGTGTATACTTTGTCTATTGCATGTATTTATATGTATACGTGTTTGATTCATGCCTAATGTGTCTTCAACAACACTAACAAATAATGTTAAATTATTATTAGTCTCCAAATGCAACAATGAAGAGTTGTAACTATTGAGGTTAAAAGGTGTGACTCCCTCAAACTTGAGATATAAAAGGGAGAGCATTTCATTTGAGAAAGCCATCCATAACATCATTGAAGAATCCAATTGAGAATAGAACTTTAAGTGATTTTGCAAGAGGATTAAATTAGATTCTCAAGAATAGTGATGATGTGAGAAAGGATGTAACTCCAAATGTGAAAGGTTGTGACTCTTCAAATGAGAGGTTGTGACTCTTCAAATGTGAGAAGTCGTGACCCTTCAATTGTGAAAAACTATGACTCCCTCAACAATAAGATATAAAAGGGGAATCATTTCCTTATGAAGAAATGATCAATAGGAAATAAATTTATCAATCAATTTGGAAGTAAAGTATTATTCTCAAAAGGAAACCATGAAGAGTCGTGACTCATTTATTGTGAAGGGTGGTGACTCCTTCAAGAAATGGATATAAAGTAATAAATCTATCCAATGGGATTCACCCCACCACCAACATATGCCAAAGAGAGGTAAGTAAACCCAAAATAAAGATTGAAACAAGTATTAAAACCAAACTAAGTACAAAACATGATTGTATATGATTTGTCACTAAGTCGAGTTTTTTTGAATAGTCAAATTCATAAATTGTGTTAAGGTACAACTTTCACAAAAACAATTAGGATTTAGTAAATGTACTCCTAACATCATAAGGTATTTGTTTAATGATAAGCATTACCATAGGGTATACTTGTATTTTCTATACATAACATAGCTATTCCATGTATGGTTTCTATTACAATTAGGGAAAAGATAATTATTTGACTAAGGTAGATAATATCACTTACAGTGCATCACCAAATGTTCCTTGCTTGGCATCTTGGGTGAAGTGGAAAGAAGACCAACATTAAACATCACCATTAAGATCGTAGATATGTGTCCTGCTTCTAATCCTCATCTTAATATGTGGGAAACTGCCAAAGGTTGCTTTAAAATCTAAGGTTTCTGGAAATTTACCTATTGCTTTACTCAAGCATATTCCCCAACAATCATAGTCCTTGAGGTCACCTAAAATTGCTGAAAGGACTTAAAGCCTCTTCATTAACAACATTTATGCACTAAAAAAAAATTAAACATCTGAGCAATCATCCATGCCAGAACAATATTTTTAAGCAAAGGTAATGAAGACACCCCGACTCTTTAGGCACATACAAATAACAGATTATGACTCTTAAAGGTGTCTTAAGAATTTTTTTGGAAAGAGCCATTGGCACTATAATTTGAGGTTTAACGTAGGATATATTCATCAAACCTCATTGGGGTAGGAACACATTGGTTCTACCCACTTTTGGACAAGATCATAATGCTTAATTAGATCCATAACACGTATGATCTATCCTACACTCATAGAAACAATGATCAACCTTGTAACCTACAAATTGGCTTATGAACCAAATTCACTTCTATATTTAACATCTAGAGTAGATCATTTCTTCTAGGAGTCTTTTCCTAAGTTATTTTCTTGATCAAAGTAACTCCACATTCATAAAGATCAAGAATATCAATATTAGGCATGTAGGTACCTTAGGTAAATTTGATACCAATCAAGTTACAACAAAATTGTTACATAAGCCTATCCTAAGTTACCTTATGTGCCCATAACCTACAAATCCCAGGATCATTTTCACCTCTTAAACTTTGGGAAAAATTAATGTTGTTTTTGAACTAGGTGGAATAAAAACAATACTTTCCCAAGGTATGAAAATAATCTTAGTATCAAACATTGGGGTATATCAAATTTGAGAAGAGGAGTAACAACCTCCAATTGAATTGGAAGTTGGAAAAGAATTGGATATTAGTGTAAACCTACAAATTTAAGTCCTTCTATAGTTTCTATGAATGCTAAAACTTCATACATCCTTCATTGGACTTATCCAATAATTTTGTACGTGAGAATTATCTAGGAAATATATATACTTAGAAGGCTATAACTTGAGTCTAAGAAAAGATGATATATGTTGAAAAATGTTTGGACTAGGATAAGTGTTACAAACACCTATAAGCTATTTTATATTACATCCCCATTAGAATCAATCTCACCTCAAAAATTGGTTTAAATGTTTATGAAGTATACTTTATCTAAGGGAAATTGTCATTTGATTGCTTAGGGAAAAATGATATGACATGTAAATGAGACCTAGATCCTTTTACTTAAATGTAAATTTGACTTTGTGCAACAGAGTGGGATCTTGATATTCACAACATTCCCATAATCCCTCATGATGAAGGATGCAACAATTTTTATGGATCTCAACAAGGGTAATGAAGAAATTGTATCATTACCCCGAATCTTTGTGGTGATGAAATGAGAGAAAACTTGTCTTAAATAACAAATCTTGTCAATTTCCAACTCTTGGTTTTTGAAAGTTATTAGAAATTAGAAGTACATGAGTTAGAAGAATATTAAACACTAAATTGTCCTCATACCTTAGAGGATGGTATTAACCTTATTGGTAGTAAGTTGAGGCAAGTATACTAAACAACTACTCTTGAAAGGCATCTTTGTAGTATGATACAAGCAAAGCAATTATCAATAGCTGTAAAATTTTCGATTCCTCATTATATCAAAGTATTGCAACAAAAAATAATTACGTCACCAAAAGGAGCAATGTCTAGGAATTACAAATCTCCAAGTTTGACTTGGGATCTTGGTAATTTCAAGAGTTTCCTAACTTGTGATTGCTTGAGGACAAGAAATCTTGGGCTGGGTGGATTGTGATGTCCCACTTTATTCTTCAATATCAAACACCATCACAACATTTATTAAGGACCTTTGGTTGTTAAGTAAAAGAATCAGCGATTATATTTATAAAAAGAAAGTCAGCCATATAAAATGAAAGACATATAAGACAAAATAGGATAGGACAAATTGAATAAGACAAGAACAACGGCAGCAGTTATAATTAAAAAGTGCAGTAATTATCTTTACCTCAGCGATCAAGTTTATATTTAAAAGGTGACAGCGATTAGTATTTAAAGGGAAAAACAACAATCTTTATTCAAAAGGGAAGTGATTAAAGATAGCGCTTGGAATAAGACATAACAAATAAAAGGTTGTGGATTAGTAAATTAAGAAACAAACAATTAATGTATGAATGGTTATGACTCTTTCAAGGGATAGCAACCATGAAAGGATGTGTCTTCTGTTAAATGAATGAATATGACTCTTCCCACCATGGAAGATATAAAAGAGGAAACAAATGAGTGGGGAGAGGCATGAATGATGAAGGAAGGGAAATCAATTAGAAATTTGACTAATAACGATAGATTGAAAGAAATGGAAAATCATTTGGAAGTTGAGCAGATATCAAGAAGTATCTATGAAGAAGAAGATAGTTCAATGAGAATATGTGAAGACAAATGATAAATCAATAACAAGGGAAGTATTATATATATATATATAGCAATTATGAATCCTTATTAGTAATTATTCACTTGATTTAATCTAATTGTTTCTCTTTAAGCAATATCTTCTGAATATGAAAACAGATCAAACAGGAAGGCAATAGGAGCATATCATAATTAATAATTTGTACTCAACAGACAAGGGTAGAGTCAATAGTTAATAAATTTGCATCTTAGAACATAGTTGTCTTATATTTTAGCAAGTATTGTGGTATGCACTATTATGATTATTGTGAATGGTGATATGTTTATCAATCTCTATGAATCTAGATATATTTAGTGTTTATAATTCTCACCAAGCAACCATGAGGAGAAGTGGGGGAAGTACCACTAGGGTTAGTAGGTACTAGATTTCTTTCTAAGTACACCACTCCATGTTGGATGGCTAGGGGTCTGTCACTTGGGGCCAAGGGGGTGAGTGTTTGCCCTTGGGCTTAGAAAGATGAATCTATGTGTAATGTCCCCATTTTAGCCTTATTCCCTTCATTTGGATTTAGCCTATTTCCGGAAACTCGTAGGCTAGACAAAAATTGAAATTAGAGTTTTCACTTTTATAGGAGGTTTCAGATGCATTTTTGAAGGGTTGCGTGTTGGGGTTTTACAATTTGGATTCTAGATTCCTCTTGGGTTTCCAACGAGCTTCGTAGTGGTGTGACATGTAACTGAAACAGGTAACTCTTCCAGACTTACTATTTTTAGTAAGTTACGACGGCTGCTCGGTTTGTGCTTAAAATGAGTTTGAAACAACTTATTATTTTTAACAGTATGCTATTTTTAGTAAGTGCTATTTTTAGCAGGGTTTCTGCAGTTCAGTTCTATGGCTATATCTGGCAAGTCAATTTGAGTAGTTTGGTCTTCAACACCCTTGGTGCTATTTTTGGCAGTGTTTCAGCAGCTTGGTATGATGGCTAAATCTGGCAGGGCAGTTTATTCAGTTTAATCTCCGACATTTGAGGTGATTATTTTGGGAAGTTTATATTTGGTGAAAATAATGTTTTAAATGAAAATTTTGGCTAAGGTTAAGTGGACGCCTAACACAAATATATTTGTAAAAATTAAATATATTTTCACTTTAGCCTTTGGATGCCTAACCTTGGAGGAGAGATATTTGAAGAATATAAAGTTTGGCTTTTATTAAGTTAAAATAACTTAAGTCTACCTTGGATGCCTTTTGGGAGATATATTTGCATTTTAAAATTAAGACTATTCTCCTTTCTTGCTTGGGACGACTTGGTCAAGGAGTCAATATGAGACTCAAATGCAAATTTGATGGTGAATGTGACTTTCATCTTGGGCGCCCTAATTGGAGGGAAAAGGAATTCAAATTTGAGAAGTTATAAATAAGAGACTTGGCCTTCATTTGCAGTTATCCAATGAGTTTTATATTGAATTGCTACCGAATTGATTTCAGGCTTATGGCTTCGAGGAATGCATACCTCCTAGCAAGGATTCTATTTCATGTTTGAAAGATAACACCTAGCTGGAAATGTGGCTGCTTCTCATTCAAAGATTGCAGATAGAACATCAATGTTGAAGTTTTTGGTGATTTTGTTGGTTTTCAGGTTGTTGGTCTTTGTGTGGCTGAAGGAGACTTTCATTCATAAATCATTGAGTGATTTTATTTTGCTTATGGGTATTTTCTCAATGCATTTCTATGCTAAAGGCACCCCTTGTTGCTAAATTTCAGATTTTATTTTGAAGTATTGAATTTTATCTTGAGATCGCCCTTCTTTCTAGGCCATACCATGTCTGTAGGTGCTTTGGAATTCGTGCATAAATTATTTGCTGGTGTTTGATGCAGTTTATATAGCTAAACTTGGGTGCCATCCCTCCTAGCTTCATTTGCATCTTATTTCATGTGTTTTGGTGGAGTTTTGGGTGAGTTAGGAACATTTTGGTGTGTCTCATGTTGCTGGTTTGAGTTTGGTACTTGCTGGTTTTACATATCAGATTGTGAGGAGTTGGAGTTTGGGGCTTGATTTTCATATTTGGGAGTCTTATGAAGTTGGAGAGACTTATAATATCATTTGCAACACTTTGGACAGCTCTAACACTTGGCTCTTGCAAATTCTATTTCATATTGTAATGCTGAATCAGTAGTATTGATCAACTCTTTAATATTTCTGCAGTTTCTATTGTATTCCCACTATTAGTGGAAGAGGGCTGGCCTCACCGCCTTATGTAATTTTCTGCATAAGCTCTTTCATTCTCACCATTTGGTGGAAGAGACAGGCCTCATCGTCTTTATTTTTCATGTACTTGCATTCTTCATCTTGTTGATCTGTTGAGCCGTCAATCTACTCCTGTTGAATAAGTGGTTGAATTGCATAATTTGTATTTCCAACATTTCAGTTTACATGTTAACGATCCCCAACGCCATATGCTCACACCTCACCTATCATTGGGATCTTGGTGTAGGGTTACATTTCAGTGCTGGTTTTGGTTTTGCTAACGCCGATAGGTGCAATTGTTGGTGTGAAAAATTGAAAAATTGTAAGGGGGTTATTTTAGTGGTATTAGAGCCAAGATCCTATCATCCTATGACAATCGGAGTTCAGTTGTCAGATGAGTGATAGAGAAATCGGATTCTACATTAGAGGTCAGAACTGAGTTCAGTTTCAACTTCTAGAAGTTTCGAAGATGTTACGTTTTCTGATGTTCAAGAACCGTGAGAAGTCAGATTTGATTATGGCTTCTGAAGAAGAAATAAGTTTGGCAAGATCACTTTCCATTGTAGGTACAAGGCTCAATGAAGAATGTTAGACAAGAGGTGAAGAAGTGAGTACATTATCAGAGTTGGAACATTGTTTGAGCCAAGTCCAACAATCACCTACTGACTTGTTGAATAAGGCATTATCTCCTGCAATAACCTCTTTGATTCATCCTTATTGGATAGGGCATCCAAATGAAGAAATAAGTTTGTTGATTACCTCATGCTTTAGTGAAGTTACGATGATTCTAGCACCTTTGATGCCCTATGGTGTTGAAACTATGGAGAAGATTCTTCATAGGATTGTAGAAAGTTTCCAAGATCTTGATGAAACTGGTAGCAATCAATTTCCCAGAGGAGTTGCTATCTTAAAGAAATTTTCAGATCTAAGGACAAGTAACTTGCTATTAGACTTGGAAATGCAAGATCAGATTTATCACTTGTTTCACTACCTCTTCATATCCACTTGGAGCGAACAAGAAGAGAATGTTGTTGCAGTTGTAAAGAAAATTCTTGTTCTCACTATTAAAGAGGCTAATGAAATTCCACCAAATGTCTAATCTCTCCTCTTGGATGCATATGAACGTGAAGAAAAGGTTTCTCCTATTGCTGATATGCTGATCAAGGAATTGTTCAATCAATGTGAGGAGAAATTGAAGCCACTTTTGAAGAAGATAGAGCAAGATGAAGGAAATACTAGTGGTGTCTTGAAACTAGCTTATGATCATTACCATAGTGATGTTGCTGATGGTGATTCCGATGTGTTTATACCTCCTCTTGTTGAAAATTTGGTGATGGATAATTCCCCTCTTGCTGCTGTCCAAACTTCTCAAGAGTTTTCACAAGAAAAATTTATGACAAGTAGCCAAGAAGACCTCCTTGGTATGCATTGGGCTACTAATGAAGAAATCAATAACATACTTACTCATGATGGTTTCATAGAAGATAAAAATGTTGAAGTTTTCAAAATAGCTAGCATTGAAGATTCTTCACTTCATCACGGTGGTGACATGGGTGGTCTTGGGTTTGATCAGCAAACCGAACTATTGGAAAGAAATGTTTTGAAGATATTAGTTTAAGTGAATTGGGAGGTGACTTATTCAGTGAATCAACGCTTCAAGAGGAGCACGATGAGCACTTCCCTATTGATCATTACAATCAACCCTTTAGCATTTGGATCCGGGTGTGATGGCATCAAGATATGATAAAAAACCATTGTGAGATAAATTTCCCTTTGATCTTGATGAAGATCAAAAATCAGATTGCATTGCAAGCTATGTGGTGGCCTCTGGAGGCAAAGGTGTCTTTGATGAAGAAGCTTGCTTGGTTAAGCTCCATGATGATCCTTTTGAGTTGGTTGCAGCCACTAAGGTGAAATATGTTGCTACCAAAACTTTCAGAACAGTGTTCAGTGATGACTCATTGATCGAGTTGGGGGCTACCATAACCTTTGATCAAGAAGATAGTGAGGAGGAAGAAGAGCTAGAAGACCATATGGCTCTTGAAGATGGGAAGTTTACAAAGGTTCTCAAACTCAAATATCATTTTCCTATTCAAAAAGCTGATTGCAATCAAAGGATCAAAAAAGTTGTAAAGTATGATCCTCTTCATAGTATTGAGCACCCTTAGCTAGTTGGTGGTGAAAGACATGAATGTTGGAGCAGCTATGAGGGCAGCAAAGACAAGAAACAAAGTTCTGATTTTTTCTTGTAGTATCAGCAGTTCACCATCTTTGCACTCTTATGAGTGGGAAGGTCAATTCAAAGTGTCCGTTGACAAGGAAGTGCGAGCTCTATCCCAATTTGATCGCACACACAGTTTGATTGAAGAGTTGTACTGGAAGACTCAACTTGAAGAGAGATGAAGAGGAGTTAAGGATGAAGTTGCTCTTCCGAATTTGCAATTTATCAAAGACTCCTTGGAGACATTGAAGTTAGAGTACATGCACTTGATTGAAGATTGAGATCATGCCATTGAACTTGCAAAGAAGACCTTTAGTACTTTCCAAGGAAGTGAGAGAAAGGTTGATGAGCTCACTTTGGAGCTCGAATCAACAAAGGGCATGTTAGAAAATACTTAGTTGGCTCTAACGGAGGTGGAAGATCAGTTTGCTAACTTCAAACTTTTCAAGGAGCAAGAGAGTGCACAAAGAGTTGAAGAAATCAAGCAAGTGATTGGAGAGCTTGATAGTCTTCAAGTCGAGTTTGATCTAGAAAGTGTCACAAGAAAATCAGAAGTTGCATGTGCGGATTTGGATCAACAAGATGAAAGGGATGACTTCCAAGTTTTTAAAAATCCTCTCTTCGAAATGGGTGTTGAGGGAAGCTATGATAAACCCCTCTTTGTGATGGATGATAAAATTGTACATGAGACTGAGTATGGTTTCCAGTGCATGGATGATGTGGTATCAAACCATGAGGATGTGCCATATTTTGTGATTAGAAATCTTTCGAGGCTTCTTGATAATGAATGCATAGGTGAGGTAGAGGATGAAGATTCCACTTGGGAAGATGGACCCGAACATGGTGTTTTCACTCTTGTCAATCCATTCCTTGGGTTGAGTGATGCGAGTCAATTTTGGGAGTGGTATTTGAAGTCCTCTTATGTTTCATGCTCCAATGTTGTTGGAACTTTCATGGATTGGTTTAAGAGGTTCATTAGAGGGGACACCAATTTCACGAGTATGCACTTGGTTTTGACCAGCACTCAGAGATGTGTTAAGTTTTCTTTTCGGTGTGTTGGAGATTATTTTTAGTTGGGTATCCATGCTTCAGATCCTCAACTTGGATTGATGGAGCTAAGTACTTGTGGAAATATGAATTCTTTGAGGGATAAGGATTCAATTTTTAGATTCTTTGATGCTGTCCCCATCCTTATCAACCATTCGTTGGTTCCTTTTTCTTATCAACTGGTGGATTGGGGAGATATTTCGAGCAAAGGATGGTTTTGTGTGGGGTTGGAGTCTCTTGAGAGGATGTTTCTAGCCTTGGATGTGAGCAGATGTAATATTTTGAATGCTGATTTTCAGTTTTGCAGCAGCTGTTTATCTCCTTGGATGCTGATTTTCTTTAAATCAGATCTCAAGTTGACCATTTCAGTTTTGTTTGGCAGTTAGTGCATTCATTTTCAGACTTTCCAATCTCTTGTTAGCAATGATTTTTGGCCTCAAGTGGGAGAAATGAGGATTTGGAGTGATTTGAATCTGCATTTAGATAGTGTTCAAGTTTGTCTCAGTGGCTATCTTTGTACTTCTTCTTGTACATATACTTGGAGCAGTGAACCAATGCTTGATTTGGTTCGACTTTTTGAGGCTCTTGGAGAGATTGGTAGAAGTTTTCAGAAGTCTTCTTGGATATATCAAAATTATTTAGAGGAGGCATTGTACATCCTTGGAGAGTTTTGAGAATGAGGCTGCTATGACTTTGCAAAGAGTTTTTTTTTTTTTCCTTTGCAAATAGCTTGTATGGAGTCACTTTTGCTATCGTGACTCTGTTTGATGCTTTGAGGAGTTATGCTGATGAGATTATTTTTGAGTTGATTAGACTATTCTGCTTTGTTCTTAGAATGGTGTTAGTCATTGACATTGCAGATGTTAATTCCTTAGAGTTTATTGGGCATGAGATGTTGATTGATTTTGATTCCAATCCTTCCATGTTTCTTAGTTTGAATTTCAGGCATGTTAACTCTTTGAGGTTGTAGGGAAGGTTAGTGTAGTTCTGGTACACTAGCTTCATTTGTATGATCAAAGTGGAGCAACATCAACAAGGTGGACCTTTTCAGAGATGGACTTGGGACCTAGTATCCTACTTGGCATAGTAAGGATCAAAACGTTTCCTTGGAGTGTGGTGGCATTATTGGAGGACGAGCAATTTTGGGAAGGGCGGTCTATAATGTCCCCATTTTAGCTCTATGCTCTTCATTTGGATTTAGTCTATTTTTGGAAACTCATAGGCTAAGCAGAAATGAAAATTAGGGTTTCCACTTTTATAGAAGGTTTCAGATGTATTTTTGAAGGCTTGCATGTTGGGGTTTTACAGTTTGGATTTTGGATTCCTTCAGGCTTTTCAGAGAGCTTCGCAGTGGTGTGACATGCAACTGAAACAAATAACTTTTTTGGACTTACTATTTTTAGTAAGTTACGATGGCTACCCGGTTTGTGCTCAAAATGAGTTTGAAACAACTTACTATTTTTAGTAGTATGCTATTTTTAGTAAGTGTTATTTTTAGCAAGGTTTCTACAGTTCAGTTCTGTGGCTATATCTGGCAAATCAGTTTGAGCAGTTTGGTCTCCAACACCCTTGGTGCTATTTTTGGCAGTGTTTCTGCAGCTTGGTATGATGGCTAAATCTGGCAGGGCAGTTTATTTAGTTTGGTCTCCAACATTTGAGGTGATTATTTTGGCAAGTTTTATATTTGGTGAAAATAATCTTTAAAGTGAAAATTTTGGCTAAGGTTAAGTGGAAGCCTAGCACAAATATATTTGCAAAAATTAAATATATTTTCACTTTAGCCTTTGGACGCCTAACCTTGGAGGAGAGATATTTGAAGAATATAAGGTTTGGCTTTTATTAAGTTAAAATCGCTTAGTCTACCTTGGATGCCTTTTGGGAGATATATTTGCATTTTAAAATTAAGTCTATTCTCCTTTCTTGCTTGGGACGACTTGGTCAAGGAGTCAACATGAGACTCAAATGCAAATTTGATGGTGAATGTGAGTTTCATCTTGGGCGCCCTAATTTGAGGGAAAAAGAATTTGAATTTGAGAAGAAGTTATAAATAAGAGACTTGGCCTTCATTTGTAGTTATCCAATGAATTGTATATCGAATTGCTGTCGAATTGATTTCAGGCTTATGGCTTCGAGGAATGCATACCTCCTAGCAAGGATTTCATTTCGTGTTTGAAAGATAACACCTAGCTAGAAATGTGGCTGCTTCTCATTCAAAGATTGCAGATGGAACATCAATATTGAAGTTTTTGGTGATTTTGTTGGTTTTCAGGTTGCTAGTCTTTGTGTGGCTGAAAGAGGCTTTCATTCATAAATCATTGAGTGATTTTATTTTTCTTATGGGTATTTGCTCAATGCATTTCTATGCTATAGGTGCCCCTTGTTGCTAAATTTCAGATTTTATTTTGAAGTATTGAATTTTATCTTGAGGTCACCCTTCTTTCTAGGCCATACCATGCTTGTGGGTGCTTTGGAATTCGTGCATAAATCATTTGCTTGTGTTTGATACAGTTTATATAGCTAAACTTGGGCGCCATCCCTCCTAGCTTCATTTGCATCTTATTTCATGTGTTTTGGTGGAGTTTTGGGTGAGTTAGGAACATTTTGGTGCGTCTCATGTTGCTGGTTTGAGTTTGGTACTTGCTGATTTTACATATCAGATTGTTAGGAGTTGGAGTTTGGGGTTTGATTTTCATATTTGGGAGTCTTATGAAGTTGGGAGAGACTTATAATATTATTTGCAGCACTTTGGACAGCTCTAACACTTGGCTCTTGCAGATTCTATTTCATATTGTAACGTTGAATCAGTACTACTGATTAGCTCTTTAATATTTCTGCAATTTCTATTGTATTCCCAAAGAGGGTTGGCCTCGCCGCCTTATTTACTTTTCTGCATAAGCTCTTTCATTCCCACCATTTGGAAGAGGGTTGGCCTTGCCTTCTTTACTTTTTATGTACTTGCATTCTTCATCATGTTGATCAGCTGAGCCGTCAATCTACTCCCACTGAATAAGTGGTCGAGTTGCATAATTTGTATTTCCAACATTTCAGTTTACAAGCTAACGATCCTTGGTGCTATATGCTCACACTTCGTCTGTCATTGGGACCTTGGTGTGGGGTTACATTTCAGTGTTGGTTTTGGTTTTGCTAATGCTGACGGGTGAAATTGTTGGTGTGAAAAATTGAAAAATTGTAAGGGGGTTATTTCACTATGGGCCTCCAATTGTAGCTTTCTCCCCAATCTCTACATGGGTTGGTTGTTGGGAAGGATTCAAGGAGTCTCAATCATAAGAAGGATGGCTAAGACAACATGGATAGGGAAAGTAGGTACAAGTTTATCCATTAAGTACGCCACCCCATGTTGGATGGTCGAGGGTCTGCCACTTGGGGCCAAGAGAGATGGTATATCCACTCTTGGTCTTAGCATGGATAGCTTCGAGTCGACTTATCATGTTTCTCATCCAAGTCCTATTATGATTAAACGTCCACTATGCATTATGGATATTGTGTAGTTTATATAATTTTGAAATAGTTATGTATTTTTACATGGTTTAAATAGATAAGACATTCATTCTGTAAGTTTTGATCATATGAATTATATTTCCCATATTGTCTAACATGATTGCAAGACCTAAGCCAAATTTTAAATTGCTTCAAGAATCTAATTGGTTGGTTATAGTCCTAACTACACTGAATTTTTTATTCCAGGGAAAGATTTAGGGCAACCCAAAAAGGGGACATTACAAAAAGTTCTGAAGAAGAATCTCAACCTCAACAATGAAGAAGGTCTATGAGAGATAGGAAACAAACTGATAGGTTTGGTTATTCACTTGAAAGGTTTGGTTATTCATTGTTGGATTCAAATTGTATTTTTTCTTTGATTGCTAATGTTGATGAGCCAAGGACTGTGCAAGAGGCTATGGGTATGAGTGATGCAAATTTTTGGATGAGAACCATGGATGAGGAGATGGCTGCATGGAAGAAAAATAATACATGGGATTTGGTGCCCTTTCCTGAAGGATGTAAACCTATTGGTTGCAAATGGTTGTTCAAGAAGAAACTCGGTCTTGATGGTAGTGTTGACAAGCATAAAGCAAGGTTGGTCGCGAAGGGTTATTCACAAGTGGAGGGGATAGATTATGGTGAGATATTTTCTCCTGTTGCAAAGCTATCATCTATTTGGTTCTTGTTATCACTAGCAACAACATATGATTTAGAAGTGGAGCAGATGGATGTGAAAACAACCTTCTAATGGAGGAGCATCTAGGGGTACTAGTAATCTTGCATCAACAAAATTTATTCAATTTTGGAGTGTAATATGTTTTGATTGATTTTTTGGTGTAATTAATTGATTTTCTTGTCCAAAAAATCACAATTTAATAATTGGGGAAATTTTGGTTGCAAAGGTTGAATTGGAAAATGTGCTGAAAATGCAAATTTTGATGTTTAATTGGCAAAATCCAATTTGGGCGTGGGATTTTCTTGGGGAGTTACAAATTATTGTAGGTCATTTAAAACTCCTCCATAGTTGCAAGCAAAGTTGGGCACCCATATTGTGTTGGCAGTTCATGAAGAGCACAAAGATATACTGAGAGAGGGGGGAAGGGGAGGGGAGGGGAGGGGAGGGGGGGTGAATCAGTATATAAACAAACTTTTACCTTTTACAACCTTTATCAACTTCAAACTCTAACACAAATTAACTATGCAAGAATATCTCAACATGAACAAGTTGACAACAAGATTTTACGTGGAAACCCTTTCGAGAAAAAACCACAGTACAAATAATGTACTTTATGAATTATATAAGCATTTACAAAGAATGTAGGCACCAACCTACTTGTATCACTAATTATGTAGTTTAGTAGGCACCAACCTACAAAGAGCACCGACCCTTAATTCTGATTTAGTAGGCACCAACCTACAAGGAGCATCAATCCCTAATCCTGTTTTAGTAGGCACCAACCCCTAATGTTCATAGGCACCAACCTACTGGAGGCACCAACCCCCACTTGCCAAGCACCAACTTAGCAAAGATAATAACTTAAAGAATAATGTTCCACCTTCAATGTTGCTTCTTCAATGGATGACAGACAATTCTGTTCAAATATATTTCTTTCAAATCTGATCCAACTTATGCACAACTTCTTTTCTCAAATCTGAGTACAATTATGCTTAATTTCTTTCTTCAAATCTGATCCAAACTATGCTTCACAATTCCTTCATGAAATCTGCAAATATACTCCTTTCCTTCTTTGCTACAATTCTTTTCTTGAATATGCTGTAAGTTAATCATAAAATTGCCACACAAATCTGATCACAAATTTGACTTTGAATGATGCAAGAATTTTTAACAAATCTGATCACTTATATGGCAAAAAATCTCCTTCAAATTTGGTCATATATTCTTCAATAAATTTGCTCATAAAATCATCATAAAGTCTGCTTGTTTATCTCTTTTAAAAGACTTCTCCAATATGCTTCATAGGTCTTCTCTTATGTTCTACATAAGTTTTCCTTATAGTTCCTTCATACAATGCTCAGAAATTGACTACAATCTCATTCACTCAGATCTACAACACGATCATCATAAATCTGTCTTTTATCTGAACTTAACTCCTCTTTGTGATGTAAGATGCCTCTTTAAAGCTCACACAAATAATGCATACTTCTGCACCTCTTTTCACATACTCAACACTTCTCCACTTGCCTTTGTCTTCAATGATTCTATGAATGGATGCAACCCTTTGAAATGGATACAACCATTTGAACAATCATGCCTTTTCACTAACAAATCTGCAAATGATCTTTTTAAACTTTTCTTTTCATTTATTTGGTGTATATGATATTCTTCTATGTCTTTCACACCACACACCTCACATTCCTTCACACAATCCTCTCTTCACAAATCTGATCTATAAATTCACTTTAAAACTGCACTATCTTTCTTAACATTCAACTCTCAAATTTCATATGCATTTGCATATATGTATTTGCATTTGACCTTCATATATGGCAGCATATCTTCATCAATATGAATCTCAAATGGACTTCATATTTCTGCCCTTTAACCTGTTGTGACCTTTTCACATATCACCCCATTCAAAATGGGGACCCCCTAATTTTTGCTCCATTCTGGTCTTTTTGGCTTTGGTTTTTTGTCTCTCTCTCTCTGTCTGTCTCTTTTCTATGGTTTGCTTTCCGGGGACATTCCCGTGTGTGAGCTTAAACGTAAAATTTGGCCAAGTCTGAAAATTAGGGTTTCCATCCTTTTGGTCAATCCGAGGTCGAACAAAGTGAATATATTGAAAACAGAGCTTAACACTGCTGTCAGTGTGCTTCCAGCAGGCTTCCACTGAAATTTCATTAGATTCTGACTACTTACTATTTTTAGTAAGTGTGCAATTACAGGCAATCTTTCAGCATTTTTAAAATTCCGGCAGTCACACTGCATTCAAAACACATCAAGCTGCTTGTGTGCAAAATTTGAGCTGAAACAGGCAACTTACTATTTTTAGCAGTTCAGCTTCCGGAGCAGATTTCAGGGCTTAGATGTAGATTTTTTCAACGCATGTCTGGAGATTCCTTCTGGGTTTTCAGAGACCTTCGCGATGATATGACATGCAAAGTGAGATGACAACTTTCAGAGTTAAGCCTTCAGAGGCTATTTTTAGGGTTTGCATGTCAGGGTTTTCTTTGCATGTCTGCATATTCTTTATGGGTTTTTCAAGAGCTTTGCGATGACGTGACATGCAAACGGAGATGGTCACTCATTAAGGAACTTACTATTTTTAGCAGGTGCATCCCTCAGCCGCCTCCCAGCACTTCAGAATCATGAGCTGATCGCAATGCAGCAGAAACGAGAACAAACAAGATCATTTGGTATGCATGCAGAACAAATTAGGGTTTCTAGCTTCGGGGCCCGAAAAGAGGGGTAAAAAGTCAGAATTTTCGAAAACCGGTGTATACCACATCAACATCTTTCAAGCTATCTGTTGATAAAATTTGAAGGCAAACGGAGCACTTACTATTTATAGTAAGTCATTTTGGAAACAGACTAAAAATAGCAAATCAGCAGCATGCGCCGATGTCGACAGGTAGGTCACGTGGTGAGGAGCACGTCATTCAAATTTCAAATCAAACAGAGTTGTGGAGATATCAGAAACGAGCAGTTACTATTTATAGTAAACCACTTTCAAAAATGGGCTAAAAATAGCAGGCCAACCCGAAATAGCAGTGTCAACAGGTTGATGAAGTTGTGAAGATCCAGAGTTCAAAATTTCAAATCATTCTGAGCTTCCGAGATATGAAAATCAAGAGACTTACTATAAATAGCAGGACGTTGTGAAGTTGGCAGAAGTCAGGAAAAATGGCTAAGGCATGAGTTTCATCCTGCAACACCCTTGAAATGCGCCCAAAGAGGAAGAAGCTGGCAGTGGCTGAGAAAATTTCTAAGTCTGGAGTTCGTCCTTCACCCATGGCCAAATGCGCCCTGCTTGATGAAGAAGCAAAGTATGTGAAAAATTTCTAAGTACAAACTCGTCCACCTCCCATGGCCAAATGCGCCCATGCAGCAAGAAGGTCAAAGAGGTCAACAAAGTTCGTCCTGTACACATAGCAAAATGCGCCCACCTTGAGAGTTTGATGAGAAAAAATTTCTAAGGCATGGAAATATCCTCCACCACCCCCTAAATGCGCCCATCTTGCACATATGTTCAAATGCGCCCAAGGTTAGAGAGTCAAAGAGTCAACAAACTTCATCCTTCTCCCATGGAAAAATGCGCCCAAATGAGGGCATGTAAAGACAAAAAGCTGGAAGTTGAAAGGTCACTTGTTGGAGGCGTTACAAGTTTCATCCTTCATGCATGTTCAAATGCGCCCAAGGTTAGAGAGTCAAAGAGTCAACAAACTTCATCCTTCTCCCATAGCAAAATGCGCCCAAATGAGGGCATGTAAAGACAAAAATGAGGAAGATGAAAGGTCACAAGAAGGCGTGGTTTTATCATTCACACATGTTAATATGTGCCCAAGTTGAAGTGAGTAAAGGTGAGTGTAAGGTGGTAAACAAGGTAAAAGGTGAAGTGAAATATTCCTAGGCGTGGTTATTATTCTTCTTCAAGTGTCATATGCGCCCAAGATGGTAAGTGTTACTAGGCGTTGAAAATGCCAAGGTGGTAGAATGAATAATGCTAGGCGTGGATGTGAAGTTTCTTCTCTACATGTGATATGCGCCCAAGGTGTTGAGCTTGAAGTGAAATATGCTAGGTGTGTTGAATATTCCTCATGAAGTGTGATGTGCGCCTAAGGTGGTGAGTAAAATAAAGAATGTGCCAGGCGTTGGGATTAAATATCCTCCATGACATGTGCCTTCAAAAATTTTCTAAGTGAAGTTGATGGTTTTTCCACACCACAGGAAAAGTTGGTTGAGTTGAATAAAAAAATTTCCCAAGGCAAAATTTTCAAAATGCAAGGTGATTTAAAATTTCTCTAAGGCAAAATATTTTCTTCCATAGAAAATACGCCTAGACATGAAGGTGATGAAGTTTTTCTTGAAGCACGAATAAATTTTCCAGAGATGAAGTCAGAGAATGCTGGCATTGCAGGATGGATTTAAAAATTTCTCAAGTCAGAGCAACACAAGATATTCACAGATGAGAAGAACGGGATTAAATTGATTAAAAAGATTATTTTTCTAAGGTTCAAAATTTTAATGAACCCGTTCGTTGTGTACCCATGGATTCATCACATTTTCGAGAAAATTTTCTTCTGGGTACTGATGATCTTCGATGAGAAATGGATTTCTATGTCTTCCACACTTCGCCAAGGCCTTCAGCATGAAGAATTTAATCAGTGCTTGAATTACGAATTTTCCTAAAGGAAAATTTTAAAATTTCTAAGGCAAATTTGAATAAAATGGTTTTTGAAAGGAAAATGTTTTGAACGATGAATTCAAAATGAATTGCCTAGATGATTTTGATCAAGTTCTTCACAGATGAATTTTCCAGAGACGAAGAGAAGTAAAATTTGAATTCAAGTGACAGAGCTCCGACTGGTGAATTAAAAGATGAATTTAAATTAAAAAATTTCGAAAGTGAATTTGAAATGTGGCAGTCAAAGTTGAACTTCTAGAAGATTGAGATTCTCAGACAAGTGTCAAAAGTGCCAGAAGAGGGAAATTCAAATGAAGTAGTGGAAATTTAATTCACTGGCTAAACTTAGCCTTCTTCTAGAATTCGAATTTCCTATAAGTGCTGAAGGTTATTCACTCCTTTTTCACAGCTGAAGAGAGACTCGATTTGCTCTGAGTCTAGTGTTGAGTTTGAAATATGTTGAAGAAGTTCGAATTTCTGAAGAGGAAGTTGCTGAATATTGAAGTGCTGAAGGAGTTCGAAATTTTGCTGTGGCTGCAATTGTTGAAGAAGTTCGAATTTTTGAAGCTGGAGAGTGAGTTGCTAAGTGAAAGGCGTTGGAAGTTGTTGAGACTGAAGTTCGAATTTGCTTGAGGAAAGTTTGTAGTTGGAAGTTGATTGAAGAAATTTCGATTTGAAGAAGAATATTGCTTAAGCTTGAAGTGATCACATTATTGAAGCTGAGTGTTATTGAGGAAGTGCGCACTTGCTGATTTGCTGAGAGTGTGAAGTGCGAATTTACAAAGGTCCAAGTGCTGATTAAAGTTGGCAGATTTCTTGAAGTATTAAGTTGCTGACGCTTGCTTAGAAGTTTGTTTCTAAGTGATTGAAGTTCAAAATCTGTTGAAGAAGAAGCTGAGGTTTGCAAATGAGAAATGTTATTGCAGCTTCTCAAGTTCTTGAAGTCGACTGGCAGCCCCTGCACAATATTTTATTTATTTTTCTAAGTTAATTTGCTGATGGATGTTTGTTGTTTTGCAGATGGCTAAGGCAAGGACAACTGGCAAGGACAACAATGGTGCATCCAAGCAAGCTGTTATAAAGAAACTGAGCAAGACATTTATGCCAGAGTTAAAGTTCACTTCGAAGTTGGGCAAGCTGACTGATACCAATTTGGGCTCTTTCAACTTGGAGGCATTCAAGAATAAAATACTGGGAATTGGTCATCATCAGCCTTCAAACACTTCACACAACATTGTTTGAAGTGGATTATATGCAGTTGCTGGTTTCCCACCAGCCATTCAGTGTTCGGAGCTGATGATGGAGTGCGCCAACTGCTACGAGAAGGATCACAGGTCAATCATGTCACCAGATGGACAAGTGCTCGCCAACCTCACTCCTTCAGCTATTGGTGAAGCTTTTGGAATCCCAGTGCATAGAAACATGATTTACAAATCAAGGGAGTGAGCTGAGCGAATGTATGCTTTTGCATTCAAGAGATGTGCAGAGACAATCAATACTCATTGGATGAGCAACCCCAGACCTTCTCGTAGAAAGCTGCCAAGACAAATCATAGCAGATGACTTGAAGCAGGAGTATTGTGATCTTATCATGATGCTGAGTTGAGTTGGAGGTTGCCCGCAGTCATTTATTTTTGAACCGTGGATGTTCTACTACATCAACCTTGTGCTGGAAGGGAAGGATTACGTCAACTGGGCTGCAATGATCAGTGACAATTTGCACGAGCAACTCCTAAGCCTAAGAAGAACGAAGACATTTTATATGGGCTCCTACATCATTTACATGCTGGCTCGTATGGCGAAGTATCGAGGAATTTCATACAAGGAACCTGTTGGTTGTGGCTCTCACCAGTTTAAAATTCATGAGGCTTGTCCGCAATTACACTTGACAAGTACCACTCATTACAAGTGTGCCAATGACGCCTTCACCATGCACATCGCGAGAACACTTTAGGATTGGATGCATCACAGGATCTCGAGAGAAGCCCAGGAATTGATTGAGAGGTATGGGTGTTGGTTTATACAATTTCCGAAGTTTTCTTACATAAGGCTGCAAGGATTTTCCTCATACCCATATAGGCTTCCTAAGTACCCAACCAACAGAATATTGATGTTAGAGATATCTAGGCAATTGGTTGCCTACAATAAGATTCAGAAGAAAAAGAAGAAGGGAGGTGTTGACTTCCCGATTGTCATGGGAAATTCCGATGAGGTGTGTCCTTCATTATAGGCAGCTAGAGAAACTGAAAGTAAGCTTCAGTTTTACCACTTTTCATACCACACTGGCCGATAGCACTATGATCCGCATAACAACATCAAATGGGTACTGTCAGAAGAATTTAAATACAAGGCAAACATTGAGGATTATTGGGCTAATGCATCAGACGAAGCTAAAGTCAGGAAGAGAATGTTATCTAGGTTGCCAATAAGCATGATTAGGGAGTGTGAAGTCATTCCGGTACCAGACCAGGTGGATGAGGACATGAACGTCATCCATCTAGATTATGAAGCAGTGAGAAATACTCCACTTCCACTCCCGGATTGGTCAAAGCCTGAGATAGCGGATTTGGACACATTTTGCATTCCAGTCTTGACATTTACTAGAGCATGGGTTGACAAGCGTGTGAGTAGGCTGAAGAGTAGGTCGATTGCATTGACTTACAATTTGATGGGAGATCACAGGACACCCACCACCAGCAGGAAGAAACAAATCACACGAGGCCCAGAATCTAGAAGGAAGGAGCCAGTTCAGTAGGAGCCTGTTCAGCCGGAGCCTCCATGAGTTGTAGTGGAATCACCCATGCCATTGGAGACACGTTCTCCAAGTATACAGGAGGTTTCTCTTTTTGTTGATCAAAGGAATGCATTGAATCAGGTGCGAGCGGCACAAGAAGATAATCAGCCACCACGGAGAGAGTCAGTTGGCTAGAGCATCAATGCACCTACTAGAGATGATTAGCAAACTGATGAGGGGACTGCTACTGACCCTCAGTTTCAGCATGAGCTAGAGACAACTTTGGATAATGATGATATAGTTTCAGGAGATACTCAGCCACTTGAGGATGATGAGCCTCGCCAGAATGATATAGAAGTTGAACAAGTCCATGAAGTAGAGGCACAAGAACATCAGCCATTTGATATACAATATACAGTACCTGATTGGCTTAGAGATAGGATGAGAAGAAGCCCCAACGAAGAGATTGATCCAACAGTTGAGATGGAAGAGTTTTTGAACAGGATTAGCGCGCCTCCACAAAAGAAGAGAGCACGGAAGTTTTCAAAGATATCCACTGAAGAGGATGGCTCTCGCACCCTTCACATGGCAGTGCCATAGGTTGATTGTGACCGAGATGAAGCAGTACTCAAGAATTATGTGGTCACAACTTTGGAGTTAGGACGCCCCACAGGTGCACAAATTGTAGAGTGTGATAACTCTTACCTCGCCCTCAAGGACAAATTATTTAAAAAGGAAAGTACAAGAAGTTGAAAAGAGAGCATAAGGCTTTGATAGGATATGTGCAGTAGTTGTCTCGTCCTCGTGGGCAGGAGATTCCAGCGATAGAACTTCCACCTGAGATACCTAGAGAGTCAATTAGTGGCTTGTTGGAGCTAGGGAAGATGGCATAGGAGGCAGACAAATGGGTTACAAGAGTTCGTGCTGAGACAGAAAAGTTTATGGAAGACCTTGCTCTTGCTTTTCAGCAGGCTTCTAGTATTTTGGCACGAATGGAGGCAGTTGTTCAGGCCTGGGGTGATGCTTCTGTTTATCAGAGCAAGGTTATTTAGCGTCTTGAGGCATTGAGACATGTTCCTTTACGGTTGCTAATTGATGGAGGGGTCATTCAGGAGAATGATAGGTATGACTTTTCTAGATGGTATTCTTCAGCAATCACGGGACGTTTCTTTGACGCAACACAGGTGGATTGAACTAGGGTATGGAAGGCTATGGCCAATATCATTGATGGAGTCTAGAATACCTTCGAGGCCATATTTGCTAGGCGGTTGAATCCAGATGAGGTGACTCCTGATAATTTAGGGGGTAGGCCGGTGCCTTTCTTTTCAAAGGTGAAGACCTTTGTACATGATGACTTTGAGAACACCTCTACTTTCTCCAGCTTGATCCAGAACACGCAGGATTCCTTAGTTGCCTGGAGAAAATCTTGTGCACGGCATGAACCATCAGTCACAGTGTTAGAGTTCCAGCTTGATTGCATTCCACCCATTTCGGTTCAGGAGGTTGAGGCTATACTTGGCAGGTTCATTGAGTTTGCAGCCAAAGAGAAGGAGAATGGGAATGCACTACTGGACGATGATCTTCTAGAAGACTGATTGTGGGCATTAATTGCCTTTACTATTTTGGGAGTGAGTGAGAATCTTTGCTCATTTATTGCACCACTCCCCATTCTGGCAGTTTTTAGGGTTAGGGCTGAGGTTGCTTAATCTTAGCCACTCTTTTAATTGTAATCTTAGCCGTCCATTGGACTGGGCTATCTATAAAAGGGGGAGTCCCCCTCATTTGTACCTCATTAGAATTAGAAGTAGAGATTGGAGATCAGAGTAGAGGCTAGAGCAAAGAGGCATTTTGTTTGATAGGTTAGCATAGTGTGAAGGAAAGTTTTCCCTTTGAAAACTTTTGTAGAGATTGTTGTGTAAAACTTTCATGATAATAGATCTTTTCATTGATGGTGGAATTCGTCTTTGTCATGGATAGCTAGCAAGGTCTCTTCATCCTTTCGGATCCAAGTAGCATAAAGTAGCATAATTTTCATTTCATGCAAGTAGTTTACTTTGGATGTGTGGTGTTTTATTGAGGTAGCTTCATTTCATTCCATACCACTAGCAGCTTGTTGATGACAAGTCCGCCTTGCGTGGTCGACTGAAAATTATCTTGAGTTTAACTTCGATTGTGATTTGTATACTTATATGCATCGTCCTGATGGTATATGTATGCTAAATTGTAATCTGAATATCTTTTGCTATCCCTTTGAAGATTGCACCAATTTTGCTGAAGCTGTCCGACGTGAGGCTAGGTGAAATTCGGTCGAAGTCTGCTGAAATCGAGCTCCACATATCTTGCATTTAGGATAGAATTTAGAACTACCTCTCCCTTATACTCATTTATTTTCAGTCTATTTCTGGTTAGCTTTAGGAAAACATACTTATTGCCAAATCATCTGCATTATACAAATCCCTTCCAATCATTCATTTACTGTTAACTGCAAGTGTTCTGAACAATTGTGTAAGTCCCCTCGTGAAAACAACAATTCACATCAAACCAATTGAGGGTATTCTAAGTATTTCAGAACCTTGGAGTTGAACGTGCGAACTTTCTTGCAATCTTAGCGCACGGAATACTTTGATCAAGAGAGAATGGAGTAGCCTTCAGACAATTTTGTTCTGCTGATTGGTGTGGTCACAAAAATCACATCAACACAAGGCACGCCAAAAGACACAAAGGACTATTCAAATTTCCAAATATCTTTTAATTACTCAAGATGGCATCCCACTTCAAGCAACATTAAACTTTTAAAAAATATTAACTCCTCATTAAAATGGCGTCCACTTTTCCTCAAGGCATTAAAGACTTATTAATATTTAATTCTTATGAAGGCGTCCCCCTTCAAGTCCACCTTTTAAGAACAACATAAAGTTATTTTCCTAGGCCAAGGGGTCAATTGCAAATTATAACATTAATGCCTTTATTTACGAAATTCACCAATATAAAGTTTTTAGAAGCCAAAACTTGAACTCATTTAATTGCTCCAACTGAAAACGAAGACCTGAAGACTGAAAACTGCATACTGCCAAAAATAGAATTTACTATAAATAGTAAACTCCCTGAAATGCCATAGAACCTCCAAAGAAAGAAACCCTGATTTTACCTTAGACAAGCCTACGGATTTCTGGAAATAGACTAAAACCAAATGAAGAGCTAATGGCCAAAATGGGGACATTACAGTGTGATATGAGAAAAAGGAGAGGTATCATAAAAGAGTTGTGCAATACTCTTTTGTTGGAAATCAAGAGAGGTGTCAGAAACATAAAGTTGCAGAGCCGCCAAGTTATCAATTAGTGGGTCATCTTTTCGGGCAGCAATGATAGAACTCATAAAGCAATTGAAGAAGTGAAAGATTCTCTAAGTTTGATCACAGAAGGTGAGGAGATCTTGGAGAATCAGAATATTGCCTTAGATGGTATCAATGCACCTGACCAGGACCCAGTTTCCTGCTTTTTAGCGGATATGATTGAGATTTAAAGCGGATTTTCATCTAGAAGCTTTCTTTCTATTCTTGGAACGATTCTTATCCATTCTTTGAAGAAGAGAAAGAAGATAAATGTAATAGTTGGCGTTTCCTGCTTTTCCCGCTTTCTTAGGTGTTAAATGTTATCTTCTTTCTAGATTTAGTAATAAAGCTTGCTTGCTGAGCAAGCCCTAGATTGTGAAAGCAAGGAGATTTTAGGGTTCCCTACTCCTCTGCTTCTCTATAAATAAGAGCCTTTGCTCATTAGTTTTCTTTAACGGTTATTGTGTTAGCAAATTGCGAGCCTGTATTGCAACAAGTTGTTATTCAGTTTCAGTTCACTTTGTTGGAACTGTGCTAGTGAGAACAAAACCCTGAGCCTATTGTGCCTTCTATTTGTTACTCAAGTATTGTTCACTTGTGTTGTGATAGCAAATTGTTGAGCCTCTTTAGCCAACAAGGAGTTAGTGTAATTGCTATTTCTATTGTGTGAAGAGCAAGATTGCAAGCCTCTTTAGCTGCAATTTCTTGTTCCAGGCATGTTAGAAGTGGGTTTTGTTCTAGAGATTTGAGTAATAAAATCATGAGCCTCCTTTGCCTTGGTCTAAAATCTCAAATTTCCGTTATTTATGTTCTACTTCTATGATCTTGATTTCAACTTGCATTGAAGTGTGTAGATGTCTGTTGGGAAATAGTTTATTGAAGTATTTTTGTCAGAGATCTACCTTGTCCATTTCTAGTTTCTCTCGCTCTGCTATTACTTGAGAAACTAGAAATGTCTTTAGTTTAAGTTAGTCGTAGTTGAAGTTCTTTAAATCAGAAAATCTCAGCTATGGCGTTTGTGTTTAATAAACCTTGTGCTCTAAGCTAATCAAAAAGATAGGCAACTTAGTTATAATTTACTTTCTTTCAAACACCATCAGCAAGAGGGAGCTTCCCCTCCTAATTTGAAGAGCAGTTTATCTGTGCATAGCTGTCTGTTTTAAATACGCATTCCAGAGGTGCGAATTTAAATGCCAACATGATGAAACTTCAGTGGAAACTTGCTGAAAGTACACTGACATCAATGTTAGTCTCAAATTTCAATTCATTCACTTCATTTGACTTTAAATTGACCATGAAAGCACAAACCCTAATCTTCAGACTTGGCCAAAATTTCATGTTTAAGCTCGATGACGGACACATCCCCAGAAAGGCAGACGACAGAAAGAGACTGAAAGAGAGAGAGAGAGAGAGAGAGAGAGAGAGAGACAAAACCAAAGCCAAAAGACCAAAATGGAGCATAAATTAGGGGGTCCCCATTTTGAATGGGGCGATGTGTGAAAAGGTCACAACACTTCTCAATCTCCCTTCTTTTCATATGGTTTGATCAAGACATCAAAGTGTTAGTGGATATATTTTCCAGTAAGAACTATGTCATTTGTCCAGAACCATCTCTTTTGCAATAACTGTGTTTTATTTTATTTCATGACATAATCTTGTTTTACACATTTCAGTCTAGACAATTTACATTTTAATATTTTTCCATTTTGGTAAAGTGCACTAGTACTTATGCATGAAATTATAAATCCCATGTACATAATACGCATTCTACATACATTGTATCTAGGTTTGCCAATGGGCCTGCAATGCATCTAAGTGATTATTAATTTTGAGCAAGTTGTACATGGTTGACTTGATTCATACTTGTTTCTTACATTTGATGAATACATTTTAACCATACCAGTCAAGTGCACCAATGCCTATGCATGGAATCACCAATCCCATGCACATAACGCTGAATTCTGCATTTGATATCACTAGGTTTATGAATGGGATAAATGGTCCTTTAAAGTGGTGCTTATCAATTTTGAGTAAGTTGTATGTGGTTGACTGGACTCATGTTTGTATCCTTTCAATAATGGTTGATCTTGTGAATGCCTAATTATTTACTATGCTATTCTTGTTTGTAATTTTGATTGACAATTTGGCTTCCTTTCAAAAGCATTAAGATTAATTTATAACAAATTCATGTATATATTGATCTGGTGTATAGATATTTTTTGGCAAATTACAACTAGTGTTTTTTAACCATGTGATATATATTTTAACAGTAATTTGTTTCTTCCACTATCTGTGCAGATATTTGACTTGATTTTATCATGAATCCTGGTTAATGACCACTGAAGTTTTTGAAAATTGATAATATTTTCAATTTGGGAATCATTGAGTGTTACTTCAGACTTTTATTGCATAGTTTATTAAAGGCAGAAGATTTGAATCCAACTCAAATTACATGAGAGCAATTGGACATGGCTCCTCTTGCAATATTTTTTCATAACAATTGAAGACTAGTTGAGGAATCTCAATATAGATACTCTATAAGGGGTTTTGCATATTTCGAGAATTTATTTGTTTATTTTAAAAGTGAAGTATACTGTTGCAGCTTTGTATAATGGTAGAAGATAGCTTGAGCATATCATTTAATCTTACTTATGAGAAGCTCGTAGTCAAAGATGTAAGTCGAAAGGAATAGTAGGTTAGGATACAAATTGTCTGGTATTATTAGGCTTTTGAAACTAGACCAGGGATTGCACTCAACTCTTGATCCATTGATGGATGGTACCTGCAGCTCTAAGAACTTGCAGAAAAAAAATATTATTTTTAACTTTAATTGGTCTAATCTCTACTTGATCTCAAACAAGCACAAGGATTCAAGAATCTTAAAGCTCCTGTGGCCTGTACGTAATATTATCTTGATTTGCTTAAATTTTGAGCCATTGTTTTTCACCAAAAGTGTACTTCTGATATTTACCTGTGCTCATTCCAATGTTAATTGGGTGCAGGAATGTGGGGATACATTGGGCACCTAGTGTTGACTCCCGAATCTTGGGTGCAAAGGGTACAGGTTGCATTTGTATTATACATTTATCTAGTCTTTAACTATTTGAAAACACTAGAAATTTCAAAATAATCATAGGATACAGGTAGGGTTGTGGCTGCCAGCTCAATACAGGTGTGTAGCCAGTGCATTCATTTTGGGACCAGCTGTGTGCACCACCATAACCATTGCTCATACTGTTATTGATGTATTTGTTTGCATGGTATGTAACCATGAAAAGGTAAATACATGGTTTTGTAAAGAAAGACATAAAATGAACAACAGTGAAACAGACATGATTTACCACTAAAAATAAATATAATTGCTAAAATCTCAGTTTCTTGTAGTTTGAAAATTCAGTCTTCTGGAAGCTTATATATTTATCATACAGTTTTGTTGGAGCACGTTCCACTTTTGATTTCTTTAATATATTTTTCCCGGAGGCACTATTCCTCTCTTAGCCTCTTCAGATATTCTCTCAACTGACCTACAAATCTAGTGAACTTGTTTTTAACCTAACAATAGCGAAGTATTTCCACAACTATGTACTTTTTTTAAACCTTCACCACATAAATTGGCATACCAAAATTGGAGATTCAATCATTCGAGAGGGCCACACAAGAAGGGAGAATCTTGTTCAAGATGAAGCCTTAGGCAGGGGCCAGTCCTACTGAAGCTGGGCCTTAATTCATTATAGTGTGATTTTCTTTGGTTATCTGCTGGCTTGGAAGCAAGTGTTTTTGCTTTCTTTTCTCTAGATTTTTCGCTTGTTTCCATTGCTATTTGAGAATGTACAAGGCTTGTCTTTGGGTTGTTCCATTGGAACACTTGGTCCTGTTTTTGTTTCTATTTCTGCAGCCTTTTAGTTTAGTTTTCTTTTCCATGGCTCGAGTTTTTTTGCAAGAGGTAGGGAACAACATGCTCCATCCTCATAGGAGTGAATTGTCTATGACGTTTTATACCTTATTCACTCAAACATAGTCACTTGGATTTCTCTAATTGTTTGATATTCCATTCAGTATCATCTTCCCAGAAACTTGAAATCTGCCCTTCTCTTTATTTCGTTTTGGCCCAACTTGAGCTCAAGAGGGTGAGAAAAATTATACTCATCTTTCCTCTTCTTAAAAATACTTCTTGCTTATACTCCCATCAGCTAAAGTTTGCATAAAGCATTCATCTATCGTGTTGGGTTGGAGTTGTCATCTCCCTTTTCACTTTTATTTTGTTCGCAAGTAAACTTGACAGGTGTTTCCTGGTAATTCATTAGTTAGGATGCATCCACCTAACATCAAAGTGGCTTTCCATGGCTGTCTGACTCAACGGATTAGTTAGTTTTGCTCCAAGCCTTCTAGCTAGTTTTTTATCACGTCATTAACTTGGTGCATGCATGTTTGTAGCTTGAGAGTGCAAGCTTGTTGAGACATGCATGAATATGCTTTCTTCCATTTTGCTTGCTTGAATCTTGCTTAATATCATTCATGGGAACAACGTCGGTTGTCTTCTTGACTTTGGTCTTAACGGAGGATGCTTTTAAGTTGCTTGCAGGTAAGTTTGACCATTGCTTTAGTGATAGCCTATCCAAGAAATTATATAAAAATTTGATTGGGTGCATCCATTTGAAGGTTTAAGTAAGCTAGGGTTTAGTTACTTTTGGCAAATCTCTTTAGCTAGTTATTAAATGAAAGTTTTTTTGGTTGTGTATTGTTCTATCTAATGTCATGTGAAACTACATGTTTTAAAATCTTGTATATATATAAAGAAAAATGCTAGTTTTTAAATAAGAGTTTTGGATGGCACTCTGTTGTTGGTGTAAAGATAACAATGCAGTACCATCCAGAAATATTATGTTAATATGTACAATGTCTTCTTGTGGAAGTCTTAAATCCAAAATGACATGTTTTGTAGAAAATTACCATTAATTTTTCAGATTTCCTGATTGGAGTAGAAGAATCTTATTCATGCTGTATGAAACCACTTCAATTTCAGAAGTGACAGCCTCACCCCTCTCTTACCTCCCCCCAAAAGTCGATATGTACCATATTAAGGAGTAGGCATTTAAAATTTTCTGTCTCACTTCCATGAGCTAGGCTAAGTCTTGCACCCTCACACTTATAAGGAGGACATCAGGACTTGTGAGTCTAGATTCTAGTTAGACAAATTTATAAATAAATATCAGGTATTACAAATGTAATATCAATATCATTTTGCAAGGTAATTGAGCATTGAGTGAATAAAACAATGTAATCAGACATGTTGCTCAATAGTAACAGTTTTCTTATCCAAATGAGATGAGTAAGCATTTCCCAAAAGTATATTCGTAGAGATAAAATACTATATAATTAGCTGGGCCATAGCACATGCCTGAGTTACTAGGTCATCCAAAAAGTTACTAAAGTTTGAATGACAAAATTTTAGAAATCTTCTGTATCCTCAAAATTTATATTAACACTTATTTTTCAGTGGCGAGCTAGTGCAATCAGTCTCAACATAAACGAGAATCACACAGTTGACTTCATACAAATCTTAGAGTCCCCAGAAATGATTTTGTACCAATTTGTAGGCCTGCAAAGAACATGAGAAACTGATGACAAACGTGCGACATATTTGTTTTACAAATTTGCAGCACCAAAATTTGCTCCATGTTATTTTTTACTTTTGCACCATACATAAATCATTAGCGACAATTGTTATAGATACCCTATGATTGTTAGCCAATATTTGGAAAACAACCTGTCACCCATGATTCCTGAACTTGTAGGTCAGATGGAACTGAATGCACCTAACCAAAGTTCATCTAGAAGAGACTGTTTAAGTTTTAGCATCTCTACAATGCTGAGCTTGGGTTTAATTTGGCTATAAATAGCATGGAAATTGATATTGTTGGTATGCTTTTAGGCTAAATTGTATTCTCCACCTTGGTTTAAAAACCTACAAAGTTGCTTTTAAATGTCAGAGTTGATCACTTTAATTGTCTCTGAATATGTTGGCTTAATAACAATCAAGGACTTGGAAATGCCTCATCAGATAATTAATTTTCTTCTTCCAACTCTGACAAATCTTTTTATTCTGTAACCCCTTTCATGGTAAGAGCACTTGCCTTGAAGCTTGAGAATAGCAGCAAGCGAACATGAAGCAGACTAAAAGTACCAGATACGGCTACAGGCAAGGCTCCAACTATGCCCAAACCACTGGGAAATTTCAGCTCGGATAAGAAGAAACTAATTGCTATGCTTTCAATACTTTTGTAAAATTCAGCAAACCTTTGAATCTGTAAAACTGAAGCAATCCAAATTACATTATCCAAGAAGACAGCCATCGATGCTATAAATGCTATTTAGTATAAAAGAATTTGGTGCCTAAAATTCTCTGCAATGCACGATGCAGCATGCCCATTTATGGCAGTCTACTTAACAACAAAATCAATATTTGAGACTGGGTCCCAAAGTACCCGTTTCCTTGTCCAAATTATGGATCACCCAATATATTAGTGGTAGACATCTCCTGCTTCGGAGTTTGTGCCAGAGATAAATCCTAAGTATCCTATCCAGCTTTTGATTAAGGGATTGACAAGAAGATTAGTATACATCATAGTTATGCCGTTTGGAAATTTGGTTTGGTTCAGCAGGCAAAAAAACAAGGTAAAATTTCTATTAAAATTGAAAAATCTGGACCGAATCAGACAGATCTGGCTGAATTTGGTAACTATGGTATACATGACTAACCTATATGAATTGTTTGTCAATGGCTGTGATTATATCAGTGAGATAATTTACCATTTATATTTTAGTTTTGTCCTGAGTTTAAAAAATGCCCACTCCCATGCCTTAAATTGACACATTAAAATTGAAGGGGATTGCTGAATATGTAGAGTACTGCCTCTTCAATCCCATTTCCAGTTAGGATGGATCAAATCCTAATTCAGATTTGTATTGATAATTCAAAACTCTATCGTGCTCAATTACTTCAGCTCTTGAAGCAGCATAAAATTCATCCAGGCAACCATTAGATGAATTTTAGTGAGAGAATAATTCTCAATCATATGAATATTGGGAATGAAATGTGTTTATCTGTGAAACCGCACAACAGACAATGAGGGATCAGAAAAGCAATCCCTCTCTTGCAAGGAGATTTTACAATATCTCTAATGTATTAGGGTTGTCAGCGCTTGGCTTTGCAACGATCGCATAATGGGTAGATGAGATGCCGTTATAACAAGGGGCCTAGTGGGAATCTCTTTAGTATTGTTTGTAGGGGAGAGGGGCCAGTAGTCGTGCTTCGTCAGCATGTAGCGATTGACTGGAATACTGTAGGACCTTCATTTTTTTTTTGAAATGTGGACTAGCATCTTATCTATCTATAACTAAGGTTTGGAGGTGTGATTCATTATGCATCTTGCCACATCAGCACATCTACTGAGAAGTGTCCAAACTGTGACTTTTTAAAGATTTGACCAAATCTTAATCATGGTACCCCTAGTAGTCGAACAAAAAAATATCATTTGTTGCTTGTAGAATATTTATTTAAAATAAAACTTATATGAACTTAAATGGACCAAATACCTATTTGTAACCATAAATCTTTGTTATCTCTAGCTTTTATATTCAACACAAATGGACCAATAGTTGAACACATAAAAACTATTTTTTGTTATTAAAACAACACATAATTATTTAAATTACAACTTTATCAAACAAAAATGGACCAATAGTTGAACACTATTTTTTTTTGAAAATCCTTCACATATATTGAAAAAATACGTGGTATTTATTGTGCTCACCTTTTATATTTGTGATAGGACAAACTATTAATATTAAATACTTCAATGCTTGTACATTGCTACCCCAATAGTTGTACACATAAGAACAATATTTGTTCACTATAATAACAATACTTGTTTAAATGAGTGTTTTATTTTATCAAATGGACATTTAATTTTATAAATGACACTTGTGGTGGATAGTATAGATATTTTATTTGAAACAAAAAAATATTTATTTCACTTGTTCATGAATGTATTTATGTTTTTTTTACTTGAACAACTATTGGTCCCATAATGTCACATATTTGGTAATATTTGGATTAATTTGTGAAATGAATATATACAAGATATAATATTAATTCATTCTAGTATTAATATGAATAATAACAATTAATTGCACGACTATTGGACCCCGCACGACTACTAGCCCCTCTCCCCTAGGTCAAGTGAACATTATTTTTAAGATTTATGCTATTATAGGAGAAAGAAGAAAGCGACATTAATCCAAATGTAATTTCAAATTTCAAATAAACTAACCTAAGTTCTACTCGAACCATTTGATAAAAAACAATAAAAGAGTAAGAGTTTAGAGGGAGAGTATAAATCTTCAAAGACAACTATTGTGCTACAAGTTGAACAAACTGCAAGGTAACCAATCCAGTGTCCAATATGCTATTGCACAACTGGAACAAGAGATGTCACAATCTTCTATAGAGAACTCAATTATAGAGGTTATGAGCATCATGCACCATTTTCATGTGCAAGAGGAAGACTCAAAACCCATTAATTGATAAGAACATTGAAAGACTTTGCATTATATTCTTCTAAAGTTAAGTTTGTAACATTATTTGATTAAAATAATCTCCTTGAAAACAAATGGGTTTGCTAAGATATTGTCCTAGAAATGTAAGGAAAAAAAACTAACGCCCTACTCCTAACTTGATTTGTTCTACATTTTTACCTTATATTCCTCTCTAATGAATATACACTTTTCAACTTATTCACGCTATATTGTAGCCCTTGGGCATAGTCAACAAAGGTTACAACAACAAACATGGTGGCCATGTCATTGACATCATGCCCACATAGGCCAAGGTGTACAAGTCATCCATTTTTCTTCCATGCCCATGTGAAAAGCATATAGATCCATGCTTCTATAGGCTTTATAGGTACACACAAAGGTATGGGTGACTTTAGAGATCACGTTGGGATTTGAAATGCTCATCAATGGTTGTTTGCTATGTTCTAGGGAGTAGGTGAAGTCTAATGCTTGAGTTATAGAAGTTTGTGTAGAGAAAGAAGTTGGACTCGAAGAGGTCCTTGGAAGGGTTGCAATTTCACAAGTCTAAGTGTGCAATAATATGGAAGGTGGAACAAGAAAGGGAATTGGACCATGTGATAAGATCCATGGAGAGTCTTCAAGTTTACAAGGAGATGATGAAGTTTTAAGGAAGGTTTCAAGGATGTAGGAAGTGGAGGGAAGTAAGGAACTTGTGGGAGATGCCAAGGTGCATGGAACTTCCACATTTCCACAAAGGAAACAAGGATGTGAGGGTGTGGGAAATTGGAGAAAGTGTTGACTTCTTGGACATTTTCTTTTTCACAAAGGCAAATAAAGCATGTGGGGAAGTGGGGAAGCAGGGAAGGGATGGAATCCCAAAATTGCACAAGTCCATGAAAGTTTTCAAGTTCTACAATTTCAAGTGACCTATAAGATATAATAAACCAAGTGTTAGTCCTTCACTTCTTCAATCCATCATTAAATTTATCATGCCTAAATCATAAGTTTGCATGAAAGGTAAAATTGCAAGGGAAATCCCAAAGGAAGGCAGAAATGCAGAGAGCTAAAGGAAATGAGGAAATAGTGGGAAGTGCTTAAGTGCATCAGAAGTCCACAAGTCTACAAAGATAGTGGGGGATGTGGGAATGTGGGGAACTAGGGGAAGACTTGATGTCCATGAGAGATTGAAATTTCTATAAAGACTCTGAAGATCTAGAAAGAAAAAACTAGGAAAGACAAATAACTACCAAAGTTTGTGAAGCTTTTGAAGTTTCACAAATGCATAATTTAGTGAATTTTGTTAATAATTTCTTCAATTTTTCACATGGAAGCCCATGCTCTAGCAATTTAACACTTGAATGATGCAAAATTAGGTCTTCAACCCAAATTTGACAAAGCCCCTTCAAAGGGTGAGGTTCAAACACTTAACGAAACAAAAGCAGGTCCCGAAGGAGAACAAGACACAAGCAATAGATTGAAAAACAAGGGAAGCCACAAAATACAAGTCTAAGAATGAATATCAACAAGATCCCATATAAGGAAAAATAGAGAGGCAAGAACTAAAAGCAATGTAAGGGTCTTCAAACTAGGACTAGTACACAAGATTAAAAGGCTCCAAAGGGCAAGTATTTATGGGTTCCTTGATTTTACTTGAAATTAGGGATGTTGTTGCAAGGCATAAATAATATGCAAGTTAGAAAGATTATCTCCTCTAATCTCATTCCACATCACTTATCGAGAGAAAATATTAGTTTGAATCATAAATGACAAGCATATCAATATCATAATTAGCCATTCATTTGGGTGTTGCATGAAGTAGTTGTTCCACCACCATTTTTTTCAACCTTAAACATGTAATAAAACTAACATTAATGTCAATAATTATTATTAAAAGAAACATACTTGTAAAGGAAAATGATGTTGTCCCTACTCTTAATCTAGGTTAATCAAATAATGTGTATCAATAAAAACACAAATTAACCTAAATTAAATAATTGAGAGTATAGGACATTGAAAATAAATAATTAATTGGTAAAGTACATGAAGCAAATGTGATAAAGACATTACTTAGTCTATGTTTGAGAAAGAAGGGTAATCCTAATTTGACATTGAATATTGGATCTTGGGATTGAAAATTGATCCGCGTCTATATTTTGTTTCAAAATCCAAATAGTTTGTACACTTTGTGTAGGGTCAAATTTGTGGGTTTGGTTCACTTTTGCAAATGCCTATTTGAACCTTGCCCACATGAATGACCTAATACAATGTGCAATCTTGATTCCTATTTTGTAAAACTTGCTACTACTTTTTATGCTACCTAGACTAGTGATATTTACAAATACCTTTAGAGGGTTGTTAGATTGCTAGAGCTCAATTTCTCCCAAGTCAACCCTAAAAAAAGGACCGAATTCATGGTTGTGCCAATAATTGAAAACAACAATATTTAGAGTGCAATTGATTTTGGATGAATGTGCAAGTCTAGATTCATTTCAGTACCCTAATGGAAGTGTATCTAGCACGCTCCTTTAATATGGATGACTAAATGAAATATTATATGAGGATATTTGAAATAAATGCACTTAAATGCCTTTAAATATAAAATCATATCAATAAAATTATGCAAACATGTGTTTAGCTGGCTCTAGATGAGAAATTAATGGGTGGGAACTAGCCAATGTTCGAATTATAATTTGAAAATTTGAGGTCTAGATCCATGGCTATGGAATTGATCCTACATTACTAAAATGACCTAAGATAGAGCAATCATGAAATAAAGGTGGACAACATATGTATGGTGATAGGTGCATGAATGGGTGTAATAAATGCATAATTTAGATGGAACTATTAGATTGATCGTATATGGATAATGCATGATATAAATGTGTAGGAATGTGTGTAAATAGATGAGAAAGTGTATGGGGAACAAGCTTGACTTTGCACAAGATTACACCATTTTCCACTATGTAAGTTTATGAAGTCATCCTCTCAAAATGGGCACAAAACTAATTGAGAATTGACATGGCTATGCGAATCTCATAATTTAAATTTACCCCAACTTTGAGGTACACACAAACCTTGGTATGATCATGTATCTCAATGTATGTAGCACTCACAAGCATGCATGTAAATTAAATATTTAGGGGAAAAAAACACATATGCTAGGGTTCATAAAAAAAAATGGAACCTATTGAATGCCAAAGGAACTTGCAAAACAAGGGAAAAAATATGCTACAAGTAGCTTTTGTTGTACAAGTAGAAAGTGAAAACAATTGCAAGCCAAATTTTACTGTTATCAATCATAAGCAACACAATAGAGAGATGAAGAAGTAGATTTAGAGAGTTATTTCCTATACAAAATGTGGTAATTCTTGACTTAAATTGATGACCACAAGATGCTATGACCTATTAGGTATCACTTTGTTGCATGGTAATGATTTGTTTGGTCACAATAATTAATCTTTGCATGCACTTGTAATCATGTGTAAATTCAATGTAGGGTGTTATTGATAGAATATGGTCCCCACTTTGTTTGGTTATATTTGTAGAATGCAAGGAATTGAAGGAGAGAGAAAAAGAGTACATGAAATGTAAATTTAATCTAATCATGTAATTCGTGCAAACCGGTAACTATAATGAACACATCACACGATAAGCAACAAGAATATATCAATTGATAAGTGTGATAAGTACATTGATTAAAGATGATGTCTAGGAATGATGTTGCCCCCAACATGGTAAAATGAAAGTGGTGATGTGGCCCTTAGTGTCCAAAAAACATGTGTAGGTATGTAAGGCACTAAAAAAGGCATATACCTTGATGTTGCAACATGAGCACATATTAATCAAAGTGACAGGTCCTTGGTGGTGATGAAGGTTCCAATGCATGGCATAAGAATTAGTCAATATTGTTTGGAAGGCTATGGTATCTTGAGTGGTAGTAGAGATCTCCATACATGACATAACTTGTAATTGATAGAGTGTGTAAGGTTATGGTATCCCTAAATTGGTAGTATATCTCAAAAAATGTAGGGATGAAATGTTGAAGGGGAAGCCATTATTCCCCAATGTGGCAATGGTAGCATGGTATATAAGGCCGCGATGTATAATGCCAATAATGTAAGATATGACAATATACTCTCAAAATGTAAGGGAAATGTGTGATGCTTGTAATGCAAGTTCAAATGCTAAAGATGTAGTAAGAGAAGAGAAAATGATGGGGGAATGTGTGACATTGCCAAATGTAAGGATATGGCAATGAAAATATAAGATGTAAGAGGGAAAGAACTATCCTTTTGATCTAAAGGCATGCCAATGAAATCATAATGTGTAAAGAGAGGAAGGGGGAAGTGAATCTAGGAGGAATGGTGCTCCCCAACATAAGGATATGGTGATATAAGATGGAAGGGGGAAGGCATGATGCTCCAAAATGAAAGGATATGGATATGAAAGTGTAAGATGTAAGCAGGAAGACATGATGCCCTTGATGGAAGGGTGACTCTAAAACTATGACATGACAATCTAGGCTCACTATGTAACTCTGGGAATGTGACATCAATCTAAGCTCAATGTATAGGCCCTAAAAACATGATATGCTCATAATTAATGTCTAATTTCCTAGACATTGATGTAAGGAGTCCCTTGTTGAATAAATTTGGTAATTAGTGCTAAATGATCATGTTGATAGATATGGAGGAAGGTGCAGATAAATGGGTAGAAATGAGCAATCATAAAGTTGCATTTAGATAGCTAGTTACCTTGAATTAGCATATTATGTGATGAAGGGGGGAGGGTACAATGACCACCAATCTAGTTAAATAACTCTAGGAGTATGAGATGGAAATATACGATCATAAGAAGGAACTAATAATTGTAAAATAAAATATGAGCATCATTAGCCTATGGTCTAAGCATGGTAAAGGTAATAAGCATGTAATGAGCATCATAAGATATGGACATAGAATCATGAATAGATAAGCATAAAAATCCTAATCAAAAGCATCATAGTAATGAATACACATTAGGTTGTGCAAGGTTGAGGAGAAAATAATAGGTAAATGATCAAGTGGCGTGGATTATAGGAAAATTCAAAGCATCTCAAGATATTGAAATAAAGATGTGAGAAAGGAATAAATATGGAAAAGGGTAAGAATCAAATGCACCCAAAGAATGGGAAAATTAAGCATGAAACTAAATAAGATAAAAATGTATAAATGTAAAACCTAGTGCAAGGTATAAAGCATACCATAAACTAACCCAAGATCTATAAGCCGTTGTGGCACTAAGAAGTCAATGATTTCTCCAAAATAATCCAAGGGAATCTTTATTCATATAAAAGCACTTTAAATTAGAAATTATTACAATCGACTTTAAATAAAAAAAAAATCATTTGTAGTAATCTTCTTTAAATAATTAATCTCTCTTAACCAACTAACTTAACTACAAACATGGAATCTTAATTAAACTTACTCAATGTGAATTAATTTTGAATTGAAAATTTATTTAAATACTATCTGGTTTTGACTAGATTGTGAATTAATGTTAGCTATAATGAATTGTACAAGGAACATACAAATGTAAATGAAAATATTGTAAAGTTCAATACAATTTTTAATATAAAATAAGAGAATAATTTGAAGAATATGGGCAAGAGAATGTAAATATATTAATGTTTGTGGTGCTACTTTGAAGGGGAAATTCTCTAATAGAACACCAACTCCACATACAATATTATCAAGATAACTCTTTGCTTCTTATGTATCAACATATAGCTCTCAATTATCTATAACTATCACTTCTAATATATATGATATAAAACATTCAACTACCTAAAATGACTAGTTCCCTGCGTAGATGGAATACATATTTGTATTCTAATTAACTAATAGAATGACTTATAAAACATGTACCCCAGGCCTTTAATATATATAAAAAAGGGTTCCTAACATTACCCCATTTAAGAAATATTTGACCTCAAAGCTTGAAATGAATAAATTTGATGAAATGGTTATTGGCTTTCACATCGAATCTTTAGACTACATTCATTTCCACTGCAACAAAACTTTCTCAATAGTTTGATTGTGAAGTTGCCCAATTCACTTGTCTAAGTTTGCTTTCATCTCAAAAAATTTGACCCCTCATGTAATATTGGAAGCTTTGTTTGCATCTATGTGGCTTGTTGATTACTTTCGTGAGACATGAGAAATGGAAGATTAGGCGGATCTTCCAAGATAGAGGAAGTGCTAACTAGGGAAATTTTGAGTGGCAATTTGTTGCCAATAGGCCAAAAATTTTACATTTTGGCATCTTGAAAATGACAAAATGTACACATTTCCTTGTTGATTTGTTCTCCCAAATTTTATTGTTTTGTATATGGAATGCATTCACCTTGGCATAGACATGTTAATTTCTTGGAGTAAACTTTGATCACCATAATGGATATGATCATACCAAATTTTAATCTATGTCTAGTCACCTAACATTTAGATTTTCATTTTTCAAAATTATGGTTTGTTTATTGTCAATATAACAAGAATATTTATCATTTTTATTGTGATTGTTTGTTATTTTATTTTCCCCCCAATTTGAAGGTATCATCCTCACAATTATCACCAATTTAGAATGAATATGTTGTGATTGCTAATGCAATTATAGGTAATATAGGGAAAACATGTGCAATTACTAATATAATTATAGGTAATTTAGGACAATTACTAATATAATTATAGGTAATTTAGGGAAAATGTATGTAATTCCCAACATGATTATAACCGATTTAAGGCAAATGTGTGCCATCACCCACACAATGATAACTAATTTAGGTTTAATGTGTGCAATCACCCAAACAAAACTTACTACATTTTTGTGGACTGCACAACCAAAACCTTCCTATAGATTCATATTTAAGATAAAATATTCTCTACAATCATTAATCACACAATCATGAAATGTTCTACCCCAATTTTTTTTAAAGTTGTCACCCCTTTCCTTGTGAAGTGTGTTTTAGTTTTGCATGTAGATATGTGCATGTTTGCATGGATTTGATGCAAATTTGACATATAAAAGAACAATAATTTGAATAGAATTTGTTCATTAACAAACACAATATAACAATCACTCTATATTTTCTACTCGGAAACAAATAATTAGAGAAAGATCCGACCTTTAATTTTCAGATTTGACAACATTACATCAATATTCTTCTTCCATCTTCACCATTATTCAACAAGCAGTTTTGTGACACTTTATAGGTATGGTGTTTAAAGTTGTGACAGTTGCAGATTGATTGTAACTCACTACAGGAAATACCCTATCCCTTCAAACTACCCATCTTTTCACACAGTATAATAATCTGTTGTTAAGTTGCAATGAATGATGTCTTCCACTGAAAATGAAGCAAATATTTTAGTTTGTAGCAACATGTTCAAGAAAAGATAAAGATGTGCAACAATGCAGGCCTCACGTACCGTGCAACCACCGACACAACCAACACAAACTCAATGAAATTCCACCATATCACTTTTGCATATTATCAACTGGAGTTAGACGCCATCCAAGAACTACTAAGCTTTCAAAAAAACCAAGCGCTTGAATTCTTAAACCCCATGTCACCCTTTGTTAGGTACGGCTTCAACTCAAATGTACGACCTCACTTCAGAATTTAATATGTATAAATAAAACTATTTTCAAGGTCCTATAATGATTGCCCAGCCAAGGAATGGATTTTAAACCAATACCCACAACCATCAAATGCTCCTATCAAAACTTGCAAACCAAGCAAGGGGGTATGACTCAATAAATGATACGACCATGTTGAAGTGTACGAATCCACAAAAAAAATTCAAATCAACATTCAAAGATTTTAATGACGTTCACGAGACTAAACAATCTATGGGACCGAGACAAACATACTTGATTTTTCTTCATGCTCTTGTCCAAGTCAGATCTCCTACTATTGATTTTGACTAGAAGGTTGGCCATTTGGTTAATCTTATCTTCCTCAAATAACTGGTGCATATTGTCAACTTTCAAACTATTTTCGTGCCGACTACATATATCTTCATAAGTTGAGCATTCCATGATGAAGTGCCATTCCATTTCCACTGCCCCCTTATTGCAAAATATGCAAGTTCTTTCTTCCCAAGTTTCCTTGGGTATCTTCCACCTACTAGTCTCACACCTAAGGTGATGCGATCCCATCCTCAATTGTGCAACTAACAACCTCACTTTCCCTTTAATAATCATGCCTAAATAAGTTTTTTCACCATGATCCTTTGTTGGGTTAAACTCTTTGATGTAATATGTTTTTTTTGCCCAATCTATTTTGTCCACATGGTAGTTCTAATTTTTCAATCACATAGCTTTTTATTTCACTATAGGTGCTAGGACACTCTTGCAAATTGATGTCCCACTTGTTCATTCACTTGTTGTTCTGCTTCATCCAAGTTTTCTTCCTATGATCTAGCGTCTCCTCCATAACCATTTTGGGCCAACGGTGGTTATCCATGTTTTCAACCTTCTTTAAATAACTTATCAACTGGGTTAATGTCAATGCTTCCAATGGAAAAGTCCCTGCTTTAGCTAAAAAAAATTCATATGGGACTGTGGTTTTAACTTTGAGATTGCTTGTTATTAGATGTTTTTGGATTCTTTCTAGTTGTCTCCAATTGCACTTTGACATGTACTGCTTCCCCACACTTCACACCCATAAAGTACAACTGGTGTAACTAGCAAACCAAAAAGGGTTTTCTTGGTTTTCCAATCCCAACGTTCAGATTTTCTACACCTATTTTGAAGTAGGTAAGAGGCTTTCCAACCTCCTTGTATTCGTTTTGTTTGACAAGTCTCCCAATTGAGTTTATAGTTAAAGTCAATCCCAAGATACTTGTATTCTTTCACCATATCAAGTGGGCTTCCTCAAAAAAGAAAGGTATTCTGCTTAACTTTTCTATTCAATGGGAAAATCATGATTTTGGTCTTGGCAATGTTCACTTGCTTCCCAACCTCCTGAAAAAAGTGTTCTAGAGCTTTCAGATGTTCTCTTAACCCATGAGCTATTTTTGAAATTAGGATAAGATCATCAACATATAAAAGTAGTTTCACCACATAACTTGCCAGTTGAATACCATCCCCATTTGCCTTGCTTAACTATGCTTCCAACTTATCGATGTATAGCCCAAAAAGCATGGGAGATAGAGGGCAGCCCTGCTTAACTCCAATGTCACTACTGAAACACTTTGACACACTTGCTTTCAATATATTAAAATAATTGCCTAACTAATAGATAAACAATGCAATAATACCCAAAACCAATTAATGCTTCGTTCAACTTAAACAAGCATAATATGGTGGTATGACTTGGTAGAACTGTACAACCTTCTCCATCAATTTAAATGAGCTTTCAAAAAATTGTTTTAATACATAGTTCATTAATCGTCGGCTAGGAGAAAAAAAAATGAAACAATACCCATAAGCATTCTTACACTTTGCCAATTTCAATATGTTAAATACATTCATTGTACATAACTAGAATTCACTACATGACCCCTATATTATATTTAGATTTTAAAATTATGATCTAATTTTATCTATAAATAAAAATTTCAAGATCTTATGGACAAGGGCTATACATATTTTAATAGGATTCTAAAAGTGGGTCAAAAGTGGCCACTTTTTCCCTAAAATTAGTAAAAAATTGATCTTGATGAGAAATTAAAGATAGCCAAGCTCAAAACTTAAAGGTACGATAACAATAAGATTTATAGTGCCCACAATCTTGTTTCTAAACAACTATTTTTTAAAACAGTGAATATTAAGAGGTTAAAAAAGTGGAAGCACACAAAGTGCTCCTAAATTTCCATAAATGTATAACGTAGTGTATAGTGTACTCCCCATAAAATTTTGAATTTAATATTATTTCACAAATCCCTTTAGTAGAAAATTAGCTAACATAATATAATTTATGCCTAATTATT